>CM029922.1:18958375-19558375 GCA_017639245.1 Myiopsitta monachus | reverse complement strand
GAGCGGTGCCACCCTTGTAGAAAGCCCTGTGAACTGCCAATGATTGAGAAAACTCATTGTACTGCCTTGACTGACCGCGAGTGCACTTGCCTGTCTGGTACGTTTCAGACGAACGATACCTGCGTCCCTTACACGGTGTGCCCGGTCGGCTGGGGCGTCCGCAAGAAAGGAACCGAGACGGAAGACGTTAGGTGCAAGCCGTGCCCTCGCGGTACCTTTTCTGATGTGCCTTCTAGTGTGATGAAGTGCAAAACATACACAGACTGCTTTGGGAAAAACATGGTGATCATCAAGCCAGGGACAAAGGAGAGTGACAATGTCTGTGGTTCTCCAGCGTCTCTCCCGAACACGTCTTTGACTTCGTCAAGCACCGAAGTGGGTGAAGAGCCCAATGAAGCTCCACCCACTGCTCAGCTTCCTAAAGGTAATGTCCACCACTGAACCACAGATGTGGTTTTGGTTGTGGCATTGCATTTCTGCCTCGGTCGTGGTTGGTTTTAGGCTGTTAAAGGGCAACCTGGTTTAAATTGTGGGTGGTGCTTTTGCTTCTTGGCCAGAAGGCAACTCAAGAGTGCATGAGATTGCCCTTACTTGTGTTAAACTACATTTGATAACATTTTCACTGAGACTGTAGTAACGATTGGATATCTGGCCATCCTCCTGTTTGAACTGAAAACGTTCCCCAGTCTCTTTTCCTGTCTCTGTGTTGTGCTGGCTCAAGTCTCTGTGCATTTGAGGCAAACCTGAGGTGGGATGCAGCAGGAAAACCCAGAGGGAAGAGGAGCTTTGTTCTACCAGACTCCTTCTCTGATGAATTCACTGCTTTCATGCCCATGCTTTCCTTGCTTTGTTTCCCCCTGTACTGTGCTGGTATATTGGCTTGAATGGGAACCATTGCTGAATGAGCTCTCCAGGAGCCTAGGCTGTCCTGTAACATTTTTTTCTTCAGTCTCTAAGGTTTCCATTAGTTACCACTGGTGGGGAGGCCCAGGTTAAGTTCCCTATTCTCTTGCTTATTCGGGAATGGTACATCATCAGACTCTTTATTGAGATGTGGCTAGTTGCGGTGGTGCTCAGCACTCCCTGGGAATGAGTTCCTTACAGTGTCTTGGTTCGGGCATTCTAATTATAAAAAATGCAGCTTTTGATGGCCTGAATACCTGAGTTGGTAAATACGATAGGGAAGTGTTGACAGTGGTAGACTTCCAGTGCATCTTCCTTGTTAAGTTTCAGAGCTTGATAGGACATTGGTGTGTCATTGGGAAAGGACAGGAGGTGTTCCCTGAATGTTGAAGTCAAAGGTAAACAATTAGGTAAAAGTTAAAGTGTTTTCCCTGTTCACATCAGTGGTCAGAGTGTTTTGGGTAACCAGCTCAGAGGCACAGTCTGGTTAATGGTTACACACACTCTCTGGCTCATCTGGGATGAGACATGATCTTCGGTTTCCAAAGTAAGCTCTAGTTTTTGCCACAACAGCCCTTCCTTTTCTCACCAGGCTGGGACCTGAGAGCTGTTGGTTGATAAGAAAACTCAATAAAGATGAAAAGTAGCTCTTAGGAGGAAGATTGGTGTCTCCAGTTGCCACAGAAAGCTGTTTTGTAGCTGATGCATCCACAGCTGCTTGCAGTGCTGACAAAGAAGCTAGTGCTTCCTTAATAAAACCCAGTAGAGGAATACTAAGCCTCCAAACTGTCCTGTATTTTAGCCCCCAAAAAACCAAATTCCACAACAGGAGTAAAACTAATGTTCATAAACCTAAGAAAGAAAAAACTCCCTCAGAAATACTGAATGTGGGACAAACACAGATTGACAACATGCCTTTAGGAACTCATTTTTTTAATTAGCTGCTACTAGTCTTAACAAGCAAGGGTCAGTTTTACCTTGAACCTGTCTCTGTAACCGTACCCATCTGTTCCCAGAGTCAAACCTCAATTTCACCTCTTCCCTTTCTCGCTGCCTGGCATTGGGTTTCTGTCTGCTGGCCAAGCAGATGCTCAGGCAGGTCTTAGACTGTGATATGATGCCATATCGCCTCTCTGATGCTGTGACACTGAACTCTCTTCTCTTTTTGCAGGTCTGAACTCTTCAGTTCCTGATTTTGTCCCCTCTCCAGTGCCACACATGTCCAGCGGCATGGCGGCCAGCTACTACAACGAAACCTCAGCCAACGAGACGTACAGCACTGGTGAGACCCTTGCAGGCTCTGGTGCCACCAGCCAGGCACAGAGCTATCGGCACAAACAGAGCAGCCAAGGGTTGGAGAAGCAGCCGTCATTAGAGATGGTGGGGGGTGAGAAGTCCAGTGTCCCATACAGACCCCCCCGTCGAGGTCCACCGAACGTCCACCAGCACTTTGACATCAATGAACACTTGCCATGGATGATCGTCCTCTTCTTGCTGCTGGTCCTGGTGGTTATTGTTGTCTGTAGCGTAAGAAAGAGCTCACGGACTCTGAAGAAGGGGCCCAGGCAAGATCCCAGTGCCATTGTGGAAAAAGCTATTATGAAGAAGTCCACCACCCCCACGCAGAACAGGGAGAAATGGATCTATTACTGCAATGGGCATGGTGAGCAGTAGCAACTGGGGGCCATGGGGGGTGTGTCCTCTTCACTGTCCTGTGTGGTGCTTTAGAGGGGCTGACTTCACTTCCAGTGACCAGCCTTTTCTAACTTGCTGGGTCTTCTTGTGAGGACAAAGTCCATATAGCTGGTTCCTTTGATGTTTCTTCATCCTTGGCTTCTCTACCTTCCTGTTCCCATGGTGTGTGCCTGCTCCTTGAAGGAAGGGTTTATGGAGGTGATGACACCTATTCACTCCAGCTCCTCTCCTTCTTCCCACCATCTTTGGTAGAAGGATGTTGAATGAAGGCTCATTTTCCTTCCCCCCTATACCTCTTTCCATTTTTCTTGATTTGCGTACTCCTTATTTTCTTGGTGACTCAGGCATGGGTCTGGTTGTCTTTTGTGTCTTCTTTTTTCCTTCACCCAATCTGTTTCTGGAAGGCTGAGTCATCCTGTGTCTCTTGGCAGCACCTCAGTTTCAGGTTCTTAGCCCTAAATCCTCACTGCTGGCTTGTGTCCACAGCCCTTTGCCCATGCTGGAGCCAGGAAGGTTGTCCTTAAAGGTTGTGTCAGAGCTCCGTGAGTGTTGTGAAGCCTTCCTGGAAGCTCTGCTTTGTCATGTTTTCTCTTCTTTTGGTGGATGACTTGCTGTCAGCTTTTTGATGAGACTTAAAGATGACCTGTTGTGATCATTATATTGAAGTTTGTAAAAATCAATGATAAATTAATGGTGGCATGTACATGAGCACAAAGGGGCTGTGATCTCCATAGGAGGAGGCAGGGTCCTTCCTCTGAAAGTTATGGAGGCAGTTTTGACCCCCCCATATCCTGTGTAGACAGCACGGATGAGTCTGTACTTCAGGTTGAGGTTGCTCAACCTTAAACATCCGTTCACAGTTAACCTTTAGAAAAGCACATATAACAAGGAGGGAGGCAAATAAAGAATGGATTTAAAAAAAGATTGGAAGATTTGCAAGGTAAGTCTTCGAAAGTCATCCTTAAGTGCTTAAGTACAAAGCAAAGAAGGCTTTGAGTAGGGCGTCTTCTGTCATGTACTCTCTTCTCCTTCCTGTTGATTACTAGATGTGCCCTTTGTTTGCCTTCATTAATGCATTTATAGCACCAGTAAGATCTTGTTGGAATTAGCTTTGTCCCTTCTCTCCTGTGTTTGTGCTACTTGCCAATTTCCTTTTAAATCTTTTGAATTCTTGAGGTGAGGTTTCTTGAGCTTTTTTCCATTTGTGGTAACTTTATCCAATAACACCTTCACTCTATTGTCTCTAAAATCTGTGGTACCCAAAGCATGGTCCATGAGGCTATGGGGAGTGATCTTCAGTGGAGTTTCAAGCACTATTAGATGTCCTTATTTGTGGGCACCACCAGAAATACTACATGGCTTTGACCATAGTCCACTGGCCAAAAGCAGCTGCTTGTTACTAACTTGTAGTAATATTTTTTTCCTCCAAGACCTAATTACATGGTTGAATTTGTGACTCCTTTCTGATTTTGAAGCATGTCAGAGCAGGGGCTGAGTTGTATAACCCCACGTCCCAGATCTTGTCATCCTTTGAGGGACAGCATAATTCATGGGTCATCCTGTGCTTCCCATGATGAGTTGTTCCAGTGTCCTCTGTCATCCTTTAACAGCTGAATTCAGCTAGTGCATCCAATTCACAAGATACTTGTTAAGTTTTCCCCTTGTCTTGGGAAATAAAGTGGATGTAATAAAGCAAAACCACGCTTAGGTGATAAACTGGCCCAGTATCTGATAAAGTGTCTCAGGTCTGGAGGCAAATTGCCTCTTTATTCTGGGTTACTGGCTGGGCAGTTTCTCACATCCCTCCCTGTCATTCTTGCAGCAGTCACGCTGTTTCCATGTTGGCATGGGTGGCTTCATGACTTCCTCATGCCACTGAATGTCCTCAGTTGAACTTTCGTGCAATGAAGGCAGACAGACAAGCACAAACCAGTTAATGCTTTGTCTTGCTTTTAGTACAGCTCTGGTGTTGCCCAAATTCTGTTACCTTTGGCAGTCCTGAAGTAATGGTTGGACTTGGTGATCTTAAAGGTCGCTTTCAGCCTAGTTTATTCTATGATTAGCTGAAAGGGCCTTGCTTGTTAGTTCTTACTTGGTGGTGCTCTGTTGTGTCAGATATGGAAATTGCTGTGTTCCATGGTGATGTATAAATCCCTCTTTGGTTTTCTTATTGAAACATCTGGCTCTTAAGACTGTTTACTTGAAATGAGAGAAGATGTACTGCCATGGAGAAATTGACCTTTTACTTAATAACTGGCTGTACAACTGAGATGTACTGCAGAGCTGCAGTGTCATAACTTAGCTTTCTGCTGCTCTAGCAGTGTTTGTACCCAAGTCATGCTTCATCCTGAAGCAGCATTTCAGGCAAGGGTGAATATAGCTAGGAATAGGCTTCAGGCTGTTGCAGAGAGGAAATCTTTCCCCGACGGTGCTGCCAGTGTGGATCCCTCCATTGTAGGCAGCCAGAGCAAAGCATCCATAATGTGAGGACCACAGCTGCTCCCCACATCTTCAGGCGTCAGCCTAGTTTGTGGTTACACTAGGGGTGTGGAGGGTAAGCAATTTGGTTTAAATCTTCTGGGGGTGAAGGCCCAGGATCTGGTATTGGCAGTGCACCCACATCGGTATGACCTCCCTACCTGTACATTGGCTGGCCATGCCAACAAGGGGTTGGGGCATGCTTATCGTCAGGGCAAATCCTGTGTGCGTAGTTGTTGCACACAGTCTCCCCCCAGCTTCTTCCTAGTTTGCCATCTCCTCCCTCCTAATCCTTTTGGTAAACAGCTTTAACCTTTGAAAGGGAAGGACAGGGTCTGACGTAGGTGCGTAGGTGCTGCAGCCTGTGTGTGGAGGAGCTGTGCTTGGGTGGATGCCCTTGCAACAGCGCCCCTCAAGCCTCCCATGGCACCAGATGGGCCTGCAAGGCTTTGCCTCTTTGGAGGATTGTATTACTGTTTGCTTCAAAGCCATCAGTTCTGGGTGAAGCATGGCCAGGGTGGTACTAGTCCTAGGTGCTGGAACAAAGACATCTTGCTGTGGTTGTGCTGCTTCCCTGAAGAGGCAGATTTTAGGGTGACAGCAGTGGCTCAAACTCTTGCCCAGTCCCTGAAGGCACTTGTTATAACGAATTGCTTAAATAGTTGAGATAGGTGCGCAATCCTGAGCAGCAGTTGTTGTTGTCGTGGGGCGTTTCACTTGTCCTCATCTCCCTGTGAGCTGGTGTCTCTGCCCTGTGCTCTCTCTGGTCATAGTACATGCCCTAAATAACAACCCAAACCTAAAAATAGCAGTAGCTTGGGAGGCTGGTGTTAAAACTAGACCTGTGTCCTTAACGTGGATGTATTCCAGCCAGGGCAGCAAATGCTGACAATTGTCACTGGATTAAATGGTTCAGAGGTCTGGGAAGAGCTTGTGATGACTTAACAGCCTGAGTTAGCTGCCAGCCTACCTCCACATGTGTCCTCATGTCCGTCTGCACAACAGGGACACGTAGATGAGCCCCAAAGTCTTACCTACATGGGATTGAGAAGGTAAAGCAACCCCAGCAGTGTAGCTGTGGTTGGAGAAATTAGACCTCTTGCTGCTTCAGCTGGCTTTTGCATTGTAGGCCTGCAGATGGGGATCCAAAGGGGAAAAGCAGTTGGCCAGTGATTTCCAAAGAAATTATCGATGTGGTGCCTGAATGACATGGTACTGGGCTGATAGTACTCTGTGATTTTAACCTTGTACAGCTACTTTCTTTTAGGAGATCAAGAATAGCCTACACAGTGGAAACACTTTGTTCTAAGCAATCACTTTATATTAGCAAATACCGATTTCCTTTTTTCAGCTCTTTCCCGGGGTAAGGAATTGATCTTGCAGAAACCTTTCAATCAAAATTGAGAGTTGAAGCCTGTCTCTTGAACATCTTGGAAATTCCACATTCGGCATCAGTCTGTGCCAAACATGAAGATGTGCTTGAAATCATCTTGCAGAAATTGCTGGTAGTTTTCCTTTTGACTTTCACCCATTGAGTAGCAGAGGATGAAAGACAAAGACTGTGTAAAATGTTACGGGTTTGGGTAAAACCTGTGTAGAAGGAGCTGCCTGAAGCAATGTGACAAGAGGCAAGAAGGGAATTTGGTGATCTATTTTTTCCTGGAGTTGAAAGACTGAAGAGCAGATCTTGGCAGCGCTGGCCTGGCATGAGATGCCACTTCCCTTTAATTTTTCTTCAAGTCCTGTAATTGCACATAATTGCAGTGGGTGGTGAAAGCAAAGCAAGGAAGACTCTTGTTAAATAATCGGAGAAATAAACTGTTCTGCAGAAGCTGTTTGCAGCTGAGATGGAGCTTAGGCTTGACTACCAGTAGAAGACCATGTACTGAAAATGGCTTAGTGGGGAGTTGAGAAGTGGTGCTGGAAAGATGGGGATTGTTAGGATTTGAGGGTCTTGGTTGCTCAGTTGTTGGGATGCCTGCTTGTCAGCACATCAGGAGCTAGGATCTTCTTGGTTGGCAGTTCATAGGGAATAGTCCTTGGTATGTAGCTTGTTTGGTGTAGAACCAGGGCCAGGCTTGAGCTTGTTCTGCTCCCAAGGAAGTCATTGTGGGTGTTGAAGTGGGTGTTACTTCCTTGTACCTCAGAGAACCTGATGCTGTAGGTTCGAAGCTTCCCCCTGTGAATATAACCAATGTGTGTGTTTGTCAGTATTCATCAAGATGTCTGGGTCACTGTGGGTTTGTCCTCATGAGGAATAAGATATTCATTTATGGTTAGTGTTGGAAGAGGTTTACTGCTTGATTCTTTTGCTTTTAAAGTGTTGGCCCCTTAACTAAAACAGCTCACATGTAACTAATCTTTTCTATAGATCACCCAATGAAGGGAAGCAAGTGCATGGAAACAACCCAGCAGGGGATATTCTTTCTCAAGCCTGGTGTCCCTCCCTATTCTAACTGCTACCTTAAATAAGGAAACATGGCTGCAGGGATGGCATCTGCAGTTCCACAGGGTTATAGGCCTACAGAGCTCTACAGCTCTACAGAGACTGGATGCTTCTTGAGGACCCCTCCTTAGTGCTTGTTTGGGTAAATGAGATGAAAGCCACTTAGTATGGTGGTTTTGTTTTCTAGGGGTGGTTTTCCCTTTAATCAGCTCCTGAACGGGGCACAGCTTGGTGTCAGGAGCATCACACTGGGAGGCAGGGTGAGGATTGAGGAGCTGATGTGGAAATGCACCCTTGGGACTCTTGTCTCCTCAACACATCTGCAGAGCATAGGTATAAGCAATGGAGTTCAAAGCTTCGCCAGTCTCCAGCTGTGGTGGCCTCATGGTTTTGTGCCCAGGTAGGAAAGAGATGGCCAGCAGTATCTCATGAGGGCAGGTGTGCCCCTTGCTGCTAATGTGATTTGGTAATTGCTGTTAGACCTGAAGAGGAGCAGCCCTGGGCTTGTGTGTGAACCCTAATGTTTGCACTAGCAGACAGAGCATGAGCTGAGGTCTTAATATTTCTGTGCCTGCCAAAACAGAGAGGCAGATGGTGTTGGTGGTCTTCTAATGTCAGCCTGGCCACCTCTGCAAAGTGAGACCCAGACAGAAAGGGAGCTTATTAAATTGGAAGGGGCAGGTATGTACTGGGGCACCACGATGAATACAGGTGTTGTGATACTGCTGAGCCTTAAACAGGACTGCTCCCTCACTGCAGCTTGTTCGGCTATGCAGAAGCTCTGCATTTCATGCTCTGCTTTGGGGGGGGATGGAGCAACTCCTCATTGGCAGCACAGACTTTCTGCCTTGTGAACTTCGGGCTGACATCTGGTGAGTTCAAAACATCACCTGCCTCAAACTATTCAACTTTGCTCAGGTTTGCCCCAAACTCATCCTTGACCTTTTGGGAAGCTGTGGTTTCCAGAGGGTGTGTGCAGGAGCTAACCAAGCTTCATGGTGAAAGGGAACCTGGGAAAATGCAAACAAGGGAGGCTGCTATTCCTCTGAGAGAGGAGGAAACGTAATCATGTGCAGATTTAGCATATCTTGCTCTTCAGCCTTATCGCATTAGTAGGCCTGAAGACCAGTGCTTGATCACTTTCAGTCCATGTATTTCCATGAGCCATCCATCTACAGCATGCGCAGGGCTGTGTGAAGCTGGCATGAGAAGCTGGTGTATTTTCTCCCAAATCTGCTAAAAAGCAAAATTATCCCATGGCCAAAATTCCTGGGTGGTCGTTGGATTAATTTAATGAGGGATCAGGATTTGTGCCTGCTGTGTTAGGTGTAGGGCTGATTGTCTGAAGCAGGGCAGCTCTGCTGCAGAGAGTAGGGTTGTCCTTGTAGAAGAACACACTGAGCACATGGTTGTTTTGCCGAGCTCCAAGTACTGGTTCTTGTGCTGGGAGGGCTGCGATTTCTCACTTCAGCAGGGCTTCCACACATAACTCCTCAAATAACAAGGCAGACTTTTTATTTTGATCCTTTCCCTTCGCTGGCCAAGGCTTTGTCTGGGTTGAGGGGAAATACAGAAGGCAAATTTATTCCTCGGGTTGGAATCCACGGGTGTCTGGATATTTATACTGGCTGTGGCAGTGTGCTTGCCCGGGGTTACCAGCTGTCCCAGAGGGTTATAATGGAGATTAACTCTGTGCAAGCCATTTAAAATTTAATAATTACATAAAATACTTATGCTGGATGTTCTCTTTTAAGCTAAAGGAGGAGCAAGTCTGCTCTGCAGGTCCCCAGTGCCAACACAGGGACACACGCAGAGGGAGCAGCACTTGGTGGTGAGCAGGAGCACATGGGGTCCTGGGAAGGCTGGACCGAGGGTACTCTTATAGAGGTGACATTCCATGGAGGGAAGGGGAAGTCTTGTCTCCTGCTGACCCTCAGGTTCCTGGGTCTGAAACATGATTGTAACCATGTGTGGCTGATCACAGATATTCCTTCACTGCCTGGTTTGGTTGAGATATATTCCCAAGTGTGGGAAGTCTTTGTCAGGAGTCCTTTCCTGCCCTGCAAGATTTCTGTTTTCTTGAAACCCCCCGCAAACATCACCATTTAGTGGTTTGTTGATCAAACGGTGGGTGGTGAGGATGTGACTCACTGGCTGCTGGGAGAGTCTGATACCAGCACTGTCCTCTGTGGGGGAACTAGCAAATCACTAACGAGTATTCTTAAGTGTGTCCTTTCCTTCAGTTTGGACAAAGGCTCCTGTTAGACTTGTGGAAAGATTTGTGTTGGAAGGGACCTTAAAGCTCATCTAGTTCCATTGTCAGGGACACCTTCTGCTAGACCAGGTTGCTCCAAGCCCCGTTCAGCCTGGCCTTGAGCACTCCCAGGGATGGGGCAGCCACAGCTTCTCTGGGCAACCTGTGCCAGCACCTCACTGCCCTCACAGGGAAAAATGTTTGCCTAATGTCAGATCTAAATCTCCCCTCTGTCAGTTTAAAGCCATTACCCCTTGTCCTATCCTTACATGCCTATGTAAAACGTCCCTCACCAGCTTTCCTGTAGGCCCTCTAGGTACCGGAAGCTGTTCTAAGGTCTTCCCGGAGCCTTCTCGTCTCCAGGATGAACAAGCCCAGCTCTCTCAGCCTGCCTCCATCGCAGAGGTGCTCCAGCTGTCTGAGCGTGTTTGTGGCCTCCTGTGGACTAACTCAAACAGATCCACATCCTCCTTATGTTGGGAGCCCCAGAGCCGGATATAGGACTGCAGGTGGGATCTCATGCAAGCAGGGAGTATCATCTCATTTGACCTGCTGGTCATGCAGCCCAGGATATGGTTGGCTTTCTGAGTTGTGAATGCGCATTGTGGATTCATGTCCAATATTTCATCCACTAACATCCCAAAACCTTCTTGGTACAGCTGCTCTCAATCCCTTCATCTGTCAGCTTGTGCTGATACTAGTGATTGTGCTGACCAAGGTGCAGGACCTTGCACATCTTTTAAATTTCCTCATTTAGGACCTGGAATATATCTGGGGAGGGCAGTAGAAGGGGGGGAGGGTGCTGAGGTTTCCAGTAACTGCCCCTTTTTGATGGAGGTTGGTGACATTTTCACATTTTGGAAAGGTATTTGTGTCAGGGATTTGGGATTTCTAAGTCCTTTGGCCGAGCCATTGTGTCTCATCAGCTGGAGTTCAGATGTGCCACATTCTGACTTGCTTGTACATGCAGTCTCTTCATTTTTGCTCTGAGGTAAAAATAGGCTGCTGTGGCTGTGTTTCGCATGAGTCAAGAGGATGTTTGGAGGAGGTAGGTGGGCTGAGCTCAGGAACAGAGCTGAGTTTGCAGTGATTTGGAGCCCTTATCTGAATGTAAGGGAGGGTTTGGCTGCATCACTGTGTTTCTCGCATCTGACTTATGTGTGTCCTTCAGCTTTGCTCTCCACCTGTGATGCTTCATCCTCAAGGTCTGTGCAAGTGTCAGAATCCAAAATCGGGATTTGTCACTGTGTGTGGCATACAAATTAACATCACCCGTCTCCAGAAAACCTGTCTCAGTAGGTATGTGGTGGAAACTCCACGTGCTCTAGCTCAGATTGGTACTGGGATGGTTCCTGCAGGTTTTGAGGGTAGACTAGTGGGACTTGGCCCTGCTGAAGAAGGGCTGGAGCATGGAGTCTCCAGAAATCCAGCCTTTCTGAAAACTCAGGAACCCCAGCAGATGAGCTGCTACTGGATGAGACCATGCATGCCACAGATCCTGGAGAATCTCCTGAGTTTTGCTTCCAAGCTGTGTAAGACAGCCTGTAAGAATCATAGAATGGTTTGGGTTGGAAAGGACCTTAAATCATCTAGTTCCATCCCCTGGCACGGGCAGGGACACCTACTACACCACATTGCTCAAAGCCCCATCCAGCCTGGCCCTGAACACTGCCAAACATGGGGCATTCACAGCTTCCGTGTTCCTCACAGCATCACTTGAGCTGATGTATTAATAGTTTTCTCTGTGCTACATCCCTTCATTATTTATGGGATGGCAGGACCTATGGTTTGGAAGGGCTCTGTAGCCTCGAGATTTCCCCTTAAGGGTGGCAGCTCTTCAGCGAGCACTCTTCTGAAAAGAACAAATGGCATTTGGCTAGGTCTCCAGAAATGAAAATGATGATGGCTTTTTGTTTGTCAGAGGGTGGGGAGAGGAAGGAACCGAAGCTCCTCTGTGGCTAGGCTGTGGGTAGACTTTGCTGTATCTGTTGCCAGGTGCTTGGGTGTAGCATTCTGGCTTCCACTCCTTGTGTGTTTGCTTGAACAAATGAAAATGTAATGGCAGAGAAGAGAAATGGTCTCTTGCAGGTATTGTACGTAAGTGTGCCAGCGTTGCCAGTCATGGCCCTGTGCCAGTAGTGGCCTCCTGCCCCACTTGAGGCCAAGTGATGGCTGAGGAACTGGGTTTGTGTCCAACCTGTACAAAGCAGGGGTATGGGAAGTGAGTGAGGTGTATTCAGAACAAGCTCATGAGAGTCATCAAAGCTCAGCCAAGTCCTATGTGCGAGTGGTGACCACTTTGATGACATTCACTAGTGGAAGGAGTGACTGCTCTGTTTACACCGAACTGTGTGCTGCAGTGAGGCAGCAGCCATCTGAAGGAGATAGAAATGGGTGGGAAAAATCTTAAACCAGGTTCAAGGAAGTCACTGAAATAAACTGAAATGTGTTTGTGGGGAAGATTGGGGTGAAGATGAGCAATGTGCATAGAGAGACCTTCCTATAGATTGTCCCTACCTCTCCTGGAAGGTCTTCCGTTCAGTATACACTGCTGGATGTGTACTCAGCAGTGTTCTTTGCTTGTGCTGCTCCACAGGCATCTGCCTGCTCTGGACTTGTCTCTGTTTGCCCTGGCTGTAGATATGCCTGATTGCATCCTTGTTCCCTTGTGTGTACATTCATCTTTGGGCTTTATTTTTGCCTGTTTAGAGCATGTTGGCTTTGTCCTGGCTTGAAGGGGAGTTCTTCATTGCTCTGGGGTTATCACCACTTTAAAATATAAGGTGGTTATGTGGATTAGCCCATTCAAACATTTAGAGAAATGTAATGTTCAGATGATGGCAATTGAAATGCCATCTGCCCAGGTGCCTAAGATATGCATGGATGTCTTGGATCCATCAGATATTGTTGTTGCTTTCTGTGGGGTGGCTATGGCACACACAGCTCTGCTGAATACAGCCATAGGGGTTTCACAGCAAGGGCTCCTCTTTAATTCCAGTGTCAGAGGCAAGCAAAGCTGGGTGATAAATGGTGATGGCAAATGAAGTTGATAAGCCACTGTCCATCATATTTGAAAAACCATGGCAGCCAGGTGAAGTTCCCGACGACTGGAAAAAGGGAAATATAACCCTCATTTTCAAGAAGGAGAAAGTGGATGACCCAGGGACCTACAGACCAGTCAGCCTAACTTCTGTGCCTGGCAAAATCTTGGAGTGGATTCTCCTGGAAGGCATGCTGAGGCACATGAAAAACAACAAGGTGCTTGGTGACAGCCAGCATGGCTTCACTAAGGGGAAGTCCTGCCTGACCAATGTGGTGGCCTTCTTTGATGGGGCTATGGAACTGACAGACAGGGTAGAGCAGTTGATGTCATCTACCTGGACTTGTGCAAAGCATTTGACACTGTCTCACACGACATCCTTGTCTCTAAGTTGGAGAGATCAACATCTTTGTTGGAGACATGGACAGTGGGATTGAGTGTGCCCTCAGCAAGTTTGCCGATGACTCCAAGCTATGTGGTTCGGTTGATACGCTGGAGGGAAGGAATGCCACCCAGAGGGACCTTGACATGCTTGTGAGGTGGGCTGATGCCAACCTGATGAAGTTTAACCATGCCAAGTGCAAGGCCCTACATCTGGGTCGGAGCAATCCCAGGCACAGCTCCAGGTTGGGCAGGGAAGAGATTCAGAGCAGCCCTGCAGAGAAAGACTTGGGGGTGCTGGTTGATGAGAAAATGAACATGAGGCGGCTTCAGTGTGCGCTCGCAGCCCAGAAAGCCAACCGTATCCTGGGCTGCATCAAAAGGAGCATGACCAGCAGGTCGAGGGAGGTGATCCTGCCCCTCTACTCTGCTCTTGTGAGACCTCCCTTGGAGTATTGTGTGCAGTTCTGGTGTCCTCAACAGAAAAAGGATATGGAACTGTTGGAACAAGTGCAGAGGAGGGCCATGAGGATGATCAGGGGACTGGAGCAGCTCCCGTATGAAGATAGGATGAGAAAGTTGGGGCTGTTGAGCCTGGAGAAGAGAAGGCTGCATGGAGACCTCATAGCAGCCTTCCAGTATCTGAAGGGGGCCTATAGGGATGCTGGGGAGGGACTCTTCATGAGGGACTGTAGGGATAGGACAATAAAAAAAAAAGATA
Source organism: Myiopsitta monachus (assembly GCA_017639245.1). NCBI lineage: Eukaryota > Metazoa > Chordata > Aves > Psittaciformes > Psittacidae > Myiopsitta > Myiopsitta monachus. The sequence continues at coordinate 19,544,457 of CM029922.1, read as the reverse complement.
AGTCAGGTTGTTCTCTGCTATTTGCAAGCTCGGAGCAGCTATAGCATCACACTTGTGTAGCTGTAACTAGCCTTGCATGGGAAGTGTGAAGTGGGTGAGTTAAAGCACCGTCCCTGCTGAGCTCAGCCATTTTACTTGGGATTGATGGGGTCTGGATGGCTTTGAGCATCATCTGTAGCCTTGGCATGCAGATGAGCTTGGTGGGAGAAGGTCCACATGCTTTGGTGGTGGTGGGGACCCAGGACCAAAGGTGGAGTTGGGTTTTTTTGCTCTATGCCCTCTGATGGGCAACTTCTCATCCCAGCAGATGCTCCAGCACTGTTAGTGCTCTTCAGAGTAACTTACAGGGCTTCTGGAAATATGGAAGTAGTAGGACCGTAAGCTCATTACGAGTATTAACATTTTCTTTAGTTTGAGCAGTAATACTTGGCAGCAGTGCAGGCACAACTTGTCATGTAATGGTTTTAATCTTATTTTTCAAGAACAGAGGGAGCAATGGTTTTCTGACTGACTGGAGCCAAATCTGTGCTCATGTCTGTGTCTCTTCCATCTCTCTCTGGGGTTTTGTTTGCACAATATTGTAGTAGTTGTGATGAACATATGGGGCTTAAATTCATTTAATAGTTGCAAGAAATGAGTTTAAAGTTCTTATAGTATTAAGGTAGACGTTTCCAAATTCGTTTTTAATGGAACATTTGTTCTCCAAAGATTATTACGCGCCATTAAGTCCTCTGCTGCCTGGTGCGTTCTCGTGCCCTGGGATCTTATTGCCGAGGGATATAAACATGTTTATGAGGCCACTTTATTGAACGATGAGATTAAATATACTAAACTTGACAATGTCGGTAGGAGCATGAGCACTCTGTCATAAATCTTATGCAAGAACATTAGGGCATAAATATCGTGCCACCTCATAAAACTAGTATACATCAGGTTGTGACCAGCTGAAAACTCTTCTCACCAGTACAGCAGCTGTGAATACTGGGATTTATCAGCATGAAATGCGTAGATGGGAGCAGGTAGTATATGGACTTTTCCTTTCCTGGGAGGACTAGGTGCGCCGTGCAGGCATCATAAACCAGAAAATTATGTTTTAATGCTTCTGTATGACTGACATGCACGGGTGTGGGTAGAGCTCCCACCTAGCTCTAATGCTTCATCTCGTTGCAGGGCAGCACAGGGGGACTCAACCCTGCTTATCTCGTGTGTGTGTGTATGTGTAGATAGATATATAAAAAATAGGCACCATTATCTATATATCTGTATGTATCACTCAAGCTAGGAAAACAGTACCTGAGTATGACAGTAGAAGAAGCTCTGCAAGATTAATGCACTACAATTTATGCATTATATACAGATGTATCTCAGTGCATAAACTGCTACCTATATGTAGATATAGAATCATAGAATAGTTAGGGTTGGAAAGGACCTTAAGATCATCTAGTTCCACATACCCCTGCCATGTGCAAGGACACCTCACACCTAAACCATGCCACCCAAGGCTGTGTCCATCCCAGCCTTGAACACCGCCAGCAATGGAGCGTTCACAACTTCCTTGGGCAGCCCCATTCCAGTGCCTCACCACCTTCACAGTAAAGAATTTCTTCCTCATATCCAATCTAAACTTCCCCTGTTTAAGTTTGAACCCACAACCCCTTGTCCTATCCCTACAGTCCCTCATGAAGAGTCCCTCCCCAGCATCCCTATAGGCCCCCTTCAGACACTGGAAGGCTGCTATGAGGTCTCCACTGCAGCCTTCTCTTCTCCAGGCTCAACAGCCCCAACTTTCTCATCCTATCTTCATACGGGAGCTGCTCCAGTCCCCTGATCATCCTCGTGGCCCTCCTCTGCACTTGTTCCAACAGTTCCATGTCCTTTTTCTGTTGAGGACACCAGAACTGCACACAATACTCCAAGGGAGGTCTCACAAGAGCAGAGTAGAGGGGCAGGATCACCTCCCTCGACCTGCTTGTCACGCTCCTTTTGATGCAGCCCAGGATACAGTTGGCTTTCTGGGCTGCGAGCACACACTGCAGACGGCTCATGTTCATTTTCTCATCAACCAACACCCCCAAGTCCTTCTCTGCAGGGCTGCTCTGAATCTCTTCCCTGCCCAAGCCTGGAGCTGTGCCTAGGATTGCTCCGACCCAAGGTGTAGGACAAGTAGTACCAGACCTGCTCATCCCTCTTTGCATTGCTGTCACTACCTTGGTGCACAAGCCTCGCAAAGCTTTTTCTATCCTTGTATTCAGGGTTTTAATTTGTTCCCTTGCGTGGTTGAGTGATAAAATCAAGTGTCAGCTGCATAAACCTGGCTTTTTGCTGCTTTTATGTCAACAGCAGTTGAATTTGCTGGTTTAAAAGATCCGATTCAAAACCTGAGTTGGCTTTTGGGCTTCTTGCTGACACAGGTGTGATATCCAAAGGAGCAGGGCTTGGCTGCTGGCATGATTTGTGCTGTCTGTCCTATTTGAGCAGGACCTATGGCTAACGCAGGTTCAAAGGCATCCAGCCGGGAGGGGTTTGGAGCCTGAATGCCCACAGCCTTGACCTGAGGATTGATAGTCTTCATCTGAGTGATGGGAAGAGTTAACAAGACCAGGCTTAATTCCTGCTACATAGAGATATGTAAAAATATATATATCATATATCTGTATATATATTCAGATATCACATGTATAAAAAAGGAGATACAAACTATATAGCCTGATACATACTTATATATACATATATTATGATATATCAATATATCTATATCAGTTTGTATAGCTTATATATATCATACGTATATGTATCTATCTATTTAGCTGTATCAGGGCTGAGACCTGAAGGTTTGATCTAATTTGGTCTAGAAATTGTTAAATTTTAGGTCATTGGGAAAGACCCTGGCTCTGATATTCTTCATAAGCACCTACTTTTGCTGCCACAACTGTGGTGCCTGAGGAGGGAAAGAGAAATAGCCCCTGTAGCTATGGAAGTGGTGCTGGCTTATGAAGAAACCTGAGGTGTGGTTACTTCTCTGGAAAAAGTGAGTTTCTCTTTGCAGCTCACCTACACCCAACCTTTCATGTGGTTGCTGGAAACAAGGTGTTGCTCAGTTTGATGAAACAGGGTTAATTAGCTGTTATGGAGGAGCTATGGCTTTATTTGGAGGTTTAACTCCTGACCTCTTAGTAGCTTCAAGAATAAGCATGCTGTTTGCATTGCTCCTGAAGCTATGGGGAGGAAACTCTCACTGTCTTGAACCATTATGTCTCAAGGGCTTTTCTGGGGGAAACCCTGCTTGTGCTCTTCAGGTCCCCTACCAGACCTTCCATTCACCCAATGCTCCTGTCCCGTAACTGAGTCATCCCACCAATCTGCACTGGAAACAGCTCTAAATGCAGTCATAGCTGCTCTGGGTGCTCTGTTATGGAAATACTCATTTGTATAGAGATGCTTTGGTGACTCACCTGTTAATCCAGCTCCTGTTCAAACTGGTGGCTGCAGTGTGGGTGTATGGGCAAGCACATTGCTGTATCCCCTGTTCCTGCAGCCATGTGGTGGCTGAGTACAAGAGGTTTTCCTGTGCCGAAGAGTGCAGGAAATTAATGTGGTTAATTTTAGTGTGCATTTGTCTTGATTGGAGTGACCTATGGGTCTGTCACCCTTTACATGAATAGCAGGTTTTGAGGACATTGCAGGTGCTTGTCTGAAGGGCTCCTTGCAGCCTGGGCTCAGGAAAAGGTTTAAAAATAATGATAATATTAAAACCTCCAAAGAAAAACAAAGCAGGGATGGGATGGGGAGAAGCTTTGCTAAAGCCTAGGTCTGCAATGCCAGGAGGCTGCAGACCACTGTGCCTCACCTGTAGTTCTTCTACCCCACAGGCATTGACATCCTGAAGCTGGTGGCAGCCCAGGTAGGGAGCCAGTGGAAGGACATCTACCAGTTCCTGTGCAATGCCAGCGAACGTGAGGTGGCGGCTTTCTCCAATGGCTATGCGGCTGACCACGAGCGCGCCTACGCCGCCTTGCAGCACTGGACCATCCGTGGCCCCGAGGCCAGCCTGGCCCAGCTCATCAGTGCCCTCCGCCAGCATCGGCGCAATGACGTGGTGGAGAAGATCCGAGGCCTGATGGAGGACACCACGCCGGTAATGATGGGCTGAGTTCTGTGTGCTCTTGTCTGAGGCAGTGTGTGTCTTGTCTGGCTATGGCAAGCATGAGACCCAACTGCATCATCAAGCTTAGCTCACAGCCAAATAGCTGGACACCATCTCCCCCTGGAGCTCCTCAGGAGCTTATAATTAAGCTTTGTATTACTTTTGAGTTTTGCCACAGTTTGCTCAAAACCCTGTCAAAGTTCTGACAAACTCTTGAGTCCCAGGTGTTGTGGTTTGCATGTAGCTTTTGGAGGTCACCAGGAAAACCTAGTACTTGAGCCCTTATATTGGGGGTGATCAGCCTTAGGTGCTGGGCATTGCCCTGTCTGGAAGGTCCTGGACTGGTTGCTGTGCTAAAGCAGCATGTGGGATGTAAAAGCATGGAAGCACCCCAGGGTGCAAACTCAGCATGGTAGCACATTGTGTTTCTGCAAGGTTTTACTTGCTGTAACCTGTTTGCCTCTTCTCCCTGAATTGGCTCCTGCACTGTGGATGCAGGTGGTGATGGAATGGCCCTGGGAGGGATAGAGAAAGCTGTGGGAAGCAGCTTATTCAAGGGAGGCTGAATCCCTGGAGCCTCATGCCAGTGGCTGAGCCACACCATGGCATCCAGATCGTGAGCGGATGGGGCAGCCGACTGCTCAATGCCGGGAGCAGGCAGGGAGGTTGATTTTTGTTTTTTTCTAATCTGCTGGTTGGAAAGCCTTTACTTAGTGCGAATTCCTGTCTGACTCAGTGATTTGTCTGTCCAAATGCAGACAAATCAAGGCAGTTTCTCTCTGTACCAAACTGGTTTGATCCGAGTGAGCAGGTTAGCCCGTTGGTGGCACTTTGTGCTGTGGAGGAAGTGAGGACTCTCATAAGCAATGCAAACATGTGTGTGCTCCCTGTGACTGAGGGCATGATGTCCTTGGGGTAACCAAAGCCAGCAGTGGGCATGTAATGTGTGTCAGTGTGTCCTAGATGAGCTCAGGAGGAATGCACAGGTGGCTGTGCTGTCCATGATGCCTTTGGCCCTGCTTGGCATCCCTGGGAGCAAAAGGGGGTTTCTCCATCAGTCTCCATGTTCCAGTGTCCATAAGAAAGGAACGGCACCCCCAACTCATAAATAAAAATTGTGTTATTAAATGACACAGCTCTTGGACAGCAAATGCCTAAACCCAGCCAGCCTTTCTTCACCATCCCATCTGCTATCACGTTCTTGCCCAAAACATTTATCTGGCGCCTGACTTAAGCCTGCAAAACCTGCGGAGGCAAAGCTGTGCTCTCCTGTTGTGTCCCATTCCCTCAGGCAGCCCTTTGGGCTCTGAAATCCAAGTATTTACAACCCCTGATAGGAATAAGGGAATTAATGGGAGTCTCTGGAGCGTTTCAGTACTGTTGCAGGAGCATTTTCCCTCAGGTGGGGAGCAGCTCCACTGAAGACTCACCAGCTTTTTTAGCTGTGGGAGATTATGCTGGTTTTGCGTTGCGCTGAATGAATTTAGGTTAAAACGAGATTAGCCTTCTGAATCGCTTTGCTAGGGTTTGTTTTCTGCAGCGAGCACAGCAGCTGTGGGAAGGTTTTTTGGGGTGCATTTAACTTGCAGGGCTCCTGTTTCAGGTCTGCTCTGGCCACGAATGCTTCTCAGCCTCGAGGTTTGCAAAATCTCTCCCCTTGCAGCCAGGCTTGCTGGGCAGCAGCGTGCGAGCCTGGGCACTGTTCACTGAGCACAGGAACACCCCAGATTAATGCTGATGACAACAAAAATGGGGGGGAGAAGGGAAAAAGAGGTTTTTCACTGCTATGCCAGGGAATTGCAATTCTCCATTGTGAGGTTAAAACCAGAAAAAAATCAGTGCAGCACAGGCACTGGGCTTTGGGCTTTCTTGGGGGTGCATAACAGCGTTGTACAGATACCAAGGGGTGTCTGTGCTTGCCTGGGCTGGCCTGGAGCATTGCTGGCGCGGCTGGCTGCTTTGGCTACTGTAAGTGTCCTACCGTGAGCAATGCTTTAGGAGCTTTTTATTTATGGCTCTGCTGGCCTCGGCTGAAATATTCCAGGGAATGGGTGAAGGGGAAGCAAACAGCCTTGCTCAGGGCGTTCGGCAGCGCAGCCTCAGCAAAGCTTATAAAAAAGAATAATACATTAATAAGGGAGATGTTGAAAATGGAGAGGGGGAGGCTACAGCCCTGAGCCCAGCGAGATTTACGTCCGTAGCTAATTGCATGCTGCAGATAATTCCATGAATCAGCAAATACGTCAGGGCTAGGTCTGGTGTGAAGCTAAGCCATGGGGGTTTTGGGGGTACCAGGGGAGAAGAGGGTGTGAAAGCAGCTGTGACAATGCCTTTTGGCTCCTTCCTTCCTCTTCTGCAGGTCAAAACCCTGCAGGTCAAGAACCTGGAGCAACATTCCCCAAATTCATCCCCTTTGTTTCCTCTTTTGACAAAGCTGAACTGGGCTGAACAAAGTTATTAGCAGTTCTTTTTGTGCTTTGTTAACCTCGAGTGTCAGCAGTGGAGCAAGGGTTTTGCTGGAGTGGGCATCACTGTTCTACTCCTGGTTTGCACTAAATCATGAGTTGATTTTCAGCAAACCAAGGTTGGGTTTGAATCAGGATGGAGAGTGTACAATAAAAGAAAAATTAATGGTTTATGAAGTAATATAAAACATAAATAATAGAAACACAAAAATATGAACTTTACAGTTTGAGGTTTCCCTGCTGTGGTAGCCACATCTCTTAGGATTCATGTTCTGTATATTTGCAGCACAATGGGCTTGGGAGTATAAAATGAAGCTAGAAGATGGTGGGGTCATAACAAGCTGAAATCAGTAGTGACTTAGCCTGTAATTAAGTTTGGAAACTCATCATGGCTTTGTCATCTCTTCATCATGGTTTGAGTTGAAAAAGTGGGTGGGCAAATCCACAGAAAGGAGAAGGCTCTGGAAGTTCTCATTGAGACGCCATCTCCTGCTTGGAGAAGCATTTGGCCACAGATGGCCAGGGCTGATGGGGAAGTGCAGCTTCCTCTGTGTATGACTTGATGTCTAAACCCTCCCCAGACCCAGCATTGCCCATCCTGGGTTACGTGAGGTTTGGCTTGAGTAGGTCTTCTCCAGGGCTGCTTGTGTTGAGAAATGCTGGCTGCTCCACCACGGAGGTGGTGTTGAATGCTCTTCTGGAACCTGGCCGCTGAGGTTTAGGACACAGAGAGGACATTTGGGCTTTCCCACCCCAGGGTGCTGAGCACCCCTGTGCCTTTCACATCCCAGTGAAGGGCCTTGCCTCCTGCTCTGCAGCACCTTCCCACCATCGCTGCATCTCTCTACCTACCTCAGTGAGACCTCGTAGTCTGGCCAGTGGTGTTTCACCTTCCAAGGTCTGGTCTACCCTGAAGGTGGACCCCCAAACACCATATGCACTATGAAGATCAGGGGAATGGAGCACCTCCCCTGTGAAGATAGGCTGAGGAAGTTGGGGCTGGTTTAGTGTGAGGTGTCCCTGCCCATGGCAGGGGGTTGGAACTAGATGATCTTAAGGTCCTTTTCCAACCCTAACTATTCTATGATTCTAAGCTGCTCATCCAAGCAGATCCTCCGTGTGCCTGTTGGGACTATAGCGAGAACAGCATTGCAGGGCTACCACCCAGACCACCCTGGTTCATGTGCTGGGGTTCCTCCTCCTGCATCCGTTATGAAGGCATAACAGATCTGGGAATAGGGCTGGTGTCAGCTGGGTGTCATCTTTTGGCAGTGAATCCGGGAAACAGCAGCTTCAGTGCTAAATTTGTCCCCCCACACCCCGGGAGGGTGCTCAGGCACCCTCTGCAGCAGCAAACCTGCCACCAGCTTTTGTTACTGCCTGGTTGCTGCAGGAAGTATTGCCCAACTGAGGGTTTTTTTTCATACCTACGACTGCTCCGTCGTAACATTAGCACAGCAGCTGCAGTTGCTGTTGATTGAGTTGATCTTTTATTGCCATACAGTAAAACAAAGCAGAAAATGGGACCAACCAGTTCAAACAGAGCTGTTGGGACCAACTGTGAATAGAAAACAAAGCCAAGCCTATGTCATCTTCTGCACCCTTTTCAACTTTCAGACACCCTGAGCTGCTTAGAGCATCTTCACAGATGCATTAGGATCCAAGAGGATGTCAATGCTGGAGCTGCAATCTAAAGTCATACGGGAGCGTTTAGAATGCTGGGTCTTTTTTGGCATTGCAAGCCTCTTGCTGCAGTGCTCACAAAAACCCAAAATCAAAATTGGCAGGGTGCCCTGGCTGGTTGCAGGAGGCTTCTGATGCATCAAAGCCGCTGCTGTGCCTTCGGTTTTCATGCTGGATCATACATTTAACAGTTTCCCATGTGTCTGTCTCTGCAGGTGCAAATGCAGCCTCAGTGGCAAGCACAGGAACCCTGCAATGATGATGGAAAGGTGAGCAATTTGGTGGCTCTGGAAAGGCAAAAGGGGCTGTGGAGGGTGGTTTTGATTTCTTGTTTTCTTTTTTCTCTGGCCAGAGCTGGGTTTCACTTGACCACCACTGTTCTTAAAAATAGGAATGGCCGAGGTGGCTTCAAGCAAATGAATCATGGGCTATGAATAGTGTATTTTCACACCTATTCCACAGGCTTCACCTCGCAGCAGCCTTTTGCTTTCCCTGGCTTCTCAAAACCCTCATTCCCACTTGCTTTCTTCCTGTGGTTTAAATATTAACACGCATCCAAGCATCCTGTTTGCTTTGCTTCAAGCTCACTACCTTTCAGCTATTTGGAAAGCTTTGGGCTCACGGGACGCCTACAGTCAAATAACTTCGGGTGATTTTTTTCTCCTAGTGTGCTTTAGCAGCTGTTTAATTAAACTCCAAATGACTCACCTCTGGGAAGGGCTTTTCCCCTCTGCTGGGAAGGCAGAGCTGGGGCACACGGCTGCTCCCTGCCCTCCCTGTAATTGCTCCTCAGCTGTCGGACCCCTTTTTGGAAATGAGGAGGTGGATTTGTGGTTGGATCTTAGATGAGTTTGCATGAGGAGAAGCTCACCCCTAAAGCCTGTCTGTTATTTTTAAAGGTGAAGTCAGAGTGTGTTGCAATTTGGAAAGTGGCCAGCCACTCTTCTGCTGCTTCCTTTGCTTTTCCCCCATTAATGGCAACGGGCTGATTCCCATCAGTGAGCCCTATCGGAAAGGGAGTTTCAGGAGAGAACGCAGATTCTGTTATTTAAAAATTAAAGCTGACTTTTATTTTTAACATGCCTATTGCGTAATATGCTGAGCTAGAATACTCCCCCCCCCCGTTTGTCTTCAATGGGGGGAGAGAAAAAAAAACCTTTCATTCTACCAGAAACAGGCTTCAATGTTAATTTAATGTGAACTAATGGGCGTCTCAGCAGACACGTGATTTGTGGGTGGCGAATTCCTTGACATGGGTGAGGAATGCGCCGGCACATCCATGCGACACGGAGGTGGCTCAGCAGCTCCCTTTCCCATAGCCTATAATCCAAATTTCGCATTTTAATCCCTGGGTAATTAGCAAAGTATGTTAGCAGGAATAGCCTGGTCTTCCCTCTGTAAAAGAAGAAAAGAGGTTGGGAGAATGGGTTGCATGGGAACAGGGCTTGCAAATCTGTTCTCTTGCAAGTCAAGCAGGTACGCAGGCTTTGGGAAGAAGTTAAATATTAGGTGGTACTTAAAGCAACCTCTCTGGGGGGACCTGGTGATATGTAGAGGTGCCCAACTGGCCAGCCAGGGGTGTGCGATGTAGGATGCTGCCCCAAATCTCTCATCGCAGCAGGGAATGGGAACCAGAAAAGCTTTGCTTGAGATTTGTACCCTGAGGGGATGCAGAGAGCCAGAGGAGGTCAGATAATGTTGGCTGCTGCCATGCAGGTGGGAAGGAGATTCAAGAAGGAAGATGAAGAGCACCGTAAAATTAGGAAGTGGGTTCACACCAGCACCAGTGTGTGCAGCATGTCCCAGCAGTGCTTCCTACTGCCAGTGTCTTTGGGACTGTGGAGCCAAATGCTTACCTGCGGCTCACATCAGGGTATTGTAAAGCAAAGGCAGTTGGGTGACACTGGGATCAATGCCAGCCCTTGCTTGTCCTTCTGGCCCAGAACTTGGAGTCTGGTGGGGTAGATTTGTCCATCACACTTTAATGGGCTACTCATGGGAGCAAGAGTGAGACTGGGCAAACAAATCATTAACTCACATTGTGCCCAGTGTAGCTGGTCATGGGAGCATGCTGCATGGAGATCCCTGAGGGGTCTTGCAGCTCTTACTTTGTAGCCTTGGCACTGGTTGGAGGCATGGAGCTATGCCTTGCTTTTAGCAAACCAATAGCTGTGGAGCAGGATATCTGGGGGGAGCTTACCTGCTTGGGCATCATCACCTGATGCCCCAGGTGCTGAAAGTGAGAAGGAAAGCCAAGTTAAAATGCTCTGCTGTGGTTCCATGTGCCAACCTGGTGCTGCGGTTCCTCCTACCAAGATCATGGGTTGTGTTGCCCTTCCTGTCTGCTGAGCACTGACGTGCCAAATACCATCACTCATGTCCCCTTGGGTCGTCTCCGGTGCCTCTCTGGGTCAGCATGACCCCTGGGAGGAAGAGGACACCGAGCATGGGGACCTTTTGCAAAGTATGGGCTGGGGTGTGTCGAAAGCCGGGATGCAGAGGAGTTTGAATGCATACCCATTCCATAGCATCCCCTGAGTTAATTTTCCTTCTCTTTCTTCCCCCCAAAGCTGGAAGCTGACAGACTGGCGCTGCCGGTGAGCCCCAGCCCAGTGAGCCCTGCGCCCAGCCCCAGCCCCAAGCCCCCTGAGGCAGCTGTCCTCACTGTGGAGCCCTCTCCTTCAGAGAAGAAATGCTTCTTCGTCGATGAAGCAGAGCCTCTCCTGCGGTGCGACTCAACCTCCAGCGGCAGCTCTGCGCTCAGCCGGACAGGCTCTTTTATTACCAAAGGTACCAAAATCAGCCCAGGGGGAAGTGGGAGGACTAAAGGGCTGCCCATGGCATGTCACATATGTTTAGCACGTGCAGTAGAGCTGCCCAGCATGATATCATTGAAGTAAATGACTGGGAAAACTAGCTCTCCAGGATACATTCATCGCATTCTCGTTCCAGACCAGAATATCCTGTTAGCAAAGAGGATATAGATTTGAGAGGGGAAAACACCTTTAAAGGCTTTTAACTCTTTGTGCTGACAGAGAAGTTGTAGCATCCCTGGATATATGGGGGAGGGTTTCTCCTCACTTTTGGCTGTTGCATTGCCCTGCGCGTTATTGCGCGAGATGAAACCAGGAAAATGTCATTTCAAGACTGAATTAGTATTTTTCGCCCTTGGTCCTGCTTGCTGCAGCATGTGACTTGAGATGTAAGTCACCATTAGTTACCCCCCTTCTTCTTGAGGGGGTTTAATTTACTGCGTTTAACCTGCTGCATTTAATCTTCTTTAACTTCTGATCAAGGTGAAACACTGAGCTAAGTGAGCCTGCCCAATGTACACGTGAGTGTGGAAATGAAGCTGACCCAACAAAAAAGAGCAGAATTCAGCTTTTTTTGGCTCGCCTTCTGCCTTCACTTTTCCGTATTGGCCATTCAGCGTTTATAAGCGCTGTGTTTGCTTTAGTGGGATCCTGGATTAGGTGCCTCAGCAGACTTGCTTCTCCATCTTCTCCCCTCCCTATCACTCCTCACCCTCCATCTTTTCCCCCTGTTCTCCTGGTGACATGTACCTCTCCAGAGTTAGCAACAGGAGATGGACAAGGACAGCAAGCCCTGGTTAGCAGATGTTTCTTGAAGTGTTTCTTGACCACCATCTCTTTTCCTCCTACAGAAAAGAAGGACACTGTCCTGCGCCAGGTGCGCTTGGACCCTTGCGACCTGCAGCCCATCTTTGACGACATGCTGCACATCCTCAACCCTGAGGAGCTCCACGTGATAGAGGAGATCCCACAGGCTGAAGACAAGCTGGACAGGCTATTTGAGATCGCTGGAGTCAAGAGCCAGGAAGCCAGCCAGACCCTCCTGGACTCTGTCTATAGCCACCTTCCTGATTTACTGTAGACTTACTGGGTCACCATGCACTCTCCAAATATCTGCTAGAGCTAGCTTGGCACTCGTTAAGATGACCGACAATACACAGGCAGGTTTTGTTGTAGAATATATGGCCAGTATTTTCATTGAGATGTCCTTGGTTTTTGGAGGGGGGGCAGTTTGCCAGCATTGCACCCCTCCATTGTAACTCTTATCGCTCAGTCCAAGTCTTTGCACCCTCTGCCCCCTTCCCAAGCCTCTCTTCTCCCTGTTCTTACTCCAATCAGATCAGTTGATGCACTTTAAAAAAAGAATAATAATACTGCAGTTAACAAACTAAAAGACCATGAATCTGGTGTAATTTAACACATTGAATCGGGGATTGCTCTATAACCCGCATCTTCTGTCAAAGCTGTCACTCGGAATGACTGTCTCCCACCACCTCCCTTTGCCTTGGAGCGGTAAATGGCAAACACACACACGAAAAAACCCAGTTGTGGCTGGTTACTCTCTCTTAACACAGCTAAGCTTCCCACCCGAGCTGACTTTTTTTAATGTACTATTGTATAGCCTGTATCCATTGCTGAGATTTTACTAGCACGGTTATTTATTGTATGGTTTTCAACCGGACAATGCATCGCGTTCCTATAAGCTAAAGCAGAAGTGCTTTAACCGCAAAGAAAAGGGTCAGCCCCACCAATCTTCGAGGCGATGAAAAGGTCCTTTGCCATCAGTCGAATGTAAGCAGTTGTCTTGCCTTGCTGCTTGCGGGAATGGAGGGGCCCTGAAGGGAGCCGGTGCTGGATGTGGGGAGGCGAAGGCGGCCGCCAGTGTTCCTGCTCTCCTTGTGGTGTAAGACTTAAACCAAGCTATGCTTTTACACTCATGTCTCTTGTTTTTTATACAGACGTGGCCGATAGGTTCTCCAAAGACCTTACCCGGTCTTAATAGTCTCTTCAAATCACACTTCACTTTTTATTAAAAGAAAAGAGATTGAGGGGTGGGAGGGGGGGAAAGCTGCATCGTAAGAAGTCCATCTGATTATATTTGCAACTCTTATGCTCCCGTAACAAACAGTCTGTACTACGCTCAGTTTGAAGAAATCGTGGTATGAGGGTGGCTTGTGCTGCCCCATGGGAAGGGGTGGGAGTAGGGGAAGAGGGGAATGAATTGAAAAATTGCCTTCCAGTGTACTAATTTATTAATAAATACTAGGTGTTTGTTACTTGACATGATTCCGTGTTAACCTCCTTAACACCTGCCTCTGCTTAGAGACACCTGGATTGGAGCAGGGGCTGCTCCGGGTGTCCGTGGAGGGGTGAAGAGGGAGATTTTGGGTTTGAAGGTGGTGATGGGGTTGTCTCCTATAGTTTTGAGACCAAGTGTGGTTGCTTTCTGTTGACAACACTGCCTTGAGTCCTCATGGCCTACACTGGAAATGCTTTCCCCTGGGGCAGGTCCCTGCACTGAGCCGGGGTGGGGGACATGTGTTAATCCCCATAGTGGTGAGCAGATCAGATGGCTGATGGGGCTTCCAGGGTTGGTTTTTGCAAGCTCTCAAAGGCTTTGCAGACATCTGGGGGGGGGCTGAAGTATTAATTTTCCAGGATGCAGCTGCTGTGCTGAGTCACTCCTAAGTGGAGGTCTTGCAGTCACAGCGTTTCTGTTGTCCTGTTACATTACCAGTGTCCTTAACATCTCCACTTCCAAATAACTCATCCCTTGTTATTCTGTCTACGAATGGAAATGTTAATGGGACAAATGCTTCTGGTTTATAATACTGTCATTTTGTATACTTAGCTCCAGAGTGTTTTCTGTTAACTTGGGTAGTATATTTTCCTTCTGGCGGGCATTGAAAATTGCTGTTACAGTACTATACATAGATACAGGATTAAAACTTTTCAACACGTGAACATATCAAATGCAGTGTAAAACAGCAAAAGCCTTTTCTGGGAGCATGGGGGTGGGCTTTTTGCTTGCTGGCAATGAAGCATTGAGCTCTTCAGTGGCTGCAACATGGCTTCAAAGCATCATGAAGAAATCGTGAGCATGGCTCATGTTCCTGGCATACACTAGGTTGCTAAAAGCAGTATTGAGGTGCAGCTGAGCATCACTCTATTGAGAAGTGGATTTTTTACATCCCCATACTGGGAGTGGTGGTGGTTGCTGTTGATGTGCCCAGGCAAGAATTGACAAGGGGAAGGAAGGTGTGTGATCATGGGTTCAATCAATAGCTTAAGGCAAGCACAAACCACTGGTTTTGAATTATCCTTAGCAGGCTCTTGGAGTGAGTCCAGCTGGGAAACTGGGGCTTTGTCCTTTATAACGATAGTTCAAGTTCTTCCAAGTACAGACATGGATTGCAAGCACCAGAGCCATTGTGCCACCCTCCCAGGGCACCACTGCCTTCATCCGGCAGTTCTGCTTCCCATCCTGGCATCTGGTCATGCTTTCTGATGGGCTTTGAAGGTAAAGTGAAACAGAATGGTCCTGAGAAGAGGATTTAGCAGCAGCTGAAGAAATCATAGAGGCACAGAATGGCTTGGGTTGGAAGGAACCTTCAAAGGTCACCTAGTCCAACCTCCTGCAATGAGCAGGGTCATCTTCAACCAGATGAGGTTGCGCTTCAGAACCATATCCAGCCTGCCCCTGAGTATCTCCAGGCATGGTGCATTCACCACCTCTCTGGGTAACCTGTGTCAATGTTTTACCATCCTCATCACAAAAAATTTCTTCCTCACATCCAGCCTGAATCTCCCCTCTTTTAGTATAAAACCATCACCCCTCATCCTATCACAACAGGCCTGGCTAAAAAGTCCCCATCTTTCTTGTAAGCCTCTTTAGCACTGAAAGGCCACAACAAGGTCTCCCTGGAGTCTTCTCCAGGCTGAACAACTCCAACCCTCTCAACCTTTCCTCATAGGAGAGGTACTCCAGCCCTCTGATTGCTTCTGTGGCCCTCCTCTGGACCCTCTCCGACAGGTCCATGTCTTTCTTGTTACTGCAGGCTCCAGAGCTGGACACAGTATTCCAAGGAGGGTCTCACGGGAGCAGAGCAGAGGGGCAGAATCACCTCCATTGACCTGCAGGCCTTGCAGCGGGCATGGTGTAGAGGCCAGGAGATTCTGAGGAGGCACAAGGAGGCATTGTTGGGTCTCTGGGCTATGTTTAACTGATCTTGGTGGCAGGTTGAGGGACAGGCCAAAACTTGACTCCATCCATGCTGTGCACACTTCCAGCCTTACTCCTTCCTCTGCTTGTACCTGGATGTTGGTCTTGTCCCTGGCTCTATCCTTGCCCATTTCCAAGCTGTGCCGCTAAGTGGGTCTTTGCTGTTTGCATATGTGTATGTGTGCAATATGTATATTTACTAGATACAAATATTGTATACGAATATATGCTACATTTTTCTATATTATGTTGTATGTTTTAAAATTCTTTTAATATATGTGTATAAATATATATATATAATGCATCTGGGAGTTTGCATGGGAAATGCCTGAGAGCAGCTGAGCCACACTGAACCCCATATACAGGTATGGTATTTCCTGGCAGTGTGGGAGGTGTGAGGAGCTGCAAGCCCCATGCCCTCACCCTTCCTCTGAACCAGCTCTTGGGCCTTGAGAAAACAAACCAGGCAGGTGGGATCAATGAGTTTCTGACTTGGAGGCATAACCCTGCAGAGGAGAGAGACAGTCCTTGTTCTCTTGCATGGCTTATTTGAGGCATCATGGGCAATATACAGACCTTGCACACCGCTGCACTGGTACAACTGTATGGGTGAGGTTTTGGGCTAAATGGGTTTAGCAAGGTTAAGCTGTGACTATAGACCTTTCTACATATATCTAACATGCATAAATGTGCATTTTGCATTTCATATAAAGTATGCATTAAAAATGTACTCCAGTGTGCACTGTAGGCAAGAGGTGGTGTGTGAAATGTGTGGCTTTGCTTTGTCACTTGTCTGGCCTTGCTTGCTCAGTTGCGCTTGCTCCTTAAGTGCTGTTCTTCACCTAGGGACAGCCAGGATGAGGGGGGATTTAGGTGTGGGGGTGGCAATCCTGGATGGGACAACCTGTAAAACAACCGAGGGGACAGAAAGCAAGAGTGCAAGCCATGCTCCCCAGTTCTGCCTGCTGTGGGTATCTTGTGTCAGAGCAGAGACCACGTTTCAGCCTCTAGGTCACACAAGAAAACATCAACTGCTCTAGTCCTGATTGCTGTGGGCCTGAATATGAAGTGTGAAGATTGCATCTCCCACCAAGATCACAGTGTTTGCAGGGACAAAACTCTGGAGATGCCTCCAGCGTGGCCTAGCATCCTCAGGACTCGATGGTTCTGCTCTTCCAGGGTCTTTTAATTCCTCAAGTGCAGGTGAGGTTTGGGATTAATTTTATCATTCTCTTTCTTTACTTGCTCCACGAATTGCAGGTGCTCCATGCAGAAGAACAAGGCACCTGGTGCTCTTTCCTCCTACCCCAGTCTAATTGGAGTTTATCCTAATTGTGAATTAATTG
Organism: Myiopsitta monachus; assembly: GCA_017639245.1. Taxonomy (NCBI): domain Eukaryota; kingdom Metazoa; phylum Chordata; class Aves; order Psittaciformes; family Psittacidae; genus Myiopsitta; species Myiopsitta monachus. The sequence continues at coordinate 19,527,784 of CM029922.1, read as the reverse complement.
TAACCCTCCAGGCGTGGCTGCTCACATCCTTCCTTGGAAAAACCCCCAAGTGTTCTGAGAGGTTATTCACCCCTCTTACATCAGCTATTGTCTGGCTGAATTGCTACACAGCCTGTGCGTAGGAGGAATCGTCTGTGCAGCCTTTGTGTGAATAACCTGTGGGGAGATGGGTAGTGATGCCGCCCAAGGATGCCCGCAGGCTCAGTGTGGGATGCGAGGTTACCCAGGGGGTCTGTGCCCATCCCGGGGCTGCAGGGCCAAGCTGTGCAGGGTGTGGGAGGGAGGCAGGTTGGCACAGGGATGGCTCATGCCAAAATCCTCCTCTGGCATTGCTGGGCCATGAGTTTCAAGTCATGAAAGCTTTGCAGCTGCTTTTTCTTCTCATGGATTTTGCTCCTGTGAGTACAGCAATGGGGAAGTTTCCAGGGCAACTGGTAGGAAATAGGAAAATGGAGGAGAAATAAGAGCAGCCATTGTTTATGTATTCAACTACATGCGTGGTGGTGGCATCCCCCAAGGTGTTTATCAAACCAGCCTTTAGACATAGCTGCTTCTTCACCGTGTGAGCATTTACAAGGTTTACAGTTTCCTTTGAACTGTTGTAACTAAATTTTCTCTTGCAGCTTTCCTCCCTTCTCAAGCATTTTCTTAACCAGTATAATGCAGAAAAAACAAACAAACAAAAATGACACCAGAAGCATCCAAATAACATTGGATCAGCTGTTGAAGATGCTGTCCAGCAGTTCAGGCAGCAACTTTGTGGGATTTCCTAAACTTGCACCAACCTTCCTTCAGGTTTAGGTGCTGTTACAGCCAGGCCAGGTTCTATTCTCTGTTCTTCAGGTGCCCAAATTGCCCTTGGAGTAGCTGGCTTCAAGGTCACTTAAGTGATGTTGGAGATGTTCCTCTCTGATTTGCTTTGGCTACATGATTAAACTGTAGCAATGATCGAATTAAAAATCAGCAGCTAGTCTGACAATATAATCCTTTCCTCTAAAAAAATAAGTTTATAAGTGTTGTGATCCTGTGAATTTTAGTTTTTCTTTTTATTCTTTAAATGTCTGTTCAATATTTTTTATTCTTTTTTTTGTTTCCCTGATGCTGAAGAAGGGAATCTCATGTTTCGGGCATGCCCGAAGCCTTGCTACCTCTCACCCCCAATAAACTCACAATTGGTAATTTACAGACATGAATGCACAAATTATGTCGCTTTCCCACTGGCCTTTTCTTCTCTGAATGCACATGAGCCCCTGATAGGGACCTCACCCTGAGAACAGCTGAAGATGGAGGTGATTAACCATATTTAGTCCTAACATTGGGAATAAGCTACCCCGCACAGGCAGGAGCTCCCTGATGGTGATGAGCAGCTCCTTCTCAAACCAGAGACCTGTCACTAGAAGGGTCCGCCGGGGATTGACTATTGGGCCCAACACTGTTCAATGTCTTCATAAGTGACCTGGAAGGTGGGATCAGGTGCACCCTGATGAAGTTTTGAAGTGGACACTTCACAAGGCAGAGCCACCCTGTAGCGTGACCTGGATAGGCCTGGTCTAACATGAGCCTTGTGAAGTTCAACAAGGACAAATGTAAGGTCTTTCACCTGGGTAAACACAATCCAGCTGTGTAGCACTGGGCTGAGATCAGCCATTCTGGGGTTTAGCTCCACAGAGAGGTACCTGGGGTTCATAGGTGGACACGAGCTCAATGAGTGGACAGGGTGCTGCTGCGGCAAAGCAAACCAGCAACTTACATCAACAGGGCGTCACCAGCAGACATGTAGATGTTATTAGATAAGAGCAAGATAGCATTTTATAAGAGCAAGATAGTGTTTTATAAGGGCAAGTAGCGATAAGACAAGGGGGAATTACTTTAAACTAGAAAGAGGGTAGATTTAGATTAGATATTAGGAAGAAGTTCTTTACCTTAAGGGTGGTGAGGCACTGGCAGAGGTTGTCCAGAGAAGCCGTGGCTGCCCCATCCCTGGCAGTGCTCAAGGCAAGGTTGGACAAGGCTCGGTCTAGTAGCAGAGGGTTGGAACTGGATGATCTTTAAAGTCCCTTCCAACCCAAACCTTTCCATGACTCTATGATTTCTGTCAGCCATGCTTCTTACACTGAACCCCAAGCCCTTGTAGCTTTGCAGTGCTCAGCAGAGCTGCGCCAAGATGCCCTTGTATGTCTGTGTTCCTGTAACCCCATTTCTGCTCCAAGCCCCACAAGGACCCCTTTGCTGCAATGCCAGCTTCACCTGTCTGCTGTCTTTCCACTATGTATGAGATTAGTTTAGATTTAATTTAATATGAAGGAAATGAGTTACTCTGGAAGCATGCTAATCTCAAAATGCATTTCTGAACGCAGGACCTTTTGCCAGGACCTGTCAGGCTCAGTGGGAAACCAAGACTGTGGGCAAGACGTTAATCTGCCTGACTGTTTCTGGCAGCTCAGATCTTTCCAGACTACTACTTGGCAGAGATTAGATTGATTAAATCATTGATCTTCCAGGGTGCTTCAATAGGCTGGTGATTGCTTTTTGTGGAAACTGCTTCTTCTCTTACACTGATAATTTATTGTAAGAATAGCTAATTGTGCTTACAGCTCTCCCAGTGAGCGGAGCTCCAGGTACCTTACAGCTGAGGCTGGCAGTGTTACTGTCATTTTACAGGTAAGAAAACTTGAAGGATGGAGATAAAACTCCCTATCAGAAAAAAAGTCAGGGTGAAATTCAGAGAAACCCCATCAGATCCCACACCAGCCTCTCTTGAGGCTAAGACTTGGGGTTTGAAGTGCTGAGCTCCAGCAAGCCGAGGATTGGGGGCCATGTTCCCAAACCATGTTTTCCATTAATTAATTTGCCCACTAAGCTATTTTTTAGCTGGAAAATAATCTATGGCCGTGGTGGCTCCCTGGTTAGACCATTTGCCTTCTGCTTGTTCCATCTCACCATGTGCAGCTGGGAGGAAAGACCAGATCCAGAGCTAAACCATCCTTTGTCCTCTGCCCTGTTTCCCTATTCTCTCCTGCCTTATGCCCTAGGCTGTCCTGCCTCCCCAAAGCAGGGATATTCCTTTTCTCTGCCCTGGGCAAGGGTGTGATACCCATACAGCTGTCAATGGAAAACAGACATGAAATGGGTGAGCAGAGCTGTTGGCATTGCAAGCAAAGCAATTCCATGGGGCCAGGGGATTCACAACTGGAAGGCCGCAACAGTCCATGGTGACAAGCTTCTCATCCAGTTTCCTCAAGGGAGAGAAGGAATAGAAGGGAATTAAACCTGTTGAAATGCAACATAGCAAATAAAGATTCCAGTTGCATAACAGCAATCAGCCTTTTCCCCCACCCCTGTTGTTGCCGTCTTCTAAAGTTTACTTTCTTAAAATGACATTTAATCCTGAAAACAGATTTCTTTTTTTATTTCTCACCTCTGCTTTTTTCTTTTTCTTTTTTTTTTTTTCATGCTCTAACGGCTGTGAAATTTCCTGTAATTAAATGTATCCACGGACAGATAATCCTGTTTTGCTCTAGTGTCAATATGGTCCTTTAGCTGTTTTCCCTGCCCGATGTTTATCCTGCCTTGTCTGTCCCTTGGCTCCCTCCTGGAGGTATTTGAAGACCATGATCCCGTTCCCTCCTTTCTTTCTTCTTCTGGGCTCAGAAAGTCATGTTTTCTCAGGGTTTTGACTCTTGTGGTCATTTAGAGAGCTCCCATCCTCAAGCATCTGCTCTCCCTCTCCGGGTGTTTTCATCCCTGTAGCAGTGGTGGGGAGAAGGAGGCAAGAACTGACCCCTGAGAAATGCCACTCATCACTAGTCTCCACTTGGATACTGAGCTGTTGACCACAACTCTTTGAGTGCAGCCATCCAGCCAATTCCTTATCCACCAGGTAGTCCATCCATCAAGTCCACATCTCTCCAGTTTAGAGACAGTGATGTTGTGTGGGACAGTGTCAAAGGCTTTGTGTCACTCCAGGTACATGATGCTAGTTGCTTTTCCCTTAGCCACCAACACTGTGTAACTCCATTGTAGCTCTTTGCTATTTGACACAGCTCCTGGCTGGTCCCCTCTCCCTTCCCATTGTGGACACCCATGGGAGGGCCCCCACCACTGGGAAATGTTGGCTACTTTGCAGTCTTGTCATTTATTCCTAATATCCTTGAGATGGTGAGTAAACTCAACAGCACCAGGGCCAGCTAGTACATTAGCTCTCATCCTCTTAGACAGGGTGGCCCTGTCCAAATATGCCCCAAGGACAAGGTGATGTCCCTTATCCCACACACTCCAAGCAACACTCAGGAGGCTTTTGAGAGCTCTCCTGGGCCAAAACCATGCCAGAGACAGACGCTTCTCAGACTGGTGGCATTTGCAGCGAGGATCTGGTGATGCTGTTTGCGAGCTTTGCACTGTTGAAATCAGGAGCCTTCAGTCATAGCCCTGCATTTGCTTACGTTTTCACTTCACTGCCATCAACCGCCTCATCTGGACTAATGCAGCCTTGCTCCCCTTAAACTTTCTGTGACTGTGATAAGTAATTTATGTAACAGGCTGAGTCAGGATTTGTTCCTGGGATAAAGTGCACAGGCTTCTGCAAAACACACCTTGGTCTTGCTGTTAGCCAAGAAATAGGGCCACTAATGTATGAAACACATAACAGTCCTGGCTCTTCTCCCTCCTGTGGTGACATAAACTGGGGATGACACTCAGGATCTGCAGCTACTCATTCGTGCCATGGGCATGCAGGATGAAGTGCCAAGGAGATCTGCAAGGTTTTCTGGATCTGGGTGGGAAATGAAGTTGGTCCAGCAGGGACCACATCCTGGAGCACCAGTGGCAGGCTTACCCTTTGAACTCACATGTATGGTCTTCCAACTCAGTATGTCTCCAAGATACCTGAGCAGATTCTATGGGTGGGGGGATTGGGGGTGGGGGAGTGGAGAAGCTGTTTGGATGGGAAAAATGAAAGCAACCTGGGTATTGAAAGGAGGAGGCACAAAAGCACAAAATGTAATCAGTTCTAAGTAAGGTTATGGCTTTGTAATGGGGGTGCTTGAGGGTGGTTTTAGGTCCACAGGACCTAAGTACAAAAAGTGTAATAAAAATAAAATAGAAAAACAGGACCTGGGGATGGGCACAGTTAAACTGGCTGATGGGTGGAGGGACAGGATGATAACTAAGTCAATGAACCCATTAAGTTGGTGTAAACATCTACTGGGGAGTATCCAGACAGGCAGATGTCCTGGGAGAGAGCTATCTGCTCAATAAAAGGACAGGATGATTGCTGAGTCTAATGTAAATTAAGCTGGAGCTCCAAAGACTGCCATCAGGTATGAATACTGTAAACGACTCTCAAAGACCACCATCACCTTTTGTATACCTACGGGAAACTTATGTAACCTCATGAATATGTATGTATGCCCAGTGACTGTGAAAGGATGGCCTGTGTAGCAATAGGGAGAGACACGCTTGGAGGAGCTATCCCCCGTGTCTCCCGGTGCCGCAGTAAAGAATTCCTGCTTGTCAACTTGAAACTTTGTTGGCGAGTTCCTGGAGTTTTCTCCAAATCAGTATCATGCACCCCATACTGAATGTCCCCCTACTCTTTACTGTCCTTTCCCACTCTTCTTTGTTCTGCTGCACCTTCCCCTGCTCTGTGCCCTATAGTGGCAACCCTGGAGAAACACAGTGTGGAAGGATCTGGGGTGGGAAAGTCTGGGGGTGGGGAAAGCTGTTTTCCTGCATCCACCCCAAGGTGATGCACTCCTGTACATGATCCCCATGTACGAATAGCACCAACAGTGTTTTGCTGCCATGGATGGCCACATGGATCTCAGTCTAAGCCTGGCATCCCAAGCTACAGGTGCTCTGCCCCATTCAACGTGCTTCTGGAGGAATCAATCCAGGATGGCATGCCAGATTTTCAATGAATACATTTGTATCTGTGGCACAGCATCTGGCTTGCATCCTAAAATAGCATTCAGCATCACTGACTTTGACACACTTGTCCCAGTGTGCAAGAGCCACAGGGGACTTGACCCTCCAGTTTGGGTTTTGGGTATTCAAAGGGGTGAAAATGCTTCTTCTGAAGTCAGAAAAGCCTTTCTTTGCGGATAACACATCTAATGCTTCCCTGGCCGTTGGTGCTGCTCTGGGGCTAGGGCTGGGGCTGGGACCACAGCCTGGGTCCCAGTTATCTTCTCAAGTGTCACCATCTGGAGTCTCAGTATGAAGCCCATAGGACTGTGTTCCAAACTCCATGAGTGTTTCCCAACCAAGCTGATGGGTTAGTCACCATAAAAATCCAGCTCTGCCATCATACAGCGACCTGCACTCAGTGGAGATGGATGGCCCTGGAGAAGATGCATGATGGACAAGTCACCCAGAACAACGCCTCATTTGTCTGGAGTCCCAGCAGCTCTTGGAAAAGGATCTGCACCATTAACACTGCAGCACCAGCACCTGCTGATGCAGCACTGCTAATTTTAGAGCCGAGGCTCAAGCAAGTGCAGCACAATTAGCATTTCTTAGATGAGCAAGAGGAAAGAGCACTGCTTAGCTGGCCCCAGGCCTCCTCCAGGATAAAGGGATGCCTATTGAGAGCTGTCCTGCCATGGTGGCAGTCCTACAGCAAGCAGCATGGATTTACATCCTGCTGCTCTGAGGGTGATGTTTGGGCTCGGAGTCCAGCCTTTGATATTGGAGCAATAAATTGCACCTGGCTTTCAAAGGAAGGCCAGATGCTCCCCTCTAGTAGCTCCAGCAGGAGGGAGGGAAGTGGTGAAAGCACAACATTAATGCTTGCAGCACCTGTCCTCTGCGTCATTCGTGTTGTTCCCTGAGGCTCTGTTAAAAAGCACAAGGTGTAATTCACCACCCATCTCTAAATGTGCAGCCCTTCCCTCCCAAAGTGATTCGGAGTAAATCTCCAGGAACTCTCCAACAAAGCTGACAAGCAGATACTCTTTACTGAGGCGCCGGGAGATATGGGGGATAGCTCCTTTAGCCTGTCTCATCCGAGCATCAACCAGGCTGTGATTATATTGTCCTTAAACATATATATTCATTAGATTACATACATATTCATTGAATGACTTATACATTACATCATAATTCTAGAATTCCTCCTGCATGCCCACTGAAATGTGGCAGTGGGCTTTGGGACCACCGGTGGTTATTTCTTCATCATCTTCCTCTTCATCGCTTTGTTTTAGGATTGTTGTCATGTCAGTAACCACCAGGCTGGTTCTGGACAGTTCTTCTGCAATGCTCATCTTAGCCATTTCCTTATCTCTATAGTTGCTAAGTGTAATGTCCTTGAAGTTACTCATTTACAACCCTATTCTTCAATCAACCCCATTCTTTAACAAGCCCTATTCTTCAATCAACGGCATTCTTCAGAGGATGCATTTTTCTGAAGATAAAAGGAAATGCTGATTTTGACCAGAGAAAGCAGCTATTTTCCTGTGCTTGCTGGTTTTTGGAGCATTCAGCAAGCTGGCATTGCCACGTTCAAACTCTTAACATAATCCTCACTGCAGTGTCCAACAGACCTTCCCATCCTTGAGCTCTGAGAAACCTCCATGACCAGCACCACTAAAGCACCTGAAATTCCTCATTAAAGGCCTGGGACAGTCCTTGTGCCCCTAGACATGATGTTAAACACTGCTGTGAATGTTGCCAGCCTGGACATCAGTTCCAGGCTGGAGTCTGAGGAGATGCAGATTCTCCTGGAAGGCATGCTGAGGTACATGAAAAACAACAATGTGGTTGGTGACAGCCAGCATGGCTTCACTAAGGGCAAATCCTGCCTGACCAATTTGGTGGCCTTCTATGATGGGGCTACGGAACTGATGGACAGGGGTAGAACAGTTGATGACATCTACCTGGACTCGTGCAAAGCGTTTGACACAGTCCCACGCAACTTCCTTGTCTCTAAGTTGGAGAGATACCAATTTGATAGGTGGACCATTCGGTGGATAAAGAACTGGCTGGATGGCCACACACAAAGAGTTGTGCTCAATGGCTCAATGTCCAGATGGAGACCAGTAACGAGTGGTGTCCCTCAGGGATGGGTGTTGTGACCGGTCTTGTTCAACATCTTTGTCAGTGACATGGACAGTGGGATTGAGTGTGCCCTCAGCAAGTTTGCCGATGACACCAAGCTGTGTGGTTCTGTTGATACGCTGGAGGGAAGGAATGCCATCCAGAGGGACCTTGACATGCTTGTGAGGTGGGCTGATGCCAACCTGATGAAGTTTAACCATGCCAAGTGTGAGGTCCTACAGCTGGGTTGGAGCAATCCCAGGCACAGCTCCAGGCTGGGCAGGGAAGAGATTCAGAGCAGCCCTGCAGAGAAAGATTTAGGGGTGCTGGTCGATGAGAAAATGAACATGAGCCGGCTGCAGTGTGCGCTTGCAGCCCAGAAAGCCAACTGTATCCTGGGCTGCATCAAAAGGAGCATGACCAGCAGGTCGAGGGAGGTGATCCTGACCCTCTACTCTGCTCTTGTGAGACCTCACTTAGAGCATTGTGTGCAGTTCTGGTGTCCTCAACAGAAAAAGGACATGGAACTGTTGGAACAAGTGCAGAGGAGGGCCACGAGGATGATCAGGGGACTGGAGCAGCTCCCATATGAAGACAGGCTGAGAAAGTTTGGGCTGTTGAGCCTGGAGAAGAGAAGGCTGTGTGGAGACCTCATAGCAGCCTTCCAGTATCTGAAGGGGGCCTATAGGGATGCTGGGAGGGACTCTTCATGAGAGACTGTAGTGATAGGACAAGGGATAACGGGTTCAAACTTAAACAGGGGAAGTTTAGATTGCATATAAGGAAGAAATTCTTTACTGTGAGGGTGGTGAGGCACTGGAATGGGTTGCCCAGGGAAGTGGTAAATGCACCATCCCTGGCGGTGTTCAAGGCCAGGCTGGACACAGCCTTGGGTGGCATGGTTTGGTGTGAGGTGTCCCTGCCCATGGCAGTTATGTGGAACTAGATGATCTTAAGGTCCATTCCAACCCTAACTATTCTATGATTCTGTGAGATTAAGTGGATTTTTTTAGTAGGTCCTATTGAGATGGGACAAGGAGTAATGTTTTTAAATTAAAAAAGGGTAGATTAACACTAGATGTAAAGGAGGAAATTTTTTACAATGAGGGTGGTGAAACACTGGCACAGTTTGTCCCAGAGAGGTGGTAAATGTCCCATCTCTGGAAACATTCAAGTTCAGGTTGGGCAAGGGTCTGATCAACCTGATCTAGTTGAAGATGCCCATGGTGTGGGGGTGGATTAGATGACTTTAAAGGTCCCTTCTAACCCAAACTATTCCATGATTTCTAATCAATGGGTTGAATGAGACTTACAGGATCTCCTCATGGGATGTAGGTGCACAAGTCCCATGCCAAGGGCCTGCACCCAATATCAGCTGGGAAAATGGCACCATCAGCAGGGGAAGTACCATCAAGTGGTACAGTACCATCATGTGGCTGTTCCAGGTTACATGGTAGTTTAGAAGTCATCCACCCCACAGCCACAGAGAGCAAGCCCCCTGCTTGTCCCCTGGCTTGCAGACCTGGATCCCCATGGCATTTTGCTGGGCTTTCAGGATGAGCTCAATGCCCAGCATATTGATGCATCACATCCCATGCCTGTGCATTTTTGCACTGCTTCCACCCCAGCAGCTCTCAGCAGCGTTAGAGCTTCTTAATGGGTTCAGCTTGATGTTTAACCTGGCTCCACAGACAGGCGGAGGAGGGAGAGGTGACCCAACAAGTTCACTATTTCAGCCAGGAAAATCACGTCCTGTTCTTTGGGCAGGAAAAACTTGGCCACAAGCATATCGCATCTTGTTGTGCACTGGAGGCATCTGCTCCTCACCCAGGCTTGTGTCACCTCACCTGACCCCTACAATGACAGGCTAAAAACTGGCACAAACCCACTGGCACAGCATCATATTGATGCACTTAACTGCCCTGTCGGCAGTTTTAAAGGGTGACCCACATGGTGCTTGTAACTTAAAAACAACTTGCCTTGTGCCTGGGATCGGGCTTGCTCCATGCCACCCCAGCAACAGCTTTGGGTTTGTGCCTGCCCGCATGTGCGACTGCACATCCCCATCCCAACTGGTTTAATGATTCTGAGCAAACTAGCACAAAACCATCTAGCTGCACTGATTTTATGTCACTGCCAGATTTTGCACTCAGCTTGGGAAGTGGGAGCCATGGAGATAAACTACAGCTCATTTCATTGATGCCAGCGAGGTTTAAAATTCAGGACAAATTAATTGCATCTCTATTTTTTGATTGGTGAAGGCAATTTTGTGAAGCATTTGTTAAAGATGCCACTTAAAGAGGAATTTCTTAACTGCAGAAGTTAATAACTTTAAAACTGCTACTCAGGCTCCCTGAAAATGGGGCTTTGCGCTGTAAATCTCTTTGAGGCTCATAATTCAATCCTATTTAGAAGCAAATTTCTTAGATTTAAAGCAATGAATATTTAAATGCTACCAGGTTGAAACATTTTCGATTTTGAGATCATTTCAAAGCCAGGAGAGTTTATAGCATTCGGCTACTCTGCAATGCATTAGCGGCTGAACTGATCTGAATCTTAAGCAGCTTAAACAGTTATAAAGGGTTAGAGTACTTTAAAGGGTTAGGATAGTTTAAGCAGAATATCATGTTTTCGGAGCTTTGGTTGAAGAAATGGGAGTTCACAGGCTGTCAAGCTGAGCAGCTCTAGATGAAGGACCTGACAAGCATCGCTAGAAAAGCTCTCTGAAGCACTCATCATGTTCTTGGCTTTCAAACCTTGCCTGCTTTACTTTTTTCTAAGAAAAAGGAAACGAAACAAGCAGTTTTGAATGTTCACACAAAATGCAGAACATAGGCAAAATGTTTTGGAAGTGCTGTGAACATGGGTTTGTTCTGACAACAGACTCATTGCTGCTCCCTGTATTTGACGCTCTTTTTTCTTCAGTACAAACCACTTCAAAACACAGCAAGGCTTTGAAAAACGGCACAGCAAAAAACACATGGGCTTTGGGGTGCTCGCGTTTGGCCCCTTTAATGTCAGATATGTGCAAATTAAAAATTGAAAGATAAAGCTTTTAAAAACTCTCTTGTAAAACTGCCGTGGTTTAAGCCCATCCAGTAACTCAGAGGTTCTGCACAAGAATTTGGCCAGGATGATTATTTTGGATGAGAAAGAAGACCAATGGAGAAGGAAGTAATTTTTTTTTTTGTAAGGTACATTTATGCTATTCCTAACCATACAAAAAAGCAGCTGTGTACCATCATAATTTATTCCTCTCAACTAAAAGCCATGCATATTCCGGTATGGCTGCTCCATCTGTGCTGTTAATGCTGGACTGTGCAAAACAAACCAATTCAGGATTTATTGGATACAAGAGGCAGCTGAGGCAGAGAGAAGACACCTTAGCTTGGTATAACACAGACGGGTGAAAGCAGGGGATCTGTTTCCAGGTGTTTCTCCAACTGGGCTGGCATAAGGACAGCACCTGTGCTGGCACAAGCCACCCATGCCTGTGCTGTAAAACACAAGGTGACAAATACTGGAACTAAGGTGAGCCTGCAAAGGCTCTGCCCAGGGCTCTCCCTGCTGCAGCTTCTTTGAACCAGCCAAAGGGGTTATAAGAACAGGACAGGACTGCTGTACCAGGTCACCCGCATGCCCCAGTCACCTGCAGTTCTGTCCCTGACACTCACCAGAAGATGTCTGGAAAGGCACAGGAACAGGTATTGATATTTTCCCTTCAGACCTTCCTGTCTCTGACCATCTGTGGCTTGGGGTGACCCTCCATAGTTTTCTGTTCCATGACCACCTTGGCTCCTCCAGAGAAAGCAGGACCAGCCTTTGTTTCCTTGCAAGACTTTGTACCAACACTGACTGATATGTCTGTTTTGAGCCTGCCAGCCTCAGCTGATGCCCTTATCTATTTGTTTGCTGCTTATTTTATTTGTTGCTAGATGAAGCAGTGAACAGCCTGTCCTCTCCCAGTTCCATAAGTCTCACTATGCTTCCCCTCCAGCCATTTCTTTTCAAAGACAATGTGCCCTGACCTACTTATTGCAGGAGCTGTTTGATCTTTCATTCTTTGAATTTCTCCCCCTCTGTCCATGGTGAGCTGTGATGCCAGATGAGGCAGGAACACGTCCATATCAGGATTATACCCTGACAGCATTATTGCTGCAGAAGAACATTATTGCTGCAGAAGAACATTATTGCCAGCCCTGACCAAACGTCCCCTCTGAGGCTATTGCCAAGGACTTCATCACAGCAGAATCCAGGCAATCACTCAACTGAAAAAATAACTCAGGTGTTGTGTAATGAGATTTGACAGAAACATAGCAGTAAATGATTTAATTACTCAGCTTATTTCAGTGCTAGTGCCAGGATGGATGCAGAGGTGCTGGGTCCTTCCAGCTGACATCATCATCCTCCCATAGCCCAGCAGCAAGCCTGGGGCAAGCCTGAGCTTGTGGCCTCCCACCTCACCATAAGTATGATATAGAATTGGCTTATACTATAGAAAATGAGTATTCTAGAAGTATAGATGATACATATGTATATAGATACTGAAATATTTCATACACTGAGGCCCCCAGCAGTCCTATTTCTCCTTTAATTACCTTTCTCAGCCCCATTTCTCATCTCGCCCCAAACTGCTCCTATCTCTTTCCATCTTACTTTTGTATCCTCTTAAACCCCATTTTTTTTCAGCTGTGAGCAATAGCATCTCTGCCCATGAGTATGGTATTCATACGAGTTCTTACTTTTCCAGTTCCTTTGGAGACATACACAAAGAAAGACCTGTTTTTTGAAGCAGATGCTCAGCATTTCCTATGAATGAGGTTTCTTCAGCAAGTGGCAATGTATGCGCCGTCCTCAAAACCACCCAGCCCCTTCCTTTAATACCAGCTGTCCTGGGACCTATTTCACCATCACTTAGACTGATGGTTAGAGCACCAGGATGCTCTGATCCAGCAGGATTTCTACCCCTCTGAAGCTGGCATGTGGCAGAGCCCTTGCTTTCCTTAAGCACTTTGCAAGGAAACTGCTTGTATATTGTACTGAATAGAAGCGTAACTTCGGCATCTGCGCCATTAGGACTTCCCTGCATCGCTCAGGATTCCTGGCTTGTGAACCAGCTCCCAGGACAAGCCACTGAAAACTTCCCACCTGACGTAAGGCACCAGACGATTTCATCATCCCAGAAGCTTTCCAGGAAGCCCGGAGTCAGGAGTTCACGTTTGCCTTCTCTCCCCCAGCCCATCGCTCTCTGCAGCAGTGGTCACGCTTGGGGGCCAGAGATGTCATCATGGAAACGGGTTTGGAAAACGCACGATCTGGGGGGCGGAATTCCTTTTCACGAGTCTTTTTGCTGCCGTTTCCCAAGCCGATCACCTCCAGCTTGGCCGGAGCTCTTCCCAGAGCCTTTTTGAAGTGTTTTCGCCCTCTGGAGGCTAACATTAGGAAAGCAAATGCTAGGGAACGAAAATAAAAGGCTCAAATCTTACATTTGCAGAAATGCAGCCCCCAAGACAATAACCCTGCAAGGAGCTGGTGGGCTTCGAAGTGCTTCTCCGGAAAAGCTTATCATGGGCAAGGGCGACTCTCGCATGGCATTGAAATCCTCAGTGGGACCCAGAGTTATTTTGCTCAGCATCAGCCTTCTCCTTCCTGATGCAACTGTACTGAATAATGTCCAGAGAGTGTTGAATCATCCTGCCTTGACAATTCCAGATAAGATCTGCTGATCTAGTTAATTTTACAGTGATTTTATTCCCCTTTTGTTCTTCACCCATCTTTGCCATAGATTGTGCTTTCCAGTATCTGAAGGAGGCCTATAAGGATGCTGGAGAGGGATTATTCATCTGGTACTGTAGTGGTAGGACAAGGGTAACGGGTTTAAACTTTAACAGAGGAAGTTTAGGTTAGATATAAGGAAGAAGTTCTTTACTGTGAGGGTGGTGAGGCACTGGAACAAACCACCCAAAGAAGTGATGAATGCACCATCCCTGGCGGTGTTCAAGGCTGGGTTGAACAGAGCCTTGGGCAACATGCTCGGTCTGGGAGCTCTGTTCTGGCTGCCCTGGCTGCGGCCAGCGTAGGCACTCAGACAGTGCCGATGAAAGGGGAGGCTGCAGTGCAGAGCTCGGGGTGTAGAGAGTGCCTGCGCTGCTCTCCTGAGAGGAGGGCGCATGATGGGCAGGGCTGCACTCGATATTCCCTGGTGGAGGTTCTCCTGCAGCAGGGGCTGAGCTGTGGGATGCTGTCAATAGGCTGAAAGGTGTCAGGGAAGCTGAGAGGAAGCAGCGCTGCTTGCTCCAGGACCAGACTGTGCAGGGACCTCAAGCATCCACTGTCGCTCATGCAGGAAAGGAGGCCGCTAACCCAGGAAGCTGGGAAACAGTAACAGAAAAAAAACAACAAGAAAAGGAGGAAGAGGACAATTAAAAGCAAGAGGCTTCCTCCTAAATCTGTTGTCCCCACCCAGAACCGCTTTGCTGTCCTGCAAGGGGCTGATGAGGAACCACACTCACACCATGAACAACCGGCTGATGCACTGCTAAAGGAGGTCACTACTGGTGCTGCCAGGAAAAAGCAGCGGGTCATAGTGCTAGGGGACTCTACTCTGAAAGGATCAGAGACACCCATCTGTCGGCCTGACCCAGTCTCAAGGGAGGTGTGCTGCCTACCAGGGGCTCAGATCAAGGATGTTGCAGAGAGGCTGCCTGCTCTACTCAGTCCCACTGACTACTACGCACTTCCAGTGATCCATGTAGGTCCTACTGATATAGATGGCAGTAGCCTGGAGAACATAAAGAAGGACTACAGAGCTCTGGGAGAGGTGGTCAGGGGCTCTGGAGCTCAGATTGTCTTTTCATCAGTTCTCCAGGATACAGGGCAGGACCTCAAAAAGGCTAGGAGGATTGGCCAGGTTAATAAATGGTTAGAAGGGTGGTGCCATAGTCAGGGGTTTGGGTACCTTGAACATGGGACACAGTTTAGTAGGCCAGGTCTATTGGGCTGGTGGACCTGATCTGACAAAGAAAGGGAAGAGCAGTTTTGGTAACAGGCTTGCCAGGCTGGTCAAGGATGCTTTAAACTAGATGTGTTGGGGGAGGGGGGTATCATTCCATCCCAACACACCCAGTCAGTTGCCAGCACCTACAGTAAACGTTCAGAGCAATGTAGAGATATTCCAGCTGCTCCAGCCAATGAGCTGGCTTTAATTGGAGCTCGGCTCAGATGCCTCTGTACAAATGCCCATAGCATGGGGAACAAACAAGAGGAATCAGAGATGTGCGCACATCTACGGGGGTATGATATCATAGGCACCACAGAAACATGGTGGGATGGATCCTATGACTGAAGTGTTGGAATGGAAGGTTACAGGCTCTTTAGGAAAGACAGGCCCAGTAGGTGGGGAGGGGGTGTTGTTATTTATGTTAGGGATAGGCTGGAGAGTCTGGAACTCTGTCTGGGGACAGCTGAGCAGTTGGCAGAGAGTTTGTGGGTCAGGGTTAAGGGAAAACAGCGATGGGAGTCATTACTGTGGGGATCTGTTACAGACCACCTGACCAAGAGAACTCGGTGGATGAAGCTCTCTATAGACAGATAGGAACAGCCTCACGCTCGCAGGCCCTTGTTCTCATGGGGGACTTCAACCACCCTGATATCTGATGGAGTGATGGTACGGCCCGGCACAAGCAATCCAGGAAGTTCCTCGACTGTGTGGAAGACAACTTCCTTCTGCAAGTAATAGAGGAGCCGACAAGGAGAGGTGCCATGCTTGACCTCGCCCTCACCAACAGGGAAGGGCTGGTTGGGAATGTGACGCTCCAGGGCAGCCTTGGTTACAGCGATCATGAGATGGTCGAGTTCGAGATCCTCAGGACAGTAAGAAGAGTGTGCAGCAAGCTCACTGCCCTGGGCTTCAAGAGAGCAGACTTTGGCTTCTTCAGGAACCTGTTCAGTAAGGTTCCATGGGATATAGTCCTGGAGGGCAGGGGAGCCCAAGACTGTTGGATGATATTCAAGGATCATCTGCTGCAAGCTCAGGAGTGTTGCATCCCAACTAGAAGGAAGTGCTGCAGGAGGGCCAGGAGACCTCCTTGGATGGATAAGGAGCTGCTGAGGAAAATTTGAAGGAAAAAAAAGAGGCTTATAAAAGATGGAAGCAAGGGCAGGCGGCCTGGGAAGAATACAGGGATAATGTCTGGGAAGCTAGGGACCAGGTTAGGAAAGCTGAGGCCCACTTAGAATTAAACTTGCCTAGGGATGTGAAAGATAACAGGAAGGGATTCTATAGGTACATTGCAAATAAAAGACAGACTAGGGGCAATACGGGCCCTCTCTGGAAGCTATCAGGAGTACTGGCTACCCTGGATCTGGAGAAGGCTGAGGTTCTTTAATGACTTCTTTTCCTCAGTCTTCACTGGCAAATGTTCTGACCACACCACCCAAGTCTTGGAAGGCAGGCACAGGAACAGTGAGAATGAAGATCTTGGGCCCACTGTAGGAGAGGGTCTGGTTCGAGACCATCTTAGAAACCTGAGCATGCACAAGTCCATGAGACCTGATGAAATCCATCTGTGGGTCCTGAAGGAGCTGGCAAATGAGGTTGCTAAGCCACTGTCCATCCTATTTGAAAAATCGTGGCAGTCAGGTGAAGTTCCCAATGACTGGAAAAAGGGAAATATAACCCCCATTTTCAAGAAGGGGAAAATGGATGAGCCGGGGAACTACAGAGCAGTCAGCCTCACCTCTGTGCCAGGTAAAATATTGGAGCAGATTCTTCTGGAAGGCATGCTGAAGCACGTGAAAAACAACAAGGTGGTTGGTGACAGCCAGCATGGCTTCACTAAGGGGAAATCCTGCCTGACCAATCTGGTGGCCTTCTATGATGGGGCTACGGAACTGATGGACAGGGGTAGAGCAGTTGAAGCAATTGGACTTGTGCAAAGTGTTTGACACTGTCTCACATGACATCCTTGTCTCTAAGTTGGAGGGAGATCAATTTGATAGGTGGACCACTCAGTGGATAAAGAACTGTCTGGATGGCCACACGCAAAAAGTTGTGCTCAGTGGCTCAGTGCCCTGCTGGAGACCAGTAACGAGTGGTGTCCCTCAGGGATCAGTGTTGGGACCGGTGTTGTTCAGCATCTTTGTCAGTGACATGGACAGTGGGATTGAGCGCACCCTCAGCAAGTTTGCCGATGACACCAAGCTGTGTGGTTCTGTTGATACGCTGGAGGGAAGGAATGCCATCCAGAGGGACCTTGACATGCTTGTGAGGTGGGCTGATGCCAACCTGATGAAGTTTAACCATGCCAAGTGTGAGGTCCTACAGCTGGGTCGGAGCAATCCCAGGCACAGCTCCAGGTTGGGCAGAGAAGAGATTCAGAGCAGCCCTGAGGAGAAGGACTTGGGGGTGTTGCTCGATGAGAAAATGAACATGAGCTGGCTGCAGTGTGCACTCACAGCCCAGAAAGCCAACCGTATCCTGGGCTGCATCAAAAGGAGCATGACCAGCAGGTTGAGGGAGGTGATCCTGCCCCTCTACTCTGCTCTCCTGAGACCTCACTTGGAGCATTGTGTGCAGTTCTGGCGTCTTCAACAGAAAAAGGACATGGAACTGTTGGAACAAGTGCAGAGGAGGGCCACGAGGATGATCAGGGAACTGGAGCAGCTCCCGTATGAAGATAGGATGAGAAAGTTGGGGCTGTTGAGTCTGGAGAAGAGAAGGCTGTGTGGAGACCTCATAGCAGCCTTCCAGTATCTGAAGGGGGCCTATAGGGATGCTGGGGAGGGACTCTTCATGAGGGACTGTAGTGATAGGACAAGGGGTAATGGGTTCAAACTTAAACAGGGTAAGTTTAGATTGGATATGAGGAAGAAATGCTTTACTGTGAGGGTGGTGAGGCACTGGAATGGGTCTGCCCAAGGAAGTTGTGAATGCTCCGTTCGTGGCGGTGTTCGAGGCCGGGTTGAATAGAGCCTTGGGTGGCATGGCTTAGTGTGAGGTGTCCCTGCCCATAGCAGGGGATTGGAACTTAATGATCTTAAGGTCCTTTCCAACCCGTAACCATTCTATGATTCTATGATTATGAAGTACTACATGGAGCCTAAAAAGCACATGATATTTCCAAATTTTAAAAATTAATGTCTGGATATCCTTTGAAATTCCCACAGTTTGCCCTCATCAGACACAGCTCCATTCATTTGCCTGCAATTAGAAAAAGGGGTTAAAGCCAGTAGGGTTCTTTTTGTTAATGAAAAACACTGTGGGGACACAGAAAACCTGAGCTAGGTTTGGTTTGTGCTGGGCTTGGCCTAGCAGCATCTACCTATCTGTGTGATTTTATTTCCCTTTGTCTTTCTGCTGTGACTTGGTCCTCAGTTCCCTGGGCAGCATGATGCCTGTGAGGTCCTCCTGTTTCTCTGGAGTCTTCTTACAAGCCTCTAGTGCATCCTCTGTCAAGCTAACACACAGCTCAGACTCAGGAGTCTCAGGAAGAACACAAAATGCGATGTGCATGGAGGCATGATGCCAAGATCCAGGCATGGGTGATGTGATCCAGTGAGCCAGAGGCAGAGATGCAGAATGTCCTCTCCCTGGCAACAAACCCACACAGGACACCTTGTATTTTGTGTGTGGTACTCTTCCAGTCAGGACTGCCTGTCTTTGCATGTCTGCCAAAACAACAGCTTGAAGCCAGATGCGTGGAAGATAGCTAGCACCTAGATCCTCCCTATGGGTATACATAAACACCCATAGGTGCTGACACAGGTAAGGAGCCTATGTAGGAATGATGCTCCTAAACATCCTTGTAGATTTGGATCACGTTTCCAGAAAACAAAGTACATAACAGATATGCTTCATGACCAAGGATTTCCACAGCTTCAGATGCATTTGCTCACTGCTTCTCACGCCTACTACACATCCATCTGTCAGGAAGAGTTGCCCACCTGCGATCTATACACCCCAAGACCTCAAAAAATATCCATATTCTGCCAATGTGACGCAGGTCTACGCCACACTCATGGCTGGAAAAGAAGATGTGCAACACCATGAAGCAGCCAAGTGCCCCCTTTTTTCCTGTCCAGCTTCATTCCCAGTCTTGACAAGATGCCCTCCTCCACCTCTGCAACATTCAACACTTCTGTATGGAGTCAGCTCCATCCCACAGGGCTGCTGAAGGGAAAGGCACAGCATTTTCCAAGGGGAAAATGAGAGACTGTAGGAAAACAAAGTCCAGACAAGAGAGGGATGATGAAGAAAACCTAGACGGGATTGGCCGCAGTGACTCCTTCCACATTAGGATAGGTCTGAACTTGGGAAAAAGCCTTCTACATGGCTAACCAAAAGGCAGTTGTCCTGGTTTTGGCTGGCATAGAATTAATTTTCTCCCCTGCTTGCTGGCGCAGTGCTGTGGTTTGGCTTTAGTCTGAGAACAATGCTGATAACACACCAATGGTTTGGTTGTTGCTCAGTAGCACTTACCCTGATCAAGGACTTTTCAGTCTTTCATGCTCTGCCGGTGCGAAGGGGAATGGGAAGCCAGGAGGAAGCAGAGACAGGACACCTGACCTGAACTAGCCAAAGGGGTATTCCATACCACAGCATGTCATGCCCAGTATAGAAACTAGGAGGAGTTGACCAGAAGGAGCCAGTCACTGCCTGGTGGTGGGCTGGGTATGAATCAGTGGGTGGCGAGCAATTTTATTGTGCAACACTTGACTTTCTTGGGTTTATTCCTCTATTTTTGTTGTCTCCCCTTTAATAATAATTATTATTTTAATTATTATAACATTTTATTCTATTTCAATTACTAAATTGTTCTTACCTCAACCCAGAATTTTTCCAATTCTCCTTCCCATCTCACCAGGGCAGTGGGGTACAAGAAGCTGTGTGGTACTTAGTTGCTGGCTGCAGTGAAACCATGACAGCAGTAAATTACTTAATAATTTCATACTGTGCTCTATAATGGAGGTAAATACATTCTGATGGAGGAGCGGAGGTAAATGAATTGCCTTGGTGGAGTACATCTGATGTGTACTGAAGTTACCAAGTCAGATCAGAAGCAGAAGGGTACTTTCTCAGTGTGTGGTCAGAGGGGTGCAGTCACAGGGATGTGCTCATTACTGCAGATTTGGGGGCGGCTTTGTCAGTGCTTTACAGGGAACCCAGGAAGGCGCCAGAGCTGTTTTGAATTCTGTCTGCAGGGCTGGGATTTGTACAGCTGAACAAGTTTTAATGTGAAGTTTTCTAAGGCAATAGAAGTGGCAGCCCAAAGTGCAGCTATTACAAAACTCCAGTCCAAGCACAGGCACATTTGAAATAAGCAATAAAGATGCAAGAGCAAGTCAGTGCAAAGCAGCAATTCCACTGAAAGATCACAGAGCCATGACCAGGCACAATCCAATTTTTTTATGCATGTTAAAGTAATTGGAAAGTTGCCTTTTGCTTGTTCCTCATCACATTGAAGGGCCTGCTGCTATGAGGACACGTGGGGTCATTTTTTGTTGTTCCTAGCACTCTGCACAATTTCTTGGCTGGGTTTCACAGTGTGCCAGTAAACAGTTACCTGCTCGCTTACTGGAAAAGCAAGGATTTCAGACCCTCTTTAGAAGATGATTAAATTTTGCACTTGGATAAGCAGGTCAGCAGCCAAGGCTTGAACCAGCAACAGGATCTGCCATCCCTTACCTTCTGCCTTGACCAGCGCTGCTATGCAGGAACAAGGAAACCAAAGAGTGCTCTCACATGGCTGTGTCCCTGCAGCGTTAGCGTGTTTCCTCATGCCTGATGCTCACATGCCATGTTAGCAAAATGTGTACGTTTGACTCAGCTTGGCCTACACTGAACACGAGTTGGAGCCCTAGCGAGTAAACAAACCCATAAGTCATTCTCCAGCTGAGTTGCCAGGAGGATCTTCAATACCTAGGCAGGATTCAGTGGGTGCCACACCACCAGACTGCATCTGCAGCCTGCTGCTAATAAGAAAACACCATTGCAGTTTAGGTCTCCTTTGGTTCACCTCAGCACACATGGAGCACTAATCCTGCAGACTAGTTCTCAGCTGGCCCAGCCACAGGAGAAAGAAAGGGAAGCTCATTTTAGAAAAAGCAGCACAACTTTGCCTTGCTCAGCCTGCGGTTGCTCACAAGGAAGAATTGCACCATGCCCCCATGTCCCCAGCGGGTTACATCAGTGACATACCACACGATGTCCAGCACATTTCAGGAAGTAGTCAGTAGTTCCACTTAGTCCCAAAACCTGACTTTTACCCTGTTCATGCTGATAAGTGTGTTATGCATGGTCGAGTTATCACCCACTGGTAAGCATAAAGGTACCTCCGAAGTCATAATTAAGTAACTCCAAACACAGCCTTTCTCAGCCGGGCAGCTCTTTGCTTGTACAAGGGTAAGAAGAATCAGTGAAATTCAAAACCAGGAGGTTGAAGTGATTGTTTTCCACATGTCTAAGCTGGCTCTGACCCATCACCATTTTCCAGCTCAATCCCTGTGCGTCCACTGTGAAAACTGAGTGAAGGCAGGTTCCTTCACATCTGCTGGGGTGTCACAGCTAATCCAGCTGCTGTCACCTCTTGACTGGGAGCTGCAAGAGCCAATACAATTGAGTAGATGGAGTTTTTAGTGAATATTTTACCCATACCTCCCATCCTGAACAACCCATCCTGAATAACATCTGCACATCACGTGTGCTGTTTGTCCCATGAGCAGAGTGTACGTGGTGAAAACACCACTTGCAGCAACAACAGGGACAGAAGGAAAACAACGCAAGAAGGGTAGAAAGGCTGATGGTGAAGAAAATTAAAAATAGGTAGGAAACTATGAAAGACACGAGGAATAGGGTTGGATCCAGATGATCTTTAAGGTCCCTTTCAACCCAAACCATTCTATGATTGAAAGAGAACCTCTGTAGAAAGCTGCAGCAGAGCTCAGCAATATGATGGCACATCTCCCTCTGGGTTCATTAACCACTAATAGAATTTATGAGAAGAATTTGTCACACTCTTATGAGTGTTCAAAAAAAATGGAAAAAAATAATGTGGAAAGAGTCTTACACCCTACAAACATTTATCCTTTCTAATGAACCTTATGCTTGTTAAGAGTGGAGGAAGTAAAAGGAAGTAAAAAGAGCCAAGTGGAAATCAAGCAGGGCCTGGTTTGAGATGAAGCCCCTGAGGTGTGTAAGGCCCTGCAGTCCTTGGCTCATATAGGTACTTAGGGCTGTATGAGGTTCCCTGAGCATCTGGAATGGCCTACAGCCAGCACTTAGTTGCTGTTGAGGTCCCATGTGTTTCACCTGAAGCCCATATCTATGTCTGTGATGCCCATAAGCACCTCAGTGATGCCTGCGGCCTTCAGTGAAGAAACACAAGTGGAGCTTTCATGGGCTTTTGGTATGAGTGCTGCAAATTATGAGCCAGGCTCAAGGGCAACAAGGGTCATATGCAGCTGTGGTGAATGCCACAATGTAAACGGACTGAAATTCTGCTCTGTACCAGGGACAGTTCAAAATCTGGGGATGCTGAAGATGCTCACCCTTGCCTGCAGAGAGAAACTCCAGGCAATGACCCACCCAATAGAAACTGTGCCACCAAAGCCAGGACTGTAGAAACTGAGGTGATTTCACAGAACTACAGGGTGGTTTGGGTTGGAAGGGACCTTAAAGCTCATCCAGTTCCAGCCCCCCACCACAGGCAGGGACACCTTCCACTAGACCAGGTTGCTCCAAGCCCCATCCAACCCAGCCTTGAACACTGCCAGGGATGGGGCAGCCACAGCTTCTCTGGGCACCCTGTGCCAGGGCCTCAGCACCACCCTTGTGAAAAATTTCTTCCTAGCATGTAACCTAAATCTATCCTCTTTCAGTCTAAGTTTCTGTTGCATCCCTGACTTCCCCTATATTGCTGAGCTCCTCAAGGCTTTCATCAGTTCTTCTGGGCTTTAGGAATCTTAAATGCAAGTCAATTAAGTAATGCTTGAGTCATTTCCAATGCCCTAAGCAAAACCACCCTGATAATCCTCAGCTTTCAACGCAAGGTGGCAGGCTGTCCCCAAGATGATGAGCAGCCAAGGCAGTCGAAGCGGACAGACAGTCCTTTCTTACCGCAGAAATTCAAATACTGTTCTTTTTTGTTACCTCTTAGAGCAGGGAGGATGGGGACAAGGTTTCTGTGAGACTTGCCATGACTTAGGGGGAGCCCTACGTAGTGAATGAAGGCTTACTGCTGTGAAAGGCTTCTTTCAAGCCTGAGGTCTCCTCCAAAACAAGCTGCCAGCTTAGGAGGAAGGTGACTGAGGGATGCTACAGGCTAGTTGTGGTGACCATGGGAGGCTGCTGTGAATGCATCTCCTCTGCCTGTAAATTAGGTACTGGCAGCACTCTCGGTTCATCCCCTTTAGTGGTTTGGTTACCAGGACTTGGGGCCAGACCTGCAGCAAACCTGCATCAGCCTTCTTGTTAGGGGAGAAATGACAGCAAGAGAAGTGCCTTTGAAGGTGTCTGATCAGTGCAGGCAAAGCCCTGGCCCAGCTGCTCAGGATTACCATAGGGTTTCACATCTCTGTGGTGTGGGGAGCTACCTGCTCCCCACCATCCAGAAATGCAGCACCCACATGGAGCACATTGTTCCCTGAAGAGCAGAAGCTTCCCTTGGCTCATGGAGCTTCTTGCCATGAAGTTTATTCGCAGGGCAATTTGCATTTTATTGCAGAGTGACCAAGCATGGTGGGACCATGCAGTCTAATCCACCAAGTCTTACATCTACAGTAGCACTAGGTGACTGGCATGCTACCTTTGACACTGGTGTGCTACCTTTAACACTGGTCTCAGAGCTTGGGCACACCACACTAATGGCTTGATGATTTGTCTGCCCCTTGCCCACCTGAGGGCATCCACAGTTCATTAAGCCTATTTGCATACAGCTCTATATGAAGTCATTAAGAAGTGCCAAGCACAAGAGCAAAACTGGATGGAAGCTTCACTGGTGGGAACAATCCAAGGAAATCCCAGTGCTCGAGTTCCAGTTTGCCTCAACAGAGGGGAATTCAATTAAGGGCTGATTTGATTCGTGTTGCTCAGAGTAAAGCCAGCTGACTGGGTGTTGGACATATTTTTGGCATTGAATCAGACATAAATACCAAGGATTATTTTAAGCAGGCTGAAATAAACATGCTGGACTAGCCCATCTCCAGCTGCCAGCCGGGGAGTCGGAGTGGGCAGCAAAGGAGGCAAAGTTGCCCCTCACTGATGGATGGCTGCTGTGCAACTGCTTGCAGGGGTTGCCTTCCCCACACAACCCCTCTCTAGGAGGAGACCCTACAGATTTCAGGAGTGGTGGATACGTCCTTCCCTCCCTTGCAGCTTGCTCATGCTCTCCAGCTCGTGCACACCACTACGCTGCGAGTTCTCAGAGACCTGCACAGATCACTGTACTAGAAATGCACCTTCTGACTTCAAGAGCTTTTGATCTTGCAATTGCCTCCTTGGGGACACTGAGATAAGGGCAGTAACCAGTTATGATCAACCTTTGCAGAAGTGATTAGGTATCCTGTGTTACACATTGTCTTCCTGTTACCGTTTTCTTTTCTTCCTTTGAAAAAACAGTTTGTTAAATCAACTGATTCATCCTTTGCCAACAACACGCCAAAGGAGCAGTGCCTGGTTTGGTTTTCTTCTCGCAGGTTTCTGGCTGGGTGGACTCAAGACGGATCCCACACATCTCTGCTGGGTACCTCTTAAACCCTATTAACTGCTGTCTACCCTAAGTCCTAGGGGAACTCACCGTCCCTTTGAGTGCACAGGGAACTTCAGGTCTTGCATTCAAAGAGCTGCTGCACTGATGAAATTAATGAGAACCTTGCTCCCTAAACACAAGGGCCCATGTGCAGCTTTGCTGCTGCATAAACAAAGGCCAACTCACATGACTCTCACAGGGTCCTTCTCTGCCCCTGGGGTCCCTTTGTGCCCCAAAGTGCCCATGGACCTGTGGTACCAGGCAATCTGCAGTTCCTGCTCACGCTGGGAGCAGACAAGCTGCACTGAGCCGCCTGCAGCTCCCCAGGAGCTATGTCCATGGAGCAGGATGAGAGCTGGAGTGGCTGCTTGATTGATGCAAAAAGCATAGGGCAAATGAAGCAGCCCTGGGTAGCGGGGAACAAGCACCACTCAAAGACAAGTACAAGTAAGATATTCATTAATTCCCTTAATACTTCACACATACACAGGGAATTAGCTGATCCTTCTTTAAGGAAAATTCATTTGCAGTACAAAGCAGTCCCTTGGGTTGACAACACAGGGCATGTTTTCATTTGCCCAGGGAGCAAAATGGAACGGCAGAGCTCCAAAAGGGAGTAATGAACACATTTAAAAGGATTTATCCTTTATATCTGTTGTGGTTTAAGTCCAGTCAGCCATGCAGTCGCTCTCTGACTCCCCCCACCCCGTTCCTCCCCCCCTTCCTCCCCCCAATTTCCAGATGGATAGCGAGGAGAATCAAAAGAATGTAACTCCCACAGATTGAGATAAGAACAGTCCTAATAACTACGGTATAACACAAACCACTGCTGCTACCACCAATAATAATAATGATAAGGGAAATAACAAGGGAAGAGAATACAACGGCTCATCCATCTGCCGACTGATACCCAGCCTGACTGAACAGTGATCTAACCCTTCTGGGTGACTGCCCCCAGTTTATATAGTGGACATGACGTGCTGTGGTATGGAATAACCTCTTTGGTCAGCTTGGGTCAGGTGCCCTGTCTCTGCTTCCTCCTGGCTTCCCCTCTTCCCTGGCAGAGCATGAGACTCAGAAAGTCCTTGGTCAGAGTAAACA
The DNA here is from genome assembly GCA_017639245.1 of Myiopsitta monachus. Taxonomy (NCBI): domain Eukaryota; kingdom Metazoa; phylum Chordata; class Aves; order Psittaciformes; family Psittacidae; genus Myiopsitta; species Myiopsitta monachus. The sequence goes on along the minus strand of CM029922.1, from coordinate 19,501,904 downwards.
TTACTGAGCAGCAGCTAAAAGCATTGGTGTTAACAGTGCTGTTCCCAGGGTGAAAATCAAAAACACAGCACTGCACCAGCTACTAAGAAGGAGAAAAATGACTGCTACTGCTGAACCCAGGACACCATCTGAAGAAAGTCGCTGGTGCTGTGCCTGAGGTCACATGAGAGATATCTATGTACACCTCTTTCTTGTCTGCATAAAACAAGGACTTCTGGGTAGGACTGGCCAAAATTCCTCTCTGAATAAAATATTTAACTGGGTCGGACGCCTTTTTTCTACAGAATTTTTCTGCTGAAACCACTCAAGCAGGAAAATTCCATGGGGTGAGTTCAGTTGACTTTTTCTTCTCCCCTGTATGGCACATAAGTCTTGAACAGAGCTGATTATCTCTTTCCCTCACAACATTTCATGTTCCCTCCTTGTTCCCTGCTCTGTGTCATCCCGAGTGCTCCACCAGTTCCTCCATCTTCTGCTTTGCTTCATCCCACTATGCTGGCACAAGCCAGCTCAAAACAAAACAACCACAAAACCCACAAAAAAGTTACACCAAACCTTCTATGAGGTTTTCCTGCCAGCTCAGTACAAAGCTCTTAGGGTTTTGGTAGCAATTCTAATATAAAAGTGGTCAGTCAGGCTATCATTAACCAACTGCAGCAAAAGCTAAACCTATCTTTTTCAATAGTTGGCAAAGACTGCATTTAATACTAAATAAATATTGCATTCTTGGAACATTTCCCTTTCAAATGAGCAGGCTGGATGAAAGGCTTCTCTGGCTCTCCCAACTGCATAAAAAGACAAGATTTATTTTCTTGCTTGTCTGAGCAATGCTGGTGGACAGCCATACTCAGGTTTTCCTTCCTGCTTCTATCATGTCTGCTTATCAGAAAGTATCACCTGTTTACTCAAGATAAGACAAACAGACTTTGCTCATTTGAGGTTTCTTAGAGACATCCTATGAGCATCCTTTGTAGTCTGGACCGGACAACCCGCAACCGACAGCTCCACAAGCACACAGCTCAGGCTGGTCAGATTTGCTGATGTTTTGAGCTACATCAGTGTGTGTTTTTAAGCAGAACCAATGTGAAAGCTGTCATGAGCTCCCAAGGGAGCATCTGACCAACTCTAAAGCTTTGAAACAGGAGAAAACAAAAGCTGCTCTTCCCAGAAAGCAGTGAGCGCCTGTCCCATCTGACCTTGAATTTTAGCCATGGGAATGGACATTGTGGCCATCCGTACACAGATCTGTGTTGCCTGATGGCTCCTGGCAGTTTGACATGAATAAACGAGTAAGCATGGGCTGGTAGCAGCATGCAGTCCTTGGTCTAAAACCCTCAGCAGCAAGCGGCTCCAGTCTGTGCTGGCTAGTGGGAGAAGGAATGATGCTTTTCCTCTGGGACACATCCTACAACAGACTGCATCAGTGGAGAGAGGTCCCACAGCAACCACAACCTACCCATCTACCACAGGAGCGCAAGCTCTGTGCAGTCAGCAGTGCTAGAGGGATACGTTTAATGAGGTCTGTGCTCAAAACACCTGCACATGCATCTCCCAGGGTCGTGGCTATGCTCCACCAGCCTCCATCATGTATCAGCAGCAGCAAGCCATATTGCCCCCTGCCTCATGGTGCTGGGACCATGGGGATGGTGGATTTGGACGAGCCAGAAGTTTGCTGTGGCAGCTGCTGTGCAAGCAATCTGGGGAAAGGAGATTAAACTGGGGATATGCCCCATCCATTCAACAAAGTCCCCCTACGCTGTGCCTCTTCCACCTGCTGCCAGCAGCAGCATCTCGCCCCCTGGGAGACCCCTCTGAGGTGTGCTGAGTGACAGCACATGTCCCTCCACATTCCTTGCCGGGGTTAGCATAGGGCCAGTGCTTTCAAGTGTAGACTAGTCCCAAAAATTTATCTTGCCAGCTTCCCTTTCGTAACAGGAAGGATAGCGGGCAAACAATAATTGCCGGAAATGTACAACTGACCCAGGCAAAGGTAGGAGGTTTGCTCAGGGTCAGCCTCGTGTGCATACAGGGATAGGGGGAAAAGCCAGTGCTGAAAGCCTGCGAGTCTTCTTCATGGACTTTTTGTTGAGTTTTTTTAACTGAGGAATATTGTTTTATCACAAATTAAGCCTTGCGGAAATGTGTCTGACTCCACAAAACCGTGGAGGAAGCACTGACAGAATTATGTGTGCTGGAAGCCAACCTGCCTTCTTACTGCCTCTAAGACCTAGCCACCATCAGTGATGCCTCCAGGGAAACTCTGCCCAGCAGAGCTCTCCCACGCTGAGGGTCCTACAGTGTCTCAGACCCCTGCTAGAGATCCAAGGCATGTTAGATCCACATATTGGACACCTGGGACACTCAGCAAGCAACAGGAACTGCTTTTGGGCTTGGTGGAAGGCTCTCAATGCCTTTGGCCAGGGCAATTTTCACCCAGTGCTCAAGTTCTGTAAAACTCTGAATACTTGAGTATTCACTAATCTTGAGTATTCATTAATCTGGCTGACTGCTAGCAAAGGTGAAAGAAGCCATCAACATGGATAAGGCTGTTTCAATCCCAGGGTCATTTATCAGATAAATTGAAGTATTTTGTTTATTTTAAAATATTTTTCCTCTATTTCCTCCTCAATTAGAGATCCTTGTTTAAGGTCCCAGAGCAGGATATGATGTGATGAATTTTAGCTGGAGGGAAAGTCCAGCTTTCAACCACGTCTAATTTCAGCTACTGTTCAGCCTCCATTCCGCATCCCCTCAGACAGATTGGGCACACCAAAAATTGGATGGGGGACAGCCTGCTGCTATGCATCAGCCCTTCTGTAAGGATCAGCATATTCAGTGATCTGGGACGTGAGGAGGAAGAGTCCCAGAGGAGGGGGCCACCTGCCAGTCCACATGGTCTCTCCATCCACCCTTGGCGCAAAACTGGTGCGAGAGGAAATTCAAGCTGAATATTTGCTGTCCGTTCTGTTCAGCTGGGACTAGTGGGAAGGCCAAACCTGTGCCTAACATTAGCTGAGCTAAGTGAATGCAATCCTTAGCCCAGGATCAGGGTTTATTTTCATGTACACAGTCTATCGTTGATACTTCTTCCTTATTTTTGTGCTAACAATTAAGAAAGAACTGCTTTTGTGCTGCATTAATCAAAGGGCCAGGTGTGCTGGTTAATAAACAAACCAACCAACCTTTTTTATCCATAGACAGCATTTTCAGGTTGCGTTAACCTGGCAGTTTGGTGCTGCTCTGTGCTGTGTTCCAGTGTATCTTAAAGGGTTTTTGGGATGTGCAGCAAGGGTTTTCTCTCCAGATCTGTTCTACAGGTGATATATTTGTACTGGGCCACAATTCCACAGGTTTTGCAGTCATTTCTAGAGATGAGATCTGAAGGGCTATTGGGAGGAAGCAATTCTGGAACAAGTCACAAATCACACATGCAGCCCCAGATCTTTGCTTGGCCAGGGACAGTCTGTAATCCTCATAAATGCCTCTTTGCGTGGATGATGTCTGGAGCTGCTCCAGGCTGAGTTCCTCAGGAAGGGACTCGGAAACCTGTGAAGCTGAACACGGCACTTAGTTTTGACTAGGGAATTGCAGACTTTTAAAATCACAAGGACTTTCCAGCAAAAACTTTCAAACTGTGTTGTCAGACACAGCACCTCACACCCGTACCTGTTATACATCAGAAATACCAGTACAGTGCTGTCTCAGCACATCCAAGAGATGTGAATGAGGCCATGCCACTACACTTATCTCACCCAAACCCTTTCAGGTTCAGTTTGCAGTTGCCCAGCAACAGCTGCATCAACTCTGCATGGGTGGCAGAGATGCCAAGCTAAGCCTAAGGGATCAGACCAGTATGGCTGCATACCACAGAGGCATTTCTGGTGTTGACAAAGGAGAGAGCTCTGTGGACAAACAAAAGCCAAACCTTGGACTGGGGGAATGTGTTGCAAATCAAGGCTATGTCTGGCATTTGATCTTTTTGGCATCTACTCTTTTGGCCTCTGATTTTCCTTGTGAATAATTGGGTTTTTTGGTTGCTCAGTTCCTGTTTTTCTCTATTAGTCTCTTTCATTCTTTTTCTTTCTTTTTCGACACAGTAAGCACAGAAAACTGAAGCCATTAGTGCAACTGAGGCCCCCAACCTGGGGAAAACCTTTAAGTGAGGCTGCTGAGAGAAGCATCCCATATCTAGCAAGGCATAAAAGATTTTCTACTCAAATACCACCCTGTTCTACAGCATTTTGCTCTTGCTTCAGCTGGATCTGAGACCCAAGGCAGCTAGTCCTCCTCATGTGTAATGGCAAGCCTGTACACTGAACTGAAGGCAACTATGGTAGGAGCAGATGCTGAGAAGTGAGGTGTTGCCTCTTTTTTCATACTGGGTTTAGGCATCTTATTGTTTTGTAGAATAACTGCATCTATACGCACTGAAGTACTCTGGCTAGTTATTCCTTATGGATTCAAACTGTCTAAGGGTAAGTATCATGGCCCTGAGAGCACTAACAGGCTTTGCAAGCTTTTAAGTCCTCTCTCTGAGGTTTGCTTGCTTCTACCCAAGGTTAGCTCTGCAAGGGTGCAGCTATGTAACCAGGGAACAGACTGCTGGGGAAACAGCTAAGGTGTGAAAACAAGGGGGGAGCAACTCACAGCAGACCCCACCTTGGCTCAGGAACCACACTTAATTGGCTCTGTCCTTGGCCAAGCCACATTGCCCATTTGTGTGTGTCCAGCCTTGTACCTTGCTAATCCCAGCATCAACTTGCTGATGTGACTCCCAGCTTCACCTTGGACCTGTGTCTTCACTATAGACTTGTTTGGGGATGCGACTGTGACTGAACCCAGTCACTGTCACAAGACTTGATCTGCTTTCTTTGTTCAGATGCCATGGGACTGTGCTCATCAGTGAGCGCACAGCTCTGCCTGCTCACGGCTCCTGCCATGTGGAGCAGCCAGCCTCTTCTGCTCCCTGGAGCCGAGTTTCTCCTTCACCTGTAGGCTAAGCATTTACCCAGGCAGGTGCAAGCCAAGCCCTAGGTCCCTCAGCAGGTGCCTTTCCATTGGTTTTCCTGGGAATTTGTCAGTTCTTGGAAACATGCTACTGCAAGTCAGCCAGAAGCTGTGCGGGAGACTTCCATGACAATGGAAACCACTTGAAGACCAAGGGTAACAGTCATGATATCTGCTGGTGGTTCCAATCTACAGGAGAATAAAGCAGCTGAATTGTTCTATATCCCATCTATCTTGATGTAAAAAGCAACTAATAGACTGATGAACATCATGGATCAGGCACAAAGCAGTGACACAACTACCATAGCAAGGTAATAGTGCAATAATTCTACGAGGTGGTGGATGAAAGAGGAGTGCTCTTAGGAGGGGTGGAGGTGGCATTTGTCAGCATTCCCCCTGGTAGGCAACTAAATTGTATAGATTCCTTCCACTCTACTGAGAAACAAACTGCACCCTTCCTTAATGCTGTTACATGGTAGTTTCCCCATTTCACAAGGCTGTAAGCAAACAAGGAAGTCTCTGTTAGAAGATGGGAATTCAGGTGACCCACCTTTCAGTAACACTGAAAAAGCCTGCTTAAATACTCCTGCACTGGAGCCACTGGTGCATTTCTCCACTGTCCTGGCACCGGGTTCATCTATGCCTCACACCCAGGGCGCTGGATTGGACTTTTCCTGGCAGAGTCTTTAGAGTGCAGGAACATTTGGGACTTCTTCAACAACCTCCCACCTGCTTAGCATAGAACTGTAAAAAGATAAAGTTGTTCTATAAAAGATAAAGTTGGTTTATGACCCACAGAAGTAATTAATTTTTCCCCAGCTTTATTATCCTAACACCTTCTACTGCAACATTTTGGAGTCCCACCTATATTCCCTGTAATACCATAACAATACTCAAGCCCTAGACCCTACTATACTCCTTCTGTGTATTTTCTATGCCTCTGTTCTCAACTGTCACCTATATTTCCAACAGATCTATCACTTTTCTCCCCACAGTACCCCTTGATTCCTTTCTATACTGTCCATCCCTTTCTAATATGTCAACCCTTATGTCTTTTGCGTGGCTCAGCCTGGCTTTTAGCCTGATAAAAGTCTTCACCATATAAGTCAGCAACCATTTATCTGGTGTTTGAGTAGCTGGGCATCTTTTCTAGCTGTTGAGCAGCCAAACAAAACACACTTGTCCTTTAGGTATTTGTACTTCAGCCCAGCCTCTGACGGGAAGCATACAGGTATTTATTATAACTGAGATTACATAAAATTGCAATATCTCACACAGAGAAACCACGTGATCAGTCTAAAAGGTGACAGAGAAGGAATTAACAAACAGTGCAATATACAAGGCATACTCATGGCTAAAAAACTGCCTCTTCCTCAAATTAGTTTGTTTCTCCCAGTACACATGGGCTTGTCTCAGAAGTGCCACAGTTACGCCAGGGAACCTCTGTGACAATGTTGTCTTCTTTTCAACAGCAGAAACAGTGCTTCTTGTCCCAGAGCAAAGATGGACAGCAAAGAAGAATTTGATTTAAGAGAAAACAGGTCTGGGATCTGGATCTCTGAGTCAGGGGGAGCGTATATGGTAAAGATGTCTCATTCATATCTGCAAAGGAGAGAAAAGATCTGATTCACACAGGAAAAGTGTCTTTCACAGGGAATTGTAGCAAAAACAAAGGTTTAGCTTATAGCCAGAGTTTCTGTTTTGCCTAGTCATTTTCTATGCAACAGAGGAAACAGCTTACTGAATGAATGGACTATATGTATCCTAAATATATATATGGACTCTGCAAGCTGGAATTCATAAATTCTTTTTCTATTTGCTCTTTTTTGGGGCTCAGTTACCTCTAGCTATCCATGTGGTGACTCCACAGCTCTCATGGAGAGATCTGACCTTTGCTGTTTTATGCCTGCTCGTGATTTTCAGCGAGCTGAAGGGTTTAGGGCAGAAGGGTTGCTGGAAGCAGCTGTATGACTAGAATGCTCTTTACCAGTAACCAGCATGATGCCTAAACATGTTCTGACTGGGTGTCGTGGTTAAAGCCTAAAGTAACTCACTCAGTTGCTCTCTCACTCACCCCATTCCTCCCCCCCACTACCGGAGGAGAGAGGAGAATCGAAAGAACTGTAACTCCCAAGGGTTGAGATAAGCACAGTCCAGTAACCAAGGCACGATACAAATCACCACTGCTACCACCAACAATAATAACGATAAGGGAAATAACAAGGGAAGAGAAGACAACTGCTCGCCACCCACCAATCGATACCCAGCCTGGCCAAGCAGTGATCTAACTCTTCTGGGTCCCTGCCCCCAGTTTATATAGTGGGCATGACATGCTGTGGTATGGAATACCTCTTTGGTCAGTTTGGGTCATCCTGTCTCTACTTCCTCTTGGCTTCCCCTCCTCCCTGGCAGAGCATGAGACTCAAAAAGTCCTTGGTCAGGGTAAACATTTGAGGAATAACTGAAAACATCGGTGTTATCAGTGCTGTTCCCAGGCCCAAAGTCGAAAACACAGCACTGCACCAGCTACTAAGAAGGAGAAAAATTACTGCTACTGCTGAACTCAGGACACTGGGTTAAAGGTCTCTTCACTGGGAAAGGTACACAAATCCATGAACTAAATATACATGCAACCCACTGACAGGTAATTTGGCCAGCACACATTAAATATGTATAAGTAGGGGTTGTACAGATCTTACTCTTTCACTCTGGGGCCTCTTACAGCTACCAGATTCCTTCTTCTTCACCTTCATAAGCATGGAAAACACTTTGGAGACCTGCCCAAGGTATTGAACCCTAATATCATACATGACATTTGCTGTCAAAGCAAGGCTTTTAAATCCACTGTCTCCTAAGCAAGTTTATTATCCTAACACCTACTTGTATCAGGCTTCCTTTCTCTTGTATATAAAGTGAGTATTAAGTAAGTAGAGTACTAAGTGAAAGGAGAGTGAGAACATGAAAAAACAGCAGTATACATATAGCCCATCTCCCCAGTGAAGAAAAGCTCCTGGAGCTCTTTCCCTACATCTTCCCCTTTGCTCCAGGAGAAAATATCTTTCTGATCATAATATAGCACATCCTTTCCAACCCTAACAATTCTATGATTCTGCTACTTATCCTGCTCTTTGGAACAGGAGCTTTGAGTCTGTACATCAAAGGTATCCTCCTGAACACTGGGCTTCTCTGTGTTGCTGTTATTAGAATCTCAGAATGGTTTGTGTTATAAGTGACCTTAAAGATCATCCAGTTCCAGCTCCCTGCCATGAGCAAGAACACCTTCCACTAGATCAGGTTGCTCCAAACCCTCTCCATCCTGGCTTTGAACACTGCCAGGGATGGGGCAACCACAGCTTCTCCGGGCAACCCGTGTCAGTGCCTCACCACTCTCATGGGGAAGAATTTCTTCCTAATATCTAATCTAAATCTACCCTCTTTAAACCTTTTGGGTTTAAAGCCATTCCTCCTTGTCTTGTCCCTACAGGCACTTGTAAAAGTCCCTCTGCAGATTTCTTGTCAGCCCCTTTAGGCACTGGAAGCTGCTCTAAGGTCTCCCCAGAGCCTTCTCTTCTCCAGGCTGAACAAGCCCAGCTCTCTCAGCCCGTCTCCACAGGAGAGATTCTCCAGCCCTCCAAGCATCTTTGTGGCCTCCTCTGGACTCACTTCAGCAGCTCCATGTCCTTCTTATGTTGGGGCCCCAGAGCTGGAAGAAGTACTACAGGTGGGATCTCTCAAGAGCAGAGCAGAGGAAGAGAATCACCTCCCTCTACCTGCTGGTCATGCTGCTTTTGATGCCGCCCAGGATGTGGTTGGTTTCTGGGCTGCAAGCACGCATTGCCAGGTTATGTCGAGGTTCTCAACAGCCAGTGCCCACAAGTCCTTCGCCTCAGGGCTGCTTTCCATCCATTCTCCACCCCGCCTGTATTTATTCTTGGGATTACTTACATTAATAACTTTGCAGATAATCGAAATATATGGCAATTCCTCAGCACACTGCATTGTATGGAATCCTTAAGCCCCATGTTATGTAGCATACAGCTTTACAGAGCACTCCACATGCAAATACTTCTGTTTCATAATACACCATTAAAAAACATTTCCATCATTGCACATTGTCCGAAGAAAGGACAGGAAAATAGGCCATTGCCTGGAGCCATTCATTTTAAACAAGGTCCAGCTAACCCAAGGAAGCTGCTTGAAGTTTTAGAAAGGGATGGGTGTGTTGCACTTTGCGGGTAGGGACTCAAAAATCCCTGGAGGAATTACTGCATGTTTTCTGGTAGGGGAAATCCAACAATTGCATGAATACAAAGGCTACCAGTTACAGGCATGTCCACTTCCTTTATTGGTTTTCACAAGAGCTCAATGAGTTCTCCATCATTCTGCAGAAGTCCCTACTTTGGCCTGGATCTCTGCAGTGGGATTTCCCATCAGCTATGAAGTCCCTTGGTTGCCTATTGTCAAAAGTGCTTTCAGCACATGAAGCTTTATATAACCCCAGACAAAACATGTTGTTAAAACCACAGTCCACTAAAGCACCTAGATCCCTAATTTAGTAACAGAAGAGCTTCAGGAAGCCTAAAGGCTGAAAGAGCAGGTTATGTATGAAGGATGTCAGATAGCTGTGTGTCTATCTAAGCCCAATAATGAAGAGAAATGAAACACCTCACGTAGGAAAGCAGCCAGCTATGATATGAAAATGTCAAGCATTGAATCACACAGAAGTTTACATGTATGGTTGACGCCTGGAATTATTAAAAACAGGAAGCTTTGCTTTTAAATTAGATTTGTCCAGCTTCAGTTTTCAACGCTTGATTCTTCTTTGCTTTTCTCTAGAAGATTAAATAGCTATTTAGGAGTTTGTGCTTTTTCAACACAACGATTACATTACACATTATCATAGTCATCACTCTCCCGTAATGAAATTCATACAAGTGTGGTAATTAGCCTGAAACCCCCGCATTTTAAACCACTGAAATTTAAAATAAACCTGGGCAATGGCAGTGTATAACTGAAGTATTCTGAATACCCAAATGTCACGGTTTAAGCCTGTCAGCCACACAGTTTTCTCGCTCACTCACTTCCCCCTTTTTCTTCCCCCAGTCCCAGGGGGATGGGGAGGAGAATCAAAAGAATGCAACTCCCACAGGTTGAGATAAGAACAGTTTAGTAACTAAGGTGTAACACAAATCACTACTGCTACCACCAATAATAATAATGACAAGGCAAATACAAGGAAAGAATACAATCGCTCACCACCTAATATCAAGCACGACCACGCAGTGCACCCCTACCCTTCCAGGTCTCTGCCCTCTTTTTTGACATCCTGGGCATGACGTGCTGTGGTATGGAATACCTCTTTGGTCAGTTTGGGTCAGGTGTCCTGTCTCTGCTTCCTCCCGGCTTCCCTTCCTCCCTGGCAGAGCATGAGACTCAGAAAGTCCTTGGTCAGACCGAAACATTACCAAGCAGTAACTGAAACCATCGGTGTTATCAGCGCAGTTCCCAGGGTGAAAATCAAAACCACAGCGCTGCACCAGCTACCAAGAAGGGGAAAAATGACTGCTACTGCTGAACCCAGGACAGCAAATTAATTATTCTATCACTGCAATGAATTCCTGGTGCTTCAAGGGCCTTATTCATTAAATAGTTTTTGTTGACCATTGGCTGCAATGAGACAACCCAGAACATGCCATTCCTTTTGGTATGAAACCATGCAGTCTTCAAGTACTACTCTCAGTTTTAAATATATTATGCAAGTCAGTTGTATAATGAGACATTTCATTACTTCCTTCCTTCTCAGCACGTTAGAGCAAAGCGAGTCAGGATTTGCTGTCCTGGGAATGAGCAAAGGTTAAGCCTTTGCTCTCGGCCAGGATCACCAGGACAACTGAAATATCTCTTTACTGTTCCTGGGCAAGTTAGATCACTGCAGCATATCTGATGGTCATGACACTCCTTGATGGCAGGACAGGCTTCTGAGATACCTGCTGTATCATCTTTCTGGTGACCTGTGGCTTTTAACGATTTACTGTTGTACTGAGATGCCCCAGCCATCTTCAGAACCCTATAGTGCTCAGGGTTAAAATTAAGCTTTGCCATGCAAAGACAGAGCACAGGATATAGAAAAAAAGATGATAGGACTCTTTTGAGGTCATGCAAGCCTTTTGTAATCTCTAAAACAGAACAATCCAAACGTAGGCACAGCTTGCATTTATTCATGCCTGCTCAACTATCAAAAGTTCAGACTTCCCTTGTTCCTTCCAAAATTTCCTTCTGGCCTAAGCCCCAGCCTGCACTCTGGCAAATGGAATTGTTGGATGATGCTGTTGTTAAACCATGCCTGTCAGCTCTTAACTTGAAGTCCAAAGGGCCATTCCATTTTGCATAATAATAATGAACCCATAGAAGGCAACAAGGTCTTTCCACAAAGACTAGTATTCATCTCGATTCACTAGAAATTACAACAATGTAGATAACTGCTCCTAACCTAGTCTTTGAGGCTCCCAGTAGTCAATAGAGAGAACAAGCATCTCTAGTTTGAACCGATCTAGGTTCGTTCTTCTGAGTTGTTTTAGATTTTTATTTAACCATTCTCTAGATTATCCACTTCTCTCCAATTTCGTATGTGACAATACCAGAGTTAAAATTTATCTTGATGTTGAACAGGGACAGTTCTGAAACCCTGGAAATTACCATGGGGGTAGAAGTCTTGTTCCACCAGCCACCAAACTCACCAGCAAAATGCAATATAGATGGGAATGAAAGTAAGGAAAACAAGCCTGAACAATAAACATGATATAAGTGCTTTCTATATACTTTAAAAAGTAATCTCTCAGGTGCTCTTGTTTAAAGAAATAATCATTCTGTCACTCTAATCAAAGCACTGCAGCAGTATTTTGAGCAACCTTCTCTACCGGAAGGTGTTCCTGCCAATGGCAGGGAGGTTGGAACTAGATGATCTTAAGGTCTCTTCTAACCCAAACCATTCTATATCTATGGTCTTCTTTCCTAGATGCCTCAACCATCATATTTTACTCATCCCAGACAACAGAAGGAGATGGGATTAAAACTTCCAGTTCTATCCAGACCAAAAGAAATAAAACTGAAAAGCCCACTGAAATGAAGTGGCTGCTGTTAGATATAAAGGCTGCCATTAAAGATAAGATATATGGATGACACTCATTAATCAAAAGCACATAAAGATAGGGTACACAGATCTCCTTCTCTGTTTCTTTCTTTCCCTGTCTGTGAAAACAAAAGTGTATGTCAGTGAGCATGTGGGTGAGATGTATTCAGCATTGAAATGTCCATTCTTGTTTTTATAGTATGAACTGGATAAAGTAACTAAAAAGTGATCCTGAGTGGAGATACCAAGTTACTAAAATAAATTGGTGTCCAGAAAGAAGGACATTATTAGCTGTAGAGTCCATTATCATATATATAACTTTCCATGTTAAGACATCCTCAGAAGATGGTTCAGATTGACTACACTCAGACCCTGAAACACAGAGAGACTAGCTGCTCTCAGCTACTTCTACATTGAAGAAGGAGATGCTGATATTTCCAGAGCCCAATACTCATCACAGATGGCACATGCCCTGTGCTATCTGATGGGTTGATGATGTGCCACTTGCAGGTGTTATCTTGCAGGAACATCAGAGGTGATGCAAAGCCAGGAGAGACAAATGTAAGGAGGCCATTTCAGTTCCTTCATTTTATCACCATAATTGGGACTCAGCTGTGGAGGGCCAACTCCACCTTCCTGGGGTGCAGTCGTTTGGCTAGGGCATGAAAATCCCACTCTGATTGGCCCAGTGAGGCAGCTGGGCCTGTATAGCACAGTTTGGGGGTTATTCCAGGCATAAATGTCCTTCTGGATGCATGAGCTTGCCCAGATTTCTTCTGCACCTTGACAAGAATCCTTTATGCCATGGCTTCATCTCTGGGGTGTTGCTGAACACAAGCTCCCTGTGGAAAGACTCTCCAACATTAATTTACAGAGCATCTCAGCACCTCTTAGCATGAACAGCACCGCAGCTGAAAGTCTGAGAAGCACACACACAACTGAGCTCACTGCGTATAGTGACAACTGAGGCTCTTAGAACAGTTTACCTTAGAGAAAAAATAGCAATTTCTTTTAGTTCCCTGATGACCAAAAAGGTGTTTTCTTCATCTTGCAGTTGCAGTCCCCAGCAGCACTGTTAGCATCCTCGCCCAAGTTTCTCTTGCATCCACTTTCACACACACACACACACACACACCCCCCAACAGGAAATTGCTGAGAAAATATTTCCCAGGTTCCTTCCTGGTTAGAGGTCATCTCAGTGGTTCGGACCAGCAGGAATCACCATGTTCTCTGACACAACAAATGGAGAAGGAAGGTCTGCCCTGCCCATCCAGCGCTGCATTTTCAGGCTTGTGTTTTCTAGCTGCAACTCCACCCTGTGCTGGTGGAGAAGGGAGCTGTTCGCATTGATCGCAGGAAAGGGAAGTCACAGGGTTTGCTCGCTTAAATCACCACAAGCCAAAAGGTTCTTTCTCTCGTTTACTGAGAATTGCTCACAGGCTGTTTAATTTGTTCCAAAAAGAAAAGCAAAACAAGAAACAAAACCCAAGCCCAACAACCAACAGCACACACGGAAAAGCAGGTGTGTCTCCAGATCTTGGGAAAACAAAGGGCAGAGACTGAGGCAGGAGTTCACACTTGGATGGGAAGCTCCCTTCCCAGCACAGGAGGACAAGTCTGGAAGAGGCTACAACACAAACAGCACTTGGTATCCTGCAGGTATGGATGATGCGCGTGAAACGTGGCATTGGTTTCCTCGTGCAGTTTAGCTGTTCGGGGCAGGTGAAGGCTGATTGGAGAAGTTTTCAGGGCCAGGTTGTGACCTTGAGGTGTGAGCTTTGCATGACCAGTAAACCTGCTGCAGGTTCCTACTGGGAGGCATGCAATAGGCAAGTGTTTAATTTTGTGGTGATTAGTTGACAGTTTTCTGTACAATGCTTTTGGCTTGTGAGGATATGAATTAAGCCATTCGGACATTGTCAAAGTGCTACTGTTTCTTAGCTTGGCTAGTGAATTTTAATAGAGGCTATGGTTAATCTAGTTTAAGCTTGGGACTGCAGAGGTGAAGGGGGATGTCCATGGAAATGCTGTGCTGATCTGGACTGCATTTATTACCCCCTAGGTCAAGCTACCTAGTTTCAGAAAAAAAACCCACAACAACAACAAAAAAAACCCCAGATCAACTGCATAAGCATCTGCATTTTTTTCACTTTGTTTTATGGCCACAGTGGCTGGGATTTGCAGTGTAGGTAACAGGCACTGTGTTCTTGTCAGCTGTATAAAATGGTGGGTTTGTTCCTTTTAAGAGCAATTTCTTACATCTCCCTTGAGTTTCACATTAACTGAAGCCTGTTGACAAGGGAGAGGGACTTGAGGCACCCATGGCCACAGGCTGAGACACTGCTGTGTAATGTCTTTGAGTTTCACATTTATCTTGTTTCCATTCTTTTCTACCGATGTTTTGAGCTGCTGTCATGGGTGAGGGGCTTAAACCACGACAGCTGCTTACATGAAAGCCAGTTTTACTGGTGTTATGTTCGAGTGCTGAAGATGCTGTTGCCGGAGCTTATGTCAGGAGGGATGCAGGGATGCTTTCTGATGCTTTCACCTCCAGCAATGCCTAAAACCCTTGAAAGTTCTGCTCCGTCCAAGTATGTCCAGTGCAGCAGTATCCAGTGGATGCTTAAATGATTGTCATTCAGAAAATACACAGTTGTGGTTTGACCTTGTACAACCTTGTTTCTCTCCCCATCAGTGAGAAAGTGATGCTCACCTGGGTGCATAAGGAGCTTTCAGATTTGAGGAAGAAAGATGCTGTTTGAATGTTGTAACTATTGTTTTCAGCGACAGTTTTATGGGAGGCAATGATCTTGTAACAGCCAAGGGAATAGCAAGGGAAAAGATACTGGAAATTAGAAAGCCTGAGGCTGCATTTCTCCTTTCTCCATCACTTGCTGTTGCATGACAAAAATGGCATTTCTCAACCCATAGATCTTCCTGTCATCCAGAAAATTCCTCATCTGTTTCTGTCACTGAATCTGTCTTGTGATGTCTGATAGTGCTGCAAAATGAAGTGATACATAAGGAAGTTAAGGGGCAAATTTTTAGCATCTGCATAGCAGTGACACTTGACTGAACTCAGTAATGGCTCAGCCAGCTCCACAGGAACCTGGTGCGACTATTTGGCATTTGTCATTATTTAACTTCCCGAGATTCCTCTGAGTTTGCCGCGGGCGACCCAGGTTTAAAAACCAAAAACAAACAGAACATGCGTAGGCTCTGGGGAGGTGTCTTTGTCCTCATCTCCTTGATTATTTTTATTTTTTTAACACCTCTTAGACAGGCTTCATAAAGCAGTTCACCAAAGTCTGAATTGGAGACGTGGGAAATTCCTCAAACTAGGCAGAGCTTCCTCTTATTGTTAAAACACAAAAGAGCAGCGCAGCCTTTACTAGAGTTCCTTTTTTAACCCATTCATCTTGATCAAGAAAGCCTCCCTGATGCTGTCACCATTCATGGCTGCAACCCACAGTTTCCCAGAAGAAACAAGGGCTTGCAGTAGGCAGGCACTGTATCACCCATGAGGGCATCAGTAGCTTTGGGTCTATGTTTGCACATCATAAAGGAAATGTACTTGAATTTGAAACTGGAATTATTTGCTGCTGGAATTCACCTCCACCTTGTGTGGGAATTCTGGCTTTTTAAGACCAAGCTAAAATAAACCCAAATACCTTTCAGAAAACCATTCCCAATTTTCCAGAAAAGAGTTTCTTAGGGCTGTGATCTCAAAGAGGGGTCCTTTGTCATTTGTGAGCTGATCCACTGTAATTGCATAATTAAACAGTTTATTTCTCAAATGATCCTGCTTTTGCTCAGCCTGCCCATGGGCAGTTACCAGCCATCAACTAATTTGATCTAGCACTTGGTGTGTGTGGTAACGAGGCAGCAGCTTGTCCTGTTATCTGTGCTTGGCAGCATCCTCCATGAGGACTGAGCCAGTGCTGGGCAAAGGCAGAAACTGGAGGGCTGTGATGGTGACCCTGCAGTGGGCTGGAGGGGTTGGTTTAGGGATGAGTGTGAGAGGGAAGGCATAAGGTAGGTGCTCAGGAACAGGGAGCACGGGAAACAGCTTTCAAAAGGGGGTTTGTAATGGCTTGTTTCTCTCTGACAGAGGAATTATCTGCTCCATGTCTTCTGCAATTCTTGCATAGCAGCTAACTCACTGTAGCGGCTGCCTAATAATAACAGCACTATATTTGCATGTTATAATGCTGCACCAATGGACTTTGTTAAAGAATTTTTGACTACACTTGCAGCCTTACCTGATGGCTTGTCTGCTGATGGTGGTGGTCTGTAAGAGAGGTTTCACTCTGACAACCACCTCATGACATGACATGGATGTTATAACCTTAATTCACCATCTCTGCTCTCAGCCCCTATCTTTTCTCCAAACTTCAGTTTGTCCCTGCGGAAGCCTGTAAGTGAGTTCTCCCCCAAAGCCCTTCCATCTTCATCATAGCTCCCTTCTGAGTAAGCCAAACAAGATGGGTGTACTGGGTCTGGCTGGGATGGAGTTAACTTTCTTCATAATCGCCCATAAGGTGCTGTGTTGTTTGGGATTTGTAGCTACAGCAGTGTTGCTTGTACACCAATGTTTTGCCTATTGCTGAGCAGTGCTTGCATAACATCTAGGCTTTCTTTTCTTACCACTCTGTCACTGTAGTGAGTGGGCTGGATGCTGGGAGGGGTTACAGCTGGAAAAGCTGACTCCAATTCACAAATAGGCTATTTCAAACCATATAAGTTCATCTTCAGCAATAATAAATAGGGATGGGGACACGGTTGTCTTCCAAGGTGGCCATTGCTTGGAGATTTTCTGGTTGTGGGAGAGGATTAGTGATGGCCTTCATATAACTTTTTTCTTTCCTTTCTTTCCCTTATTAACCTCAATTTATCTCAACCCATTGCTTTTCTCACTTTTTCTCTTCCTGTTCTCTCCCTAGTCCCGCTGGCAGGTGGGAAGTGAGTGGCTGTCTGGGTGCTCAGCTGCAGGACAGGGCAACCCACTGCAACAGGGTATCTAGCCCACCTTTTAGATGCTTTTGAATAAACAGAAGGTTTTTCCCAGCCCAGAAAAAACCTTTAACTGCCTTGTGCCATCTCAATCAGCTGATTTCTTTCTTTACTAGGGGAGTGTTGAGGCACTGGAACAGGTTGCCCAAAGAAATGGTAAATGCTGCATCCCTGGCAGTGTTCAAGGCCATGTTGGACAGAGCCTTGGGTGACATGATCTAGGGTGAGGCATCCCTGCCCATGGCAGGGGGGTTGGAACTAGAGGATCTTAAGGTCCTTTCCAACCCTAACTATTCTATGATTTACACAAAATAATATTTGCTTTAGGAAGAACTCAAAGATCACCAAAAATGGAACAGTCCTAGCACTGAAAGCCTTCCTTCTAGCTGAAAGGAGAGCTGTGTCTCATTTGCCTTTGAGGTATTTCTATAGCTCTTGCTCTATCAGACTATTAGTGCAAGCAGTGACAGCTTAGTCGTGCCCCAGATTGTCTCTAAACACCCTGTCCCAGAGTAGGGACAGCTGGTACCGTCCTTGGTTGGCAGCAGAGAACAGAAGCACAGAGATAGTGAGGGTCTGCTTACATGGGTGGCTGATGTCAACACAGGTCCCACTTAAACCCACCTCAACAGGAGAAAGAATGCAGTGAAAGGCCAGGTTTGATGATGCCCATGAGCAGCAGAGCTGTATGCATTCACCATTTATATCTTAATATGAAACATTAATTTCCAAATACCTTCCCCAAAAACATAATAGAGCTGTGATCTAGTATGTAATTTACTGTCCTCGGAAATTCCTCAAAACGGCAGAGCTTCCCCCAATTGTTCATGCGCAGAGGAAAAACTCTACTAGAGTTCCTGCTTCAGCTCACTCTTGTGACTACAGCCTTGGCCCTTGACAACCATCAGACCAAGCATGTAAAAACCATCTTCATTCCAAAGCTGTTCCTACGTGCCTTACAACAGGCTGTTCAGAGCATGCCCCTTGCTCCTGAGATTGTTCTACTGTTCATTCTTGAGGAGAAATTCTTTAAATTCCTGCTTTGGATCCCGAATATCTGGGTTAACTGATCCTATGGCTGAGATCCCGGGTGAGCCTGTGCATGCCTTAAGTCTCACTGGCTGTAAAACAGGACTGATGGAACTTCCTTCCTTCCTTCCTCTCACTATCCATCCTGTTTCAAGCCTACAGCTTAAAAAATCCAATTGCTGCTCATAAAGGTTGGCCCTTATTTCAGAAAGAACACAGAAGATGCTAGAATCATAGAATCACAGAATGGTTTGTGTTGGAAGGGACCTTAAAGATCATCCAGTTCCAGCCCCTTGCCATGTGCAGGGGCACCTTCCACTAGGGCAGGTTGTTCCAAGCCCTGGCCAACCTGGCCTTGAACACTTTCAGGGATGGGGCAGCCACAGCTTCTCTGGGCAACCTGTGCCAGAGCCTCAGCACCCTCACAGGGAAGAACTTCTTCCTCATATCTAACCTAAATCTCCCCTCTGTCCATTTAGAGCCATTTCCCTTTGTCCTGTCACTACTTGCTCTTGTCAAATGTCTCTCTCCAGATTTCTTGTTGTCCCTTGTAGGCACCAGAAGCTGCTCTAAGGTCTCCCTGGAGCTTTCTCTTCTCCAGGCTGAACAACCCCAATTCTCTTGGCCTGTCTTCATAGTGGAGGTATTCTGTGCTATTATTTCCTGGTCTTGAAATGTGCATTTAACCTGTGGTCACACTAGGGTTAGGAGAAACATGCACTACAGCAACAGTGCAGCATGAGAGCCTAGAGCTGTTCCATCTCTCAGGGCAAAGCTCACCTCCATATGCCTGAACTCCTTTTCTCCCTCTAAAGGGCAATTTTGGCTGAGCTGCTGACATGGAACAGTCCCTGATCCATACTGTTCTTTGAATAATTTCTGTGAATCTTGGCATTGGCATTAGCTGAGATGGGGAACAGGCTAGCTACTGACTAGGTCTTCTAGAAAAACAGGACAGAAAGAGACCCCAGCAGATCATCTACTCCAGCTCTATATCTCATGGCAGGTGTTTGTTTAAGCTCTCCAAAGGTGCCCTGAGGTATGAGAAATGCCGCTCTGCTACACAGGTTGGTGTTATATCACATGAACAAACCTGCTATCAAGTGCAAGTTGTCTTTGTGTTGCTGTGATTTTACACCGTGTGAGCCCGGCATGCACCACAGGGTTCATAAATGTGACGTTATTTTGAACCAGCCAAGCATCTGTCTGAAGTCTAATATTTCCTAAAGTCTTCTGAACATTAGTAAAACAACCTATTCTCCTCTGTGCTGATGATGTTCTGTCTTGATCTCACACATAATGCCAGTGATGACGAAGTTCTGATGATTTTGGAAACATTGTAGACATATGTAGCTTCAAAGTACCTTAATACTAGCACTATTTAGCATTTCTGAGTTATTCCGTGCTCTGGCGGACAGGTGAGCACAAAAACAGTAAGGCTGGAAGTGAAATCCGTGGAACAAAGTATGAACAATTATTTTTTTCTCTCAGGCTTGATCATTAGAGAAGGGAATGATGAGATATGGGCAACAGAGACCTGCCTTCACTGATCTAGGGGATTTCCCTCCATTTATACAATTCTTTTTGCGAAAGGTGGATGCTATTTTGTACTTCTACATTTGTGTTGCTAGGTGTGACAGGCCAGGCCTTCAGGCAGGAAACTCATGCTGTCTGGAGTGGGATTATACAAACTCCAAATGTCTGACACCTACACAACTCGCAGTAGCTTCCTATACAGACAGCTGTGCTTGCAGCAATAACAGGAAAAAAATCAAGAGGTTAATAAAATGAAACGAGCAGGAAGCATGCAGTCATCAGGCTTTCTAGTACTTCAGTCTATAGAAGTAACCCGTGGCTGGCCTGACTTAGGGATCTAATCCAAAACTCATTGAAGCCCATGGAAATTCCACTTCAACGGATGTTGTTAGGCCTCACTCTTTACTATATTGATACGGGAGTACGTGGAGAGTTCCACCTTCCCTGTAAATGGTGCTGAGCTCCAAACCTCTTGCCTCATTGCTGCTAGCTGTGAGATAGCCCTGCCACTAATAACTCCACATGCTCCAAAAAAGTTGAGGAGAAGAAAGGAAATACCATGGCTACATCTTTTCTCCCATCCCAGCCACCAGAGGGGATCAGATTTGTGCTGTTGTTTCCTACAGCTGTTTAAAACATAGGGTACTCAGCTCCATGCAAAGAGCTGGAATAGCAGAGTAGAGCTCATTGTTTTGCATTTGCTTTCTTTCTTTCCTTTTTGCTTTTCTTTTTTAATTTGTTCTTCCTAAAAAACTCCAACACAAAGGTCAAGCAGCGGCCATTAGCCAGAGTTGAGAATCTTCACATGAAACTAAAACCGGCTGTATTAAGTGTGATGTTCTGTTATAAACCTGAACTCCATACTTGTTCCTGCCTTCTTCATTTAAACACTTTATACTGATAAGTGCCTAATTTTAATCAGTTCACTGCAAAAACATTTTTGTCAAGTATGAAATTATTATTACCCAAGCAGAGGTAAGGAAGTAATGCGAGGAAGAAGGCAAGAATTGGGTAGGGCTTTCTTTCTCCAGTGAAGTACTGATTTAAATGTCTTTTTCAATTCGGTTTCAGCTACTTCTGTTTTCCGTCTAACATATTAATGTCCCACGTAGCATGGGGAGCATTTATCCCTTCACTCATGAGTGCCACAACATCTGTTTGCACACAAGTAGCTCACACAAAATTAAAATAGCCTCTGAAAACAGAACCTCTCTTCAATTTCTGCAGACCCTTTAGTGCACCAGCTAGCTCAGCCTCCTGCACCATGCTAGGCACAAAGCCGGAATAACACAGTTCCTCAAACATCATGGAGAAAGCATCTCACAGCCTGTTTATTGCCTGTTTGAATCCTTATCACTTGAGTGGTTTGGTTTGGAGTCCTTGATTAATTTGTGTTTATTTTATTTTTGTTCTCATTCAGATGTGTTATCTAAGGTCAGTGTAACTTCCCCTGTTGCCCCTTTCCCTTCTAGCCAACTCTCCAATGAAATATTGTTGTGCCTGGGTGTGTGTTTCTTAAAGTCATTGTGTGTTTTATGCTTGAAACAAACATTGTCTGATCATCTAACTTATTACGCACTACCAAAAGGTCATGTTTTATGCACAGAAAAGAAAGCTTTTCTGTTGTGCCTGGGGAATAACAAACTGGATGGTCACTGAAAACAAGGGCTTTAGCCCCAGAGACTAAGTCTCTGAAAAAATGCTCAGTGGCTGTTTGGGAAGTATAAACCAGGGCTCAGCTGCTATAAGCTACTGGGCAGCTGTAGAGCTTGACTGTCTTGTGCCAACCACATATCTCCTCCCTTCACACCTTCTAATCTTTAGCAGCTCCTGGTTCCTCTCTCTATGTGCCCTTCACTTCCACAGACCTCACAGCACCACAGGCCTTTAATCCAAAATGCCTTAAAGGGAGGCAGAGCAATTTAGGCCACAGAGCAATGCTGTCATGGCAACAAATGAGCTTAATTAAGTTCAAAAAATAATACAGCCCAATTAGAAAGATGCAAAGCAGAACAAATACCAAAGAGGTGTGAGGACTGCTGTGCTAGAATGACATAGACAGCTGATGGGGAAAGTAAAAGTGATGTATGCTGCTATGAGGCCATGGATTGAGTATGTCATCCAGTTTGATAATCAAGACCGTAATGAGTGAGAGATTCAAAGCGAAAAAAGGAGATTTAGACCTCCTTGCTCCTGGACATCATGGATGTTGGGCACTCTCCTAGGTTTCCTTATAGTTTGCTTCATTTTGTGTAGGCTTAATAGGCTATTAAAAGGGCTGCTAAACACCAACGTCTTGCCTTTGCCTCCAGAAGTCCCTATACCTCTGATAGGCAGAAGGGGAAAGAACATTCTGGAGAACTGCTGCTACATGCTCACTTTGCTTTTGTAAATCTCTTCCTTAGGGCTTCTGCTATAGCTTATGTTGGATAAGAAGCAACTGGGCTAGAGGATACTTGCATCCAACCAAGCACAATTCTGCTTATGACATTAAGCAACCAGTACCCTCTAGAAAGGTGGGGGGATGGTCTCTCAGTGTGCACAGAGGAATAAACCCACAGAACTACCTGCTTTTAGAATGAGGTTTGACAAAACTCTAAAGCAGAATAGAGGAGGCCACAGACACAAAGGGGTCATAGCCTCAGTGACGCAGGACACGTATTAGAGCCCTAGGAGGGGGCCACGAGCTGAGGCTATGGGCTAATATTTGCCTCATAAAGAGCTCTTCTTTGTTGCAGATACAGAGTTGTTTGTTAATCTCTTCCCGCTGATGCCAAAGGTGTGTTCATCTCTACTTCTGCACAAGAGGGGTCATGTCACCAGACATAGCATACAGAGAAGTTTCAGCCACCAGGAATAAAATACCTGTATCTGGGACGGTTGCATGAAAATGGTTAGCCCTATGTCCAGAATGCTTGTTTCAACTTACACTTCTGCATTCCGTCACCAAACAAACCATTCCAGGGTGGGAGTTTCTTTAGTTTCTCTCATCAGTTATTTGTAGACATTGACCAGATCTCCTTATGCCTTTCTTTTCCCAGGATAAACAGCCACATTTCTCTCATCCTCTCCTGATATAACAGATGCTCCAGCTCCTTAGTCTTCTTGGTGGCTCTTTGCTGGACTCACACCAACATGTCTATGTCTCTCATACTGGGGACCCTGGGAACTGGACACTGGGCTTCAGAAATATCCAGAACCAGGAAATCTTCTCATTAAGTCTGGTATCATATTAGAAATGTTGTCCCAAAGAATCCAGAAAGAAGACATGGCTGGGCATGTTAAGAGAGGCTACCAAATATGTCTGCCTGTAAAAGACAAGAGAATGGAAATCAGGAAGTCAAACAGAAGTATAAGGTAGAATAAGCCAGGTCTCGCAGAGTGAACAGTGGTGACCTGAGCTAGAGAACCCATGTTATAAGCCACAGGCCTGAAAGAGTGTCTATAGACGCAGCTTGGCAACCAGACATGAGCTACCAAACTCTTCTGCAAATGTGGCAGCTTCCCAGACAGGTTACCTGCACAGGTAGCCTGCAGCTGGAACAGTGCTTATGTCCTGCCAAATACAGCAGACTGTTTCTCACCTTCCTCCTTCCCTGAGTTAATGCTTAGCCAATAATGGCTGCAGTTAATGCATATTTCCCCTCTACAAGAAAAAACATTGAGTTGTAGGAGCGGGTCCAGAAAAGGGCAACAAAGCTGATAAAGGGTCTGGAGGATGTGTCTTATGAGGAATGGCTGAGGGAATTGGGTTTAACCTGGAGAAGAGAAGGCTCAGGGTGGACCTCATCACTCTCTACAACTATGTGAAAGGAGACTGTAGTGAGGTGGGGGTCAGTCTCTTCTTGCAAGTAGCAAGCAATAGGACAAGAGGTAACAGCCTCGAGCTGCTCCAGGGGAGGTTTAGACTAAGTATTTGGAAAAATTTCTTCACCAAAAGGGTAAACAGGCATTGGAGGAGGCTTCCCAGGGAAGTGGTAGAATTACTGTCCCTGGAAGTGTTCAAAAACCATGTAGATGAGGCCCTCAGTGATATGATTTGGTGGTGGTCTTGGCAGTCCTGGAAGAATGGTTGTACTTCATGATTTTACAGGTCTTTTCCAACCTAGTTGATTCTGTGATTCTATGATTCCATTCATGTCAGAATACCCTCACTTATCCAGCAGATTGCTGTTCTCCACTGACAAGCAGTATGTCCAATTGTGAACTATTCTGGGAGGGCTAGGATGACGTTCCAGAGCTGGCTGGTATTGTCCAGAGTATGCTGAAATGCTCATGAAAAGTTCTGTTGGCTTCTCTCATAGCATTAGGAGTGCTTGAAGGATCTGATTATTTGGTCATTCAGCTGGGCAGAGCTGGGGTTGCTTAGTCTGAAGAAGAGAAGGGTCAGGTGGGACCTTATCGCTCTCTACAGCTACGTGAAAGGAGGATGGAGGGAGGAGGTGGCTGATCTCTTTGCTCAAGTAACACGTGATGGGAAAGAGTTAACGGCCTCAAGCTGCACCAGGGGAAATTTAGATTGGATATTAAGAAAAATTTCTTCACAGAGAGGGTGATCAGGTATTGGAAGAGGCTGTCCAGGGAAGTGGTGTAATGACCATGCCTGGAAGTGTTCAAATGCCATGCAGATGAGGCCATTAGTGACATGGCTTAGTGGTGGTCTTGGCAGTGATGGAGTAATGGTTGGACTTGATGATCTTAAAGGTCTTTTCCAAACTAGTCAATGCTACAATTCAGTTATCTGTTTGAGTGGTTCCTATTTCAGTTACTGTGCCTTGCAAACATGAGTCTTGCAGAGCTATATTTTTCCTTGCAGGAAGCCCTGCTTGCTCATGCTATGATTTAAGCCTGATCTGCAGATAGCTGGACTTGATTATTTTAATTTTCCATGTAGGTTATTTCAGTTTGTTAAAAGGTCACCACCAATTCATGGGGAGGCTCACAGAGGAATAGAGGAATTTAAAGTCATAGGTCAAGAAGGAAAAGTATATTCTTAGTAAATAAGGATGGAAAGCGTGACCTGATATAGAAAAGGGTGTGAACCAGACCCCCTCTCTGGAAATATCATTTTGAAGAAACTCTTGATAAGGCTGTAGATACAGTTCATCTCCTCTGTGCTTAAACCAGTGGAAATGTGCCAGAGAGGCCCAGAAAGGAATTCCTGAACTTGTCTAAGATAGAATCATTTAGTTTGGAAAGTACCTTTAATATCATCTAGTTCAACCGTTAACCCAGCATTGCCAAGTCCACCACTAAACCATGTCCATAAGTGCGATTTCTACATGTGTTTAAATGCCTCCAGGGCTGGTGATTCACCCACTTCCCTTGGCAGCTTGTACAATGCTTGACAGCCCTTTTGGTGAGGAAATTTTTCCTAATATCTCCTGGCACAGCATGAGACCATTTGCTATTGCCCTATTGCTTGTTGCCTGGGAGAAGAGACCAACTCCACCTCACTACAACCTGCTTTCAGGTAGTTGTAGAGAGCAATAAGGTCTCCTCTGAGCCTCCTTTTCTCCAGACTAAACAAGCCCAGTTCCCTCAGCTACTCCTCACAGGATTTGTGCTTCAGACCTTCTTCACCAGCTTTGTTGTCCTTCTCTGTACCCTCTCCAGCGCCTCGGTATCTCTCTTGTAGTGAGGGGACTAGACCTGAACACAGGATTTGTGGTGCATGCTCCCCAGTGCCAAGTACAGGGTGATGGTCACTACCCTAGTCAGTCCAAACTGAGTTCTGAGTACAAAGATTGGTGCTCTTGCATGTCTCTGAATCTCTTTGAGCTCACTGATTGTGCAGATATTGAAGCAGTGTAAAGAAACTGAGGTAATTGGAAGAGATCAATATACCACCTACCTGTGCCCCTTTTTATGCAATTTTATTGCCTGTTCTTAAAACCCTCCACTTAAGGGAATTTTGCAGGTGCCCTGGGTAGCTTTATTCAGTGCTTCTAACCTTTACAATCACACATTTTCTGTAATCACCAATATATTTAAGTTTGCTTCAGATTGCAGAATTCCACATCATCCTTCACCCAGCTGTTGCTGTGAACACTTATGTCAGTCCTTTACCAAGTGACAGACAAGTTATTGCGTCCTTACCTGAATCTTATCTTGACTACACCAAACAGCCTTCAACTTATTCACAAGATCGTATTCTGCTCATGTCTTAGCATTGACATGGCTCTCCTTTGGATGCTCTCTGATACAGCAGCATCCAGACACAGAACTCCAGCCAAGGCATCAAGAGCATCAAGTAGAGCACTTTTGTTACCTTCCAGGTCTTAAATTAAAAATACTTCATAATTAGATCAGCCTTATTTGCAACATCATCTTGCTGAGTGGATTTAAGTAGCAATCTGCTAGGAGTTCATCCAGATTCTTTTCTACAAGACTGTGGTGGGCAAAACTACATAAAGTCATGTGAGAGAGATAATAAATAAAGCCCTAGGCATTGCCAGATTCCTCCCCAAACTTTTTATCTCAAAGTAATCTGCCTATTAGTTCAAATATGCTTCGGATTTACTCTGTCCTTTCATTTCTAAAACACATCTCTCTGAGAGGTTGACCATGCAAATTCAGACTCCAAAATGGTAAGAACAGCAAATGGTGTAAGAACCTCCAGTGTTGCATCCAGCTTCTGAGATGTTTTGCCATCTTTTTTCTGAGTCTGGAATACAACATGAGTTCAACCCCAGGCTTTCTGACAGACTTTACACGAGCTCAGTGAATCACTGTCTCACACACATTGCTGTGGAAAGAAATTCCATTGATAAACCAGCTGTGAAAAAACACTGTAGGGACAAGGGCCCTACTATTATTTGGACAGATGGTCCCTGCTTGTGCAGTGGGTTTCATGGCCCCAGATTCTATTCAAGGTAGAAACATCAGTGACACATCATAGTTTCCCCTGGTTTCTGGGATATTCCTGCTCTTCCCCACCTTTCAGAGTAGCTGTCAGAGCCATAGGTCTGCATCTCTGCAGCTTCTCCAAGGGCAGCTTCTCCAAGGGCATCTACACATGTCACTAGCGCCTTCCAGGTCCAGCCCATAGCAAGCATTCTGCCAGCACACATAGGAAAACTTGAGGGTTTTCCTCTTGTCGTGGTTTAAGCCCCTCAATAACTCACCCAGTTCGTTTACTCACTCACTCCCCCTCTTTCTTCCCCCAGTCCTGGGGGGATGGGGAGGAGAATCAAAAGAATGCAACTTGCACAGGTTGAGATAAGAACAGTTTAGTAACTAAAGTATAATACAAATCACTACTGCTACCATCAATAATAATAATGACAAGAGAAGTACAAAGAAAGAGAATACAACTGCTCACCAAGCCTGACCCAGCCAGTGCACCCTCCAGCAGCGAACCCCCCAATGCACCACCACCACACCCTTCCGGGTCTCTGCTCTCCCTTTTTCACATCCTGGGCATGACGTGCTGTGGTATGGAATACCTCTTTGGTCAGTTTGGGTCAGGTGTCCTGTCTCTGCTTCCTCCTGGCTTCCCCTCCTCCCTGTCAGAGCATGAGGCTCAGAAAGTCCTTGGCCAGACCAAAACATTACCAAGCAGTAACTGAAAACACTGGTGTTATCAGCGCTGTTCCCAGGGTGCAAAATCAAAACCACAGCGTTGCACCAGCTACCAAGAAGGAGAAAAATGACTGCTGCTGCTGAACCCAGGACACCTCTCTTTTTAATTTAATCAAGCCCACAGGCATCTAGCCATAGCTGCAAAACATGTTTTACTGCTTTCAGTCCTCAAACACCTTCTTTTGTTAGAAGAAAGCAGGTGAATAATAGCGGCAGAACAAGTTAGTCCACTTGATAGACTAATCTGCAGATAAGAACCTGAAGCACTTAGACCAGTGCAGGAGGAGATAATAAGTACTACCTGATGAGTGGTATCAGGAAATAGCTCCTCTTAAAATGCCTTGTGGGTTTTCTGCAGTGGCATCTCTGGTCATAACATGTTCAGCTAATTATACAAGTTCTTATGTCTTGGTTTCCCTCTGAGAGAGTAGACTGGGCTGAAGTAGAACACAGATGATGTTTAAGATGGATGTTATTAGAAGATCTTCAACTTGAATCACCTAAGAGGGTAAAATAGATTATATCTCCAGGTAACATTTTTATTTTCTAAAATATATGTGATGGTAACTATTGCGATTTATAAAAGGGTGTAATTATTTTGCAACATTCATGGGAAAAAAAAAAACTTACAGAAAAGGTAAAGAGAAAGTCATGGAGATCACCTCTGTCCTGGGTTAAAATGACAAGTTGCTATTTACCTCCAGGAATGTCCTGCACTTTAAAGTTAACTTTAAACATTTTTTAGCTTGAATGCTGTGGAGATGCAATTTGGTAGCAAACCTGGGCTTCTGTAGCATTCTGGGTCTTAATAAGTGGAAGGTATTTATTGCCTCCCAGGAGACAGTTTGTATGAGAAATGGCAAATGCATCCCCATATCATGTTTTACCAACTGAAGGTAGATAGATACTTTAAAAAATTGCTCACTGAAAAGTTTACAGCAATTCTCTTTTTTCAATGAAAAATCAAATGAACAAGAGGAGTAGCCACATGACTTGAGAAGAACATTGGTATTTTCCCCTATTTGAAATTTGATATTTGTTAGTTTCCTGGCTTTCTAGATACTGGTTTGAGTACTTTAAAAGTACTATCAAAAAAGTAAAACAAAAGTACATTTAAAATTTTTTAAAGTACATTTAAAATGACTCTCAAAGCCTGAGCAGCTCACAGTTCTCAATTAACAGGATGTTTGATCTCAGCTACATAGTTGCACAGAGGGTGCATTTGAAAATAGAGGCTGATCCACAACACTTGAATATGAATGCAAGTTTGTGGACAGTGCAAGAGATACATGCAAAACTATAGCAGATGCTGTGTAACCTGATCATAAATTTTGTTTAATGGCTTTTTTTCCTTTCTGTTCTCTGTTCCATCAACCGATTACTAATGAAATACAAGTTCTTTGTGCAGATTAAGCTAATGTACCATATGCTGGAAGCATACACTGCGTACATGATACTATCAGCAATCTTTTGTTAGTGTTTCTACTAGTAAGTCATGTCAGTATGACAAGGACCTGTGTCACAGCTTATAACTTGGCAATGTTTCCCTCTTGGTCCATTTTGATCCATCTTGGTCTTGGGATTAGCCAGATCCATGGAAGTTTGAGGCTGTCACAAGTGGATAATGTCTTCAAAATAGCAAAATAGTGTCTTTTGTAGAATGCTGGATATAGTGACGAACATGCCCAGGAAAGTTAAGAAACTTTTCTCTACTTCTGCCCCTACCCCTCCTCACCCCCCAGTTCTGACTGCCATTCATCCAGTGCATTTATATATATATCTAAAATATATATATATATGTTCTGAAACAGTCTTCTTTTTGATGGATTTTAGGTTGGGGTGGGAAGATAACCTGAATCAGTGAGATGTCTTGCGTCCTGGTTATCCCTACATAGAAGCATAAGAACAGCCATGTTGGGTGCACTCAAATGTCCAGATACTACAGGGGGGTTACAGGTTTTGTTGGTTTGTTTTGTTTTTTGTTTTTTGTTTTTGTGGGTTTGTGGATTCCCCCCCCCCCCCCCTTTTCTTTTTTGTTTCCCCCTCTCTGTTGCTAACTTAGAATATCTTAAAATTAATTTTCGTTCTTTAATTGCATCTCAGAATTCCACTGACATTTTTTCAGACCCCATTTTCTGAGCGATAATAGTCAGCTCAGAGTCCATCAGTCCATCGCAGAATACATAATACCAGGATCGTTTCTCTCTTCCTTATATTTATCAGTGCTGAATTCCCTGGACTTCATAACTCAGACACCCAGTAATCTTTGATCCCTATGCAGTCTGCACAGGCAGACTTTGTTTTTCTTAGACTCAGTCATTTAAAGTTTTCCATAGTGTTATATCACTAATCACTGCCTTTTTCACATCACTTGAGAACTGAGGGTAAGACACAGGCTTACACGCATGTTCCTGTGGAGTCCTGGTGATGACGTCTCTCTATTGGAAAAAGCAAATAATTTACTCCTACTTTTTTCTCCTATCTTTTAATCAGTACCCAGGTGAAGTCTCATTGCAGATGAATCGCTCAAAGAGGCACATTTGGTGAGAAACACTGATACGTTACTGCTGGATATCTGCGTTGGTGACATCAAGTATATTGCTTGGCTATAGGCTCATTGCTGTCCTCTTTCCATTCACAAGGTGAGAGCTCAGATTGTGTTCATATTGTAATTTTCCATCACGGATTTTTCCGATCAGCAAAGTCACAATGAAGCTCCCTGTCTGCTTGTGAGCCCCAGCTCTGATATGCAACATGGTGGCAGTCGGCAGTCATTGCCAATGTTCATTATCATCTCAGGAGGCTCTGATTTGTCTGCTTTCCCCTTGTGGTTCGCAGACTTTCAGAGCCAGATCTTTCAATGCAGAAAGATCATAACTGCACAAAGCTCATTATTTTAATAAAGCTGATGTTATCCACTCAGGTACTGCTCAGTACTACTCAAGTCTTTTCTCAGCGCTTTCCTTTCTTAAAACGATTCTCATAATCTACTTGGGTTCTTCCTTTTCCTGTACCTCTCTACTAGCTGTTCATTCTGGAGCTAGGAAAGTGCACTAGAGGCACATTTTGCCTCTGGTTTTAGGAATAATCAGAAAGTGTATGTTCATAGGAAAATACATATGCTTATGTATTTTTCTCAGCCCCTTTCTCTTTCGTCTGGTTGCAGAAATGCGTCAACACCTGTAATAAGGGTCCATGCACATTTTGCCTCTCCCTTTCTGTTTTGCCATCCATTCTATTGCACAAGTAAATTAGCTTAGGTATGAATGAACTGGAAAAGGTTGGGTTTTTCTGGGTTTTGGTTTTCTGATTTTTTTGATTTCTTGCTTTGTTGTTCTGGTGTGTCAATATTCTTGTGTTCTAGGTTATTCATTTGTAAACTTCATGCAATTAATGGAGATGTATGCTAAAAATTCAAAATTACAAGGATTTTTTCAAGAAGATATCACTTTCCATTGTTTCTCTTGTTAGCCAAGGGGTAACAAACACACAGAAATCTCTAGCTGAGTCCATGATATCACTACAGCCCTCTCCAGAGTGGGACATGACTGGTAGCAGAGCTCTCCCTGCTGCAACAGGACAGGCTCTCACAGCAACATTCCTAACTATTCCTTCATGTTCTGGCTGTGCATTTGCCAAGTACCACCATGAGAAATATCTGAAGATCCGAAGTCAACTTTTCTCATGGCAGATGAATTTTTAGCACCTCATTTGTCCTTGTTAGGAATACTACTTCTGACTCTGCTTTCTCCAGGTGATTTCTTTCTCCCTCCTTTTTGAGTAGGTACAACTGATGTGAAAAAAATGAGATATGAGAGAAACAGTCTGGTGACAGTAGCAGAACTTGTTCCATGCTCTTTCTGGCAGGAACGATCAAACAAAGGGTGCTGAGAAAGTCTGAATATGCTGGTTTTCTACAGTGTTTGGTGTTTCCTACTGTGTGAGTCAGCTGAAGATCTCCTGGTGCTTTTGCTTTGTTTTCTTTTCAGGCTGTACAGCAAAGTCACTGGTCACAATGCCATCCCTGATTACTGAAAGTCTCCGCTGCCTATTCCTACTGGTCACAGCATGTTACCAGACATCACAGGACTCAAACTTTGAGCCGTTCATCCGATATGTAGTGAGTATCCTTTCCCAGCCCTGCTGGTTTTCATTTGGTCTATAGGTGTAGCACCCAGCTGCGATAGCTCTTCTTTATATCCACAAAACCTTAGAGAAAGTCAGTATAAGGATCAGGTGGGGAAACTTTCACCCAGTGTGTAAAAGAGATGGAAATATCCAGGAACTGGAGTCTTCTTGCTTCCCAGTTTTACTCCTCTCCAGAAGCAATTGAGCAAAATTGGTTTCTCACTTGTATTAGTCCACAAGGGATTTAAATTGCTGTCCCTGGAGCTAAATAACAGTTACACAAGCACTGTTCCTGGGTGGAATTTACCTGTCCCGTGAGAGAGAGAAATCAAATGAATCTTGCCTAGAAGTGCTGTGTCAACAAAACTAGCTCAGGTACAGAGGTGCTTATATGTAAGTGACAGGAGTTTTACCACTGTCTTGGCAGTAGGACAAGTAGATGATCAAAATGCCACTCCTGAGAGACCTGTGTTTAGGCACTGTGTTTGCACTCAGACTTCACTTCAGTTTCCCACTTTTTCAGTAATCTTTTAATACTGTTTTTGCTTCATCAATAGTGTGAACTATGGAAAAAACATTTTGTGCTTTGTCCTGTATAGGGTTTTATTAACAGACAGTTTCTGCATGAATAGTCCTAACTGGAAAGATAAAAAGAGGAATAGAGAAACAAATGGTATGACCAAGTGGAAGTTAATGTAGCTTGGTAAGGAAAACTAATGTACAAATCTACCAACTCTTGGTCTACCACAATTATTCTTGGACCAGAAAATGCTTCTTTCATCTTCCACATTATGAGCCCTGTCAAGCCAAAACAGACTCCAGCATCTATGTTCAGCCACTAGCACCACAGGACCTTAGTTCTGATGGACTGACCAGAGCGCAATGTAATTTTTTGAGCAGGTTGAAAAAAGGCATACAAACTTGAAGATGGAGGTGGGAGCTCCTTAAGGCTGTTCCTGCCACCAATCCTTTTTCTTGGCAAGCCAAGATACAGCTGATACTAGCAGCCTGATCTGCTCTTTGGCAGATGTATAGCAGTGACCAAGTGTCTCGTTTGCCCTGGTTTTCCAAACTGTCTCCATGTCAGCACTTAGGCATTTTCATTAAGAGTAACATCTTGGTTTTCAACATCATTGATGCCTATTTCAACCTGCAAATGAGTCATCATGCTGTGAAACGTGTGCAGTATTTAGCAATGTAGCAATCCACTGCAATTTTTTGGGAGAATAATTGAAAAGGGAAACCACTTAGTCCAAACCTGGGGGAAGCCGTGTCACAGTGGGCGTTCTGTAACTCTCCTAGCTAACCTCTGAGGTGAACAGCAGTACCCCAACAGTGCAAAACTTCCAGAGCACTTTGGGATCTTCACTGCCAGCACAGCTGCAATATGAAGCCCAGCTTTAACCACACACCACAGATGGTTCCTGTATGTAACGAGATTACATAAGAGTTGCCAAGCTATTCACCCTTTCTGTAAATAAAGATTTCAGGAGGAATCAAGAAACTGGCAAAGCTGCACATTTCCTGCCTGTGTCTTTGCTTGTTCTTCAGCCTTTCTTGCTAACTGTGGTGCCAGTGTATTATTAGGACGTGATTAAAAAAGTAAGATGTTCTGCATCTCACCTGGCTGCACCCTGCGTGAACCCAGTCGTACTGAAATTGTGCCACCACTGTCCTAGTCAACCTTGTGCCCACAGAATAGCTGACCTGACACCTGAGCTGCAGCCAAGATGTTTCAAACGCTTTTCTACTCCTACTCAGGATGGCTTTGCTACTGCAGAGCTGGAAGCTCAGAGCAAAGAGGAAAGCAGAGGGCGGCATGAGCCCATGTTCTGGATTCAGAGGCTGAGTGGCTAGGTTTCCCAAGCAGTTTGCAAGGCTAGCCATGGACTAAGAGCACTGAATCTGTCCCTTAGCTGATGAATTCCTGCTAAGCTGAGGCAACTGCCTTGCAGAAATATGCAAAGAGAGACCTACATACATCCCTCAGGTGGTTTCTTACTTTCCTACATAGAAGATATACATATTCTGTTTAAAGAGGAAAACCTAGGAGGGGCTAAGATTGGTGGAGGGAAGAAACCTTATCTATGTATTTTCTTCATCAATTCTTTGCCAACAACAGCAGTTAAAGCTTCACTTTGTTTTGTCACAGAGCTTCACTCTCTTTTTTTCCCCACAGATTGACAGTGAGCTAGTAGAGGAAAACTTCCAATCAGAGATGCAAAGGCAGAAGCGAAACAGTACGTACACAAACGCGTGGTAACAGCATGATCCTAGTAAGCCAAGGGTGAAATCACTATCGGGGCCAGCACCTCTTAAGGTACTTTGACTTACTGAGTCAAAGGAGAGAAGGAATGGGACAGCTTTTCTATGTATCTATTATGCCGCTTGTATCAGCTTCCTATTGTCCAAAGACAAAAGAAATCTGTCTTTGTCAGACAAGCAGCATATAAAACGTGCAGAATATCTGCTGAGTAGGAAATAAGATTTCTTAAGCAGAATGCCAAAATAAGCAACAAAGAGCTCAAATGCCGAAATGGAACCCATCAATTTCTGATTTTCCCTCACACACAGCTTAGTCTCACGCTATTTCTCTTCTCTTTCAGTGCTTATTTTTGACCTTCCCCCTCTGGAGTACACTGTTGACATTGAAGTAAGCCTTACAGATTCATCTTTCCTGGAGCCAGTCAAAGACTATTTCAAAAACCTTAATCTTCCAGTTTCAACAAATATTTCAGATGTAGAAATGACAGTTTCAAACATCAACGTTACCACAGGTGGGTTGGTTATTTACTTTTATATTCTGCTTTACTTTTATATATTATGCTTTTTTTGCCAGTAGTTGATTTCTCCCAGTTTTACCATCCATCACGCTTAGAAATCAGCAAAATTGAACTGTGTATGAAAGATCCATGAAGTCTGAAGCTCACGACAGCATGTTTTGTTATCTGTATCTCTCCGCTCCCCTTTATATAATGTTGGCATTAGGTATAGCCCTGAATGTTTTCTTTTCCCAAGGAAAGGACAAAGCCAGAGGAAGCCTGAGCCAAAGGACTTTGCTCCAGTTTGACTAACAGGCAGTCTGAGTTACTTTCAAGTTTCAGGAAGCTGCGGCCACAGTTGTCAGACTGTGATAAAGTTATCAGACTGTGATAGAGACTCCCCTCCACTTGCATTTGAAATGTAAATTGCTGTAAGAGGCTGTACTCTGACCCTGACCAAGATAAGATGCATAAGGTGCAGTCTTTCCCTGGAATAACTCTCTAACCATGTTCTTATTGGACAAGATATCAGACAGGTTTTATTACGTGAGCTGACCCATAAAGCAGTGAAAGGAAGTGTTCGTTGCATCTCAAAACACCATGCAAATGGATCTTCTAAGGTCTTCAGAGTCACATGTAATGTGTGAAAATCATTTTAATACCTTATTTTGTCAATGGTACATTAAGAACAGAAAAACTGAGAGTGAAGTAGTTTGGGGGTTATCTTTTTATTTTTTATTTCTTTTATTAGAGAGAATGTACATCTTTGAAGGACTTTGTGATAATGTTACATTCTCTCATGCAGCATCTGTCAGGATACAGTCAGAATTAGACAGCACCTCACGAGTTACCATGAAATGACCATTATACGCTCTTAAAATCTTTAAAAGCTTATGCATTTGCTTCCAGCTTAGGCAATATAGAAACACCCAATCTGAAAACTATCATAGGACCCTGGCCAACACACCAGGTAAATTTTTATGATGAGGTTCACATCTCCAGTTACTTAAAAGTCATTAATCAGACTTATCACTGTACCAGTCTAGTCCCCATTTCTGGTTAGTCATTTATCATTAGTATAGTAAGGCTTGCAAGGTGTCAGATCATCATGTTTGCATCATTCAAGTGAACTCACAAGAAGAGCAACATTTAGTTGAGATCACTGGCATAAAGGTACAGAGGGTGAATATGTATCATGCAATACAAAATGCCATGTTTACCATTCTCATAGTATTTCTCTGTCTGATACTAGTTTGTCTGCCCAGTGGTGAGAACAGTAGCTGTTGTTCCTGTGAAGATGGATATGCCTGGCCAAGTGTGGTGTGTGGTGACTTGATAACCTGCCCTTCTGACAGCCTAGCACCTGATCTGCCCTGTGGCTACGTAAAAGGAATGCCTTTCTCCGGGCCTTACTGTGAGCCACAGACTAAAGGTAAGGAGAAACAGTGCCGAACTTCATCATTCTGATGTGGGTCCACCTTGACCCAAGTACTTGCAGATATTTAGTGCCATACTGGAGCCCCAGCTCCTGGAATCACTCTCCTGCCTCTTGAGGACTTCCAGCTTCTGATAAGTAAAGAAAGTTTCATCTCATCAGATTTTCGAGAGAAATGTGACCAAAGTGTGCCACAGTGTTCAAGAGAAGAGAAGGAGCAAAAATCCAGCATGAATCTTTTGTTTGGCTTTATTTTGTGACTCTTGTGACAAGATAATCATGGGCTTTTAGGAACCTGACTGATGACTGGGCCCTTAGGCTTGGCAACACTGTGATGGAACTGTGCTGCTTGTCTCTTCAATCCAAGACAAACACCCGTGAGGCTCTTTCTCTGATTTGTAATGGAGCAGCATGCAGAGTCATCTGGAGGTAACCCTAGAGCTGGAGGCAGTCCAGTGCTGTTAGCATGCCCAGTTCTAATCAGCTCTGCTTGGAGGCAATGCTTTTATCACAGGGCAGCCCCATGTCGACACTGCTGTCCTACTTCCAGAACTAGACCTAGTATCTCTTCCATGTGGAAGTCACATACCCCTTGGAAGTCCAGGGCCCTTGGTACAGTGCTCCTCCACTGAATGGTATGGACATGTCCTTAAGTGGATTCAGCTTAGAAAATTCCAGTATCTCTTTTAGCATTTTATATTATTTTGTGCCCTTTTATGGGTTTTCACCCAGAATATTACCCTTCCAGAGTCACTGAGGATTTTTACATTCACTTCAGTGAAACACAGGTGGAGATTCATCCTGTGCAACTTTCACTATGTAAAAGATAAGTATTCAAACAAAGTTATTAATAAAAACTCTCTATAGCTAGAGCAATGTAGTAATTCAACCATTGTAGGAAAGGTGTTTATCGCCTTCCAAATATCTCACCTTTTGAAGGTGTCTACAGTTTTGCATAGATTTCTAGCAGATGCCAGGCATCTAAATTAGATATAGAAAATCAGGAGAAACCCAGCTTTCCTATTATACAAATGAATCTTGGCAAATTGTAAGATTTTGATTTAGGATTAGGATAGCTTTACCAAGGCAAATTGTACCTGACTAATCTAGTGGTATTATGGGATGAACTATCTGCATCAGTGGACAAGGGAAGAGCTACAGACATAATCTACCTAGACTTCTATAAGGTCTTTGATACGATCCTCTACAACATTCTTGCTGCTAATTGAAGAGATATGGGTTTGACAGATGAAGTGTTAGATGGACAAGAAACTGGTTGGATGGCCATGTCCAGGGTTACAATCAGTGGTTCAGTGTCCAAATTGAAGCCAGTTACAAGTGATGTCCTCAAATATCTGTACTATTTAATGTATTCATCAATGACATAGGCAGTTGGATTGAGTATACCCTCATCAAGTCTGCAGATGACACCAAGCTGAGTGGTGTACTTCATTCATAAGAGGAAAGGGTTGCCATCCAGAGGGACCTTCACCACTTGAGAAGTGGGCCTGTGCAAACCTCATGAATTTCAACGAGGCCACGAGCAAGGTCCTGCACCTGGGTCAGGGCAATGCCCAGTATAAGTACAGGCTGGGGAGTGAAGGGATTGAGAGTACCCATGCTGAGATGCTGGTGGATGAAAACTGGACATGAGCCGGCAGTGTGCACTCACAGCCCAGAAAACCAACCATATCCTCGGCTGCACCACAAGAAGTGTGACCAGCAGGTAGAGGGAGGTGATCCTGCCCCTCTACTCTGCTTTTGTGAGACCCCACCTGCAGTCCTGCATCCAGCTCTGAGTTCTCCAACACAAGAGGGATGTGAGCCTGTTGGAGCAAGTACGGGGGAGGCCACAAAGATGCTCAGAGGGCTGGAGCACCTCTGCTATGGAGACAGCCTGAGAGAGCTGGGCTTGTTCAGCCTGGAGAAGAGAAGGCTCTGGGCAGACCTTATTGCGGCTTTTCAATATATAAAGGGGGAAAACAGTAATGAGTGATGTCCCTCAGGGATCGGTGTTGTGACCGGTCTTGTTCAGCATCTTTGTTGGTGATATGGACAGTGGGATTGAGTGTGCCCTCAGCAAGTTTGCTGATGACACCAAGCTGTGTGGTTCGGTTGATACGCTGGAGAGAAGGAATGCCATCCAGAGGGACATCGACACGCTTATGAGGTGGGCTGATGCCAACCTGATGAAGTTTAACCATGCCAAGTGCAAGGTCTTACAGCTGGGTCAGGAGCAATCCCAGGCATAGCTCCAGGTTGGGCAGAGAAGAGATTCAGAGCAGCCCTGCAGAGAATGATTTAGGGGTGCTTAACATGAGCTGGCTGCAGTGTGCGCTTGCAGCCCAGAAAGCCAACCGTATCCTCGGTTGCATCAAAAGGAGCATGACCAGAAGGTCAAAGGAGGTGATCCTGCCCCTCTACTCTGCTCTCGTGAGACCTCTCTTGGAGTATTGTGTGCAGTTCTGGTGTCCTCAACAGAAAAAGGACATGGAAGTGTTGGAACAAGTGCAGAGGAGGGCCACGAGGATGATCAGGGAACTGGAGCAGCTCCCAGTATGAAGATAGGCTGAAAAAGTTGGGGTTGTTCAGCCTGGAGAAGAGAAGGCTGCGTGGAGACCTCATAGCAGCCTTCCAGTATCTGAAGGGGACCTATAGGGATTCTGGGGAGGGACTCTTCATGAGGGACTGTAGTGAGAGGACAAGGGGTAACGGGTTCAAACTTAAACAGGGTAAGTTTAGATTGGATATAAGGAAGAAGTTCTTTACTGTGAGGGTGGTGAGGCACTGGAATGGGTTTCCCAAGGAAGTTGTGAATGCTCCATTCCTGGCGGTGTTCAAGGCCAGGCTGGACAGAGCCTTGGGTGACATGGTTTGGTGTAAGGTGTCCCTGCCCATGGCAGGGGTGTTGGAACTAGATGATCTAAGGTCCTTTCCAACCCCAACTCTTCTATGGTTCTATGATTCTATGATCCTATGATTCTATGATCCTATTTAGGAAAGACAGAGAAAGAGTTTTTACCAGGGCCTGTAATGATAGGAAAAGGGGCAGTGGTTTTAAACTGAAAGAGGGTAGGTTTGGATTGAACATAAAGAAGAAATTTTTTACAATAATGATTGTGACACACAGGAACAGGTTGTCCCTTCATTGGAAGTATTCAAGGTCACAATAGGTATCCCTGCCCAGGACAAGGGTTTGACTGGATGATCTTTAAAAATCCCTTCCAACCCAACCCATCATATGATATTATAATTCTATGATTAAATTAGAAGAATAAGCTAAGAAATCACTTTATAAACATTGACTTTGATTGTTTTTTACACTAATTTGTATGTTTTTCCTTACAGATTCATGTGGTATGGGAGAGCCCATTGTAATGAATATGTCAGTCAGACTTGACACAGACTTTGGGGATGATCTCAGGGATTCTTCTTCCGAACTATACAAACAATACAAAGCTGACCTTGAAAAAGCGGTAATGACTTTAGTTTTCCATCTCTGAAGGAAGAAAGCCCCCTAAGAAATATGGCATTTACCATAAGTGTCTGTTAAATAGTGTGTACTGCCACTGTGTCTGTGGGTAGCTGTGAAGTATGCAGCAGTGGTAGCTACAGAGTGGGCTAAGGCTGACCTCCACTGAAAGGCAATGACAGTATTCCCATCAATTTTAATATGCTTGTCAATAGAAAAGTATTTAGGTATGTTTTGCATCAAAAGCATGAACAAAATAAATCACGTAATTGATCCCAGCTTAAGTCCACATGAGCGCACATAGAATGAAACCATCAACACAAATTTGTTCCATGCAAGTGGGGGAAATACCAGGCTTGTTATATCAGATATGCTACGTGCTCTTACATCTGTGTGGAATGGAGAATTTTACATTTTAATGTACAGAGGTCTCATGTCATGTAATATGTCTTTTTTTTACAGTTTAATGTTAGCTACAGGTGTTTACCAGGCTTTGTATCAGCAACAGTGACTGGTTTCAGGTGAGTAAACAATTACATTTTTTCATGGAAAACACAAATCCTTCTGTCCAGTCTCAATGAGACACCAGTCAGCACAGACTACATTCACTCTGGCTAGAACCCACACTCAGTGTATACATACTGAATAACAGTATAATAGCTGCAAACGAAAGCCCAACTATTAGCATTAAAATAGGATTGTGGGTAAAATTCACTACTGTGCAAAATTCCAAGAAACATAACTGTTCTCCATCTGGATCAAAGCCTTTTGTGGGAAAAACTTAATTCTACCCAAAAGGGGAAATAGTAAACCTAATACCGTTTCCTGGATCATCAGGAAGATGAGTTAGTACGTTGACTCTGGATACAACATTGGATCTGGGTAACAGAGATATTATTTATGTCCACACATATATAAATGTAGCTGTATCTCAGGTATCTAAGTTTAATAGGGATTAACAACAGGCAAAGGAGATCTCACATAGAGGTGTTCTGACTTTGGGGAGAGCTATAGCATAACCTTTACGTATTCCAGATCAAATCTTGAGTCACATCAGGAGCCTTCAAAGGAGAGCCCTGTGAAGCCTTCCTAGCCCTGCAAGATGGGTCAACACAACATAGAAAACTACTAATATGCAGGGATATTTAATTCTGGTATTTCTCTTGTTCTTGTATCTGTTCAGGCCTGGAAGTGTTCTTGTGAACTACGAAGTAAAAGCAGGAGCAGTAAGCTTTGAACAGATAGCAAGTGCCAACAAAATTACACCACAATTTCTAGATTCATCGTACCAGCTAAACCCAGCTACCTACACAGCAGAAATAACTAGTAAGTTTTAAGTTCTCTCAGTGTTTTCCTTCAA
Organism: Myiopsitta monachus; assembly: GCA_017639245.1. Classification (NCBI taxonomy): domain Eukaryota; kingdom Metazoa; phylum Chordata; class Aves; order Psittaciformes; family Psittacidae; genus Myiopsitta; species Myiopsitta monachus. Next base: position 19,461,449 of record CM029922.1, on the reverse strand, counting down.
TCTTTACTTTAGTATTTCTAGCCTGAACCACTGTAGCTGCCATATACTGTTAATTATTTCTTACTGGATCTTTAAAAAACATTTTTTTCTCTGGCTGTTCCCTTTCATCCTGTACCACCAAAGCTTAGGACTTACATGAAATGACCATGCATGCAATACCTTGCACAGAAAACCATATCCTTCTAGATACTCTACTGAACTCTTATGGAGTCCATCCATGGGAGAGAGATTGAATACTCTCAAGTTCACCTCCAGAACTGAGACATCTCTTAGCGTATCAGGCTGCCAGCACTTCCCACATCCTCAAACAAAAGCAAAACCTCTTGCAGTTGACATGAGAGCAGGTTCCCCCTGGCTTCCTTGTAACATATTCATGCTGCTGCTGGACAGTGTGCTACAAATCAGTTGCCTGATCACGTGCCCAGAGGTGCTGTATTCTCAGTGCACTGAGCACTGGTCTGTCCGTCTCAGAGGATTACTTCAACCTGGTTGCTTTTTCTCCCAATATATATACTTAGATAATAGTGGTGGTGATAATATTTCTGGCCCTCTGTGTAAAACAATCTGGGACCTTTGGCTGACAAAGATAGTAGAAGAATACGTTGATGGAAAATTGCATACCTTCCATCAGAAGTAGTGCCCTACAGGTGATGTTGAGCGTGCATTAGCTGTGAAGCACCTAGGATTCCCATGAGATGAGAGACATATGAAAGATGAAAGATGTGAGCTGAAATTACAATAATGCAGAATGTTGCTCTTTGTCCTCCCAGATCAGACAAACTTCATTGTGAGTCCTATAGACATTTTTGAAGGGGATACAGTAACACTGATTTGTGACATAAATTCAACATCTAAGAATGTGACCTGGTATCACTTTGATCAGATCATCTCAACCTCTGTGCTGTATTCAATGGAGAAAAAAGTCACAACGAAAACCTCAAGGTCGACTCTCAAAATTGCCAGCATTATGATGAAGGATTCTGGTATGATTTTCTATTGTTAAAACAGCAGATGTAAATTTCCAGTGTGGTTAGTTCTACAAAAAGCAAAGAGGAATGCAGTGACTGCATTTTCCTAGGGGAAATGTGGAAAATAGAATCATAGAATCATGGAATAGGTCGGGTTGGAAAGGACCTTAAGATCATTTAGTTCCAATCCCCTGCCACTGGCAGGGACACCACACACTAAGCCATGTCACCCAAGGCTCTGTCCAACCTGCCCTTGAACACCGCCAGCAATGGAGCATTCACAACTTCCCTGGGCAACCCATTCCAGTGCCTCACCACACTTACAGTAAAGAACTTCTTCCTTATGTCCAATCTAAACTTCCCCTGTTTAAGTTTGAACCCATTACCTATCACTATCACTACAGCCCCTAATGAATAATCCCTCTCCAGCATCGTTATAGGCCCCCTTCAGTTACTGGAAGCTCCTATGAGGTCTCCACTGTCCCTCATAATTTGAGGGTGCTTTTTTTTTACCTTTAATGAACTATGTAGTGACTGGATTGACATTGCCAGAAAGATGTGACATGACTGAAATGATTATACAGGCTTGGGTATTCTCAATGCCAGGCTTCACAGTCGTATCACAGGAGACAGCAGTGACTATGTGGCTATGGGGCCTTCCAGCTCTTTTGGTGTGCTAATTTGAGGCTGTGGTTGAATTTGTCCCTCAATGGTCTTTTTGCCTCCTTTGCAAACATCACCTAACCAATCAGAGCTCACAGTTAACAGTTTTACATGTTCATGTTTAGGGCTTTTTGAAAATCAGAAACAGTTAAATTGTGGCATTTTGCTGGGAGGAGTTGTCAGGGGAATTATCATGTATTATCAGAGCTTTGACTCAAGCTCCCACTCAGTTCTTTGGACCATGAATTTTACATTCATCTTCAAAAAAAGGAATCCGTAATCAGGTATTTGGGCACACATACACAAAGTGGGAGCCATGGGTCCAAACTCCTTTGGGCTAAGGATGCCGTGAACCAGTGGTGTCTCCAATTCAGTGTAAGGGGCTATTTGCTTGGCTATCCTAATGGGGAAAGGGAACCCACATACCTAAAGTATGAAGGGAGTTGGGAGCTGTGATTGCCATTTTCAAAAGGAAGCCTGGCTGCATCCAGAGGACAAGTGCCTGAGAATGTGGCTCATATATACTTCATGCTCTTTGGCAATACCTTCTGAGCCGTGTATGTGCTTACACCTAGAGTGCCAGCTCTTCTGGACTCCACCCTAGACACCTATCTGTCCTATCTACTACCCATTTGGCGTAGGAACCTTTTGCACAGTCAGTCTGTATTCTATGACTGTATTGCTGCCATGTGGGATATAGGCAATACACAGACCCCCAAAACATCAACTCAGCCAGATTTGAAGTATTTCACTCCCAGACTGCTGGTCTCTTCTCAAGTACCCAGCAACACTGAAGCTGCCTAATCTGGATACGTTTGGGACCAGGAGTCTTCAGAAAGCATACTGCACATAACTTGAGGGTACATTTAATTAGCAAGTAGTAGAGCCACTGCAGAGCAGGGAGATGTAAAAACCAGGGATAGAAGTAGCTCCCACCTCCTGATTCCACATGTAGAAGAAAAAACAGCAAAGCATCTTCTAAATGCTAAGATATTGTCTATGTTTTACAGGTTCCTATAAGTGTACTTTTACAAACAGCGATCAGTTTAACACACTGATATACACAGCCACGAAAACAATAACAGTGTCTCCGCTATACATCACTCCAAACTTAAACGACATCAATGTTACATGCAACAGTCCTGAAATGCAGGCAAACGGTCCTCTGCTGTCCTGTTGTATTGACAAACACTTACCATCACTTACTGGTCACTGGGAAGTAAACGGTGCAATCAATATTACAGGTAAGATTAACCAACGGTTGTCTTCCACCTGCTGGGTTTTTTTGTTCTTCAAAGATCTCCTCCTAATTGCCACCCCAAAGGCCATGTACTAGGATAAATACAGGGTATGCTCCAAAGGTGGGGGGCAGGAGGATGATGGATGGACTGCATGGTACAGACTCCATATGTGTTGTGCCAGAGCCAGCGGGATTCTTGGTATCTCCATGTACTGTGCAGACATTGATGCTAAAGCATCAATAAACTGTGCCATCCTGGATGGAAACAGCTGCCTGGAGCAGCACCACACCAACTTTTCCCAAAAACTTTGTCTGTGTTGTCTAGTTTTGAGAGCAAGGGGGAGTACATCAGTCTCTTCTGCTATCTCCAGAATCATTCTTGGGGAATGAAAAGCTTCTGTGTACCACATATCAAGATCTGACAACCAAGAGAGGCAGGTGCTACACTTTAAACCAGCTGCAGCATACCTTAATACTGAGTGCACAGTTTCCCTCTCTACCTGTAGCTGTGATATATCACATGCCAGTAATATCCCACAAAGGTTTACTTATAATGTAAATACAAAGAGTTAATAAAGCACCAAGTAAATGTGTTGTGAAGAGATGATACTCATCTTAGATATCTCAGATAATGAGGTTAGGCCAAACCAGAATACTCTAAATTTTGGCTTATCCTGAGCTAGCCAAGCAATGTTGATGCTTTCAGACTGATTCAGGTAGTAGGATGCCCAGCACTGTGCAGACAATTAGGCCTTTGGAAAACCACCGTGAAAAACAGAGTAAAAAATGTGAACAAACTTCAGCAATGATGTGATAAAAGTGTCATGCTATCATACAAACCCAAGAGGCTTTCCTTAGCTGGAGTGATTGTTTGTGGTTTCCAAAGCCCAGGTACTTTTTGACATCCACAGACCTTCAAGGAATGTTTATTTCTCTTTAGGAGTGTCCAGTTTCAGTGAAAACTGCACTGAATACAAGCTGAATATCAATGAGTCACTATGCTCACCTGAAAAGTCAGGAACAGTGACTACATACACATGTGAGCTACAGACTGGACATGGTGCCAGGCGCAGCGAAAACATCAGAGTGACATATTTCCGGACAGGTAAGAGTCAGGTAGCACGTAACAGACCACCAGCACTGTAATGCATAGGTGGTCTCTTTGGGACATGTCATTTGCAAGGATATGCTTATAGCAAGTGACTCTCAGTAATGCGATGTCTGTCTTGTGTTGTCTTAGCCCATGTAACAATATCTTCAAGTGTAAACTCAGTAGTTTCGGAAGGATATGCGTTCAATCTAACATGTGAAAGTGATGCGAGCAGTTATGAGAGTATCAGCTGGAAAATACAGTCTGGAAATGACACAAAAATAGTTGACTGCGATGCCTGCATCCAAACCAGCAAATTTCCAGCTACATCTGTGCTCACAGTGAAGACTGCCACACAGGACTGGAGCGGTGAGTGAACGCAGTTTATATTGGCTACAAAGGCAATGAAATCTCTGCATCATTTATAGCATCCTTAGCCCTGCAAATCTCTGTGAAGTCTGGCCACAGTAAATTAAAGCAGGAGTTAAAGTTATAACTGCTGGAGGACAGCGAGACATGCTGCTGCCAACAGCACTGTATTTGCTCAGTATAGGGCTCAGGGCCATGCGAAAACTGAGAAGCAATTCTACTGACTGAGGCATGTTTTTTGTGTCACTCCTTTCAGGCACCTACATCTGCACACTGTCCCAGAAGCACGCAGAGAGTTCTGCCAATGTGACAATCGAGGTTATTTCCTTGCCTCTGAAGCAGAACATCCTAATAGACCCCATTGCAGCACCTATGCGGTGCAAAACACAGCAAGCCCTCGAGTGCTGCATAAGTGCTAACAGCAAGGAAGATTACACAGTTACATTTGTGGTTCAACAAAATGAATTTCAAGTTGGTAAGAAATACTAAACTTACAGAATCGTTAGTTGCATTATGTGTCACAACCCAGTCCCTTGGCTTTTTGTTTTCAGTTAGGTCTCTGTAACCAATTCAATCTTGCTGCTATTATGACAACTCAAAAGTACTCCTGACAGTGGTTAGGTTACCATGCCTGTGGAGCATGGCGTAGATTAACAGAAGAGCAAATGAAGTCATTGCTGTAATGATAAATACCAAATAGGTAAATTCAATGTTTGGTCTGCCTTGTCAGGCAGTGAGAAGTGAGCATCCTCACCATTGTTCAGATTAGAAATTGCTGGACTGCATTTATTTGCTTTTGTCTTTCACACTGCCACTTTTTTGGACTAAATATCATGGAAACATTACTTAACAAGACCTACTAATTACTGAAAAATGTAGAATAACTCATTAAGAACGCAATTCAAAGAACTGTTTTCTTCAAGGATACAGGTAACGTACCTTTAACAGCACAAAAGCCTAGGTTTCTATGTTTTCAAATTTAGGGCACTTCTACAGCTTCCCTGGCACGTTTTTACAGACTAGAAGCTTTTAAGTGGGTTACAAAACAGTTAATTTGAAAAGAAATCCAAAGGCCCACCTAAACTAACGCAGAAAACACACAGGGGTGCAAGCCCCGGCTGAACTATAAAGCAGGTCGAGACTTAGGGATGCCTAGGTTGCTAAGAAAAATGCTGAGATCTTCTTGGAAGACATTGCACTCATTGACCCTCAGACACAGGCATACTGAAAAGCAGTTGGAGAGCGGTTCAGTTCCTGAGTTCCGAAGAACCAGATGAAAGCAGCAAAAAGGTATCCTAGCCTAAACAAAACATCTGTGGTAGAAGCAGAAGCAGGGAGAAGCATTCTTCAAAGCAGTTTCTGAAGCAAACTCTGGTTCCTGCACAGTAGAGGAGGGTTTGGGCAGGATTTGAAAAGGTGGTGATCACGCAACAGCTGCCAGAAGATGTATTACATGGAGAGTAAGAGACAGAGATCAGTGTACAGAAACAAAGTTTTTCCACAAAGGAAGCTTTTTTTCTCTAGGACCCACAGAAAAGAAAGTTTTGCTGAAGCTTTATTTTTTTATTTTTTTAATCTGCATTAACTTATCTTAATCCTTCCATACAGAGAAAAAGAAAAAGGGAAATTTGTTTTGCTACATGTACAATTACACAGAAACAGAATGCAGCAAGACGAAAGAGCTCAGAGCACATTGCAGGTTTGTTAACCGGATTGGACAGGAAGTCAACAGTGAAAGTATAAGACTGCACCTGATAGCTGGTAAGAAAAAAAGTTACTATTTAAAGCTTTTAAATAGGAAATTCCAATATCTTTGTTAAATCAAATGCCACAGATTTATCACTGGTGACACCTAATAGGAGCAGGCTTTGTTAGCCAAGACTTTTTTGTCTCCTTATTTGATGAGAAATTTTGAAATACAGAGGAAAATATCAACTTGGCTGTAATAAAAAAAAAGAAAAATAGGCAACATATTTTGTCTTTATTTTACAATGGCCCCAGTATGTTCCCAAGCAGTTATAGTTCTTGTATCTATATCCATATCCATATAGTTATATCCATATAGTTGTAATTGTAGTTGTAGTTATAGATCTACTGTTCCTACTTCTATATGGTGCAGTGTGCACCACCAAGCTTCATCTTCAGTTTTGAAATGTGGTCAAGCAGCTCTCAGCTTGCCCCAACAATTTAGCAAAGATAAAAGACTGTGGTGCCTCAGGAAGAAGTCACCTAGTTCCGAAGGTCCTCGTGTGGGAGAGCATATCCACTTTAAACACATGGATAATTACAATTCAACTTTGCTAAATCCAGTTTCAATGTTTAGTTCTGACCAGAGTGTGAATATTTCCGTTTCTATTCTAAACTGGAAAGAAGTGTTGGACATCCCCCTAATGTAGAAAATTTTGGTTTTTCCACAGTAGTGGTACCTAATTTGAATCAGTGCATCTGGCCAGATTTCACTGCAGGCACTTTATTTATTTTTACGGCAGATACTTACTGATATTACAAACCAAATGAAACCAATTAGCAGGACTCACTGTTCACCAAAAGTTGTTGAGATCTCACAAAGTCTTAACAAATTTCCTATTAGTGCTGCAGCAGCACAGAGACAGCAGAATAAACTTTGTGTGAGTTACTGTTCACATAGCGGTCAATATAATCCCACTCCACCCCTGTCTAGCCCTGTATTGTAACAGCCAAATCCTAAAACTCTGGGTATTGGTTTGTTGATTAAATTCAGTAATCAAAACCAAGGGGATTTATTAAATTTCATTTTCAATTTCGTGATTCCAAAAAATTGATAATGCAAGACATAGACCCTGAAAAATAATAATCCATGAAGAAAGCAAGCTGAAATCCTCACTAATTTAAAGACTTTAGAACTTCAGGATGTCACAGTTTTGATGGGCATAAATTATTCATCCCCCTGCTTCTTAGTTTTCCACCTCCATGTCTTTTTCTTAACACAGATGAGGAAGTTTCCTGCTCAGACAGCTTTGGGATTGGAATAGAAGGAGACACAATAATAAAGCCATGCTCTGATTTGGAAAATCCATATGGTTTTATCCGAGGCAGTAAAAGTTACAAGTGCTCTGGCAAATCATGGAAGCTTGAAAGGAATGACTGCCTATCTGTACCAATAAACAACCTGCTGAATAGTGCTGAGGTAATATTTATGAGTTTTTTAGAGGTTGGGGTGTGCGAGTGAAAGAGGGCAATTATTTTTGTTGGGTGTTTTTTTGCTTAACATATATAAAATAATAATAATATAATAATATAAAATATATGAAGCATTAAAAAATCAAACAATTAAAACTATGTTCTAAAAGTTATACAGAATGGTACCTATATCTGCACAAGTCAGTGAGGTTAAGTCCCCTTTTCTGGCCTTGAGGGCACATGGCATTGAATGGCTAAAGTCCATAGATACGAACACCCTCTTCCCCTGGCAAGGTGAACTTAAGGTGTCACTGGCTGCAGTGTCCCTTGAACCACGCTCAGGCAGGAATGCTGTTGCCACAAACCCAAAGCATGCTACAGAGTACACTAACAATGATGCAGTTGGGCCACTGCCCAACCTCAGACCCAGGCCCTGTTTAGCATTTCCCCTCAGCCACTGTGCTTCCCAGATAAGTGCCGGGCCTTGATTTGCAGCCTTGGTATCCTATTATAGTGGTGTTTGCTTGTACAAACCATCCAGAGTGATCTTTCCCTCAGTGAGGTTAGATGGATGAGAATGATTGTCATTCTTGCATCCAATACTTCCTATGTTTATCTTAGTAAATTAGGCACGACAAGGTCCCAGGCAGAGATACAGCTACTCAGTTATATATTTTTGTCACTTTCTGGATTTTGTACCCTCAGATGTTTGGGTCCAGGCAAACTATTTTTCCCCACAAAATTACCAGAGGGGAATTTTTTTCCAGGAGTCTGTGAGTTAGCACAGACAAGAGACCATTCTCTATCATGAAGACACCACTCTCAATAATACCCTAGATATTAACCCAGAACAGGTTAGGATGTTGTGTTCTGGAGGGTCAGGGAGTTGGTCATTAACCACATGTCTAGAATGACCCTGGTTCTGCCTGTTTTACTAGTGTAGGAGCAGCCGTTATGTAGGAAGATCAAGCTCTAGTAAACATGTGATTGTGCTGTTTGTTATCCTCTATTCCAGTCCTTGGTCAACAGTCCTGAAGCAAAAGCAAACCTACCTAACTACCTTGCGGAGCTTAAGGAAAATACAGGAAAGGAGCAAAACGTAATAAATCATTCTCCTGCAAACCTAGGCACAATTGTTACCATCCTGGATATGATCTCCTCTATCCCAACAGATGCAGAGGAGCTCACTATTCAAGTAAGGTTTTATTTTAAGTCTTATGTATTCTTACAAAGCCTTTTGGCCCCTTTTGTCACAGGGGATGATGTTCTCCCTGAAGAACTTCCACAGTCACTTAGGGTCAGGAACAGGAAAGTATTAAAAGAGTAAAGATGAAATGACAGCAAAGATACAGAAGAGTTTATAAAAAGTCAAAATGATGAAGACAAGAAGCCTGTGCATGAAAGAGAGGATGTGGAATGCTTAGCAACTAGAAATTGGACATGAGTACACAAGTGTGCACTTGCAGCCCAGAAAACCAACTGTATTCTAGATTGCATAACAGGAGGCATGGCCAGCAAGTTGAGGAAGGAGATCCTCCCCCTTTATTTATCTAGTGAGACCCCACCAGGAGTACTATGTACAGCTCTGGAGTTCCCCAGTATAAGATAGATAGGGACCTGTTGCAGCAGGTCCAGAGGAGGACCACAAAAATGGTCAGAGGGCTGGAACAACGCCCCTATGAAGAAAGGCTGAGAGAGTTGGGGTTGTTCAGCCTGGAGGAGAGAAGGCTCTGGGAAGACATTGTAGTAGCCTTTGAGTTTAAACCTTTAAAGAGGGTTTGTGGGAAAGGACAGAGAAAGACTTTTTACCAGGACCTGTAGTGACAGGACAAAGGGAAATGGTTTTAAACTAAAAGAGGGGAGATTTAGGTTGGATATAAGGGAGAAATTTTTTACAATGAAGGTGGTGAGACATTGGAAGAGGTTTCCCAGAGAAGTTATGGATGCCCCACCATTAGAAGTATTCAAGGTCAGGATGGATTTCCCTGACCATAGCAAGGGGATTGCATTGGTCTTAAAATCTTAAAACCATTCCATGATTCTATGATTCTATGTGTAGAAGGAGAAGTAAAAATAAAGATTGAAATACAGTTAGGGAGAGTGAATTCCAGGAGCCATGATCGAGCAAAGAAAATCAATTAGATGTTGCAACAAATGATTGGCAAAGCAAATCTTAGAAATACTTTGAAACACTGATTGTGAGGTACAGAAGAAAAACACCGCTCTTCTCAGCAAAGAGATGACGTTTTGTAGCTGGAGAACCCTACATGATAGAAAGTGACAAAGTAAAGATCGCACAAACCCTGAGAAATAATAAAAAGAAGGCTGGAAAAGAAAGAAACAAAGTAATATGTGAAAAAAAGCACTACACAGCTCCATTTCTGAAACTGTAACTTGAAAATAGAGTATTCAGAGGGTTAACAACTGTAGGTTCTGCATGGATTGAGCAACATAAGAAAATGATGGGCTTTTTCAAAGGCAATTCTAGTACCACACAGAAATTACCATCAGAAACAACAGTGATTTGTATGGGATTTCAGTAACGACATTATTCTTTTGTTGTTCCAGAATTTCCTCTCCACAGTGGACTTAATTGTTGCTGATTCCACAGCTAAAGTTTGGGAAGACCTGAATAAAGAGGAGATACTCAAAAGTTCTTTGTTACTTCAGTCAGTAGAAAACTTTTCCCTGCGCCTCCAACCAGTTAATAATACCATTCCTCCTGTCTCTGCAAACAGCCTTCAGCTACAAGGTATAGTTGTAACAGAAAATAGCAACATGGATTACAATAAGAACTTCCACAGTACAGAAAACCTCACAGTTAATGTGCTCATTGATAAAACTGAGATTCAGACTCTAACCCAAAATTCAACCATTGTCAGCGTGATGTACTCAAAACTCGGACATATTTTGCTCCAGAATGAGTCTGAGTATCTGAATGGTTTACTGCTATCAACAACAGTGAGCAGCAATAGAAGCCAGAAGTTCGATATTAATATGACCTTTGCAAAGAAAAACTTGTCTCTAAAGATGCCCCGGTGTGTCTTTTGGAACTTCACACTCAACAAAGTTGGAGGGGGCTGGGATACTAATGGTTGCACCCCCAAAGAGGTAGAAGATTATGTCATCTGCTCCTGCAATCACTTGACATCATTCTCCATTCTGATGTCGCCTGATAAATCCTCCCAGTTAATCTTTGAAGATTATATTACCTACATTGGCCTGGCTATTTCAATCTTGAGTCTGGTGGTCTGCATTATAATTGAATCCTTAGTCTGGAAATACGTGACAAACAACACAACCTCCTATATGCGCCATGTCTGTATCTTCAACATAGCTACATCACTTCTGATTGCTGATATTTGGTTCATTGTCACTGCCTCCATCAATGACCAAAACCAACAGATGAGCAGAGGTATCTGTTTTGTGGCCACCTTCTTCATCCATTTGTTCTACCTATGTGTCTTTTTCTGGATGCTCAGCCTGGGCCTCATTCTTTTCTACAGACTGGTCTTCATCTTGCATAACACAAGCAAGACCTTCCAGAAAGCAGTGGCGTTCTGTCTGGGATATGGATGCCCCTTTGCCATTGCAGCCATCACCATTGCTGTCACACTGCCAAGGAACAATTACACCAGAAAGGATGTCTGCTGGCTCAACTGGAAGGACAGCAAAGCTCTCTTGGCCTTCGTCATACCTGCCCTGATCATTGTGGCTATGAATTTGTTCATCACTGCAGTTGTTATAATAAAAATACTGAGGCCAACTATTGGGGATAGGTCAAACAGGCAGGAGAGGAACTCTTTGTTTCAAATTGGCAAAAGTGTGGCCATCTTGACACCCCTGTTAGGCCTTACCTGGGGATTTGGTCTTGCCACCATCATCAAAAACAGTCATCGAATCTTCCACATCCTTTTTGCTCTTCTCAATGCTTTGCAGGTGAGTTACACACACATATGGTTTTGTTTACTGTATGACAATGTAACATGTAGTGACATTCTTGTAGTGCTGTATTTGGAGAGGGATAAAAACAGTTTGAGGGAGATCAGGTTTACCTTACACATTCTTATTCCCAAAGGGCTGTTTGGAAAACCCATTCCAGGAATTCAGCAGCATTTCATATTCCCAGCTGCCTTAACAGATGTGCCTTGTAGATAAAGGTGAAGTAAAGATAACTTACAACTTTGCCAGTACCTTTGGGAAGAATTGCATTCCTGAAGATCAGGAAAATAGCCTTGTTATGTTCAGTTGGGCAAGCTTCAGCTGTCTGGTTTCATTTAGTGCATCTGGAGGCATCATATTAAGCCCTTGTGTGTTCAAGAAATTAGTGTAAAGAACATGAAAGTCACCAAGAACAGCTGAATAATATTAATAATAAAAAGAATACACATGATTGAGAGTTTTCAGTCAGTATGATTTTTACAACATATTTAGGTGGCCAGTAGGATCCAAATACAATGGGATTTCTTAAAGACACAGCAGTTATGTCTACTCTGTCTCTTAAGAATGGCATAAAAACTGTATGCTCAGTCCAAACTGCTAACTTATCTGCGAAGCATAGGCAGGGCATGTCTTTCATACACAGTGGTGCCTTCTTCTAAATGTGTTTAGTGCTGGACAAACTATCTGTGCCACTTCTACAGAAGAGATATACACCCAGTTTAAAGAGGCCAGGCTAGGAAAACTCCTACCACATTAACACTCCATTATGTGAGATGCAGTTAGAAAAACGTCCTCTGTCAAACAGAGTTTAAATAGTCAGCATGGACAATGTTTGAAATAATTATTAGGTACTACAATTAAAAGGTATCATCAAACTGCATGTAATTGTCTGTCTCTTAGGGATTATTCATTTTGGTGTTTGGGACTCTCTGGGACAAGAAGGTAAGGAATCGAATTATTTCTTATATTGCATGAAAATAATTCGAACATAATTCTGCATTTACCAATCAATCATATTTTTTTAACAAATAGATACAAGAAGCCCTGATGAAAAGGAATTCAATGTCCAAATGGAGTTCTCAGCAAACAAAGGTTAGAAGTCTGACCTAAGAATCTATTACAGTTACTGCTGAATGAAAGAGAAGATACTGACAGCATAAACAGATCCACATTTTCAAAGTTCATTGTTTCACCTATAATTAGTAAATAATTTGAAGGAGGTTGGTGGACTTTTGATCTAAATTCCACAAGACATAAACCACAAAATATAATGGAAACTATATCTGTTTAAGTTAGAAAACAGAAAATTTCAGTGGCACTATTATTTATTCACAACCTAAGGGAAATACAAAGGGAACTTCTTGAGGAAGATGTCCTTCAGCTATGAGCAGGAAAGGATGGAGATATTGCAACTTCAACACTTTGTATGCGACCATCCAGCCAATTCCTCACCCACCAAATAGTCCATCCGTTAAATCCATACCTCTCCAATTTATACAGAAGGTTGTTGTGTTGAAGGCTTTACAGAAGTCGAGACAGACAACATCCATGGCACTTCCTTTGTCTGGTAATGTAGTAACTCCATCATAGAAGGCCACTAGGTTGGTCTGGCAAGATTTGTCCTTAGCTAAGCTGTGCTGGCTGTCTCAAATCACCTCCCTGTCGTCCATGTGCCTTAGCATAGCTCCTGGAAAGATCTGTTGCATGATCTTCCCATTCACAGAGGTGAGGCTGACAGGTCGGTAGTTCCCAGGGTCCTCCTTTCTACCTTTTTAAAATGGGTGTGATATTGCTCTTTTTCCATTCACCCGAGACCTCACCCGACTGCCATGACTTCTCAAATACCATGGAGAGTGGCTTGGCAACTACATCAGCCAATTCCCTCAGGATGCTGGGATGCATCTCATCAGGTCCCATAGATCTATGTGTGTTCAGGTTCCTCAAATGGTCACAAACCCGATCTCCACTTACAGTGGGAGGGACTTTGCTTTCCCAGTCCTTGCCTTGCAGTTCATCCACTCAAGAGGTGTGGGGAAAGAGCCTGCCAGTGAAGACTGAGGCAAAAATTTTGCTGAACAGCTCAGCCTTCTCTTTTTCTGTTGTTATCAGTTTTCCAGTCTTGCACATCAGGGGAGGTACACTGTCTTTGACCTTCCTCTTCTGGTTGACATACCTGTAGAAGCCCTTCTTGATATTCTTTGTATCCCTTGCCAAGTTCAGCTCCAGCTGCATCCTGGCCTTCCTGATCCCATCTCTGCACAACTAGGCAGTGTCCCTTTACTTTTTCCAGGACAATGTCTGTGCTTCCACTGCCTGTGCATTTCCTTCTTGGCCTTTAGTTTGACCAGCAGGTCTCAACTCAGCCATGCAAGCTGGCATTCCCTACCCCATTTCTTACACCTGGGGATCACAAGCTCTTGTGCTTTCTGGAAAGCATCCTTAAAGACCTGCCAGCTCTGTTCTGCTCCCTTGTCTCTGAGGGCAGTTTCCCAGAGGGTCTTATTGACTAACTCTTTAAGGAGCTAGAAGTTGGCTTTCCTAAAACTGGGAGTCCTGACTGTATCTTTTGGCTGTCTCGCCTCCCTCAGGACTGTGAACTCCATGAGTGCATGATCACTGCAGCACAGGCTGCCTCCAATCTTGACATCACCAATTAGCTTGCTTGCACTGGTGACCATCAGGTCCAGTATTGCATCTGCCCTGGTAGGGCTCTCTATTACCTGGTTTAAGTGACTCTCAATGCACTCCAGCTGTCCCTTGGATTGCTTACAGCTTGCCATGCTACTTTTCCAGCAGATGTCAGGATGGTTGAAGTCCCCAAGCAGGGAAAGAGCCTGCAAGCATGATGTGTCCTGCAAGCTGGAGTAAGAAGACTTCATCAGTAGTACTCTGATTGGGCAGCCTGTAGTAGACACCAACCATCCTTTGTTGCCACGCTCTCTGATTCTTACCCTGTCGTGGTTTAAGCCCCTCAATAAATCACGCAGTTGCTCTCTCACTCACTCCCCCTCTCTCTGCCCCCAGTCCCGGGGGGATGGGGAGGAGAATCAAAAGAATGCAACTCCCACAGGTTGAAATAAGAACAGTTTAGTAGCTAAGGTATAACACAAATCACTACTGCTACCACCAGTAATAATACAGGAGAAACACAAGGAAAGAGAATACAACTGCTCACCAAGCCTGACCCAGCCAGTGCCCCCCCCAGCAGTGAACCCCCCACTGCACCACCACACACTTCCGGGTCTCTGCTCTCCGTTTTCACATCCTGGACATGACGTGCTGTGGTATGGAATAACCTCTTTGGTCAGTTTGGGTCAGGCATCCTGTCTCTGCTTCCTCCCGTCTCCCCCTCCTCCCTGGCATAGCATGAGACTCAGAAAGTCCTTGGTCAGACCAAAACATTGCCAAGCAGTAACTGAAAACACTGGTGTTATCAGCGCTGTTCCCAGGCGCAAAATCAAAACCACAGCGCTGCACCAGCTACCAAGAAGGAGAAAAATGACTGCTGCTGCTGAACCCAGGACATACCCTTAAGCTTCTGACCTGCTCTGTGGCTACCCAACCACAGAGCCATGTATTAACAGACTGTGTCTGTCTATTTCTTCTCACATTGCTGCCCACAACTGGATGGAGAGAGAAGAAAATAACCTGTACTCTGTATCCTCTTACGAGCCTTGATGTACTTCCTGTTGTGGAAGTTTAATAGGCCATTAAACACTGTTAAATACTAAAGTATTGCCTTTGCCTCCAGAAGTCCCTATACCTCTGAAAGGCAGAAGGGGAAAGAACATTCTGGAGAACTGCTGCTTTGCTTTTGTAAAACTCTTCCCTAGGGCCTCTGCTAATAGCCCATGTTGGATTAAGAAGCAACTGGGCTAGAGGATACTTGCATCCAACCAAGCACAATTCTGCTTATGACATTAAGCAACCAGTACCCTTTAGAGAGGTTGGGGGATGGTCTCTCAGTGTGCACAGAGGAGTAAACCCACAGAACTACCTGCTTTTAGAATGAGGTTTGACAAAACTCTAAAGCAGAATAGAGGAGGCCACAGACACAAAGGGGTCATAGCCTCAGTGACGCAGGACACGTATTAGAGCCCTAGGAGGGGGCCACAAGCTGAGGCTATGGACTAATATTCACCTCACAAAGAACTCTGCTCGTTGAAAACATGTTGGGACTACAGAGTTGTTTATTATCCTCTTCCCGCTGATGCCAAAGGTGTGTTCATCCCTACTTCTGCACAAGAGGGGCCACATTCCCAGACACAGAATACAGAAAAGTTTCAGCCACCAGGAATAAAATACCTGTATCTGGGATGGGTCCATGAAAATGGTTAGCCCTATGTCCAGAAATGCTTGTTTCAACTTACACTTCCACATTCATAACCCCTCAGTAAAAAAGCCACAGAGGAGCAGCATTGATTCGAATCACTCCAACCTCCACGAATTCATACAATCACTGAAGTTGGAAAGTACCTTCAGAGCTCATCTAGCAGCACCTTCCTACCCAAAGCACGGTCAGCTATAGCTCAGAGTCATGTCCAGCTGGATTTTGAGTAGCTCCAAGGATACAGACCCCACAATCTCTCTGTGCAGACTTTTCCTGTGTTTGAAAAACAACAAGTGAAAAAGTTTCTTCTTAATGGGATTTCCTGTATTTCTGTTTGTTCCCAATGCCTCTTGTCCTTTTACCTGGCACAAACAAGAAAAGCCTGGCTCTTCATTCCCACCTGCTCTTGTCCTTTTAGTAGGCACCAAGGAGAAAAGTCTGGCTCTGTTTTCATAGAATCACAGAATCATAGAACAGTTAGGGTTGGAAAGGACCTTAAGATCATCTAGCTTCAACCCCCTGCCATGGGCAGGGGCACCTCACACTAAACCATGCCAGCCAAGACTCTGTCCAACCTGGCCTTGAACACCACCAGGGAAGGAGCATTCACAACTTCCCTGGGCAACCCATTCCAGTGCCTCATCACCCTCACAGTAAAGCATTTCTTCCTCATATCCAATCTAAACTTCCCCTGTTTAAGTTTGAACCCATTACCCCTTGTCCTATCACTACAGTCCCTCATGAAGAGTCCCTCCCCAGCATCCCTATAGCCCCCCTTCAGATACTTCAGATACTGGAAGGCTGCTATGAGGTCTCCACGCAGCCTTCTCTTCTCCAGGCTGAACAGCCCCAACTTTCTCAGCCTATCTTCATACGGGAGCTGCTCCAGTCCCCTGATCATCCTCATGGCCCTCCTCTGCACTTGTTCCAACACTTCCATGTCCTTTTTCTGTTGAGGACACCAGAACTGCACACAATACTCCAAGAGAGGTCTCACGAGAGCAGAGTAGAGGGGCAGGATCACCTCCCTCAACCTGCTGGTCATGCTCCTTTTGATGCAGCCGAGGATACAGTTGGCTTTCTGGGCTGCAAGCGCACACTGCTGGCTCGTGTTCATTTTCTCATGGACCAACACCCCCAAGTCCTTTTCTGCAGGGCTGCTCTGAATCTCTTCTCTGCCCAACCTGGAGCTGTGCCTGGGATTGCTCCAACGCAGGTGTAGGACCTTTTCACTTTTTTCCAGTTATATGGCTCCTATATGCCCTGGTGCATAGGGCTGTTCCTCCTGAGGGACAGGAGGACTTCGCATTTCCCTTTGTCAAACTTCGTAAGATTCCTGTCATCCCATTTCTCCAGCCTGTTGAGGTACCTCTGAATGACAGCAGACTCATCTATCAGCCACTCATTCCAGTTTTGTATCTTCTGCAGACTTGGTGAGGGTGCACTTTTCCCATTATCTATATCATTAATGTAGTGACCTCTCTTCATGCCCCCTCCAGCAGTGGTCCAGAAGGTCCAGAAGGAGACCAAGCAGCTAAGTTTTGAGTACTTGTCATGGTTTAAGGCACTACAACTCACCCAGTTCTCTCACTCACTCCCCACTCTTTCTTCCCTGCAGCTCCTAGGGGGATGGGGAGGAGATTTGAATGAATGTAACTCCCACAGATTGAGATAAGAACAGTCCAGTAACTAAGGTATAATACAAATCACTACTGCTACCACCAATAATAATAATGACAAGGCAAATACAAGGAAAGAATACAATCGCTCACCACCTAATATCAAGCCCGACCACGCAGTGCACCCCTACCCTTCCAGGTCTCTGCCCTCTTTTTTGACATCCTGGGCATGACGTGCTGTGGTATGGAATAACCTCTTTGGTCAGTTTGGGTCAGGTGTCCTGTCTCTGCTTCCTCCCGGCTTCCCCTCCTCCTGGCAGAGCATGAGACTCAGAAAGTCCTTGGTCAGACCGAAACATTCTAAGCAGTAACTGAAACCATCGGTGTTATCAGCGCTGTTCCCAGGCCCAAAGTCGAAAACACAGCACTGCACCAGCTACCAGGAAGGAGAAAAATGACTGCTACTGCTGAACCCAGGACAGTACTCCAACCATCAAAGGGAAAGATGCAGTTTCTGACTCATTTTTCTTCATTTAGGATGCCCAGAGTAATCCACATGGACTTTTTTTTTAACCAGTACTCCAAGTATCCCATTGCTTTCTGCAGGAGGATTACTCCTGGGAGCCCAGCACCATTCCTTCTTTCTGACTTGGAAAGGACATCTGCTGTATGTGATGCTACTCTGACTATGGGAAAAATTTTTTTCTCAGGATGCTGTAAGGAAGGCAGGAATAACTGATGCAACTACCATTAAGCATGTCAGTTTCTTCATTCCCTCTTATACTGACACATCCAGCAGGATGAAGTAGAGATAACATGTCTTGGACCTCAATTCTGAATTCCTTTTCAGACACTTCCAACTCTAGTTGACACCGTGGAAGCTGCCCCAGTGGGAACTGCCATATTTCCTTGGCAGTTCTGCTGATAAGGAATAAATTAAGCAAGATCAAAGTCTTTGATCAGACTTTTTAGATATGATTCATATCCTATCTTCCTCTACCACCTTATGATACAGGTGACAATACACAAAACTGCTTAATTTCTGCCATGGTACAACCTAATGAACAGAGAGGGACTGAACAAAAAAAAACCCCACGTTTTCCATCCTTTTTTTTTTTTTTTAACACATCTTTATAGGAGTCCCCGGCCACTTCAGAACTAAAAAAGAAACTTCGTTTTAGCAGCAAACGTTTCTTCCTTCCCATCTGGACTGTAGAGTTGTGTTCCAGTGCCCCCTAGTGAGCCAAGTTAAATTTGCGTCTGATTATCTATCGGCATTCAAGGACCATCCCTAAGCACATAAATCTCAGCTTTTCTGGTTGCCTTAATGGACATATTCCCTCAGATAAGGGACCAGAACTCTGTAATGTCTGATATGACAAACTCTGGAGCCTAAGCCATCTTCCCTGGGCAGCAGTTAGAGGCAGGCTGTTTGTGTCCTGCTGTTTCTTTGAAGTTTCTTTCAAAGCTGGTTCCCTTCACTGCCATCATAAACATGCAAATGGGTGAACTTGATGCCTCTCAAACATCTAACTTGTCCATTGGTGGGTTGTTTGCTTGTACTACTGGACACCTTATTGTTAAGTTTTATATTCCCCCCCCCCATCAATGTGGCTGCAAAGAAAGTTCTAGGATTTTGAAAAAAAGCACTTTTTTTCTCTTACAGTCAACCTCTCTGATCCTGGTGACACCAATGCTTGCTATGAGCTATCCATTTTCAAGAACCTTTAACAACTTATGTGGGAAAACAGGTTTGTGACAATAAATCTCACTTACTTAAGTACAAATAAGGTTTTGCCTGTTTTCTCACTCTCAGAGGCTGTCTATTCTTTAATCTGTCAATTTATCTGTCTATCCATCCATCTGTAGATGGCATTTAACCTCCTAATACAAAGGAACTATAGTAAGCCGTTGGTATCACTAGCATAATTGATTGTGATTGTAGCATAATTCTAGCAGCATAATCGTAGAATCATAGATTCATAGAAACATAGAATGGTTTGGATTGGAAAGAACATTAAACCTCATCCAGTTCCAACCCCCTGCCATGGACAGGGACACCTTCCACTAGACCAGGTTGCCCCAGGCCTCGTGCAACCTGGCCTTGAACATTGCCAGGGATGGGGCAGCCACAGCTTCTCTGGGCAGCCTGTGCCAGGGCCTCACCTCCCTCACAGGGAAGATTTTCTTCCTACTATTTAATCTAAATCTACCTCTTTCAGTTTAAAGCCTAAAACAAGTATTGGATAGTGGTATGCTTCATCAGTTCTAAAACCCACTGACTGAGTTTTGTTTTGAGCTTAATCATATCATGACACAGTGCTCCTCATTTTATTTACTGTTCATGTATTCTTCACCACCTTGGATCTATATCTCTTTAAAAGTTCTCTGGCTGTCATTTTATGGATGTCAGCATTTCAGTTATGACTTTATCTTGTAAGACGCATTGCTGGAAATATGAGTAATTTCTTTCCTAAGTAAGTGGGTAATCTTTGCATCCAACCATTGCTCAGAGAAGATAATTGTGACATTTGGTCAAAGTGGGATAAGGAGGAATTTAATGTAGGCAAGCAACTGCTTTTTAAGAGACAGTTTATTAGTCAGATAAAGGAAGGAGAAGTTGGTTTCTTACTCCGCTACAGTAAGTTTACATGAGTACAATGCCCAGATACAGAAGCCTCCTACCACAAGAAAGATACTTGCCCACAGCTGCTTCCCATGCTGCTCTCACCTGAGACTCTTGTATTATTACCACTCTCTTCCACACTGCTCCTGAGTTCTCTGCACTTGGGTCTTAGTTTAGAGTCTCATGGTCACAAATGGGAGGGAGCTGGGATTCATCTCAACCATGCTCAACAAGGACCACTAAATCTCCACATTTGTGTGAGTAAATTACTACCCCATGGCATAAACATCAGTTCAGGCTGACAAATCCTGGCTATGTCACCAAACACATTGACTTCTGTGGTTGCTTGTACTGCTGTAATGCAGCTAGCATCAGGGCTGCAGATCGAGTCAAAGCCAACTGCTTCACCAGGACGGTCTAACTGTCCTTGCTTTGCAGTGACAACATGTCCCAAGCTATCTGTCCTTATGCCTAACCACTATGCTTTGTTTTGCAGGAAAATACAGAGTATCTTCTTCAGAGCCATCCAGCTCTTCCTCTGAAAACACTTCCAAGGCATATTCTTTGCTTAACTGAGGCACTGCAAATGCTAAATCACATAGCTCTGACAGGACCTCTGCCATTTTCAGGACGCACACAAAAATTACCTGTGAGTCATCAAGAAGTGGACTGCTTCATTTTGAGTAAACTGCCTTGGTGCATTCTTCTGGAATAATCATTTCTGTTTAACGTGTAAGGCAGGGAAGCTTTGAGAAGAGGAATTTTACAGGGGCTGCCAATCCCAGAAGAGATGACAAGGATTTGAAGGCCTCTAAGTGCTGAAAATGACATTTGGGAGTGAAAAATTCTCTGCCTTTAAGAGGGTGCTTAGCACTGCGCAGTACTGAGCCATGAGTTGCAGTGCTATAAACAGCTGTTGTCCAGTGGTTTTAGTATTTCCCCTATCAACTCTCAGACTGATGCCAAAAGCCTGTGTAGATAGATACACGAGTACCTCATAGCTTCTCTCTTGCCCTCATATAGGAGTCTGGAGAGTCTATAGGGTGTAGTGCTCTCCACTTTCTATTTAAGACTTTATGGAACTAAAGATTCACAGTTGAGAAGGTCCCTTTCAGATCTTTACTTTTAATGTGGGTGAAACGAAGACCATGATGATTCCTGCATGGTCTTCTTCAGATGGAATGTACTGAAAGCTCCATGTGGCACTATTTTTGAGCAAAAGGAAGCTTTATATCCTTAACTATAGTTGTCCTTCCCTTGATACGTGGTAAGAGGGAGATGGCTGCTGCCCTCTACCACAGAGGGAACTGCATTTATTTAATGCATAATAGTGTTAAGTATGTAAGGAATCTCTTGTATAAAGTCTGTATGTTTGAGGGTCCTCTCAGAGGAGCATCACACTTGGAGGGCTCAGTGAGTCAACTCTGCAGTGAATGTAAACCATCATGTGCCAGGCAGGATGAAAGGTTTTACATAAATTATTGCTCTAATACTACATTTGTGGAAACAGTTATTTCCAAGCCTGTATACCTTTAAAGGAAGGACTCCTGCCTTAAGTGGAGGGCTATGAGAGAGCCTGAAAAGTATTGTGCACAAAGATGTTACAAAATTTGATGTAAAATATAATAGGTGGAATCATGAAGATTTAGATTTGAGGCCATTATCAAATACTGCTGTTGAGTGGTACAGCCCCATATGGTCATTGAAGAATCAGGCCTATGTCTACCAGTAGTGAACCTATTCCCAGGACTTTGGGGTGAACCAGGATGTGAAACTGTTGACTACAGTTACAGGCATGTGCAATGGATTGGTATGGGCAGGTAATGACTGAAAACAATAAACAAGCATCAATCAAACGTACTATTTATATTGAAAGGAATTTCTTTTTCCTTGAAGATGTAGATATAATACTGAAACTTGAGTATAGATATTAAGAAATATTTGAAAATCCAGAATCTCTTTGAACTGCATGGCCAGTGGAAACTTGAAAATCAGACCTTTCCACATTATTCCAACCAATATTTGCCTTTGGGCAGCCATTTGATCTATCTCACTCTGGAAGTAGCTTGTACAATACTGACCTGCTACAGAATCATACAATCCCACTGTGTGGGACATAAGCTCTAAAGTACAAGTCCATGTAGACAGCACAGTCCCCTCTGCTTTACCTCTGCAGACATTTCATCCCTGATGTTTCACCACACTGCCCAGTTTAGCTATGCCTGGGTCTTGACTGTCTGTGGATGAGAAATCAGGATGTGATGTGATGCTGAGCTGTCTGGCACTGAAAGCCGTCTTTGGGTGGATCTTGAAAGGCAAGGTCTTGCCAGCATTACAAAAGCCATGACAATTAATGAAAGAGAAGCAGCTCAGAAATTAAATGTGCTGGTCTTAAATACCTGGGGCCCAGGCTTCACTTGTATTTAAACACGGATCATATATAAGGTAAAAGAAGAAAAAGTGGAAGGAAGTGCTGAATGGTGGAAGAAGGGAAAACAAATGGCAGCAACAACACTATACCCCTCCCAGCAGCAAGAACTAGGCAAAGTGAGAAGTGGGCTCACCAACAGCTTGCTTTCCTCAGCAGTCTCATGCTTTGGGCAGCTGGCCCAGTCTTTCCCTTTGTCCTGACCAAAGCCCAGACCCCTGCATTCACCTCCCTTCCTGAAGTCAGGGCTGTCATGGGGCTTTTTTCCTGATGATTCTGTCACTCAGGTACCTCTCCCTGCTTAACTGCCAGCCACTGAGTTAAACATATCGCAACAAAACCCTACTAGGTTCCACTAATGTCTAAAAGGGATTATTCACCTTTTATAGCATTGTATGGAGAACAGTCACTGCCTTGACACATTCCTCATATATTCCAGATCAGGAAAAATAGTAAAGGAGGGGACTGTGACTTTCAGGTCTCTGAAGAGCAGACATGCCTTCTCTCACATGCCCTGCATAGAGGCTTTGGACTGCGATGGTTGCTGAACAGCTCTTCTATGTGCTTCAAGCTGATTTTACCATTCATTTCTTAAAGACTTTGAGAAACTTTGATACGAACAATGCAAAGAACCCAGGACCATTTCATCCACACTTGAGTGGCCAGTGAAAATCAATGTGACCCAGAACTGGGGTTTACAGATGTGCAGTTCTGATACCTTTTGTTTGGGCCATGAAACCAATTATGCTCTGATCTCTGATGTTTTGACGGCTCAGCAGTCTGGCCAGCATATTTACTCCTTACACTGTCCCAGGAAACATGTCCAGGAAACAGCTGCATTTTGGAAAGGTCAAGCTGGTTCTCAACAGCTAACAGGACCCAGTGCCATTGAGGCGACATGGGGCTGACAGGCAGATTCACGCATGGACCTTGTCATTGCCTTAGTACTTTCCTGTTAGAAAACCAGGGTAAAATATGCAATACAACCTACCCAAAATCCAGGATAATTTCTTCTAACACTTCAACACTCTAAGTTCTTTTTAGCTTTTTCCTTGGGATAAGTAGTGCTAATCCTCCTGCAGTTTCTTCTTGGATCACTCCTCCCTTTGCAGAATAACAACAGTGCACACCTCAGCACATTAGGTTTGGTTTTATTTTTTGTCAGGCAGGAAGGAGGCTTCCCTTTGCTAATTAAACTGAGGAGCAAAAGTCAGCCCCAAGGGAAGAGGGTAGAGCTGCTGCACAAAGGAAAGAAGAGCTGTGTGTGAAAGGCAGTATTGGCATCATGGTTGGAGGGTTCCTGCTCACCTGCCTGTCCTGCTCGCAGCCTGGGTGCACATCAGCTGTATCCTGTGCTTTACCCTGGCTTTCCAACAGGAAAGTGCTAGAGAATTGTGTGGTCTGGGTGCATCGCTGCCCAACTGCCATCTCCTTGAAAAGGGGGTGTGCATTGCACAGGGTAACACTGCTGACTTGTTGTCGGCATTGCTCTCTGTGCTGCAGGCAGGCCAGGCAGCTCCCTCCCTTCCTTGGGCAGCAGTCCATCTCCCACAGCTGCAGATGGAAGATAAACCAATGTGTGGATCAAATGAGAGCTTGCAGGATTTTTTCCACATGCTGCCTGGCAGCAGCAATCACTTCACTGGAAGCAGTGATCTCAGGAGAGGCTCCTGGTTGCCCCTGGTCCAGCACTGCTGTAAGCATTGCCCAAATCATTTATCCTGCAGCAGTGGTGGCCAGCCAGCCCTGCACTGACAGCCCCTGTTTAACTGTGGGTCTGCAGCAGCCAGCCGTGCTGGGAAGGTGAGGTGTCTTGCTAACATCAAAGTAAATATGTGTCCATGAGAACCGTCTATTTCCAGTCCCGGCCTTGGACAAGGAGCAACCACGCAAGAGCTGTCCCACTGTGATGCTCTGAAGTGTTAGAGTCTTACAGCAGCAGATCTGGCAGTGGGGTGGGGAGCAGAGATACATGTGGTTGTTTGCGAGCACCTGAGTCTTTAAGCTGAAGTCTGAAATGCCCTAGAAATCCCTGTGGAAGTCTTCTCTACCCACCATGGAGCCTGGGCTGCAGACCTGGCTTTGCCCTGGCTGAATAAGGGAATGAGGCAGGTTCACACCTTTGAATGATACCATTGCTGATTAGAAAACCCAAAAGAGAGAGGACAGGCACCTTGCTTGAGAATTACTGCTGTGACAGCTCTTCCTAGGGGATAGGCTAAGCTTAGGGCTGGGAGCTGGCAAAGCTACGCTCGCTTCTCTGCTCAGGCAGTCTGAGCTGCGCTTTCCCATCTCTCCCCTGTAGCCAAGAGCTGCAAGCAATGCTGACGACACCTGGTGGCTCCAAAGGATCTTCTGTAGGTTACAGGGGTCTTTTGCAGAAACTAAGAGGATGTGGTGTCTGCATTCCCTATGATCCAGGTCTCTAGCCTCCATTACCTTGGACCACTGTTGGTTCCAGTTCAATGATGTGAGGTAAAATAGTGGGTAAGGCAAGCAAAGTATCAGCAGCTTCAAACCCATGCCAGGGTTGCAGGTCTGTAATGCAGCTCCACCACCCATACAGGCCTGGGGCACAAAAGCAAGACTGATGTTCTGCACTGAAAGCCTGTGGGTGGAGGTTAGAGAGAAAGGGATTTGTTATCCCACAACGGAATTCCCAGTTCTCATGCAAGTGGTGTGAGTTAAACAAGGGACAATTGGAAACAGCTCTTTGCTTTTAGGAAAATGAATGCCCTAAATGCAAGTTTGAACAGGAAACGAAGAGCTACACATGCTTTGGCCTCAAGCAAAAATGACCAATGCTTCAGCTACTGTTTGTGTTTCCCCACAAAGCAGATCTTTTCCTTCATACAAGTATAAAAATCTCATCTAGAGTTTCCAAAGCCACTTCTCAGAGTAATTTCAGATGGCAAGCCAGGCTTATTATAGTCCTTCTCCCAAGGGGTCAGAGTTAGGAAGCCTTCCTGGAACTGTCCTGTATACAGATGTACAGATCAAACAAGGTCTCACGCTAGAAACTACAGTTAATCAATGCTTCTGGGCAACTTCATTACAGGTCTATTTAAGGAGCCTAAATATAGGTTTTCAGAGCCTTAGAAAGTCATTCTTTCAATATTCTGCTCCAATAACTGTGACAAAGCTGCCTTTATTTGATGTGATGTTAGAGAGCCAAGAGATGCTGTCAGCTACATCCTACAGTCACTGATCACAGGAAATGTACAAGTTAATTGTAACGCAGGCTCACTGGAGAGAGGAGCCACTGAAGACTCCAGTGCTTAGCACGTGACTTTTCCTAAGCTTGTAGCCCATGGATTGAGTGCAGTGTTTGCAATTTACCCATGATGATTACTTTTATTTGAGCTCCAGGAGTTCCCAAAACCTGCTCTTCACCTGTGGCCACGGCAGCTTTCATCCATTCCCAAAATGGATTTCTTGAGCAATTTCTATAGAAACATTTGTAGAATCTTAACATATGTGCTTCTGTGTGACTTCTTCCAATGTTTTGAGATGTTCTACCAGTATTTAAGTTTGAACTGTGGACTCTCGGCATTGTTGGACTGCTTGCTATAGGATGAAGAAAAGAAATATGCAAAGAATACACAAGGAAGGCAGTGCACGAACTTTTGTTAGACAGCAGTTCTACATGATGTTGTTTAACTGTGAAGTCTTACAGTGTAAACAGCTATTTGCTTACGTCACACATGCATTGACTAGTCTTCGACAAGCTGTGCTCATAATTTTTCACTGAAACCCAATGTCTCATGAACTATGAAATAATACCAGGCTGTCATTTATCCTCCTGCAGCCCTTTATCTTCTTGCCATCACGGAAATTAGGACAATGGTTAAGACAATGGTTCCAGCAATTCCACCAACTGTCAGCCCCAGGATGTTCCCATGGACCTGCCATGACTGACATCTCTCACCCGTAAAGAAGAAGGCTTGTCCTGATGGGCACCTGGGAAAATCAAGTACAGATTAACATGGATTAGGAGTGTTGTCCTGCTCTATAGGTCCACCCCAAGGTCCTACCACTCACTATCCTGGGTGGGCAGTTCCCATCAGAGGGGTTCATTGTCACAACATCCCCACCTTGTTTGGAAGCTATCTACATACCCTGGAAGCACCACAGAATGGGGTTTCTTTGCCTCCTGCTTATGGCTGCTAGTTAAAACTGGTCACTGGAGTGAAGTGTTTTGCTCCTACTGTTCCTTGAAAACCTAGTGGCTTAGATCTCTGAAATGTGTAGCTCTGAATACTTACTAGCTGCATCATTGCTTAAGAGGAAAGTCAAGGCAAGCAGGGAAGAGGTCAGTAGTACCTGCAGCTTGCTCTTCCTTTCACATTCACACAGACTCCATCATTCTGGCAAGGGTTTGGGTCACACGGGTCTTGCAGATAAGGCAGCTGATCTTCAATGGGCTGTATGTTCTGAGCTGCTCTCTTCTGCCTTTCAAGAATGAGACCTTTCCTGAAGGCAGTTTGTTCAGGTTCAACAGGAACTTCAGTGTTACTGAGGTGACTTAGGTCTTTTAAAAAAGGAGAAAGAGGAGACAGACATCAGACAGGAGTGATGATATATGTAGTATTCATACCAGGGGCAGCCTGTAGGCTGCTTTGTGAACTAAAGGGTACTTCTCCATTTTCCCTTTACAGAGCTCTTGCCATACCACAGAAAGTTCTTCATATTCAAAGCACAAAGTAGAAAATAAGTTAGGTAGATCAGTAGTATTCTGTATTTCAAAAAATTATGCCAAGTGTGGATGTTCTGATTGAAAATATGAACAATTGGGATGGCCTTTTAATATGTTCAGTTCTTAGAAATGGACACAGCTACTGGTTAGGGTGCTTAAAGCTGTCTAAGAAGTTAACCTTCAGTAATTTATTGCTATTTAGATTCCTCTGAACTCATAATCACTTTAATCTTCATCACCCAGCTGAAACTAAGACACGGAAATGCTTTTAAAAGTTGATCCCCATTAGAAGACAACAACTCAAGTGGCTATAGTTACTTGGATGCATGAAAAGAGATAGAAAGGGTCACCAATTTTCTTTTGTAAGGAGAACCAGGAAGAGGGTCTTTACCATTAAATTCTGCAAAAATAATTAGGTCATCATTTTTCAGAAAGCTTCTCCGTCTTAACTGGCTGTGGGATATGAAGCTATTCCACCCCAGGGACACACTTCTATAGCAATTGCATGACACATCAAAATTGCCAACAATTGATGGTTTCTCCCATATTGAGGTTTCATTATCATCTGCAAAGAGAATATAAGTGATGAACAAGAGCCACAAAGTTTGCAGCTGGAAGTATGACATGCCTTTTTTTCTGCATTACAGTGTCAAGTGGGACTTATGCTGTAAAATCAAGTTCAGATCTGAAATACCCAAGCAAATCACAGAGGATTGACAAATTATGGGTGCCAGCAGATCGTCAGATATGGCCTGTATGAAGACTCTTAGTCCATACGAGGGCATTGAAATTCCACAACTCCCCTTTCCTTAAGGGCTAATCAAACACAAGTTACCTCCTCATTGTCACCAGCTCCGAAAGAGCTCCATTCTGTGCAAGGGCACTCCCTACCGTTTTTTTAATACCTATCGTTTAGAATTTACCAGATTTTGCTCACTGCTATGGTTCTGTTAAACATATTCACACCTAAGGTTTAAAAGCTCCAACTGAAAAGGTGTGTACTAAGCTTCCACTGGAAAAAGCAAAGAGGGGTGGAGATTCATCTCTAACATTTTATTCTGTACAAGCTCACTATTGTCCTGTTGTTATTGCTTGCTTGAATTAACATATCCATGGGACATTCTA
Organism: Myiopsitta monachus; assembly: GCA_017639245.1. NCBI lineage: Eukaryota > Metazoa > Chordata > Aves > Psittaciformes > Psittacidae > Myiopsitta > Myiopsitta monachus. The sequence continues at coordinate 19,433,194 of CM029922.1, read as the reverse complement.
GGGCTGGGTGTGGAACTATGGTGCTACATGCTATATAAACCTGGAGTTAAGAGGTAGTCCCTTTGTGAAAGTGTTCATGACCTGCAGCCTACACCCAGCCAAGCAAGAGAGGCTTCAAGTGCTGCAGGCTGACCTCACAGGTATTTTTTTCTTAAATACAGCTACAATGTGAACGCTGTGAATTCAGACCATGTATGTGCAAATTAGCCAAGTCTCCAAAATGCAGTTTTAACTTAAATTATTGCTGATTTAATGATGGAATACAGCACTCTGCTGTCATTACACCATCCTGTGGTGATATGTCACCTATCATAATGGGCAAAACACAGGTGGAATGGCAATTGCCAGCTCTTAGAACTCTGTGTTTCGATTCAAACTCAGATATCCCAGGGATAGTTTATAGTAACACCAACCTTCTAGGTGTCACTTTTCACATTAGATGACCTTTCACAGACAGGAATTCTGAGTCATATGCAAGAAAGTGTCCCAAATTGGGAAATACAGCTAAAGTTGCTGAACTTTTGAATACTATGTTCAATCCTCTGACTCAGGTTCCTTGGCTTTCATTTTCATCATCCCTCCAAACAGACATCTCTTACCTGAGCTAACATCATCTGCGCTTGTGGTGAAGCTTTTGCTTGAGGACATCCTTTTCAGGATGTCAGGGTCCTGGTCCAGCACTGTGAGTACAACTTGGCGGTTCAGAGCTGGCCATTCCAGAACACCATCGTTCTCTCCACTGCATAAGTGAAAGGCAATACGACTGTAGCCACTGGTTCTGGAGTGGGGATGCAAACTTATGCCAAAACCATAACCCTCAGGGCTATAAAACCTGGGGCTTTGAATAACATCACTTGATGTGTTTTCAAGGAATTGGCTGAAATTTCGAATGACCCACACGGCTGTGGGACAAGGAGCCTCTGTCAGCGTGACATCATCAATAGCAATCCCACCAGATGAAGAGCTAGGGTTGCCCTTTACTCCTTGGAAGAGGTAACGGAACTTCTTCTGAGCATTGAGGGTTACATGGGCAATTTTCCAGTTATAGTCATTATCCGCTTTGGTAAAAGGAAAGCAAAACATTGCCATCAGCATGATAAGTGCTACAATGAAACAGCTTACACCTAGCCACCCATTCCAACTGCATTTTTAGACAACTGGACTTCTAACAGAGTCCTGAAGGCTAGAGATCTTAAGCTAGTATTGTGATTATAACATACTCACATTGCCTTACCATCTAAATGCTTTAGACATATTGTATTAGGAACTCTTCACACATCAGTGAATGCCAGTCTCTAGTGTAAAGGGAACAGGCTAAAGGCCAAGACATAACAAGTGGATAGGACCCAATGTGTTAGAACTAACTGTTGTTTCCACTTTCCCAGGGACTTATCCTTCCCTGCAAACAGGTTGATACAGGCAGTTTATCACAGGTCTTGGGTTTTGACACAATAAAGGCACAGTGCCATGGCTGAATTTGTCCCATTTAGCAAAATCACCCAAAGTGGGAACTCAGTTCAAATTTCCAGAACTACATATGGTTTTATATTTCCAACCATGTAAAAATCAGGCTAGGATTCTTCATGACTACAAATGAGCACAGGTATTTACATCTGACCAGCTCACTGTTACATAATATAGCCAGTGGAAATCCAGTCAACAGATCTCTAGCAGAATTTGAGTCTGTCTCAATCACTGAGTGCAACATTATTAAGAACATTGTGACTTTTGCTGTTGAGCATCTAAATTACAGTATTACAACCCATAGTTTCATTGCTAAATGCCCTTACATAATGCCAAAATCCATAGCCAATTGCAAGATATTCTGGTAGCTTCAGGAAAATCTTTTGATTCCTGTGCCAATCCACTTCATTCATTGACTCAGTAAGGCAACTCTTCCCTCCCTATCTCTAATATTCTAGATATCCCTCATATTACCACAATTACCTTGAAAGGTTTGAATTTTCCTCAACTTGCGAACATTTCCAGCGCCATCATCCTCTTTAAGCCAGACAACCAGCTTGTCAGAAAGGCTTCCTGTGGTCTTATAGAAAAACTGGAGGCACTGCTGAGTTCTCTTTGGATAAAGGATTCGAGACTCCAGGATTGCCACCTCATCTGCCTCGCCAGAGCTAGTGCTAAAGTACATAAAATATCCAGCATCTGTAAAGAAAGCACAGTGTTACTGTCTCCAGATTTCCTGTGGCTGCATGGAGCAAATTTACCATTTCAACTCCACTCTTTTAGTAGGCATAAGTGTAGTACTTAACGTGAATAGTAGAGGAAATAGTATATGATAACCATCCCAAACAGGCCAGGATAAGAACAGGACTAGTAGTTTGGTATTTATATGGAACTTGTTGGCAGCTTCTGTCAGTGTTGCACTAGTTGGTCTGGTTGGATGTCTCAGGAATGCCAGAGATATAAGACAAAGTGTTCAGTGCTGACTACAAGTAATTAGCAGATGTATTCTTTTTTTACTTGATTTATACCCAAGATAACCTAAAGATAAGACTTTGGAGATCATATGTTATATTATCTTGTAAAGAGTAAGATTACTTCTTATCAGTGATAAAGGCAATAAAAAAGGCCTGGGCACAAAAATAGCACTCTTGTGAATTTGCACATGAAGATCTTTCCTACAGCTTACCCAGAGACATTTCAAAACTCAGTTTGAGGAAAATATTTAAGAGTTATTGTCCCTCTAGTTTAATTTCCCACTAACCTTTTCTGAAGTGTTTTTACTTAAAATTTCAAGGGTCTATTTTTATCCTGACATTTACAAGAGATTCATTGTTTGCACATATATCTTATCTTGGTATCACATGAACTTATTACAGAAACACGGAATAGTTTGGGTTGGAATGAACCTTAAAGCTCATCTAGTTCCAGCCCCCTGCTACAGACAGGGACACCTTCCGCTAGACCAGGTTGCTCCAAGTCCCATCCAGCCTGGCCTTGAACACTGCCAGGGATGGGGCAGTCGCAGCTTCTCTGGGCAACCTGTGTCAGGTCCTCACTTGCTTTAGGCCAAGATTCCCCCACTTTGTACTTAGGTAAAATTTACCAGAAAAGTAACTTTTTTTTGGAGCCTGTAATAGTTTACCCTGTCTAAATAATAACAAATCAGACCCTTGCTTTTCAGAATTGCCTATTGGGATTTAATCTTTATTCTCTGCTGTAAGCCAGCACCCTGCATCTGTGACTGGGGCTGACTCTACCCTTTTCTTCCTCTGAAAACCAGAAAAATTACCATATGAAAAAGAAAATTACCCTTAAACTTCTCTCATAAAATACTTTGTAACTTTCTTCTACCTCCAGAACCAGCACTCCTCAAGCTTAACTTATCATTCACTTTGCAAACAGAGCAAACAGAACATTTATGGGCGGCTATGAGCACCGTTTTATTCAGTAACCCAACTCTTACTCAGACATTGGAAGTTGCAGTAAATACTTTTCCAGGTTATATTTAAAAGGCCTTTAGTTAAGATTGTTCTTTGTCCCACTTTATCTTGCTGGTGTGGAGAACATTCTACTATGTTGAAAAAGATTAGCAAGAGCACAAGGGCAACCATAAACTGACACTCACAGGGCCAAGACACGTGAAAAGGAAAAGGGCTTTTTGCTTAACTAGAAATGCTATGACTAGGCTGTTTGGTAGGTAGTATCTTAAATACGGTCCAATACTCCTGTGTTTTCAGAGCAGCTGATGCTGGGTTTTCTCAAGGGTTGACTACAATAACAGGTTCAGAAAAGATTTTAAAGATGCTGTATTTAAAACACTCCATACCAGTACAGACCTGCATAAGGGACTATTACTCCAGCTAGCCCTTTTTCCACAGGAAAGCATTCTGTTTGTTTTACCTCTACAGCGCCCAGAAAGTGTATGGTCTTCCTGTCCTGCAGCACTGCTCTGTTGATGTACCCAGTCTAAATCATCTTTGGTGCCCTGAATCATTCCACAGATATTTTCAATCTCAAAAGAACACTGGTCCAAAAAAGTGTGAGTAGAACCTGAAAAAAAATGCACACGTGGTTCCTTTAGAAGTAGTATTTCATTACAATTTCTGCTCCAATTTTAGGGGGTCTTGTTTAAAGCCGTATAGACATCCTGTACAGAAAACAACCCACAGCACAGGCAAGCCAAAAGACTCAAAAGAGGACAGATATGATTCCTGGAGGGATTCCCTGCATAAAGGTAACAAGAGTTGAAGACTTTGCAGAAGGTTAAACTCCCATGCAGCAGCTGAAACACAGTGACAGATGGTGGCTGTCTTTGTGCCTGCTTGCAAGCCTTGGAGAATCAAGTCACTTTGTGAACAGCCCTGATGTATTCAACCATTCCTCAGCTGGAGGTTATGGTTCTGCATAGCTCACTTGTCTGCTTGGTGAGTACAAGCACTGTTCTTCCACTTCAAGCAAAGTCCACTCAGTTACGTTGGACCAGTCCAGCTGAGTTTGCCTACAAATTGATGCTTCTGTTGACAGATCATGGGGACAATAACTCTCACTAATAATCACACTTGGTGATAACATCTTCAACCAGCTTAGCAATCAGCTAGACAGTGTCAGACCCTAGACTTAGCCAATCTCAGGCAAAAAATAATCTAATAAAGACCAAACATCAGTAACAAAACGAGAAAGTATAGTTGAATTCATGTCACAAAACCACAGTGAAGCTGCCCAAACATGAGCAGAACACAACCACACGTCTGAACCCCTAGGAGCAACATAGAAGAAAAGATGTGAATGGATTGACTTTCATTGAGTAACTGAACTTTTACAAAAGTAATGAAAGTTAGCAGAGCCAAAGAGAGGGGTGAGGAAGGAATAAACAGTTTGGGTCTTTACACCACAGGTCCTCTCCCATTCCTCCCCAGGAGCATCCGAGAAAAGTTTTTATGGTGTTAGAGACATAATGGAGGTGAACCAGACAGGATCAAGAACTAACAAAGAAACAGTTTGCCGTGGTTGCATTACGACTTACTGCAGTTATACATGCGATTCAGTCTTTCCAGGTCAATGGTACTGAAGTCTAGACGTTGTCCAATTACGTTATCAAATTCTGGTATCTTTGCTGTGATTGTGGGGATGCTTTCATTTTTGTTAAATGAAAATGGCTGATAGTGCATCAGTGATTCATAGTCATAGGGGGTGTTCAGGTCAGTGATGGAGCTGTCATCGTACTTCACAAAATTGTGCTCTCTCCCTGGTAAAAGAACAGGAAAAGTGCTTCATGCTTAGAGAAATTGGAAAGAAAATGGCTTTAGCAGAACCCCTTGGATACAGTTTTATGAAGCAGAATTTATACATCCAAAAGCAGTTACTTTACAATGAAATATTCAAATTTAGCAATATTTGTTTATGAAGTCATTTGGACGACAAAGCAGTGTATTTAGATTGCAATTCTGCACTCATTACACGTGTCTTCAGTAAGTTCAAAATCAAATATCAATGTTCTGTAAAGAATGGGATATATAGGAGGTTAGATTAGATGGTCTGATAGTGAGCATCCTAAAGAATTAAATTTCAGGATTAATGTGCTCCAATCTAGAGCCTGTGGACACTGATGCAAATATTTCCTGGGATATTAGATCACATGTGGACAAGGAGAGGCCCTGGAGCCCTCCAATCATTAAGGAGACAAATATGACACTCCTAGAATAGGCCCCAGGTTCTGTTCTTCTTTGAAGCAAAGAATACATTAGCAATAGAGGTGGGGGGGATGTTTTTATCCTAGATTGACAATATTACTATGATATTTCTATTGAAATGTCTTTAAGAAACACATTTCTCATGGTTTGTTGGTGAAGTAATTTCTCCTTAGGAAAAGTTTTTCATGATGAAGATGTCTGTTAGGACAAAGAAAGTGAGCCATTTCACATACTTTGGTATGGAAGTATAGAAAGACTTTCTCCAAGAGTAAGCAGCACGTGACTGGACTGGTGGATAATTATAGCTTCACTGTGTAAACACTGCCTTTCCCTTCTGCAAGTCCATTCTGGGTGCAAAGGTCTTCAGTCCAAGGTCTGAGATTGTATAAGAGCTTGGGACTGTTTTCTTACAGATACTTGAATCACACCTTTTATCTAAAACAGTGAGAATCTTGCTGATCGAGTGCTATCACTTTTAATAGTTGGGGAAAAAATCTTGCCAGAGCACAGGCTTGTGTAATGATCATTACCAGGCAAAGGGTAACTTGTATGTGTTTTTAAGAAATAAACCATATTGCAAGGTGGCATTTTCATTAGGCTGTCCTGTGGGTTTTCTCTGAAGTCTATCAGGCTTATTAGATTTTCTGTCAACAGCAACATGAATAGAGGATCTCTTCTTGCCAGCTAGATAGCTGCATTGCAGTTTATGATGATTCATTATGGCAAAAACTGCTACCATGCTGTTAAATCTGGGGTTGCTTATCACTAATACGAGAATAGATGTGCACAGCCACACACCAGAGAACACAATCATATTAGCCTCATTGCCCTTTAGAGGAACAGGCATCTTTCAAATGACTATAGCGGGAGTTTTCTAACAAACTTGCCTAACTGGAAAATGAGCTTTTATAGTAATGAATGGAAGCCTGCAGAACTGACTGTAGTGATACCAGGACAGCTCCAGGACTCCATTCAAAATAGAGTCACACTAAAGTCCATCAGCTTTACAGTTTTTTTAGTGTTCCAGATTTGTGGCTACTGAATACACCACAGATACATTAAGAGGATTCAATGATATATTTTTTTGGAGGAGGAAAAAAAAAAAGCATGGAGAACTGGCACTGTCTTGTAGAGCTTTTCCATACCTCTGTATATCATGGAGCCCACAACGGTGCATTATAAGTACATTGTAAAACTCCTTGCTTTAGAGGTAGTTAGTTACAGTGTACAGCAAAAAAGGGGTCCAAAAGTCAGAGTCTAGATACTATTAACATCATCACTATCTTCATCACCATGACCCTCGATAAGATCAAGTTAGTAATAACCTGAATTGGCTTTAGTGCTAATCTTAACAATAAAAATAATGGTCTTCAAAATCAATTCCCCATTCCATCTACTGCTTAGCCACCCCAAAAGACATTACAGATTACAGAGTAGAGGCAAATAGTAATGCACAAGACCATTCAACTTGGAACAATTTAAAATATCAGATACTGCTCTTAAAGGTCAGCAGAAACTGCTCATACCATCAGCTCTTACCTATCCAAAAGAGAACCCAGCATTCCCTGAATCTTGTTCCTTTCCGATGACTATTTTTCATGTAGTTTTCACTTATTTGCAAGGATGGTGAGTGCGTAACTCTGAAGACTGAAGAGATGAGCTTGTCCATGCAGAGCATGAGCAATGGCAGGGCACCTTTGCTGCACTTGTGCCATAACTGGCATTTCAAAGCACCACCAAGAGTTTACAGCTGGTGTCTTTGACAGCATGCCTTTCAGATTTTGTTACAGACTCCCATTCACTCTTCTTCAAATCAGTGATCATTAAGTTGTACAGAACCAGTTCTCACAGGAGACAGTAGGACAAACTGCCTAGGGACCAGGCAAACTGTGGAGAGACTGCTGAAACTCATAAAGCCACTGAATCTGATGATACTAAACCTGAAAGCAAGATACTGCAGCAGTAGAGCAGTATAGAGCACGATAAAGCCCTGGTTTATGCATCCCATCTGACCTAATAACTTCGAGGTTTCTCCATGCTCAAAGTAAATATTTCCAGTTTCAGGAAAGCCTGAATATCTGAGTACAAAAATCTGTCATATTTTGAGAGGATCTTTGATTAAAGAAAAGCCACCTCAAAGCTTGCCATCCCAGTAAGTTTACAACGCACATTACATGGCAAGAGAAAACAGACTCACAGGAAGGGGAAGCAATTTGTTCAAAATCAGAGAGAAGACCAGTCCTGGGGCCAATGGGAAATAAAGTCCTCTGACTTCCAAGCGGGGCCTCTCTCTTCTGGCCTAGACAGTCTCTGGTCAAAGACCAGAGAAGTCGTAGGAAAATCCCGCTACATGCACAGACTGATTTACAGTGGTCTCAGGTGTGGCCCAGTCTTTCTAAAATCATAGCTTTAAGAAGGTCTTAAAATCTAGGTGGGAAAATAAGATACCGATGAATTTGCATTTGACGAAATCTGACTTGTAGGTCAAAACCCACCTTCAATAATTTCATCCCACCAGATCGTCACATAGTCATCTCTGTCCGTCCTCGACTGCTCATGGTAAAATCCTAAAGCATGCAGGACCTCATGTTCCACAATTGCTCTGTAGTCACACCCTACCCCAATAGAGAGGCTCTGTCCTGTCTGCTGGTTCCCCACTAGGGACCAACACCTGAGAAAGAGAAAGATCTTATTGTCTGTTAAGTAGGGTTTTCTCTACTTTATGTAAATTCTCAGTCTGCTCATTGGATTTAAAGTAATACCCAAAAGGTTTAAATATAAAAGAAGTTACATAAATCATTATTTAGATGCTGACCTTGATATTTTACAGATACTCTCCTCTGAAAGCAGACAAAACCCTTAAAACATACTCACTACCGCTTGCATGAGGTTAGCAATACTACAGTAAAATGGTTTTCCACAGCTTTTTTTGAACTGCCTTCCAAAGATTTCAAAACCTAAATTTTGGTAATTCACATCCTTGGTAAGTTAAGAGAATGTACATGGGGGTCAATTCACCCACCACTGAAATGGAAAGCAATCCTAGGCAGGAAAGTGGAACAGTTGGTGAAAACTCAGCAATGCTGAGATTCACCCCATCAAAGCGTAACCATTCAAACATCATATACCCATTCCAAGTTCATCATCGAAATATCCTCTGCAGTCAGCAGAGGGAGGCAGCTGCTTGCAAGCTTTGTGTCTAAGAAGGTAAGATGAGTTACTTTCTTGGTGGCCTCTTTTTCTCTTCTGACAACAAACTTAGACTAAATTTTAAGACTCTTAAAGTCAAATGAAATGAATTCCTGGCTGATTCTACACAGCAAAACTAAACAGAAGTCGGTATAACCCTTACCCGCTCTCTTTTGTAAAGAATATGAAGGTGCTCTCTCCTTCATAAGGCTTAAAATCAACGCAAGACTTAAGACGGAACATTTCAAACGCCTGGAGAATTACTCCTTTGGCATTCAGATCTGGAAAACATGCATCAGGAGAGTATCTTTAGTACAATACACACTGCAGATCATTCATTCTGAAGAGATAAAATAGCACACAGATATACATGTAGGACCAAAACTGATTGATAAGAAAAATGGAAAAGAAAAAATAATTTGATTAAATTATGTTTTGTTATGATAGCTGTAGAAGAAAAAAAAAATGGTTTGATATAAAGGAGCCATCTAGTTATTAGTGAATTTTAATGTGAGAGAACCAGTTCTGAAAAAGACAGGGTTTTTTTTTATCACAATGACATCAGTGCAGATAAGGATGGGAGCTAAAATCTGCATAAACTATTTGCATTACCTAGGTTATCAGCCAGAATATAGGGAATGGGGAACTTCCATCTGTAGCTCTCATTTCTTAGTGCATTTAATGGTTTTATCTGAAAAGGGAATTAACAGCTGGTGATGCATCTATGGTGGGGATATAGGCTGATTTGTGCCAAAAAAGTACAATTAGGAAAAGTGATAAATACAAAGTTTTTAATTACTTACAGGGAGCAAGATATCACCCTGAAAGAGGTCCAGTCCTGCAGCTGAAAAGTAATTTAATGAAAGATAATGTAAATGAAACATCAAATATTGACTGTATTTCATCTCATAAACCATATTGAGCTTACTTATAGAAGATAAATGTCCTTGGGCACTTACAGAAAACAAAGAAGGACCAGCTTCTTCACACTGAAATATAGGGACAGGCCTAAAACTAACAGTAGTTTCTACTCAATATTTACAACTCCGAAACGGCTGCATTTTTGGTGGCAGAAACATGGTGGAAACCATTATCCTTGTCTAGTTTGATAACCTCTTGCTTGCTATCAGGCAGTCATACCGTGAGACAGCACTCTAGAGAATAAGGTAATATTGAGTAATCAGGAAGAATATTATACAGCGCAAAATCAGCAAAGGATGTAAGGAAATTTACCTTACAAGAAATATGAAAATAGAGGAAGACAGTAGAGTGTTGTCCTGTTTAACCATGACAAGTGTGTTGTGTCTTTTCCATTTGATTTCCTTACTACTTATTCAGAAGCTCAATAAACATATAAGCTCTTTTCTACTTTGTAAAACTTTTATATAATTATATAGAAAAAAATACAGAAATGGGGGAAAATGCCAGTGGAACTTGAGAGCTTTTCCAATCGATACAACATGATACTGCCTTACATCATGGATTCTGTCCAAACTTCAGAAATGAAAGACATCTGCACCCCATGTTTACATAAGGTTGCAGTACTAGGATAGATTTATTTGTTATGCCCAGAGGATGATAATTCAGAGCTCACTTAATTATATTTCTCCTGTTACCATGAACTACCTGACCAGCAGTCACCCATATGTCTTTTTTACCACACGAAAAAATTCATCATTTTGCTCACAATTTTTCAGGTTTTACAAGAATTTAGATATGAACTCACCTAAGTTTATGTCTGGAATGTCTTTGATTGTCTCACCAGCATCAACATCTGCTGCTGCAGGACAGATCAAACACTGTGTTCAGATGTGGTGGCACACAGCAAGCAGACAAAAATGCATCAAAACTCAAAACATCTCACAGAGCACTTACCAGCTTCACGGGAGAGTTGCCTGACCTGAAAGAGAATAAAATACAACCATTATAAGGTATGAGATGTCTGTGGACTGAAAAGAGCCTGTAGAAATCAGATTTCTACTTACAGAGACTGGAGTAGCATAAAGAAAACGTAATAGAAGCACTAGGCAGAGTGGGAAGACGTTGGAGCCCATTTTTGCAATGGAAAAAAAAGCTGGTCCCTCTCATCTCTTGCAATATATAAAGCATGCTGCTGAGCTTTCCACAGAACATCAGCCAACCAGCTTCTATCTTTCCACCTTTGTGACATTATTATAACACCAAGATTTTCTTTGTAAATGGCACGTGATGACATTGTTGTTCTTGATTACCGAAGTCCACTTTGGAGGAATATTACAGAGAGGAATGTGATAACTTCATGTCCTCAGTGCACTTGGTGAAAGTCTTACCCAGACTTTGTGTACAATCTCAATCTGGTCCAAAGTTGCTGACTCCTTCTACTGTGCTTGTTATTTGTCAGCATTATGACTGCAACTACACAGGAGGAAAGACACATGCTTAAGCAGAATTATTGTAGGTGTATAGCACTCCAATGACATTAGAATTTGGCCCAATCCTGTTTTCAAGTAATAATTAACATCACATTGTAAAGATTAGAGATAAAAGAGAGATTATTATGAATGCCCTGACAGTGTTTTCCCACAGCTGATCCCATCCCAGGCCTGATGACCCAGTACACAGCATGCCATTCTTTGCCTCCACAGACTGTTACATATATCAGTAAATCCTTAGCCTTCCAGCCTGATGTTTCTTTCATTTGTGGTGGGCTTCAGAGATGATAAACTCTTGTCCTGCACTTTGCTATCATTTTTCTCAGGAACATGCCCAGGGAGGGCATATGGGCTAACAGAGCAAGGCTCCAGAAAGCTCTAGATCTCCCACAGATCCTGCATCATACCTGTTATCCCCTTGCAAATATTCCATGTTCCTTGGAGTATCTCAATGCCTTCAACTTAGGCAATTGAATCTGATTTTCTCATTTCACATCTGAAATTACAAGTGATGAAGGTGAAGATGTCCACCTCTATGTTCAGCAATAAAGCAGGAAAAGGCTTGTACCATGACACAACCGCCCACAGCACAATAGAGAAAGCTTGAGTAGGAAGACAAAAAGTGCTGTGGGGGTGCCTCACACATGGCCTCCACTACCAGCAAAAAAGAAGCATGTCTCCAGATAAATCACATAAAGGCTGTTTTCACAGTTGAAAAAAGAGAGTCAAAACACAGCACAAAGTCCATGATTTGCAGATATGTAGCAGCAGACAATGAGAAAAGAACAAAAAACTGGAGCAAAATCAGAGCAGACTTAAAACACTTAGGTTTCAGTCCCCTTAACTTAAAAATTACCCAAAAAACTAAAGAGAATGTCTGTAAAAAAGCCATTCTGTAGGCATATATTTGAGTTTGTAGAGGACTATGGTTATGCAGCCATCTCAAGGGAAGAAGGGGAAACTGGAAAGGCAGAGAGTTGCAGGCATGCATGGCAGGGGATCCTGAGGTTACCGAGCTGGAGGAGTACTGGGGTGATAGAGTAGAGGGCCTGGGTCAGAAGTGCTCTGAAGCAGGGCTGGGAGGTGAGGGGAGAGGATGGAAAAGCTTGTGGAGAAGTAGGAGGCATGGAGCAGACCCCTACTGGGTGGACAGAAACAACTTCCAACCTTCATCAGAGGGCAGGGTAACACTGCTCCGGTATCAAAATGAATATTCAGATGCAGAGACTAGAACCTTATAAATGTGAGCATATTCAATTTAATATCTAGAAATTAAGCTGAACCCATTTATAACTGGAGAATAAATGCAGTCTCCTAACCAGTCACTGAAATTCTCAACTACAATTTCACCCAGTAGCTGCAAATGTTCTGGAGACCACTGGCACCGATTTGACACAGTGAAACCGAATTTCCCACAGTGAACTACTTCTGGTACAAAGCACTGTTCAGGGAAAGCACAAAGAGCCCTCAGCTGCTTTTCTTATTGCTGAAGGGGACTTGGAAGCACTGCCTAATGCCCTACATAACCTGCTGAAAAGCTGGGCCATTCTGTACACCAGAAGTGTAGACTGCTCTTTGCATTTCAGTATGCAGCACACGTTCCTGGTTGAGCATTCATGGGAAGCAACTTTCCCGTCTCGCAGTTCTTGCCATTTCAAAAGTTTCTCCATTCTCTGCTACAGTGAAAACAAAAACTGCACTTCCCCCCCCCCCCCCCCATGAAAAGCAAGGGAGAAATCCTCCTGCCAGGAGAGTTCACAGCCCGGCATTCACAGTCCTTGGCCATGAGGAGTGAGTCTGGATTGTCGCAGTGTGCCCTCAACTGTCCTCTCCTACCTCAGACCAGTGCTCTGCCCTCCGCACTACAGTCAGGCCTGGTTTAATGATTATTTACTCATACAAAGTGTTTCCACCTTGCAGTCACTGACATTTTCCAAAGGAAGTTTACTTCAGAAGGGTGATAGGATCCATCCCACCCACCATTAGTCAGGATTACTTCCCAGCCGGTGGATATGAGCTCATCAGAAGAGCAGTGTGTCTCGAGTATCTCCTGAATTTCATACTGGAAGCCTGAAACCCATACTGGAATTTGTTTTAGACACCAAAGGGAAAGCTGGCCAATTACTAGTGATGTTCTTTATCAGCTGAAGAGCATCCTGTGGCCTGTTTGCTTGGATGGTGATTGTCTGATGCCCTGCACCCTTGCTAATCTGGAAACAGTCTTAAGGAAACTGCCTCTAAGCCAAATTCTGTTCTCATGGGCACTAACTCTGGAGTTCCTCAAAAGAAGCAAATGAAAGTTAGATTTACACTGGACACTTGAGCAAGCTTTCATAAGATTAACCACACCAGTGCTGTATTGTATCAAGGTTTGCCAGCAGCTCAGATATGAAAGCATGCTTTCACTTACATAAGGAAGACAAGGACCTGTTGGAGCAAGTCCAGAGGAGGCCACAGAGAAGCTCAGAGGGCTGAAGCACCTGTGCTCTGGAGACAGGCTGAGAGAGCGGGGTTTGTTCAGCCTGGAGAAGAGAAGGCTCCTTAAGGGGAGACCTTAGAGCAGCTTCCAGTGCCTAAAGGGGCTGACAAGAAAGCTGAAGAGGGATTTTTTTACAAGGGCGTGTAGGGACAGGAAAAAGGGAAATGGCTTTAAAGTGAAAGAGGGGAGATTTAGATGAGATACGAGGTAGAAGTTCTTCCCTGTGAGGGTGCTGAGGCCCTGGCACAGGTTGCCCAGAGAAGCTGTAACTGCTCCATCCCTGGCAGTGTTCAAGCCCAGGTTGGACGGGGCTTGAAGCAACCTGGTCTAGTGGGAAGGTGTCCCTGTCCATCGCAGGGGGTTGGAACTGGATGAGCTTTAAGGTCCCTTCCAACCCAAACCATTCTGTGGTTCTGTGATTTTATGATTCTATAATCTGTATATTCCAATTTTAAATATGATTCTTGAAGACGACTGAGCAAGTACATCAGTTTCACCTAATTGCCTGAATATATCCCCTCTATATAGGAAGTGCCTCTCCTGACAGCAAGCATGCTTTCAAGCTGCATCACACTGGGGATTTCCAAATACACTGTTGCTGCATCTATGGGTTTGCACTTTTCTGTCTGCCTGGGAGCCAGCTGATACAAATAGCAGAGATCACATGGAGAATGATGACTGAACGGCTGCCTGATGCTGCCCTGAGCTTCACTGCTGTTTCCAGCTACGTGCTTGTGCTTGGATGTGCTCCCATAAGCATTGCTGTCTTTCTGCAGTAAGTTCCCCTACAAATACCCAATAAAGCTACTTATTTTCCAGAACTGCTGATGTGTTTGCTCTCAGGAAAATTCTGAAGGCTGACTCCTTACATTTTAAACATTTTTTCTTCCCTCCCCCCCCCGAAGCTGAGCTGTTATTTATCTGTCACTAGCCACGAGAGGCAGGAAGCCGCTGTCAGCTCCCCAGCCACATGCTCCATCACACATCCAGAGCCTTTACGGTGTCAGCAAACCACACACCCTGCAAACTGCAAGCAAGCAGCCCACCAAACAACAGCCAAATGGACTTGTTCCTCTAGAAACAAGAAAGTGCCAAAGACAGGACCAAAGTAACCCTCCTGTTCATTTTGCTCCCTGCTAGGAGGGTCTTCCAAGTGCTGGTTTTTGCACTGTACTCCTCACTGGGTGCACATCTGCCCTCTCAAACACCACAAGCGAGGAGAACAGCAGCACTCACTGGCCCTGCCTGCTATGCACCTGCTGTCCTCCTGAAAACTTGGTTTAACCCCAGGATCTCTGGACCACAACCGAAGGCAGCGTTGGCAGCAAACATGATCTGTTACTGTCAAAAGCCATCTCTCGCTCCCTCCCCCCTGGAAATGGCTTTGTTTTCAATTCTGTATTTTTTAACTCTCCTGCTCCGTGAGACACTTCTGTGACTAGCCACGTGTGCATTAGGAAGCAGATGTGACCAGATAGGCTCATGCCTGTGACTTTCAAAAGACACTTCTTTCTTAGGATGTTTGGACTGTATATGTGATGCTCTTCTGCAGTGCTTCATTTTCTCCCCACTGTCTTTGAAAACAAGAGACCCTACTTGATTCTTGTGTCCTAGCAATCAAAATACTACAGAACTCAGTACAATCATATTTGTTCAATACATGTCTAAATCACTGCAGTTGGAGCCAAAGGAGCCCATTCAATGCTCTCCTTGGGAGAGGGGAAATCACACAAGCTGTGCTTCTCATACAATCTTTCAGCCTCCATCTGTGGTGCAGCTCACAAAGAACAAACTTTGAATTACCAGCAGCTACACCCTCCTGATTCAGCTCTGCATCCCCTCCCTTGAAGAAGTCTTCTGAGAGTGGTTTCCTCCTGCTCCATGACACACTGCTGAAGTTCAGCTTCCTATTTGGATGCCTCTGGATTGGTTTCAATGTCAGAATTTGTCTACAAACAAAATTTGTGTCTTGTGATATTTGCTTATGCATGTCCTTCTCCGGGGGTGCCTCAGGTGGACTCCCTTCATTTTAATGGAGCTACACTAGTTTACAGCAGCTAAGTCTTGAACTGTAATTTCTTCATGAGATATTACAATGTAAGGAGAAGATTTAAATAAGGATTAATCATTTCAAATTAATATCATTAGTCTTTCTATTAGGAAATTCAAGAGTCATGTTTAGCATGAGGTATACAGTGATTACCATTAATAGAAGAGTATTTCTAATGACTCTGTATATCTTCATTCTCACATCTCACAAAACCATGGTAAAGTCTAATGACCATCTAAAATGACACTTGTTACTGGCAGAGCTTCCTACCAAAGCATGGTCTTCATCTCCCAGTTTGCCCAATGCGTGCTCCCAGTGAGCACCATCTTGTCCGCTCTGCACTATCCCACATATATTGATGTATTCAGAGGAGCACTTGTCCAAAAAGGTGAGGCTCAAAGCTTCTGGGAATAGAGTAACATATTTTACTGTGTTCAGTAATATCAAGTAAGGCTTCCGCTGTTAACCCTATTCTGGAGTGTTTACATACAGCACTTAACATCAGGAAATATGCTCTTAATACAGCTGAAGACTACATAGACTTTCACATCTACATCTGTCACCTCACATAAATGATGTTTTCCCCTGAAAGAAACAGGGGAATCTTTATCCCATTTTTGGCTGGCTATTTCCTTGTATGAACTAGCTCGGAACCTACATGCTAGTTTTCCCTTTCAGACACCCATCATTTCCTCTAACCCTGCCTGGGATAGGCTATGTGGCCCATATCTCTCTTCAGGGTGCCAATCAGAAGTAGTCCTGCTGAAGCCAGTGGCAACATTCAGGTGTATGCTAACACAACATGTCAGTACTGTATAGCACGTTGAGCGTTCACCTTCATAGCTTTGCTAGTGGAGTTGGAAATCACAGCCATCCCCACTTGTGCTCCTGACAATTTTGGGATGACCATGACCATGGCTGTTGTTTATGTGTATGCTTACCAAAGTACCTAAATAAGTGGCCCAATGGTCAAAGATACTAAGCAGTTTCCAGGGAGCTCAGATTGCACTGGCTTCCTCAGTTTGGCTCCTAAGTATCAATTTAAATCCCGATTTAAGAAAAGAAAAGCTGCCCCAAAATGCCGTCACAAGTGTACCCATGCCCATGGGCGGATCTAGACTGGATTCCTAGACACAGACGCTAACTGGTGTCAACAACTTCCTGATGGTCCTTCCGAGCAAGTGGGAAAATCTCCTGACCTAACTTCAGACATTCACAGTGTTGGCATCCCCACTGTATTAGCTTCCCTGGCACATTTACAGTCCCTGAAGAGTAACAGGCATTTGGGATGTGAGTCACCAGACCTATTTTAGACTTCTATTTTAGATAAGATGGTTTGTGGTTTGAAGAGTTACCTCCTGAGTGCAAAGGCAACCCACAGTGACCTGCACAGTGGTGGAGGTTGTTGGCTTCAACAGTTGCTCAAGTAAACTCATCCCTGTGCCTGAAAGCAAGGAGGAAGCTACATGCTAATGCCAACACATTAATGACATACCCTGCCCCTAATCAACAACAGGAGGAAGTTATTTGCTTGTTTTCCCTAAAAGAGTGCCAACAAAGGGATTTATTTCAGCAGCTAGGATGCAAATGGAAATAAAATAGTCTTTTCAATGCAGATAATACCTTTGGTTAGTCTGCTTGTGTCAGTTTTAACTCCAGTGTAATACAAATAAGCTCCGGGACAGAAATGTGGCTCAGGTAGCTATGTCCTTTGTACAAACAAGAATGAAAATTAATGTCTTCTAAGTTGAAAAAGCAATCATATCAAACAAAGTGGTGCAAAACATTGTTAATGCAAAATTACCCATCCAGCTTCTCAAATCTCAGGTAAGTCTGTTATCCTTTGTAGGGCTTTAAATCAACACAAGACTTCAGCCTGAACATGTCAAACATCTGCAGGATAACAACTTCAGATTCAGATCTGAAACAGCAGAGAGTAACAATAGCAGTTGTTTTGCTCTTAAGTATTATAAATATCTACAATTCCAGATAGAAAGCATGAACAAGGGTGCATTAAAACTATGAACACATATAACAAATATCTACCCGCATGAAAGAGCAGGAGGCTGTTAGCAGAATTCCCTGAATGAAGTAATTTTGGCAGAGCTCATAGGGAGAGATAATATTGTGGATAAACTCATAGTGCTAAAACAAGCAAACAGGCTTTGGGACATCCAGGGCATTGCTCATGTTTCACTGGGCAATGTTACTGCATATTACAATGTAATTTTAAGTATTGTAAACTTTGAGCTCGGGCCTGGTAAAAACAGAAGAAATGTACAGGATTTGAACACTGATTTAATATTAGATTTTACTCTTAAATTGTTCAAATTTTCAAATAGTGCCTAAAACTAGCTGAAAACAAGAAGGGAGAATGCTCTGAACTTTTTAACTTCTAGAGCACCTGCATTTCCTTTCCCCTGTACTGAGGTGGGACTGTTAAGAAGAGATAAGGCACAAAGGGTGCAGTAGTTCAACATGCGTGTTCTTAAGATTAGGATTTCCTGACTTCATTATCTAGAGATGCACTGATACTAGTTGAATTGGCTGCTCATCAGCATCTGGCTGGTCACTGGGGCTGCTGTATTGAAAACAAAGTGTACTGGGGCAGAGTTGCATTGTTCTATCTGGCCAGCAGTAACAAGGGCAGCATAACGCAGCCCTTGTTATTAAATTAATGTAGCATAACTCAATAGCAAATGAAACAAAAGCAGCCCAGAGAGCTGGACAAAAAGAGAGTATGTCTAATGTAAGTAATACCATGCTATCATAATAAAAAGTTTAACTACCCAGGTTGTCAGCCTAGGATATAGGGGTTGGGAAACTTCCATCTGTAGGAGTTGTTTCTCAGAGCATTCCTCTCCATCTGTTAATGAGATCTGCATGTTTGTGTTAACATTTTAAGCACAGTCTTTGCTGATGTTGGTTTAGAGCAGCAGCACATAGTGGTAAGGTAATATCAACTTCAAAAAGCTTCCTTCCCATTTCTGAAATGAGATAAACAACCACTTAGACTAGGGTAACATATCAAGAACTACAATATATGCTTTTTCAAGGGCCACACAATTAATCAGGCTGCCTCATCAACCAGCCCTTCTGTCTCTAAACAGCAACAGCCCAGAAAGAAGCAAACAGCCAACCATTGCCAGTTCTCTGTCTGCAACTAAGGAGATTTGGGGTTTAATAAAGATTTCTGCAACACTTTCCTAACATGTGCCTAGAGGAGATTTTATTCTTTTTCTCAGGCCTGTATCCTGAAATAACTGTGGACTTCTGAACATTGACACTGATATACTGGTGGAGTGGATTTGTTTGGAAGTTGGGCATCTAATAGCTTAACTAGTGAGCTAACCTAGGCTAATCATCTGGGATTTCCCATGTGATTAAAGGAGACAGACAAGGATTCTGGAGAGTGAAGAGGTTGAGCCTGAACCAAGCTCAGATTGGAGCAATTAAATCTATGTTTCTCTGTGTCTCAGATCCCATTATAGCTGTGTGCTCATCCAGATGCCTAAACATAGGCATCTGGTGCCATTTGAGATGCACAAAGCTATCCATGGGGCTGGTAGATGAAAAGCTTGAGATATTTCTTCCCTTGTACAGTGGTGCTGGGTGGAACTGGCAGCAGACAATGCTGTTTTAAGTAGCTGATCCATATCTTTTATGCTTTAAAAAGCATTTGAAGATCTAATTCTATACCTTTATTTTTTTGTAAGGTGCCAGACTCCCCACACAGAGCTGAGACCAAACCCCAGCTGTGGTATGGTCCTGCCCTTGTACAATCACAATCCCAGCAGAGACAGTCAATTTTCAGCCCTTTTGTTATTGAGATAACTTATATGCTCCTCACATACATATGAAGAGAAGAAAACCCCGAATGCTACACCATGTTTTCTGTTCAGTCATCAAAATCAGAGGAAACTTACATCAGAGCATATGGCAGACAATGGGCAACGTCAGAAAATAAAAGCTCTCTCAATGCAATGTTCTGAAACCCTGCAGCAGGGTTGAAGGTACTTGAGCTTCGTATCTTGGTCATGGATCATGCGTAACCAACCAACTCAAGATAAATTCACATCGACAAAGCAGAAGTTGAATTAGAGCCACTGCCAAGGTTTCTCTGGGAGTTGTGTTGCAGAAGAGCACAGTAGGGATGTTGCTGAGCCTTCCTCACGAGCAGCTGAATGCATTTAAAAATTTATGATGAAGATTTTGGGCTTCCCACATATTTATAATACTTAAAGAGTAACACCTGCATTTATACCCCCCAGAAAATAATTGCATCATTCTGAAGAGAGAAAATGCTGGTGGTTTATTTCATGTAGCTGTATCACCATTTGCTTGGTTTAATTTTTTCCTGATTACACCAGCCAAAATCTAGTTTGTAACTGCGGTCCCAATGCGCAAGGTCCAATGTACAAGGCCCTGTACAAACTCGAAGGCTATTGGCAGTCCATGCTCTACAAAGCTTGACACAGCTTGGCACACTTTTCCTGTTAAAAACCCACGGTTTCCAGGACTTAAAGTTATTTGAAAGCTTGGGAATATTTCAGTGTGGCAGGAAGCCAGTATGGTCCTATCCCTAAAGCTCTTTACATTGTCAGCAGGCGTGTTTTGAACCCAGGCACAGGACTCATGCTTATTTTTGCCCTTTTCCTCTACATGCTTCAACTTCAACCTTTAAAAGAAAGTCCTGTTTTATTTTCAATGCCCTCTGCCTATCAAGTGGCTCTTCACTTACAATTGAGGCATTACCATTAGGAAAACTAACACAGATCTCAGTGCCTCCGGAGGATCAAAATGAACTCCAGTTTCCAGCATCTTGGTTGAATTTTACATCTCCTAGTCTCTCAGATGAAAGAGTGACTTTCCTGCCTGTGTTTTGCTGAGTGCACCCCTCCACATGAGCATCACAAGTGACAAAGGGACAGAAGAACACAGGTACATGAATCCTGACAGTGATCAAACATGGGACAGTCACTAAATCACAACATTGTCCATTGCAGAAAAACATCTACATTGTTTGTGCCATCCAGCACAGCTCTTGCTAACTGAAATTCAAATACTGAAGACTGGCACTGATACCAGGTAAGGGAATACCCAGCACATTTACATTCCTGCACCTGCCCTGCTCTGAACAGGAGCAGCACCAAAATCCCAGTCCTCCTCCCTGCTCTATAAAGCTCCCTTACATGATGCTGTTCTATAACAGCAGTTGCTAACCTGCGTTAAGCATCGGTGCAACAACCCACTTTTCCAGCAGAGCATCACCGTCCATCTTGGAGGATGAGATTGTGCTACTCTCAAAAAGAATTTAATGTCACTTCATATGATATCCCGGCTATTACTATCGTCACATTTCAGACACTTGCTGGCATGTGGATAAATGCTTTCATCATTTCTGTGATTTGTATTTCTTGGGTCAAAATGAAAAGTTTTAACTCTAATGAGAAGGTCTTGCTGTTTCTAGGATGCTCCAGGTTTGGGTATTTGATCATCACATGGGTGTATTGCTTTGTCTCAATATTTTATCCCACACACTTTTATGTTCACCCCATACCCCAAGTAGTTGTAGCTGTTCAAAGCTTTTTAAGTTCTTCCAACTTGTGGGTTTCTGCCTGTCTGTGTTGTTTTTATTGCATAAAAGTTGCAAATTTCAGGTACAACTTCTTCCTCTACCTGAAAGTGAAAATTGACAGGATTGTGCCATGGCTGTTGCTGGGTTCAGTGCTTTTATCTCTGGTCATCTCCATCATTGTCTACTACATCACTGATGGGGCAAACTGTATCCGCCCCAATTCCACCACCCTAGGAAACTTTTGGAAAATGGATGTCAGAATGAGTGAAGAATTTTTTCCTGTTTTTCTTATCAGCGGCTTTGGATTTGCCACTGCATTCATTGCAGTCACCTTTTCTGTCCTACTCATCTTTTCTCTCTGGAGACAAAAACACAAGATGCAGACCAACTCAATGAAGGAACTCAACATGAATGCCTATATCAAAGCCATAAAATCTATTCTGTCCATCTTCATCATTTACAGCTTAAATTTTATATGTTTGATCTTGACACTGATTTATGCCACAAAGAAGGAAAAAACTGTGTCATTTCTCATTTTCATATTCCAGTATGCTTTTCCGTCTCTTCATTCCCTTACTCTGATTTTCAGCAATCCCAAACTGGAAAATGCACTGCTAAGGACTCTGCCCTGTGTGAAGTGCAAGGTTTGCAAGAAGTAGAAACTGTAATAAAAGCTGAAGCCCATTAAAAACGTCGATATTTTGTTATAAAATCCAAGTAATTTAATCTCTAATGCAACTCTCCAGTCAGTGCAGATGATACAGATGTTCTATCTTCACTAAGTTATGAAAGCTTCATTACAATTCTTTCAATTATTCTCGGTTAAATAAATTACTATCATCATTTATATAATTCTTTGTGTTAAATTATTGTCAATAACAAAGTAAATCAGACCTGGTACATGGGCTAGATGCAAAAGGGGAATAACACTACTGCAAACCTCCTGAAAATTTGGTATCTGCTGATTGAAACTACTGAACTAAACATGTTTATATCTGTTTGTTTCACATTTATTTCTGCTTTCACTGTCTGTAATAATATGAGCTGTATCACTATCTTGCATTGGTTTACAAGGTAAGTGTGAATATGTTGATTACTATTACTCACCAGTGGTGCTAACTGGCTTAAGCAATGCATAAATGGCCTCAGGGTGGACAGGTGGGGTGGAAAGCCCTCTTACTGCACCAGCCTTATGTGCCCTCTCTCTGCCCCACTTCATGTGAAAACATGATTTCCCCTGCTCTGTGTGACTGCGCTCCTGCTCTGCTTTTTCTTCCTCATGACATTTGTTGTTACCAATGGACTCTGGAGCAGTAAAACACCGAGGACAGTGGGTTTTGTGCAAGGTGTGGTCTGGGATGAAGTCAAGTTTTCTTCTTGCAGTGACCCACTGCAGTTGTACACCGGTGTTCATGCCAGGTGCTGGCAGTTGTGGGTTCCATGGGAGCCTCTCTGAAGCAAGGTCAAGGCTGCTCCATGCCAGGGAAAGCCAGTTCCATACAGCTCCAATGGACCTACTACAGCAGGACACAGCTCAGCCCATCAGCGGTGCTGGTGGTCCCTCTGGGAAAATACCTTTAAGAAGAGGAAAACCACTGCTCAGCAGTGAGGAGTGACGGAAACTGAGAGAAACAGTCCTAGCAGCAAGCAGGGTCAGAGAAAGAATGCAAGGAGGTGCTCCAGGCACTGGAGCAGAGATTCCCCTGCACCACATGGAGGTCCATGGCGGAGCAGATATCCTCCTGCAGCCCATGGAGGACCTCACACTGGAGCAGAGGGATGGCCCGAAGGACTGAAGCCTGTAGGGAGCCCACACTGGAGCAGGCTTATCCTGAAGGATTGTAGCCTGTGGGAGGGACACATGCTGGAACACAGGAAGAGCTTGAGGAGGAAGAAGTGGAAAAGACAATAAATTATGGACTGACCGCAATCCCCATTCCCCTACACTGCTAGAGGGAAGGAGGTAGAGAAGCTGAGAATGAAGGAGTGAGGCTGAGAAGAGGGGGTGGAAATCATGTGGTTTGGGTTTGTCTTTGTTCTTCATCATCCTACTTTAATTTTCAATTGGCAATAAATTAAACTGATTTTTCCTAAATCAAGTTTGTTTTGCTCTTGACGGCAACTGGTGAGTGATCTCCATGTCTTCATCTTGACCCATGAGCAAAAGACCATTCCCTTCCCTCTTCCTCTCCATCCCCACAAAAATGAAAGGGGAAGCGCTTAAAAGTACAAGCAGCTGTTTTCAAATCATCAGCTTTCACTCTTTTCTCACTTTTCTTGCAATAGTAAAGCAAAAAAAAAAACACAAAAAAAAACACCAAAAAATTACATTCATGTTGTTCTGTAATAAAGAAGGGCTCAAAGGGTTTGATTTATCTGACCAAAATCAGACACTCACAGGACACTGCCTTTAGCTGTTTGCCTTTAGCTGTAATTGCGCTTTTTAGACCAGATGCCAAACTCGACAGAGTCTCACTTCAACAGTAGGAGACACTACACCACTCAATCTGTTGAGACACGCTGTGTCCAGACAGAGGCAGACCTTACACACCTCATTCGGACACGTGTCTCCAGCTTTAACGGCCTTTTAAAGGGCAGGAACTACACACTCCCTTCTTTCCCTCAGTTGTTCATGCAGTTGATTGTTTAATGTGACAGTCCCAATCACAAGACCATCTTACTCCCTACAATCCATGCAACATCATCCCTCAAAACCTCACGACACAAAACTCATCAGGCAAAACCAACATCTTGCATATGTTATTGCACAAAAGAATGCAGCCCAATTAAGCCATGATGAAGATACCTTCTTCCACTTCTGCAAACCCCTTGTGAACATAATACACAATGCAGCATCACCCTCCACTTTCCAGTATCCAGCCCCATCCAGCTGCCACTGGAGGAGACAGGTTATGAAACAGCACAGCTGCAGTGCACAGCCCATATGCTAAAGGTGCTCTCCGGAGAGATGCAGTGATGTGCCCAGCCACAGGGAAAGTGTTCCCTCAACCACAGGACACTCCACCAGCTGGTCTCAGGGCTAGAAACAGCCCTGTTTAGTTTATCAGTATGGCAGCAGGTACTCTGTCCAACATGTGTTTCCACTTGCACTGTCACCAATTCAACAGTCAGGCCACCTGTGAATGGAGTTGATGGCTCACATGGCTTGGGAATTACAAATCATAGAAACATCAAATGGTTAGGGTTGGAAAGGACCTTAAGATCAAGACAAAGCTGGGAACTTGACTTTTTTTCCCATAGGCAGTCTGACTCATCTGGGATGCCTAGTGTTCCTGAGACATCTGCATGGGGTTAGGAGCTACAGCACAAGATCATCTGTAGACCTGCAGTGTCAGTTTGGGTACTTGAGAGCATCTCTCATGACTTAGACACCTCTGTGTGAATGGCTGAATTAACCCCTGGAAATCTAGAAGAGGGAGATGGATCACAGCGCTGTTGGTTACAACTGCAGTGTTCAAGCGAAGGACACCTGTAACCAAGGCACTCCAGAAGCACAAGGTCTGGGCAGTGGAGGGCAAGCAGATGGGAAGGGAGGCAGACAGATACACAAGAGCAGGCAAAGCAGACACATAAAAGATGTCAGAAGTCAATACAAATGGCTGTCCACTGCTGGCATGGAATAGAAAACTGCTTTGGGTCAAATCTAAACTCTGTATGATTGAGAAGTGAAACAGTTAAAAATTATTTTCCCATGAAGAGTGTTGAAGTGCAGAGGGACAGCTCAGCACCAGCTCCACAGCATTCCTATGACCACAGACATAAAAATGGCTGGTGGCACTGCTAAAAATAAGACTGTCTTGGCAGCCACACAGGTCTGAAAGAAGTAACAAGAGTAAAAGGTCAACATCAGAGCCTCCCCTTCAGCCGGAAGAAACAAATACACCCCACTCTCAAAGTGAGAGGCGCCACCAGAAGCTACAAGCCCCTACAGAGCCTCCTGGTGACTCAGGATGAGATGCAAATAAGCAAAGGCCACGGCCATCAGCAGAGTGAGCAGAACAGTCCCAGGTGCTTTCATTAATCAGTTAGGAGCAAAACCATTTCCCTCTCAGGCAATATAAGAAACTGCTGCCATTTCTGTAAATTTATACATTTCAGTGAATTTGAGTATAAGCGTATTTAAACATCCTCTGCAGTTTTCTGAGATCTGACACATACAGACACACAGACAGAAAGAGGCACTTGTACGTGCTCACTGTGAATAAGAGTATTTACAGTACATCACAGGGATGCATCCTTGTGGCCATCTGCTTCTGTTCATCCATATTTCACCCTGCAGGTGCACCTGAGGTCTGTCAGGGTCTTTGCTCTGCACTGCAAGTTGTCAGTGGCACCAAATAGGCAGGGCACACTACTGCTTCCCCCTTTTCTTTGGAGTTTTCTTTTGCGCTAAGGATGTATAGTTCTTCCAAGAACACTGGGGGGTTTCTCTTAAGCTCTTCTTTCTTGAGTTCCCAGTCTTCATCAACCTGGTCTAATGGGATTCCTTTCATTGTGGCTGTCCTGCGATAGTTTCTGCTCTCCACCTCTGCTCTGCAGAAGCAAGCAAGAGAGCATCTTCAACACAATACTGGGCACAGCACAGTCACACCACCACTCATAAGCAGCCCATCTACATCGTGTATTGGTATGGTCACAACACTGTTGCCAGCAATACATAAGAAAACACTGAGGTTCATCCCAAATCTAACAGCATTCATCACCCCATGCAACCAGGTACTCACTGAGAGTTAGGCTGAAGTGGGAAACCTTTGGCAAGGGTCAAAGAATGGACTTTCCCCTATCCGAATCATAATTTTAGCCATCAAAGCTCTCAAAGACTGATCTTGTGAATGTCTGTGCTTTTAAATAGGCTTAAAAACATTTAATGCAATTGCACATGGTATGTTAACTCACTGCAACATTTTCAACTTCTTTCATTTTTTTTTTGTACTACTCATTCATAGCAACTAGAGACTCTTGATGCCAAATGACAAGTACATCTATCCTTCACTTCTAAATCATACAACATAGAATCATGGAATGGTTTGGGTCATAAGAGACCTTTGAAGATCATGTCAACCACCAAGATTTAAGTCACTAGTTCTCTTTCACTGGGCACTCTTAAGTGTAAATCTTGTCCAAAAGAAGACAAACCCTTCCTCCTACTGCAGAGGACTGATTTTTGTAGGTACTCAGTGTTCATGGAGGTCTGTCAAAAATACCACTAGATATCAGGAAAAATACTTTACTCTGTAATACAGAAGCTCTGTCACATCAGTGCAATGCTGTTCCTGGCTGAAAGCAAGGAGCAATGCCTATGGCTCCACACAGATGCACTGGCTTACTCTCTCTATATACACATATGTTTGAGAAAGATCTGCTGGAGACACAAGTATACCCTCGCCCCCAAGTTGTCAGTGGATACGGCCCTTACCAGCTGAAGCGTTTGTGGTGATTTTACCCAAACCTTTGTTTGATGAGTCCCTATGGGATTAGGCAAAATTTGGCTGTGTGACAGGATATGTCTGGTAATGGCTACAGGTCTCGTTTCCCTCTCCAATCGTCAAGAAGTTTAATACATAAATTGCTTTATATAATCGTGCCTGTGGTGATTCTCCCTTCATTCCCCCTTTTTGTTTTTCTAATAACATTTTTAGTGTTTGGTGACATTGTTCAACAATGGCTTGTCCTTGTGGTGAGTGTGGGATCCCTGTCTTGTGTTTTATCCCCCAGGTGTTTAGAAATGTTTGAATTATATTGGTCAATGCCCCATTGTATGGCAGTGTTTAAGAGGCATTTGGACAATGCCCTTAATACATGCTTTAACTTTTGGTCATCCACTGAAGTGGTCAGGCAGTTGGACTCATTGCAGGCCCCTTCCAGCTGAACTATTCTGTTCTATTGTATTCTATTCTGTTCTGTTCTAAAGTATCTGCTACCAAGGGCAAGAAACCTCTTTCTGGGCACTTTTTTATATATATTTTTTGGTGTATACACACACACACACACACACATATTATGAATGTATATATGCCCTGGAATTAGAATAGCTGGAGCCTTTGGTGCATTCAACACTCAGCGCTTTGCAGAGAGCTGGTGGCAGGCACAGGCAGTGTCTCTGTGCCAGCTTGGCCCCATCCTCAGCAGCTCTCACAGCATCCAGGGTAAAGCCCTTCCTGTGCAAAAAAACCCTGATGCAAATCATGTGTTTGTTATTCAGAATCAGCTGTGTTTCGAAGGCTGTTTCCTGTCCTTTGCATGCCCAGGCAAACCTCAGTGAGTGGCAGATACTCTGTCACAGAATATTATTAATATTTGCATGTTAATAATATTTACATGTCGATACATGTAATATTTCCATATTGATGTGCAGCTGGCACACCTGGGGTCAGAGACACGGCGTGCAAGGATCATGGTGGTGCTAGATGGGGCAGAACTGGGGTTTAGGAAGGACTTGAATGCTCAGAGCCCTGTTATAATACACATGTCTACATCTGGCACAGACCCTCAGACTTTAAAAAATTGCCTTTTCTCTCTTTTTGCATGAGAGGCAAATATCCAAAACTGATGGTGATGCTCTGTAACAAAATGTCCCTCATATTTACATACTGATAACAGGCACACCATGAGCGGAGGGCAGACCTTCTTTGTCCTGCACAGCATTAGTGTGCAGACATACACTTCATTTTCTGACTGCAGTGCCCATTGGTACTGCATAGCTCCCGTCAGAGCCACAGAGTGCTGCCTGACCATGGGCATCCCTCTGGGACGTTCTGCACAACTGAAAGAGCAGAAGTAATTGTGATTACGCTACAAATGTCAGCAATTCATCCTGATTAACTCCAAGTTTGCTGACGTGAGGAGGTGAAACTGCTGCACGAGGGTGAAGGCTTTCACTGTGGTTGTAAATTAAGTGGTTGAACTGAAAAAAAGGGCCTCCTGAGCCCCAGTGATAACTCTTGGCTGCCCACATGCTGTGTTATGGCTCACAGGCTTCATGTCTTATAAAATGTCCTAGGCATGGGCATTTAAAGCATTTTCCCAGTTATTAAGTTGTTCCAGCCATGCTCCTAGATGATCCATGCAGCCACTGGTGTGAGTGAGGCCAGCACGTGGGTCTGACAGACAAGTTTTCCACTTTAGCCAGCCACCTCAGAAACCCTTCTGTCAGCTACATGAGTCATAGAATCATACAAGTCTCAAAATGGTTTGGGTCAGAAGGGATCTTAAAGCTCATCCAGTTCCCACCCCTCTGGCACAGGCAGGGACACCTTCCGCTAGACCAGGTTGCTCCAAGCCCCATCCAACCTGGCCTTGAACACTGCCAGGGATGGGGCAGCCACAGCTTCTTTGGGCAACCTGTGCCAGGGCCTCAGCACCCTCACAGGGAAGAACTTCTTCCACATAGTAACTACTAGAGTGAATCTTGCCATTGAGCTTTGTTAAGCCACACTTTCACAAGTTGATATTAAACCCACTTTTGCTATTACCTGTGGCGGTGATTCTTTGAGCGACCCTAAACCACTCGTTTGTGACCGACAGGTGTAGTGAGCAGGATCCTCAATGAGGATTCGTGACAAGCCCCATCAGTGCCACAGCAGCACTGGCCATGGCTACTCACCTTTCTAAGAACCTGGAGCAGTCTTGGTGACCGTAGATTTCCGCAAGCCTCTTGGGAGTGTCACCGAAGAGGTCAGCCGCATCCATGGCAGCGTGCAGGGAATGAAGGGTGCGAAGCACACCCAGCCTGCCCGCCTCGGCAGCAAAGTGAGCTGCAGTCCAGCCCACCTCAGTCCGCAGGCAATGCCGGGCACCGTGATCCACAAGGAGCTTGACCATCTCTGACTGCCCTTGCGTTGGACAGTAAAACAGAGAGAGAAGATGCACATGCATCATGCCTTCAGGATGCTGAAGATGGTCACACAGAGCTGATTATAATACCCTCACCATGCAAAGATGGATTTTACTCATGACCTGGCTATGTGATTTACCAAATAAATGACACTCATTAGAAAATGCTGATTTTTTTCCCCCAAACTAGACTGCTTCCGGAAGAATTTTGCAACAAGTCAACAATACAATCAAAAGGTTTTCCATTAATTTCTGAACAGCGCATCTCAATTAGTCATGGACCGTTTGGCTACTGACTATTTCACTGTTTCATTTTGGGTTTTAGTTCAATGCAAACTAAAATTTAAACATAAAAAACCTGAAAAACCTGTGAACATCTTTACTAAAACAAAGGTTCGTTTGATAGGAGATAGAGAAATTACTTGTTCTCATTCACCTTCATATTTTTCTAACCTGTGGAACTGCTTAAAGAAGAAAAAAAAGTTATTTCTACCCAACTTCACACTGCCTTGGTTGAACTAGATCGTTCCAATGGATCTGAAGCCATGCCACTCTCCCATCATCATTTTCTTAAATAGCTCTGTTCCCTTTGCTGATGCCCAAACAAGTAATAATTCACCAGGGAAAAAGTGAAACATGGTGTCAAATGTAAAACAGCAAATCACATACTTGATTTCTGAGCAGAGACAGACATCATGATGAGAGATCCCAATGTGTAACAAATGCCCTAGCATGGAGGAGGACACTGTGTACAATTACACATTATATATATTGTTGCATTCATCTCTTTTTTGGGCTGCAAAGGCATATTTGACTTTAACAGACACTTCTAATGGTGGAAGACCAAATGGGAGCTGCAAACAATTCTGGTCCTGTATTGTTCATTCAATCAGGTGGGATAAAGGGAGGGCAACGTAAAACACACTGTAATTATTTTGTTCTATTGGGTTTGATAAATGCCTGGAACAAATACAGTGGGTTTGACTTTCTGCTCACCAAGACAGATAGACGTACATGAGAAATCACTCCTCTGCACTGTATGAAGTCACCTCTTTGAAAAGTAATGTGAGGACAAGCAGACATGTTATATGCATGTATCATGTAAGCTAGATTTTCACGTGATGGAAAAAGCCTTAAAAAGCACTTTGATGACCATCCCATAAATTATTTTGGAGGCAAATTTCCCACTTAATTTTTTATTTTTTCTTTTTCTTGCTCATTAAGGACAGAACAATCAGATACAAGCTGTGGCTACCAGCAGCATTAACTGCCATCATAGTGAGATGCAATTACAATCAGCATCACCTTTTATGATGCCAGTTTGCAGAGGTAACAGAGCAGGGGGTACCCTTACCTTTTGCAGCAGCCCAGTGCAGCGGGGTCCTGTTGTGCCAGCTGGCATCCTTGTGATTTGGGTCGCATCGCCCTGTCCTCAAAATCTCATCCACCAGGTCATAGTCCCCCACAGCCACAGCTTCGTGGAGCTCTGTCATGCTGCACACTTCAGAAAGGTTCCTGGTAAAAGAGTGATGGTTGATTAGTGGGTGTTCACTGATGCATTGGCTTCTCTCAAGAGTAATTTTAACAGATCAAGCAGCATCTATATTAAAAATGAGACACAAACTGTGAGAAAGCAGGGTTTACACAAAAATAAGGAAAAAGGAATGAGTGGGGAAAAAGAAAAGCAGTTTATCCAAACTAGTGATCACAGACTGACAGTGATGTTTGGTTTGTAGTCATGGAAATCTGGAGCAAAGTGCAGTCCTTTACACAAAGGACTTCTACATAAAACCACGTTGAATTTCTCAAGGATGTTGCTAACAAACAGCCAGCTCAGGCCAAACATTTACTGTGGGGTCTGTTAGTGCTTAGTACCATAGAAACTGGCTCCTCCCTTGCCAGAGCTGCAGATCCATTATTGGTGGTGCTTTATTGCAATGAAAGAAATGTCTGTGAAGGTATCTCCTGATGTCGATGAGTGCAAATAATCAAGCTATGGCATGTTGCTGAAAAATCTCGTCTCCATAGCCTTGCTTCGCACATTCCAGTCCCATACAACAGTCCCCCATCAAGAAATGCAAGCAAATCTTCAGCCCCTGCAAGGCTGTGGATTTCAATAATTATACCTGTGTTAGGGGATATTTCCTAGCTGCTTTGCTGACAGGGAATTTAAGGAGCTTGCAAGGCTCACTATCCTGTCCCACCATCCTGGGGATGGAAACACAGTATTTTCTCCAGTCTGGCTAAATCATCGTAGACTCATAGAACCACAGAATGGTTTGGGTTGGAAGGGACCTCAAAGATCATCAATGAGGAAAAAATGTGTACATTTCCATATTGACAGGTGGTCCTGAGCTAGTTAGGCTGATTCCTTTCATAAACCAGAGGAGTTTTAGGATTTCTTCAGGCTTTTGAACTGCATTTACTCCATGAAATGAAAATTACTATTTTCACAGATTGAAAAGAGTGCGATTTCTACATTCAGCATGTTGGAAAGGACCAACATGGGAGCTTTCAGAGGCTGATGTGAAGGAAGGTTTGCAATGCTGGGGCTACATGCTGGGAGCCAGAGGTGGATATGGGCCATTTCCTTGCTCCCAGCTCCCATAAACATCCCAATCACATCCCAAATCCAGGCTGGAGGGACACACAACCACCTCAACCCTGCTTTCTTGTAAGAAAGAGATGAGATTATAAAGGTCAGTGGGAATTACCAAGCCGGTCCCCTGACTTAGGTGGCTGGACTGTGTAGCCCAGATACCAAAGACCCATACATGACATTTACGGAGTTTAACTCCTGCGCATCAGGAAATATCAGAATATATTAAAAGATACAATAAATTTTGGAGCTCCTCAGTGGACTACCAAAGTACCATTGGCTTTGGCATGTTGCTTTAACCACTTACGCCCTGTCTCCTCCTCATTGTCTCACACTAACCTTGAAGAATCTGTCCCTTTAGATAAAGGTCTTCAGAGCCCTTTTTCAAGAACGTTCATCAGCATTAAATCTATCTTGAAAATGTTATGTTCTAATGCATCCAGTCCATCACCGAAACAAGTGCTGGACAAAAGTGCAGGAAAAATAGTAATAATCTTGGACCTTTCCATGCCACTTTCTTGTTCTTTTTCAAGGAATTGCCAACAGAATTCAGAGTATAAAAATATAACTTAAATTTCAAGCACGTTTGTGATCTGCCAGCTTCAGCTTATATCCACAAATGTATATGCAAAGGGGAAAAGGAGAAGCCAACAATCCCACCTCCAGAGCTCACCAGCTCTCCAAGGATGCAGCTTCCCAAGACAAATTTTACCTCCTGTCCCTGCCCTGCTGCTTCCCTTTGCTGGCCTTGAAGCTCATATGGCTGTTTCATCAGCTGCATCAACCTGCTGCTGTCTCAGAAAACATGATCCTTTTATTTTTGGTGCTGGTTTGGGGGTTAATTCCCTAAACTCGGCGTTATCGAGGGGCAAACGCCAGGGCTGTGTAAAGGAGTAGGGAGCAGGTGCAGATCCGCCCCATCGGTAGGGACCCGCGCTTGATCCACCTTAAACTGCTCCAGAAGTTGCACCCAAAAGTGAGATTGTTTTCCCTGGAGTGTTGTTATCCCCTTTTCACGAGGCCAGAGGAAAAGATCTGGATGTTTATGGAGGAACCTTGACCGAAATGGCAGCGCTCCCTCCCGGCTGCAGGTCCCCCCTCCTCACCCAAAAGCACCCCGGAAGCGTCGCCGCTCCTCTGCAGGATGTTGCAACCTGTTTGGGTGGTTTTCCTCACTGGGATCCCAGTGCTTGACCCGCCAACCTCGGCAGCACCAGAGGAAAGCCAAGAAAGCTCACAGCCGCGTGCCAGCAATCCCATGCATAAACCCGTCAGTGCCGTACAAAGGCACAGCCCAGCGCCTAAGGAGCAGCGGGGTCCTGTGCGGCGCGCAGTGATTTTCAGGGATGGCTCCATGCCAGACACTTTTCCAGGCCCAGCGACGGTCTCTCCCGGGAAAATTGTCCCATCTGAACACTAAGGCAAAGTTTAGTCCCTCCCCTTCAGGGAGAGCCCGGCCGCCGGTCTGCCCGCGAGAGAGACCTCCTCCTGCGGGAGCTGCCGCCTCTCGCCGGCCTCCTGAGGGACGACGGTGGCCGACGGGTCCGTCCTGCACCTCCAGCCAGCGGGACGGGAGCGGAGGGCAGCTGGGGCAGTGCACACCAGGTATGTGGAGTGCCGGGCGCTGCTACGTAGGGAAGAAGGGTCCGGGGATAGCGTGGGGAGGAGCAACCGTGGTGAGAGGGGGATTTTAAGGAGCTCAGTAGTTTCTGTGCAGTCACTGGCACAGCTTGCCAGTGCTCTCGCTCCCTGGCTCCAGCCAGCTTTTCCCAAAGCCTCTCCCAAATCCTCACAGGCTCAAGCTTCTCCACTTCCTCCCAGCCCCTTATCTGACCCGAAATCCGTGTGTCCCTGCGGAAGGGTTAGATTTGCTCCGGGTAAGCTGCATGGGGGGGGGGGGGGGGGGGTCATGGTGGACTGCCTCTTCCTGCTGTGTGTACAGCCAGTGTTTGGAGGAAAGGTGAATGGAGTTTTCCTGCAGGGAAAAGTAACCCACCTCCTGACATGGACATGCCCAGCATGGGAATGAGAAGCAGCAGTCCCGGGCTGCACCAAGGGAAACTCAGACTAGATGAAAAGCGAAAAAATAATTCACAGCAGGGATGATTAAACTCTGCTTCATGTGTCCAGCACTGAGACATGCAAAACCAAGGCAGCCCTATACATATGCTGCTTTGAGCAGGGCTTTGGACTATGTGACCTCCAAGTGGTCCTTCCCAACCTAAATTCTTCTGGGAGGCTGTGAGGGACACAGAACATGAGGTTGTGGGTGCTCTGCATTATGGCATTCATCTCCCCCAGACCCAGCATCTGCAAGGTGGGACCCTGCACCCTGGCTGCTGTTGGAGCTGACAGGGAGAGAGATGGCGGGGTTAGGATGTGGTTCCCCTGGTGTACTTTAAGTCCAATGAGCTCAGCAACAGGTGACAAGGTGGTGGACTGTAAGGTGAGTCGACACTAACAGAGCCTGCCTGTACTTTAGCCTGTGAGGCAACCACCTCCAGGAGCAGCAGGTGGTGGCTCTTCAGAGCAGGAATGAAGAGAGACAATGCCATCCAAGCTTGGACTTACCAGCCCTGCTGACATGATTTACAGCAGCTGAGAAGCTGTTGTGACTTACTACTGGGGGCATGCAGGGTCCTCTAATGCGCAGCTCTAGGTGGAAGTAGATGCTCAGATCTCCATCTCTGGAGGTTGTTATTGGTTTGCCTCCCCTTTTGCTTTTCCTGCTGGAAGTGAAACAATTAATGCCTTCAAAATCAGATAATATAAGGGGGGAAGGGACCTATCTGCACTGGAGTTGTGCTTGCAGGGAAGTGAGAGTGGTCATTCCCGCTGAAGGAGGTACACTTGAATTTAGCCCTTGTATCCAGAAGCTCCGGTTTTTGGGAAGACTGAACGCAGTTGCCTGCTCCCGCTGATTCCAAAGCTGCTGCCTGCTACTTCCACCCGAAGTCCTCATGTCCCGCCCCCATTTCCCAGCCATACAGCAGACAGGTTTTCCAGCACCCAGGTCCTGCTGCAGGCCCAAACCAGCAGGTAAAGGGTGAGAAGAATTGCTTCAGTGAGTAAAATGAGGCACTTCAGAGCAGGGACCAGAACTGGGGCTTTAAGGCAAATGCTGTCATAACTCTTATGAGTGCTTTTCCCCCCAGACCCAGTGAATGTTGAATGTTTTGATATCTGGGGTAGGGACTACAGTGATCCCATGCCCCAGTGATGAGAAATTGCTCTGCAGTGCCAAATCAGGCAGGGAATGTACTTAAATTACCGAAGGGGGCAGTGACACATCCATCTGTTGCAGCGTATCTCACTGGGGAAGTGCCATTGAGATGAGCATATGAAGACATGGCTGGAAGGACCTGGCCTAACCTGGGGTACAGGGGCATCACCTGAAAGGCTCGGAATCACCCAGCTCCACCTTTGCTTCTGTGTCTCCATTTTTCATCCTGAGAAAGCACAGACTCTGCTTCCCCAGCCTTATGTGCCATCTGTGCTCATGGTGATGTGCTGTCACCAAATTACTGAGGTCAGCACCACCCCTGCACTAAGCCACACCAAGATGCTAAGAATCATGGAATCACAGAATAGTTTGGGTTGGAAGAGACCTTAAAGTTAATGCATTTCCAACCCCCCTGCTATGGGCAAGGGCACCTTCCACTAGAGCTGGTTGCTCCAAGCCCTGTCCAACCTGGCCTTGAACACTTGTTGGATGGAAGCAGCCTTTAAGAAGTGCTGTGTGCTTGTTTACTGCAAAAAAAGAAATGTCTCACATCAGTGGAAAAATACACATTTGCATCTCAGTGAGAGCCTCAGCCCTTTGCACTCTGCAGCACAAAAGGCTCTGTGTGAAGAGCTCTCTCCTGCTCCCCCATGTTGGCCAGGCTCCGATCCCCTGCTTTAGCAGCCTTCAAATAAAGGATAAGCCAAGGTCAAGGGAAAACAAAGAGGAAAACAAGTAAAACAAGGATTAAAACTGGTAAAACGTCCTCTGCTGCTGCCCACTGTCCAAGTGAGAGCTGCATAGCAACTGCTCCCTGTTTGCTCTTGCATTGCCCGGACCCTGCTGCAGCTCGGTCCACCCTTGCTGGAGAAGCTGGCACCTCTCCATCCCCCAGCTGCTGGGATGGATACTTATGGAGGTGGCAGAGATGAGGTTTTGTCAGGCACAGGGAGAGGTCACCCCAACACCAGCACCCCCATCCTCTGTTCTCCCCCACCAGTAACTCCCCACAGGCTGCATGGAGATGCTGAGCAGCCTGCGGAATGGCAGTCGCAGTGGGGAAGGTGCTAGGAAGAAGCACAGTGATACCCACAACCCTGTCCTGCTGCTCTCATGTGCCTAAGCTCTCCTACTGCAAGCCCCCAAAGCACTGGAGAGGAGAGTTTGCAGGATCTGGCCCCCAAAAGCACAATGCCAGATTGCCTCCTCGTGCCAGCTTACACAGACGCAGGGAAGTCAGTGACAATTTATACCAACATTGGATCCAGCCTTAGAATTTAAGTGCCCGGAAAGGCTGTTGGAGCTGGTTCCTGCGCCCTTCCAATCCCCAGTGCCGAAGCTGCTGCAGGAACTGCCTGATGACAGCCACAGCATGTTGGCTCTGGCAAACAAACTCAAACCCATGAACTACAGGCCAAAACCACCATTAAACACGAGGAAGCCATCATCTGCCTGACAATGTTTGTAAGCACCAATGCGGGCATGCTGCTGTGAGACGCAACTTCAACTTCCATTTTCACACTGAGACAACACCGTGTTTATTGCACTTGAAGTGGATCCAGTATTGTCCAGGGCATGCATGGACTCCAGTTGTTAAAAATCTAGGAGCAGGACACTCATCTCAGATATCACCTATTGTACAACCAGCTGGGCTGCAGGATTCCAGGCTTAAGACGTACACAGACTGGGGGGTAAAGGTTGGACTTGATGATCTTGAAGGTCTTTTCCAATGTAGCTGATTCTGTGATTCTATGATAAACACACAGCATAACATTCTATGATAAACAGCCTGATGCATTTCTTAAGTAAGAATGTAAGAATTTGATTTCTAGTACCTGCAGGAGGAGAGCTGGTATGATGGATGCTGTTATCTCACAGTATCCATAGGAAAATCAATTCCCAGCACTTAATTTAACAGCTATAGGGTTTTGGGTTGTTTCTTTTCTGCTATAGATAGTGGAGGCGCATAAATGATGATAGGTTGGGTTAGGACAAGAAGAACAGGCCTATGGTGCAAACTACAGAGGCTAGCAGGATGTAGGTTTGGCATTTCTTTTTCTGCTGTTCCTTTCAGAGGTAGACAAACTGGGCAGAGCAGCAGTTTAGCATGAGTAGTAAAATGCTCTGTACAGGGCATCTCACTATGCTCTTATTTAATTCTAAAGGGGGCCTACAAGAATGCTGGAAAGGGACTTTTTACAAAGTGACAGGACAAGGGGAAATGGATTTAAACTGAAAGAGGGGAGATTTACATTAGGTATTAGGAAGAAGTTCTTCACTATCAGCATGGTGAGGCACTGGCACAGGATGCCCAAAGAAGCTGTGGCCGCCCCATTCCTGGCAGCGTTCAAGCCTAGGCTGGATGGGGCTCGGAGCAACCTGGTCTAGTGAAGGTGTTCCTGGCCATGTCAAGGGGTTGGAACTGGATGATCTTAAGGTTCTTTCCAACCCAAACCATTCTGTGATTCTGATCCCCCAAAAGAGTAAAGCGGAGCAAATACATCATTTTTACCTGCACCTGAATTAGGCACCTTTTGGATTTCACATGAAATCACATTGGTCTAGATTAAGGAAAGTCACACTCCAGATGCAAAACATCTTTCAATTTGCATTTCTTACCGTAAGCAAGGTGCATGCCTGAAGAAAAACGTTAAGGTATCACAGGTGACATTTTACTGAAATTCAAGTATGAACAGGAGTAGGTCATAAGATAAGCAGTGGGGTTTCCCCACCTCTTTTGTATCCTTTTCTTAGTATCTATTAGTGCTTTAAAACTTAATGCTCTGCTTAATGCATCATCTGGCTTATGAGACTAGTAGGAATTTTAAGAGTTGCTTTTTAAAAAACAGCCTTAATATTTGACAGATTCTGGTCATTTAATGCCCCCAGAACTTCTGTTCAGAAAAGCCAGACCCAGAGCGATGGCTGCAGATGAACTCCAGCCCTTCAGCCTTGGGTGGGCAGTCAGAGCTCTGCTCTTAAACCTACTGCCAAGTCCTTTTGTAGCGCTGGGTAAGAGAAAGAAGGCATTTATACCAACCCCCTCCAGTTTATAACCTGGTAATAGCCTTGTAGCTATTAAAAAAAAACCCCAAAAGTTACATTAAAAAGTTATATTTAAAAGGTCTGTAGCTTTTTGACAAACAGGGCTTACTAGAATATTAAAAAATGAGAAGAAACTCTCAGAGAAACTACACCATGAAACAGCACACACATTCCTTCAGTTACTTATAACAACTGTTCTATTCTTGGTTTTGTTCTCTTTCTTTCAAAGGGGAATAAATTTCCCAACAGCCCCAGAAGGCCTGAGGCTCCCCCTTAGGTACCGTTTGGCTTCTGTGCTAAATGCAAAAGTTCCCCCCAGATTTGCAGTTCTAGTTAGGACAGCTCTCTGGTTAGATCCAGCTCCATAAATGATGCCTTATTGTCAGCTGGAACCCTGTACAGCAAAGATGCTGAAGCCAGAGCATCAAACTTCCCTTTACAATTTCTCATGAAAATGAAGTCAGGTTTTTGTTTTTTTTTTTCTTTTTAATTTTAATTCCATTTTTGGGTAAAACTTTTACAGTTCCAGAAACGCAGTACTCGGTTTCCCTGTTTACTGCTGACCCCACACAATCTCTGCCTTTCCCCCATATACACATTCCCCAGCATCCAGCGGAAACCCTTCCAGAAGCAGCACCCCTAGTCACTGAGCCAGCTGCAGGAGGAACTGGCAGGGCCACCTCTTCAAAGACCAACAGCAAAGCTGACAAGCTGAGTCTTAAATTCAACCCTCAGCTGCGTTTAAACTCTCTTCCAGCTGCTATTAGTAGCAGCCAAGCATTTAAACCCAGCCGCATCCTCTCCTGCCATCAGGTAAAGCTCCCTCCGAGCAGTTTCACTTTATGGGAATGTATGAAAAATTTCTTCACAAAGAGGTATTGGAAGAGGCTGCCCTAGGTTAGTGGTGTAATCACTGTCCCTCAGTGTTCAAAACCTGTGTAGATGAGGCCCTCAGTGACAGGGTTTAGCAGTGGTCTCGGCAGCCCCAAGAGAATGGTTGGACCTGATGATTTTAAAGGTCTTTTCCAACCTAGTTGATTCTGTGATTCTATGGAGCTGGGCTGTTCGGTGTTCTCTCAGACTGACTGATGTGGAACTTTCTCTATGCTGACGAATGGAGTTGCTAGGTGCAAAGGGGAGCTGGCAGCAGAGCAACACGGTACCAGTGATAGGTTTCCTCTTTGCTCCCCTTTCAGGTATGTTGAGGGGGGCTGTACATCTGACAGCGGTACCGCCGTGTGTCCTCATTGCCCATCGTGTCCTAAGGAGCAGGGCAGAGGCGTGCGGGCAGGGCAGGGCAGCACATCCCTAGGCGGCCAGGTCGTAGTCGTCGCGCTCCTGGTTGTAGTCGAGCACTTTCTGCCTGAGGCGAGAGGCGTCCACCCAGGTGATGAAATCCTCCACGGCGCGGGGGATGAGGACGGCGGGGTCGGTCACCACCTCGGGCCCCACGCGGACGTGGCCCTGCTCCACGAAGGTGACGGCGTGGCGCAGGTTCTGCGCCATGCGCAGCTTCACCAGCAGGCAGGGCAGGCGCCGCCGGCAGAACGCGGCCGCAGGCAGGCTCTCGCAGACGGCCAGGGACTGCCGCCCGTTCACCAGCCCCAGCCCGTACAGCTTCTCCAGCAGCGCTGCCGCGCAGCGGGAGCGGAAGGCGGCGCTGGCTGGGCCCAGGTCCCGCAGGCGGCGGGCCAAGGTGCGGACGGCGCGGGCCAGCGCCTTGTAGTGCACGTAGTCTTCCCGCCGGCCCAACCGGTAGCGCCGCAGCGCCTTCACCTCGGCCAAGCTCCCCGCCGCCGCCTCCCAGCTCACCAGCTCCAGCCGCCGCAGCAACTTCTGCTCGTGGTACTTCAGCTTCCGCACCATCTTGACGGGAACGTGATGCCGGCAACCGCCGCCCTTTCCGGGGAGGAGCGACCGCGCTCCGCCTGCCGCGGCCCCGCCCCGTCCTCCCCGGAGGGCACGGGGCCTGGCCGAGCCTCTTCGTCAGCCGGGCATGGCCTCCGGTCGGGGGTACGCTGTGCCGGGGCTGCTGCCTGCCGCCCCCGGCAGAGGGGAACGTGGTTGATCAGAGTCGCGGCGGCTGCCGGAGCGTGGGGGCCGCTGCCTAGGGAGGGATGCGGCTGCTCCCCGCTGCGCTCTGCTGGTCCCCAGGGCGGGCCTGGCTCCGAGGGCTCACCCCAGGTACGGACCTGCTTCCCAACAGCCTCCCCTGCACGGACAGGCCGTTTCTCTCCAGCGATCAAACCCAGCCTTCATCATCCCTCTTGAGGAATGGCTCCAGCGTCCGGTTTTCTCCGTGACATCCTTCTACCCCGATTCGTAGGCTTGTTTTGCTCACCGAGGAGCTGTGAAATCTCCGCTCTCTGCCGGTCGGACTAGGAGGAGCAGCTCCATGTCGTAGCCTGGTGGGGAGGGAACTGCCTTCACAACTGAAACTTGCTGCTCTTGAGCTTGCGCTTCCCTCTTCGTGCCCAAGAAGTGAGACTGCTGCTGCTGCTGCTCTGCACCGCAGCACCTCGACCTCCTGAGTGCTGCCACAGCTCCCACAGCCAGAGGATTCCTCCCTGCCTTTCTGTTCAGTGCATGGTATTCTCTGATCCTTGGGATTCAGGATACTACTCCAAGGAAACTCCCCAAAAGAGTAGGTCAGGTTGGTGACTTGGGATGTCAGATCTCTGATTCTCATCAGCAAGTTCCTGTATCAGCTCAACCGTGAATTTC
Source organism: Myiopsitta monachus (assembly GCA_017639245.1). NCBI lineage: Eukaryota > Metazoa > Chordata > Aves > Psittaciformes > Psittacidae > Myiopsitta > Myiopsitta monachus. The sequence goes on along the minus strand of CM029922.1, from coordinate 19,392,388 downwards.
CTATTCCTACATCTTCAACATGCTGCATTTTTGTCAGGGTAGATGATCTGTCACACAGGACGTTGCAGTCTCTTGATTTGCTTTGTGTTTTTCCCCAGGTTTGTCAGTGAATGCCCCAATGGAACCGGGGAGCAGCAGCACTGAGAAGTTTTATAGGATCCCCAAAGGAAAGGGGCCACACTCGGTTGGATGTACAGACCTGATGACAGAAAATGCAGTTGAGGTAAAGCTCTCAGTGCTTCCTTCTTAGGATTAAACCCACGATGTTAGTGAAACAACTTGCTATAGTTTTACAGATGAATCAGGCAGAAGGTCTTGTCTGTGCACAGGGATGCTCCATGGCACACACTCAGAGCTGAGCTTCCTGTCCCCTTCGTCCCAATGTAGCATGTGTACTGGGCCTTTACCAGATGGATGTAAACTACAAGTCTCCCCTATAGCTACTCCCTCCTTCCTTCCTAACATCCTTGCCTTCCTGGCTCCCCTAGGCAAGATAATGCAGACCAGCTTGTGTCCTCCTGGGACCCATGGGGTTCTTTCCCATCCATCCCACTGCTCCCTTCTGCTTTGGCTGCTGCAGAGACTCCACATGCAGTGTATGAGACTGTAGCTGTTTTTTCATCACAAAGATCCAAACAGGGTTTGGCAGGGCTGGGTGATGAGAGTAGGCAGTGTTTCAACCGCAGGGTAAAGCATGAGGTACCTTCCTGAGGTTTTATCTATCAGTAAAAGAGCAGATGCCAATTCTGTAAGTGGTTAGTACAGAGAGAAACCATGGTAAGGAGATGGGGACAGTAAGTAGGTAGCTAATGAGCTCACTTGTGGGTTTCCATTTCAAATTCTGTTGCTTTTTAATTTTCCCATGAGAATGTGCCTGAATCTACACTGTGGTTTTATTCCACAGGCTAGCCAGGTATAGTGGAACTTGTGATCAGTTTGTAGTGGTGATTCATATGTTTTTCTTTACTGAGCTTACTCCATACTAGCATAAAATAAGCAATTAGTTTCTCTTTGCAATCAGCCTGTGTGTTTTTCTGAGATAAGCAATCTGTATAATTACAGTTCTCTCAGGTATAGGTAATGAACCTCTTCCCCTTTCTGGTATGCAGTTAGTCACCTGGGGAAGTTCACTGGAATCATTCTGGGATCAAATTAATAATCAGTTCCAGTACGGATGAAGATGATTTCTTCTGTAATGGTCTTTGTGTCAAAGCTTGATTTAAGTTTGATGACTAAATACAATCAAGCTTCATTAAACAAGTTTTTGGTGCATGTTATGTATGGAACTGATAAATTAGTGTTCAGGAAACCAGATTTTGTTCCAAAGCTCATGTTCTTTTTGTCCCTAGACTTAATTTGTTAAAACAAAAGTACAGTTTCAGCAAGACAGGGAATTTGAATAGTGTCACAAGTTTCCTTGCAAACCAGGAAGTAAGAATACAAGTTACACGCAGCTTATCTGCCAGGAGGTCTGCTCTAAGGTGTGCCATGGTACATTGCTGCTCTCTGCGTAGAAGGAATCTTGGCAAGGGGCTATGGAGGATCTGTGTAAATGTGGAAAGTTTGGGTGGTTTCCTGGAAGACCTGGAGTGCAGACAATAAAAGAAGATCCAAACTGGTAAGAAACAGAGGCAGATAAAACACAGTTTAACAAAGCTGTGTTTAGAAAGATGAACCACTGCAGGCTTTTAAACATCTGGATGAGGAGGAAGAACAGTACCTTGCACTCCTTTGCTGTGCAGCTGCCCAAGAGCTTTACTGACTGCCTTTTGCTCAGCTTAGCCAGCCATGCTATAGCCACATTGAGATCACGCCCATGACTCTACCCACATCTCTGCTGGACCACATGTCCAGAAACGAGTCTCAGGGTAAAATTTGTCTTGCTAACCTAGAGGAAGGGTATACTTCTAGGAGGGTTCTTTTTTTCCCCAGTTAGCAAGCTGACTTGGGTAAGTAACAGCTGGAAGGGTGAAGGGAAGAGTCACCCCTGATAAACTGATCAAACTGCAGCATTGTGCCATTCCCTGAAGGGGTGGCATAGTGAGGAACGCACTAAAAATGATCCAGCAGTATGCAGAAATGGAGTAAATAGGTAGTGTTTGTAATGCTTAACTTCATGAAATGGAGCATTATGAACTAGCCGTAGGATAATCTAGAGAAGGTGATGTGTGTCTTTGCCTGGATGCCAACGGTCATGCTACTTTAAATTCATTGCAGGGACAGAAAGGTAGTGACATAGGATTGGCATCAAAGCCTATCTAGGATAGCCATTTTCTTGTGAGTTAATTCTTTTGAGCTGTCATTCTTGTATCTGAAGCCCTTGGCAAAAAAAGTGTCTACTTTTTCTTCACAGGGAAGCTTCTTGCGCCTGTATTATCCATCATGCAGTGCCACAGATAATGAAGAGGCACCATGGATTCCAGATAAAGAATACTATCAGGGACTCTCTGACTTCCTTAACATGTACCGAGTTGTAGGAGAAAGGCTTTTCCAGTACTACGTTGGTAAGAGTGGTTCTGGTTTTATTCCTTGACTAGTGCAAGGGCATGAGCTCTGTAAGCTCAGTTGTCGCCTCAGTGCTCCATGAGCCCTGTGTTACTGCTGCAGGACTGAAAAACAGTTTTTCTCAAAGGAGTGTGCTTGTTTGGGATGGGTTTGTGTAGTGAGGCTCAATGCTGAATGTGACCCAGTTCTCAGGCAGATCTGCAGTGTCTTGACTGCTCCGAGTATGAATGGCTGGGCAGTTTGCTCTAGGAAGAGCTTGGATAAGCTGCACCTATGTGTTGGGATTTAAATCCCACAGTGTAGATATACAAAGATCAGATAGATCCTAAGGTCTGAATACCAACTAGACTTGGATGTGTGCCTATCCCTATCAATCTGATTTCATAGGGTTTAAGAGCTATGGGGGGCTTGTGCTAGGCTGTGGATGGGAGGAGGAGAAGAAGGTAACTTCTTGTCCTGAGCAGAAAGTGTTTTCAGAATTAGATCTGTATTTGTCTCCTGTATTGTAAGGATGAGATTTGGTACCTTGTCTTTAGATGACCACCATGAAATCAGCAGTCACCAGATTCTCTCATTTCAGTAATAATGACATATGCTTCAATTTTTATCTAGGTTCAGTGACCTGTCCTGCAAAGTCAAATGCTGCTTTTAAGCTGGGAGAAAAATACCCACTCCTCATTTTTTCCCATGGACTTGGAGCTTTTCGGTAATTCCACAGATTGCTGCTAAATTATTTCCGCTGTCTATGTAGACAGCAGCCTCCAAGAACGGTTCTGAACAGATTTTCAGCAGGGGGGTGAGACCTCCGTGATGTTGAAAAAGATTTGAACAGGCTGCTGTGTATCAGTACCCTTCCACTGAAATCAGCAGCAGTAAATAGAAGCAGGGTTGGTGTACTTGTTTGTTTTCCCTGTGTATTTTAGGGGTGAAGGTACTTCCTAATCCATGAGCATGTTGTAAAGATCAGCTAGTTGATTTTTGGACAGCTCTTTGAAGATGTAAAGTGTGATACGTGCTACTTGTTTAAAATCATTAGCATTTTTTCTTCTGAATAGATAGTAAAACAGTAACAGAGTTCTGTGAAATGGCTTTGGTGCCTGGCATACAAAAGCCTGCTCTACTGGCTAGCAAATTCAAACAGAAGAAATAGTGAACCTATGTATGTGAACCTATGTGAACCACACATGCATCGTGTGGTCAATGTTTAAAGAGCAGTCTAACTGAAATAATGACCTATGCACATCTCACCAGGGTATGGTTTTGATTGCAGGACCATCTATTCTGCTATTTGCATAGAGATGGCTTCTCAAGGCTTTGTAGTGGCTGCTGTGGAGCACAGGTGCGTGTACTGCACATTCTTGAGTTCTGATGGAAAGAAACTTTCTCAAATAAGTTCTAAAGAAGAACTTATGTGCTTTTTAAAGAAAAACTAACTTACCTTCTTCAGCCCTGTCACCCTCCTCACACGCTATTTCTCTTCACGCCCCATTTCTCAGCTTAACTCTTATCTAAGCAAAGGGGAGGTTTAGATTGGATATTAGGAAAAGTTTCTTCACCAAAGGGGTGCTCAGATATTGGAACAGGCTACCCAGGGCAGTTGTGGAATCATTGTCCTGGGAAGTGTTCAAAAAAACATGTAGATGAGGCCCTTAGTGACAGGTGTAGTAGTGGACTTGGACTCCTGGGATAAAGGTTGGACTTGATCTTAAAGGTCTTCTCCAATCTAGTTGATTCTAGAGGGGATTTGCTTAGATAAGCCCTTGAATGAGAAGTCCTGAAGTAGATATCATTCATCATTCTTCAGGCAATCTGTTTTTCTCTCTTTCTGTTAGAACCCGGATAATAACTTCCTTGGGAGACATAGTTTAGTATGAAGTGTGACTGCCCATGGCAGGGGGGTTGGAACTACATGATCTTAAGGTGTTTTCCAACCCTAACTATTCTATGATTCTATAATATAATGGAAGCGGGAGTTTTGGTGGGGTTAATGCATTATTTAGAAAGTCTGTCTACACTCAGTAACGATTGCAGCAGCATTGGTTGGTAGCTGAATCTCTTGAGATAAGTGAAATCTGAAACTTCTGCCAGCTTCATTTCAAACATCCCCAGAAATAACCTTATGTTGGTTTTACAGAGATGAATCTGCTTCAGCAACGTATTATTGTAAAAAAAAGTCCATTTCTGAACCACAGGAAGAGTCTACGTCCGGCCTGGAGAAGGAGTGGATCTACTACAGGAAACTAAAAACTGGAGAGGAAGAGCGTTGTCTGCGCCATAAGCAGGTAGTCATCCTAAGTCTGGGCTCTAGGAAGTGAGGCAGGAGTGGTATGTTGAGGGCTAACCAGCAGACTCTTTCCCTTTGACTATTCCTTCAGTCTTTTGCTAAGACTCCGGGCATATGCAAAAATACATCAAGTCCTGTGTGTCCCTGAAGATGGGAAAGCCAACAACAGCTTTCTTCAGAGCACAAACTGCTTCCTCAACAAAGCTTTCTCGTGAAGTTGCACTGTTGGGCGTAGTCAGCTGTTTCACCCCTGGTGCCAGTCAACTTTCTGTTTCTTCTCTGTGTGTTCACACTTTTGCTGCCCAGCCTTTAAGTGACACAGAATTCATCTCAAATGTTTGTGTAGCCTTAGGCTTGCTTTAGCTTTTGTTTACGGTTGGATAGCAAGATGAATCATAGAATCATAGAATAGTTAGGGTTGGAAAGGACCTTAAGATCATCTAGTTCCAAACCCCCTGCCATAGGCAGGGACACTTCACACTAGGCCGCGCCACCCAAGGCTCTGTCCAACCCTGGCCTTGAATACCAGCAAAGATGGAGCATTCACAGCTTCCTTGGGCAACCTATTCCAGTGCCTCACCACCCTTACAGTAAAGAATTTCTTCCTCATATTCAATCTAAACTTCCCCTGTGTAAGTTTGAACCCGTTACCTCTTGTCCTATCATTACAGTCCCTCATGAAGAGTCCATCCCCAGCATGCCTATAGCCCCCCTTCAGATACTTCAGATATTGGAAGGCTGCTATGAGGTCTTCACACAGCCTTCTCTTCTCCAGGCTGAACAGCCCCAACTTGCTCATCCTACCTTCATACAGGAGGTGCTCCAGTCCCTTGATCGTCCTCATGGCCCTCCTCTGCACTTGTCCCAACAATTCCATGTCCTTTTTCTGTTGAGGACATCAGAACTGCACACAGTACTCCAAGTGAGGTCTCACAAGAGCAGAGCAGAGGGGCAGGATCACCTCCCTCGACCTGTTGGTCACGCTCCTTTTGATGCAGCCCAGGATACGGTTGGCTTTCTGGGCTGCGAGCGCACACTGCCGACTCATGTTCATTTTCTCACCATGTTTGCTTCATCATCTTCAACACACTTTAATGTGGTTTATAGCAATATAGACAATGCAGACTTCCTGATGATAAGCAGTATCCATCCTAGATGTGATAGTGGTCATACTGACGATTTCCTCCAAGCATAGACTTGACCTTTAAAATAATGGGAGTGTTTTTTCCCAGTAAGGCAGACTCAGCCCTGGAGGTGTTTATCTCCCTGGGCCATACAGACAGTAGTACAAGAGTCATTTCCTGTGTGCATACAATATCCTACTTACAAGTCTAAATGCACAGTGTCCGAGCTTGCAAATAACCTCCAGAAGCTGTTGCCTGCAAATTTCAGTAATGGATAAGTCAGGAGATTGAGATTTGTTTGAAATTCAATGATGTGCAGACATCTTGCTGTTGCCTACACAACTGCAGTTGCCAAGGACAGCACTGTTCTCTGGCTGCTTTTGAAGCTTTACTGATATACCAAAGTCAAAGCCACTTCTTGTTCTGAACAATGAGAACCTTTATTTGCAACACCTTTGTACAATTTTCAGGAATATATATATATCTACAAGAAAACTGGCTTCTTGACTGTTTCTTATTTTGGGTTTATCCAGTGTAAAGATGGTTTCAGGGGTGTTGTGCGGATGGGGCAAGTGATGTATTGACATTTGCTCATCAAAGTGAGCACAAGGAGGAGCAGCGAGTCAGCCTTCCTTGTAGTTGTGTAACTTAAGCTTCTGCACATCCCAGCAACCTCTTCTCTGAGTAGTGACAGGATGAAGGATTGAAGGTCTTGGCACTTGGATCTACATGTGCGTGTAGATCCTCCGTGTGCAGAGGATCTACACAAGAGCTTCAATTCTTTGGACTTCCAAAAGTCAGTTTTGTTGTTGATCAGACATCAGAGTTCCATTCTGCAGTTCAGAATAGTTCTTACAGCATCAGACACGAAGGGTAGGGGGAAATCAGACAGTCTTGTGTCCAAAGGGCCTGCAAGCCTAGTGGTTGTCTGAAAATTCCTTCCACTGCTCTGTCTCAACATCTGTTTCTCCCCAGGTGCAGCAGAGAGCACAGGAGTGCATCAAAGCTCTCAATCTCATTCTTAAAATCAATTCAGGAGAGGAAGTAACGAATGTGCTAAATTCAAACTTTGACTGGAATAGCCTAAAGGTGAGTGAAGGGCCGCGACTGCATCTTGTTAAACACCTAATAATGCTTTCGGTTTCCTCTTCCATTTCTAAACTGGTGCTTGTAAACTATTCTGAAGATCATACTGTAGGTCTGTGAAAATATTCTCAGCTAGATAGATAGCAATGGAGCTGAAATAATACTTCTCCAATAAGATCTATTGCCTAAAAAAGTATTCCATTAAAACAAACAAACAAAAAGAAAACAAAGTTTGGGAAAGAAAGTCTCTTACAGCACCTGGATTTTTTTGACAGGATTCTGTTGATACTAGCAGAATAGCTGTGATGGGACACTCTTTTGGTGGTGCTACAGTTATTGAGAGTCTCAGCAAAGAAATAAGATTCAGGTAAGTATGCAAAACAAGGCAAGAGACATTTGGCACTTAAGAGGTCTGGAGCAGGGGGCCTTGCCTAAGATCCCCCAACTGCTGATTAGCTCTTGAAGAAAAGGCTTGTTTGGCATGTGTTCTTTTCTCAAGTTGTGCTTTTTAAACTGTGGGGATGTGGTGGAACACAACAGCTGTATCATATTGTATCATGTACCATGATACTGTAGCACCCTGATGAATCTCCTGTGCTGGGCTGCACCTGGCAACTGAGACAATGGATACTGCGATAATGGGTTAATTCTCTTCCCCCAGAGAAGAAATAATTCTGAAACAGTGATTCATTCATCTGTTCCCCTGTTCAGTTTCATAGAGTGTTTCTCTGCCATGTCTCCTGCAAATCAAAGCATGCTGAGAGCTCCCATACAAAGCTTCCTGCTTCTGTGACAATACGCAGTTGTTTTTGACAGATGTGGCATTGCCCTCGACGCGTGGATGCTTCCAGTAGGAGATGACATTTACCAAAACAGTGTCCAGCAACCGCTGCTTTTTATCAACTCTGAAAAATTCCAATGGGCTGATAACATCTTAAAGATGAAGAAGCTCAGCTCCAATGACACAAACAAGAAAATGATCACTATCAAGTAAGTGTCCAGGATCCATCATTCCTGTGGTTGTTACTCTCTTGTTGAAGATGTTCAATTACACAAGAGAGATGTGGACCTTTTTGAGCCAGTCTAGAGGAGGCCAGGGAGATGCTCACAGGGCTGGAGACAGGCTGAGGGAGCTGGGCTTGTTCAGCCTGGAGAAGAGAAGGACTCCTTAAGAGGAGAGCTTAGAGCAGCTTCCAGTGCCTAAAGGGCCGACAGGAAACTTGGAGAGGGACTTTTGTCAAAGGCCTGTAGGGACAGGACAAGGGGGAATGGCTTTAAGCTGAGAGAGAGGAGATTGAGATCAGATACTATGAAGAAGTTCTTCCCTGTGAGAGTGGTGAGGCACTGGCACAGGTTGCCCAGAGAAGCTGTTGTTGCCCCATCCCTTGCAGTTGTTCAGGGCCAGTTTGGATGAGGCTTTTAGCAACCTGGTCTAGTAGGGGTTGAAACGAGACGATCTTTAAGGTCCATTCCAACCCAAAACATTCAGTGGTTCTATATAACTGCAGAAAGACAGTCAGTATTTTCTCATGGCCCAGGTTTTCACTGCATGTTTAAAATAGATGGCAATATGTCACCACACTGGAGACAGAGACTTCTCAAAGCCGCCAGTAAGCCTAAGTTTATGGTACCCCAAGGTGTGCATTCCTGCCCAGGCTGCAAGTTCTGCTCAAATGCAAATCTGCATTTGAACACTATAAATAGCCTTCTGGGTGCATTTACATACTTGCCTCATTAAAGTACTGCGTGCAGCAGAGTTGATGGCTCTATAATCAACCTTATACTCGGAGCAGAGAGCCAACTTGATCTTGAAGTTTTGCCAAGCCCATTTCTGATTGCTGTTGCAATTACTACAGTAAAACATATATAAAACTTCTTCACTTCTGTGGTTAGGGCAGAATTCACTACTCATCTTGCATGCTCCTGAGATAAACTTGCTTTATCTTCTGCTAAAAAAGACAGTGTGTGTGACTGCCTTTGAAGAAGCCTGTGCTACCCGTGGCATCTTTTAATCAGACATTCTTATGAGCCCGGGGCTCTATTTTCGGTTTTCAGGGGGTCAGTACATCAGAGCTTTCCTGACTTTACCTTTGTGAGTGGAGGACTTATTGGAAGATTTTTCAAACTAAAAGGAGAAATAGATCCAAATGAAGCTATTGATATAAGCAATCACGCGTCATTAGCCTTCCTGCAGAAACATTTGAGTAAGTATCTTGTTACATCCAAGTATGAAGTTAATATTTAATTCCTCTGAAGCTTTCTATATAACCATTCAGTTTAGAACGAGAACAGAAGCAAGCAACTTAACATGAGCCAGCAGTGTGCGCTCGCAGCCCAGAAAGCCAACCGTATCCTGGGCTGCATCAAGGAGCGTGACCAGCAGGTCAAGGGATGTGATCCTGCCCCTCTACTCTGCTCTTGTGAGACCTCACTTGGAGTATTGTGTGCAGTTCTGATGTCCTCAACAGAAAAAGGACATGGAACTGTTGGAACAAGTGCAGAGGAGGGCCATGAGGATGGTCAGGGGACTGGAGCACCTCCCGTATGAAGATAGGCTGAGAATGTTGGGGCTGTTCAGCCTGGAGAAGAGAAGGCTGCGTGGAGACCTCAGAGCAGCCTTCCAGTATCTGAAGGGGACCTATAGGGATGCTGGGGAGGAACTCTTCATGAGGGGCTGTAGTGACAGGACAAGGGGTAACGGGTTCAAGCTTACACAGGGGAAGTTTAGATTGGATATGAGGAAGAAATTCTTTACTGTAAGGGTGGTGAGGCAGTGGAATGGGTTGCCCAGGGAAGTTGTGAATGCTCCATCGCTGGTGGTGTTTAAGGCTGGGTTGGACATAGCCTTGGGTGGCATGGTTTAGTGTGAAGTGTCCCTGCCTATGGCAGGGGGTTTGGACTAGATGATCTTAAGGTCCTTTCCAACCCTAACTATTCTATGATTCTGTGTTATTCTTCCCTCCGTAAAACATCATGCTTCCCCTACTTTGCCAAGTTGGTTTCATTTTTCAGTGTAGCTTTAAAAAACCAGTTACTTAAGTCATTACAACTCAGGCTGTCTTTTCCCCATTTTATAGGTCTTAAGAAAGATTTCGATCAGTGGGACTCTCTTGTGGATGGCATAGGACCCAATGTTATTCCTGGTACCAATATTGACTTACCTCCAGCTGAACCTGAATAAGGAATACAAAAAAGTACTGAAAATGCTACAAACATCACAACACTAACATTGGCCAGACATTGCTCAGACATGCGATAACACTGGCCACCTACACAGCTTTTGGGGTACAGAACAGAAAAAGAAAACAAAAACCAAAAAAGAGATAAGGCATTAGGTTATATTATCATCAAAATGTAGAGGGGTTTTAGTTGAAATGAATCTGTGTGATTCTCTGAAACACTGCAACAGGGTAACTTCTGCTTTGTCGCTGCCAAGGAGAAATAATTTGGTGGTAATTTAAACTCCCTGGTTTATGATTTAGAATCAAGTTTGCAGAGAGACTGTTAAACTCCAAAGAATTCAGCTTAATTCAGAATTCAGAAGTTCTGCTTACCAAGGTTTAAGTCAGTCTGCATCCAGCAGACTTTTTTTGCAGCGTCAGAAAAAGAAATCTCTGATTTGTTATTAGACTACTTGGTATTTCAGCTGTGCTCTGATAATAGCTGAAAATTGGAGCAGGTTTTTGCTCCTCCTAAGTCATAGAGGTACCACATGAAGGGTTTCAACACTGTCTTCTTTTAGTAAGCCCCAGTAAAAGCTACAGGAACTAGCTTAATATAACAGAAGTGTTTGTTCAGACACAGGATTTCTCATGTGAGCTCAATCCACTTATATTTAAGATTTGCGTTTACTCCATACTCTGAGGCTGTTTCCGTTCCAAAAGCTGCTGAAACAGTCACTCTTCTTGTAGCAACTATAATCCCCCTTAGTCAAAGCACCAAGCAGTGCCCTCTTGTTCCTGTCTATATTACCACTGTCAGTCATAGTGTTGTAGGTGAAATTACAGAAGATATGTGTCACTTTTACCACTCCCTTTAGAAAGGAGTAATTAAGCATTGCTTGATCATCTTGATGTTTCTGATATGGATGTACTACTCAGACACTCGTCTTTGTACAAGTACCTGCTGTCTGTATCTGTCAGTAGAAGCAGTTGACTATGTGGTTTGCTAAAGGAAGCTCTGGTTTTTAGAGCTAAACTCCTTGAAGCTACCACCTGGACAAGCAACATCTAAATGAATAAACCTTGCAAAAGGGGGAGTACTTCTAGCTGTAGCTTATTTGTTTCAAAATCAGGTGACAAAACTGAAGCAAGCAGAACAAGCAGAGTAGTTAATTAAATACTTATATAATCTGTGAGCTTAACATGAGATTACAATATCTACAACCTGTTTTCAGAATTAAATTCTTTCCAGCCTACTAATATGTGTTGTCTCTATTAAGGGACTAGACACATACTTGTTTCTTCTTACTGTGTAAGCACTAACACTGACATCTACTGTGATATTCACCCAGACTGTTACATTGTCAGGTATCTTGGCACAGAACAGGACTACTAAACGGAAACCTCAACACATGAGGAGGAGAATAAAAGGTGAGATAAGATGTAGATGGTTTAACAAATCCTTATCCCACTGTACACACGCAGAGCAAAACCATTCTGCTAGGTCTGCTTCATATTTGTAGGAAAAGTTTTGTCTTTCATTAGTACAGTTAAGGCCATGTCATAAACACAAGTTCTATTTTTGTACATGACTCTGATATTTCAAAGCATTCACCACAGCTCAGTGGTCTATAGAGCTGGTTAGGGTCAAAACAGAGCCAGGATCTGCAGAATGTGCATAGCTACATCTAACTGCAGTAGCAGAATTGAAAAAAAGATACTTGGTATGCACGCAACATTTGGGGTTTTGCTTAGGGAAAGAATACAAGTCATTAACAAAACAGTATACACCAGCCAATGCTTTATTCCAGCTTCTTCCATTGCTTTATAACAGCACCAAATGCAGGACTTCAACCTGAATCAACTATGTCCCCCCACAGAGAAAACACTCCTTCCCCCACAAAAAATATACCCTCAGCCAATTTTTAGAGGGAAAAAAAAAGTCAAAACACTTAACAATGCAACTTTCCTCAAAACAAATATCAGAAAGCAGTATTGTGCACCACAGTAGCCTATACAGCAACTCAAACCTGTGTTGAAGAATCACTCACTGGCAGCTAGATAACAAGAAAGTACAGAAATAAGAAACCAAACAGACAGTAACAGTCTAGTAACAAGTACTGCTCCTTGACAGGGAAGTATGGTAGTGACAGACATTTGCTCCATTATATTGAAGAAACACTCAGTGCTTTGCCTGTACTCTTGTTCCCGTGAAAACACATTTTCAGAGGAATGCTTGTGTATGCAGGTACTTGTTGAGCTTCATGTGAACATGTCGCTTTGTTTCAGCAATGTTGGAGAACATGAGGGATCTTCAGCTAAATGTGAACTGTAGCCACTTTGCTTTTCTACAGAAAGTAAAAATAGACCCATCAGAATGTTTCTATAAACATATAAATGCATTAATATTTAAAGTCTAACTCAACAAGGCTTTGGACTAAATGTCATCAACATATTACACCATATTAAAAGACTATACTCAGGCAAATTTATCATTGTAAGGATAAGACAGTTGAAACAACAGAACTGCCCAATATGAAGCAAGCAGTGCTCCCAGATTCTAGTTACAAGTTCAAGCCACTCCACTCCTCAGTGGTCTTAGGGTAACACATTGCATGAGTTTTTGCATCCTGTGGATTGTCCATTGTACTCTAACTGCCTTTCCAGGCAGTGGCACACACGTGCAGCAAGATCTACGTCTGTGCCACATGGTTGCATGACCTTAACTCACATTTTCTGTGCTGTTTGCCCAACAGGTAACTAGATCTCCATCGCAGGCTTCATAATTTGTGACCTGAGAATCAGTCCACTTTCCGTGCAGGTGTACCAAAATGAGATTACCAATTCAAACACTGAAAACACAAATGCAATCTCTACTCAAGCTTAGTTCAGTCTCCATCAGGCAGCCACTGGTCAAACACTGGAACAGGTTTCCCAGAGAGGTTCTGGAGTCTCCCTCCTTGGATAGATTCCAGACCTGGAAGGAAGGTCCTAAGCAACCTGCTCTAGTTGACTTTGCTTTGAGTGCCTTCAAAGGTCCATTTCAACCAGAAATTCTGTACAATTCCATCGATTTTAATATATTTTATAATATATAATCAGAAAGAAGTTGTACTATTTTCTTTGGTACACAATAGGTGGTTGCTAGTAACACTTCAAAATTTAAGTAATAAAGACATATATGCACTATTCACAAACTACCCTTGCAACAACTAAGATGGTATTATTATGGGTTTAGATTTATAGATGAAGACCTATTAAGGAATTGGGGCATTAAAATACCAAATTACAATGCTTAGTAGAGTCTACCTAGTAGTTGCTCACATTTCTGAGGCAAGGCGAGCGAGAGCAGCATACTGGTGGCCAATGCTCAAAACCCTACCAAAATCTGTAATGTAGGTGTACCACTCCAACTTGTCCAAAAGGCTCAATCCACGAGGTTGAATAAATAAATACTAAACTGACTTCTAATCAAGACAGTAGCAGCTTACATTGCAGATATTTACCCCTAAGCTAATGCTAAGAAAACCAGAACAATATTAAATACATAAGCTAAATGATGTTTCAACTGTAGTTTCCTAAATAAAGCATTTCCTAGAGAATTAGAACACATCCAAACATGGAGCTCACCACCTCTTTGGGAGTTTAAGGTAATCTTACCTTGAAGTGAGGACTCCTCCGGTAATAACTGTAGGTTTCCTGTTACAGGAGTTACTGCCTAAACAAAAGGGGATTCTGTTAGGAAGCTGGCACTGCTGCCAAGATAGCTTTCAACTAAGATGATTCCTTTAATACTAGACTAACTTTTTTCCATCAGCACTGCAGGACTGTAATTTACCACTGCTCTGTCCCCTTATAACTCACTACAGAAGTCTTCTGCCCACTTTTCACTTTGATGTAAGAACTCAATGTGAAGAATATTCATTCTGTTATTGTCAGTAGCATGGCTGACAACCTGAGTTTTGGGTTCCAGAGATGTTTTTGATTTGTTGGTATGTCACAAAACACTGGCAAAAAACCTTACTATAATTTCCCAATTACTTATATTTTTCATAATTTACCAGTTACTTATATGCTTTAGTAGCATGATCTGTCAAAAGCCACATATCAGCATTGTTCTACAGTTGATTAATACTAGTCTTCCCGTAACATTTCTTCCTTCAAGCTGTTTTCATAAATCTATTCCCAGCCTGAATTCACAGTCCTCGGGCTAAATGGCTGACAGTTTATAATTTATGTAAACTATTTATATGGATTTGTATGTCTGTTATAACATTTTAATACAAATTTCTGTAGTCTCCATAGTGATCCATAGAGAAAGAAGGATAATATGAAGTCTTAAAGAAAAATACTGCGCTTCTAGCAGTGGGCATGAATACACAGATTTAGATTAATGACACTTTGCCTTTCTATTCTCAGGGTGACAGAGAGAGAAGCATAACTAAACTCAGAGAGCCCTTTCTAAAAGACAGTAGCGTCCTGCCCAGTCCACTGCCACACTGCCTTACCTCAGATGACCTGTAAGCCCAGTCAGGAACACCATTCCAGACATTCTCAGGATCCACAATCTCCTCATTGCCACTGGAGAGGTTCAAGACCTGTACAGAGAGAGCCAAACCACATCTAACACAGTAGTGGATCGATCCTGAGAACACACTCAGCAAATAAGACATCATAGTAGGAGGAAAACACAGCTGAGGATTCTCTGCCTTTGAGAAGGCTTTCAGTCTGTACCCAGCAAGGAAGAGCAAGTTAACGTCTAATAAAACTGAGTATCACTACTGAACCTGCTTAAGGTTCTCCTGAACTTTTAACCCAAGTATGGTGAGAGAGAAAGGCTGGAAAACATACTAGGTCAGAACCAGTAGGAAACCAGTCAACAGGGATATAGCTACATACCTGACCCTCATCTGAATACAGGCTGAGGTTAGTTTTAGATACCCAAGGACTCCACTAGTAAAAGAGATGGCTTTCATGATCTCAGGCATTCAGTCTTTCAAAAAGTTACTTCTATGAAGTGATCTTTTGGATTTGCAACCTTAAATTAAAACTTAAAGGCCCTTTTATGTTAAGTATAACATCTGTGCATTTGTGCACATACACACACACTTCCCCTGAACCGGAGGAAGACTTACTATCCCATAGCTTAAACAGCAGTAGAACAACACAGCCCATTAGGTTATAATCTGTTAACTCCCACCAACCACTAATTTAATACATGTCACTGAAGTAGTAATAGTTGTATATTCACTATTAATTATAATTTAGATTTCTTATCAAATTTCTACTGTTCTAGCACCAATTCCTCAGTATAAAACATCAGTAAAATAATGACAAGTTTCATAAGCATTTAATGGTAACACAGCTCCACAGCAGAACATTGACTTGCAGGCCAGACAAACCCACACACAAATATGTATCTCTTAACTGGAGCCAGATCCTTCAGTCTTCCTGAAGGGAATATCAAGTATTGACATATAGCATCTACTCAGTTTGAGACCATGCTGTTTCTATGAAGTCTGTAAGTGCAGAATCAACCTTGG
Organism: Myiopsitta monachus; assembly: GCA_017639245.1. Taxonomy (NCBI): domain Eukaryota; kingdom Metazoa; phylum Chordata; class Aves; order Psittaciformes; family Psittacidae; genus Myiopsitta; species Myiopsitta monachus. Next base: position 19,376,685 of record CM029922.1, on the reverse strand, counting down.
GAATACCAAGTCTTAAATTCTGTAATAGACTTTCCTAAAATATTAAAAGCTTGGAGGAAGACTGAAAAAGGACCAGATTGTAAGTATGCAGAAAGAGTGTTCAAACCATACTTACCCTGGTACCTTTTTCAGATACCTCCAAAATGCGAGCCTCGCACCACTTTAAAGAGGTCCTCACCACACATTTGGAACCAACGGCAAAGCCCTTCAGATGACAAGTGTACTCATTGTGTCCTATAAAAATCATGTATCGGCAAAAGAGAAAGAAAATAAAAATACAGAAAAACCTCAGACAACAAAAATCCCACAAAACACAACAAAAAACCCTCCAAAAATACAAACCCATAAACACCTCACAACTTTGCTCCCATGCTCCCCACCCCCTTCCAAACTACTTTTATTTAATATTCAAAAGTTTAAAATTTGTCATCCTGCACAGTCTTAAATATGCATTTCATGTTCAGATATATGATTTTCAATCATAAAATCATTAACCTCTCAAAGATTAGCTGCTCTTAGACTGTCACATGATCCATTAGATACTGCAGTTAATCTGATGTCCTTAAGCCATGAAAGCATACTGATGTTAACACTAAAATAGTAACTTATTAGGCAATAAAAGTTAGGTTCTTATAAGAAAGTGATTCTCATTTGAATGTGCACAGCATTTTGATTATTTAACTCCTTAAAAAAAAAAAAAAAACTCATACTTTACCTGCATCGCATGCAGCCAACTTCTTGTTTTGCTTTTCTTCTACATCTCCATCCTTAGGCTTACAGGCTGAATACTGCACATGTGTATTTCCACATTCTTTAAATGAGTCAGTCAAGTCTCGTTCCATCCATTCTTCCACATAATAGTCATCTGTCTTCTGCCACTCCTTATGTTTCTCAAGGTTGCAGTCACGTGATTTCACGGTGCAAACAGACCTCTGATTCATGAAGTCTTCTGTAAGAAATGAAAATTGACTTCTGCTATTTGCAGAACTTTGCAGTACAGTGGGTTCCAACCCTAACGAGTCCTTGTCATCATCTTCCTGACATGGATGTACATCAGGCAGCACCAGTTCCAGCAGCTGCTCAATTTCAGCACCCAGCAGTGATAGCATGTCATTGGTCTTCAGGTCCAGCTGTTTCTCAGATCTAACATCTGACGAAGACAGCTTTAGGGGAGGAGGCTCTACTTCCATCCAGTTTTCTTGCAAAGACTCTTCTTTATGAATTCCAGGCAAATTCAATTTTGGTTTCTCTGCATTCTCTCCCAAAGAAGGCTGAACATGAGATGGAATCAGCTCTACTGTGTTCTTTCCATTGCTAACCAAAGGCACTGAATTCTCCCACTCATTAAGTGATGGTAAGAGTTCAAGAAAGTTCAGAGCTGCCAACTCCTCTGTGTCCTCACTCATGACTGGCAGTTCAAATGATTCCTGTTTGAACACTTTCTCTCTTGCTTTAACACCTGAAGCTGTCTGCATTTCAGATGACTCGGGCTGAACTGAAAGTGCCTCTAGCTCCAGTATTAACTCTTTTAGATCATCGTATGAACATCGATTTTGTAACTGATCCAGTGCTCCTAATATCTCCGTTTCATCACTTGAAGATGACTGTAGCACTGGCTCTCTTTGCAGTTCTTGTTTGTTTTCTAGGAGAAGACTGGCTGATGAAGCACTGCCTGTCAGTTCTTTCAGCTCAGCATCCTCTTGAAATGTTTTTTCACATAATTCTTGTTTTGCAGCTTTCATTTCACTCTTCAAAACATGAAGACCACAGCTTCTCATTGGTTCTAGTAATACATTGTTACTGCTGTGTCCTTCGGCTAGCCATATGTCCTTATCAAAGTTGCTTTGATGCTCAGCTGTTTCACATCCATCATCAGCCTTCCCAGACATATACTCAACAGCTTCGACTGACATACTTGTTCCTACAGTATTGAAACACTCAGAAGTCACACCCAGGAAAGGTTCAGAACGAAGTAAAGCACTTTCACTTTCTTCTTGAGCTAATCCAAAAGCAACAGAAGTTTCTCTTTCCAGACAAGGACCAGTATCACTCTTTGAACATCTGTTTTCCTCTAAGGGGCTCTCAAGGTCTGAGAAAGCCTTGTCACCAGTTCCTTTATTAGCCTTCCAAAAAGACTTCATCTCTTCATTAATACTCCTACCATAAGCTTCCAGCTTGACAACAGACAGAGGGACTTCAGCTAAGCATTCCTGAGTTTCTATTACTTTTGCTTCTAATAAAACATCTTTGGTCATATCATTAAACTTCCCTTTTGCTTCGCTAAGCCATGAGCCCTCAGAGGAATTGAAATCTGACAGACAGCAAGCAAATGCTTGATTAGGTACCTGGATCAATTCACACGGAATCTGTCTGACCAACTCCATGCTAATAGTTTCCTCACTTCCATAATCCACATGTCTAACAACTACTCTGTCACCTTCTACGCTGCTGACTTTAGCTCTGTAGAACTTCCCATCTTGACTGTATTTTGCTAGACAAATATCACCGCTTTCAATACAAGCTCCACAATCATTCAAAGATTTTAGTCCAATCCTTTCAGCTTCCTCTATTTTTTCCTCTATGTACTTCATGTCTTCTGTATCAGCACTGCAACTCCAGAAGTATTCTGGACCATTTCCCATTGTGACATAAATTTTTACAGTTTGGCCTGCCTCTGGAAATTTCCAGATAAATGACTTAGAGTTACTTACACAAGAAGTTTTATTTTGTGCCTGAGGCAACAAAGGCTCACACGCTGTTATTATGCCACTGTTCTCTCTTTTATCAAGTATTTCTGTTGAACAAGATCTTTTGCTACTTGCAAGATTTTCATCAGCTAAATCCACAGTTATTATACCTTCATGGTCACTGAGGATAACTTCCCATTTATCATTAACCTTCTCCACAAATTCACACATTAGCAGAACTTCACTTGTTCTCTTGATGAAGTAAAGCGCAGCTTTCTCTGCCCAGTCTGTATTTCCTTTGTATTTAAGTCCACCTAGGAAGCAGTGAATGCTTATTGCTGGAATAGATGACAAGCCTTCAGGGAGTCTGTGTGCTTGACCAGCATTAATTACTGAAGTATTACCATAATCAATATATTGTATGCTTATCAAATTATCAGAAGTCTTCTGTTTCACTACAGCTCGATACCACAGGCTGTCCTCTGAATAAGCAGCACTGATTAAGTCTCCCACTTGGAAAAGCTGTCCGCAAGGGTTCTTTCTTTGTGTCCTATTATTTAAGCTTTCTGAAATGCTGTTAAGCTGAGCCTCGTCACTTTCTAGCTGAACATAAAAATCCAGTGGATCATTTACATAAGACACATACACTGACACTTTAAGACCTGGCATTACCTTCTGTTGCAGTAGACCAGATGCATTTTCAAGCACTATACTCCTGCCTTCAGCATGAGGCTTAATATCTGATTGTGTATCCATCTGGATGGAGAGCAAAGACTCCTTCCCTGCTTTATTTAACAGGGAAGCATCCTTCTTACTGCTAATTACTTCATCAGATTCTAGTAATCCAGCTGCCAGATCTCCCTTTGTAGCAGGCTGAGAAAGGTTTTCATCTTCTTTCTTGAAGTGCCTTTTGCTACCCCCACCTTCTCCTTGGGCTTCAGACCTGCTTATTTTTCTTTCAAGAGTCCTGTGTGCATCTAAAGTGGATTCTGCACTCCCATTCCTCTCTATCAAATCTGTACTTCTAGAGCACAAAGTTTCATTTTCTACAGGCCCAATTCCTGTATTGTTTATTAAGCTTAACTCCTTCAGTTTTGCATTAATTTGAGTATTACCATCAAACAACTCAACCAACAGTTTACCATCAGATTCCCTTGCTACTATGATCACTTTTAACTGCCTTTCTAGGACAGCTTGTTTAAACCATGCTGTAGCTTCTTTGGGAACATAAGATATATCAGATAAGGAACACTTTATGGCCTGCATTGGCAAAAGCAAGATATCACAAACATCACTGGGTAAAGGAAGCAGATTATCTTTATCTACTGTCTCTGTGTTCCCAAAATCCACAAAGAACACTTCCGTATCAGGTTTCCTTTTCATAATTATTCCCCTGTACCAGTGATTGTCAGTATACTTGGCTAGACACAAGCTCTCAGACTTCTGCCCGGTTTCTAAGCTGCTCATTTTTTCGCTTAGGCGACCAATGTTATCAGTAAGTTGTGCTAAGACATCTGAACATCTTTCAAGTTGGCAGTAAAACGTCCATGGATCCTCAACATGTGTAATATAAATGTCTTCCTCACTCCCAATTTTGATACCATGCATAGAATAATAGTAAGAATGAAGGTGAACCAAGGATGACAGAGGGTTTTGAGGAGATAAAGGTCTGGCTACACCCCTCTCGGTCAGAAACTGGCAAGCACTCTGAAACGGTGTCATTAAATCCACAATGTTAAACAGCTCCTTTCGCATTGAAGCCAAGGCAAATATCGTACACTTCAGTTCAAGATGAGATGAAGAAGTATCAACAAACTCCTGAAAAGCCCGAATTGCTGCTTCATCCCAAGCAAAAGGATCCTGACCATTTGGTTGAATTAAGTTGTAAAGGCTGCACCTGAAAGCCTGAGCTTCTAAGTTAAGGAAGCGTTTGTGAATTGAACGGAGGTTTGCTAGAGGGACCAGCTCTCTGTTGCCATAGTCAATATGTATGACTTCTACTTTTTCTGCAGAAGGAACTCCACTAATAATGAAAGCCCTGTACCATTTTTCATCCTCTGAGTACTGGGCTAAACATGGAGAATTTGGCCAAGCATGTGGGTGGGATGAATTTTCACAATACTCCTGAATTTCAGACATTAATAACTTAAGGTTTTGGCAATTTCTACTTAGCTGACACCAAAAATAACCCGGATTTTCAAAATATGACACTACAACATTAACTGTAGTTCCCACTTCCAACTGACCTCCATAAGAGGAGCTTAGCTTCATTTTGTCATAATTCTGTGTACAGGAGACGGGTGGGTTATCCTTGCCCTCACACTTCTCAGCAGGAAGATATTTACTACCTGCAGAATTGTGAATGGGTGCAACAGGGCTCCCTCTGACCACTACAGCTCTATAAGAATTAGGTGCCCTATCACTTTTTTTTAGATCAGATTCCTCTCCCAGCCTCTTCTCTGCTTTTATGTGGTTTTCTTCCCCAACACCTGAGGCCAGGCTCACAGCCATATTAGGCGATTTCTGGCCACTCTTGGGTATTTCACGCTTCTGGTATTCAGCATACCCTCCCTGAGCCATGAGCTTACTTACACTTTTCTCTCCTAATTGGGACTGGTCAAAAATTTCAACTACGTATTTGTCACCCTGCACACTCAAAAAATGAACCTTTAGTGCCTTGTTCAGTACAATCTCTCTAAACGCAGACACAGATGCTTCACTCCAACTCCCTCTCAGAGGACAGACATCTGCCAAACAGCACTTCAGAGCTAAAGCAGGCAGTTCCCTGAACCGAGGGAGCAGCTCCTTCACTGCACACAGACGTACAGTTTCTGTATTGCCTCTGTCAACCAGGTATATTTCTACCTCACTGTCCAGTACCCTGGTGATCACTGCTCGATAAAAGACACCCTCTTTCCCACTGGCACAACAAAGGGATCCAGGCTGTAGATCCCACCTAGCACCATCTAGCTTCATGGCCTGTGAATAGAAATCCCACATGCACTGCTTCAACTGCTCAAAGAGCCGCCGATGCTCATGGAGCTGCAGCCAGAACTCAGACAGGTCTTGGAGGTGGGAGACTTGCGCATTGTAGAATGCGCCCAAGTTGACATGTACATCAACTACAGGAAGCAGAAGCCAAATCTCCATGCACTAAAGCAATGGGAGGTGCTCCTGGAGGCCATTCCAGTCCAGCTGTGGGTTCTTCTAGCTGCTCCCGACCCTCAGTTTGGCTAACCTGTGTATGGCTGTTGACCAGGCAGCAAGCCTGCAGCCCAAAAACATAATTCAAGTTGATGCCATTTTCCCCATACAGGTTCACGTAATAGAGATGCTCAAAGGAGTTAAAGGCTTTGATGTGAGCATTCACTCCTTTGCCTAGCACTAATGCTTTCAGCTTACTGATCTGCAATGGGGACCAGGCACAACCCCCATCCGAGATACCCTGAAGAGCGCATGCATAAGTTACCACAGGCATGTGGAAACACTCAGGGGGCAAGCAGCACAGGTTAGCTCTGGTCACAGTCTCCTTCCTGCCATAGTCCACAAAGATCACTAGAGCCACTTGCTGGTTTCTCTCCCCAGCAATAAGCTCCAGCAGGAGTGCACGGTACCACTGGCCATCTCTGCCACGGGCAGCACAGGGTGAGCCCACTTTGGGTAATGGCAAGGAGGAGCAGGATTTGTAAATGCGGTGCATGGTATCAGAAAGGCAACGGATATCCTGGGACAAGCTCTTCAACTGGCAGTAGAAGTGGTGTGGGTCAGAGACATGAGTCACTAGGACAGGCTCTGTCACATCCAGCTGAAGCTGTGGGTAAACATAATCCAAAGGAGGTGACACAGGCTGATACGAGAACAAAACATGGTGAAGCTGTGGCACTGCAGAAGATACAAAGGAAGATGCTGAAGGCTGTACCTTGAGGTGGTCCCTTGGGTGGCCATAAGCTAGGCATTGCCTGAGCATCTGACAGAACCAGCTGGGAGTGACCCTCCTGGCCAGGCCCAGGTGATGCATCTGGGCCGCTAGCTGGGGCAGCTCAAGCACTACGAGCTGCGGCGTCACCACCTCCTGCACCCGTCCAGACAGCTCCTTGCCATGCAGGAAGCTCAGGAACTCCATAGCCTCCACCGTCCAGTTGGAGAAAGGAGCATCCCCATAGGCTGCCACCCCGGGGCTTCCAAAGGGCACAACATCAGCCACAATACAGCCCAGCACCTCTGGGGGCAGGCGGAACAGCTCCTCGCAGCCCTGCGCCAGGTAATAGGCGGACGTGACCACCATGCAGCCCTCATCAAGCAGGAACACGCGGTAGTCCTGGCCGGAGCGACTCACCACACAGCAGCGGTACCACAGCCCAACCACCTCCACCAGGCCCAGGTCTCCCGTGCACAGTTCAACCTCGCCAGCCACGGGGTCGGTCGGTTGCGGAGCGGCCGCCAGGCGCGGCCCCGTCGCCGCCTGGACCTGACGGCGGAGGCGGATGTAGTCGGCGCGGCGGTCCCCCAGCAGCCCCCAGACCCGCACGACGGGCACCTCGGGGCGCAGCCCCACCGTGCAGACCCGCAGCGTCACGGTGCTGCCGGGGCGGAGCGCCCCCGGCCCGCGGCTCCGCCCAGCACTCATCCCGCCGCCAATGCCGACGCGTCGCCAAACGGCCGCCCGCACCGCTTTCATGCGGCACGCGCCGCCCACGTGACCCGCGGGGAGCCGTTGGGCGGCAACTCAAGTGGTCGAGTCCACTTCGATCCCCGCGGAGGGGGGTTCTGGGAGGAGTGGGGGGGGAAGTAAGGGGAAGGGAACAGGAAGGACGGAGCGAGCTATTACATAGGGCCGCGCCTGCTAAACAGACTGCTTCGAGGCGCCACAAAGAGGAGATAACCGTGGCATGCTGGATCCGCAGGGCTCAGCCCACAGCCCGCTGGATCTGCCTCCCCCCGAACGGGACCGCACTTCGCCGGCCGTGCGGTAGCGGCAGGGCCGGGGGGCGGAGTGAGAAGGAGACGCCTCGAAGCCCGCTTAGCCTCCATTGGTCAGAGCGGGTGTCGGGGGCGGGCAGTGCGTGCAGGGCTAGGCGGCTATTGGTTATCGCGGGGCGGCGGTGTGAGGGCGAGGCGAGGCGAGGCGCGGCGAGGCTGCCCGCCGCCGGTCCGTGAGGTGGCAGCTGCCCAGCCGCGCTCAGCCGCCCGCGGCAGCCGCTCCCCGCGTGGCGTGGCCGCGTCCTCCTCCGCCCGCAGCGAGGCCCCAGCCGCGAGCCTGCCCCAGGCTCCCCTCAGGTAGGGGTCGCCCTCCCCCGGTCACCGTCCGATCCGCGCCGTCCGCGGGCTGAGGGACAGCAGCAGCCGCGGCTGTCCTGCCTACGGATGGGGCAGCCCACGGCGGGGAAGTGGCAAATGTGCGCGCTGTTTGGTGGCCCCATCCAGACAGCCTGGACTGACACATGGCTCCATCTCATCCCTTCAGCTCTGCAAGCATGAGGTTCCTCCCTGTTTTCCAGACAGACCTTTGGGATTTTGATGCCTTCCAGCCTTTAGGGACAATGAGCAGAAATGGATGGGTGAGGAAGAGGAAGGCCTAGGACTTCACTGAGCCCTTCTTAGGGCACAGGAGGGGTCAGCCCAGGAACCTCGGTGACATCCTTTGGCTAATTTTTGGCTTTGAAACTGATGCTGTTAAGTAAATAAGTATGGCCGAGTGCAGTACAGGGTGGAAACTTCTCCTTGAAAGGAGGAGTTTCAGAACACTAAGAAGTAATGCAGAGTGGCAAGTTTTGCTATTCGTATGATTTATTTTATAATACACAATACTAGGAACCAGCATGGTTATGAATCTCTTTAGTGCTCCATGATCAAAAGAAGAAATGAAGTTTCAAGATGAGTTTTCTCTTCTTCACTTTTTCTCTACAAGACTATAAATTGCTTTTGTTTTTTTAACTTAACAGATGAGGTACTTCTGCTATCCATCACCAGGGTTATCTCAGTAACAGGACTGCAGCCTGGACCGCTTAGGATACAACTGAAGAAGCAGCTTTTGCTGCTGGTTTCTAATTGCTGGTGATGCAGGAAGGAGGGAACTCAGAAGTTTCTCAGGCTGACAACTAGAAAAATAACAGTATTTCCGAACATCTTCTGACCTCTTAATATTGGTGAGACTAATTTTTTCCAAGCTGGAATCATGCAAATGCGTGCCACCAAAACAGACTTACCATACGATCAGAAAGTACAAATGCAAGCCAAGAAGACGCCTAAACTGCATTTAATCAGACATTGTCACATTGAAGGTACTGGTTGCAAAGAACTGGTGCATTGATTCTGGCTGGACACCAGGTGCCCATCAAAGCCTCTCCGTCACTCTCCTCCTCAACTGGACGGGGCAGAGAAAATACAACAAAAGGCTCATGAGAACTAAGCCTTGTACAGACATTTCACTATTAGAGATTGATAAAGCCAGCTTTGTTCTGTCTATGTTGTGGTTGCTTTTATACTGCATTTCTTCCTCATGATTGCTAAAGATAAGCCTAGAGACAAAGCAGCAGTCCCCTTCCCTACTGAAATCTGGGAAGCTTTAGGTTTAAAAAAAATATTAAAATATTTTGTGGTTTTGAAGAGAACTTCCACCAAGATTAAAAATGGGCAGAGTACGTATTTCCATGGAAGACTGGCACCTTAAGGATCCGGTCTGCCCCATCGGCACTGGGACTGAGTAGTTCAGCTTGGTCCTGTGGACAATGTGTATTAGAGCGCCCCAAGAGGCTTCAAGCAGGCTTTTTATTTCCTGGGCACAGGACTGCATTTCACTTTTGAATATTACTCAGATGGTTCAGTGAAGAGGTCAGGCAGTCTCTGGGGAGTAAGAGGAGGAACACAAACCATTCCACCTTTCGTGCAAAGCAAATTTGAACTCAGGTAAACTGCTTTAATCTTTTTTTTCAAGTATCTAGCACTATAGACTTGGTTTGCTGAGGCATCAAATGAGAGATAGTTCTTTATGTGAGTGCACATGTAGCGATAACAAATTCCCAATAATTTTATATACTGCTAAGCCACAGAAGATGTTCAGTGCTGGCATTGTTCAGCCTGCTCTTGTCCTTTAACAAGAGAAACCATCTGTTATCACACAAGGAAACCGTATTATATTCTACTTGCTTGGAAGAGTTCTTTTTACCTCTGCTTACTGTTTCAGGAAGCTGATACTGGCTGCAAATTGAAGTATTACTGTGACAGTTTTATCCTGTGGATAACTTAAATATCATAGAGCAGTATGACAAGCAAATGGTGTCCTTAAGTCATGGCTACTCCTAACCCATAAGGACTGGTTTCGGGGCAACAACCTGTACATGTGATCCTACTGCCAGTGTCTGAAATAAATAAGTTCCCTTTAGGGTCGGGGTGCCTTGTGGAATGATTCAGCTTTCGGATTCTTCTTTGTTTGTGAATATTGCAGCTGGTTTCACAATTTTAAAAAGAACTAACTCCACAGATCCTTCTGATTTGTTCGTATGTAAGCCAGAATACCAGTGACCAAGGAGCCTGTGAAGGCAAACACTGAACTTAGTGGCTTAAACAGATGTGACCTAATAAATAAACCCATTAGATTAAACTGTCTCCGCTTAAAAATCATATTCTTAATCTCATATTATGTCTTCCACACAAAAATTGTAGTGTTATATATGGTTAGGGCTTCCCAGTCCTTCACAAGACACCTAAAACTTTTTATTTCAGCTTGCCAACCCATAAATGACCTGAAATGTTTCATACACGGGGACTACTTCAGGCTGAATGGTTTTTAATGTTTTTAAAGGTTACAGCCAGCTGGCAGAGTCTAGACATAGTCATGCTGTTAGATTCTTAGAGTCTCGTCTAAACTTGATACTGGGAATTGTCCCTTGCCCAAAGCCAAGTTCCAGTTCCCAGGCTCCAACTGCTGCTTGGCTTAATTGTACAGATGTAGCTTTAACAGCCCAGCAGCATGCAGCAGATTGCTGCCAGCCTGAAACAGGGGATAAAAGTGAGACGGTGGGGTGGAAAAGTAATAAAGCAGTTTTGGGATCAGGAGAGGAGGAGGAATGAAAGTACAAGGGATTCAAAGGGAGTCCAGTGCTGGGAGTAAGAAGGGAACAGAGTTTGGGGAAGGGAGAAAGGAGGGAGCCTGAAATGATAAAATAAGCAAGGAAAATCACTGGTAATTAAGGAGAACAGTATGTTCCAACATGGGGGAAGTGACACTGCATGCAGTTGTGTCATCAGGCACACATTCAATGATGATAACTGCAAGTAAATATATCAAGAGACCCACATAGTTTTAAAATAGTGCTGGCACAGAAAGAACTCACATTTTAATGCCAAATAATTAAATTGTCTAGTGAAAAGAGTTAAAAGGCACTTACCATTCGCATCCAGGTTGGTACAAAGCCTTTGTATAGAGACATAAACCCTTCACCCTGTACAGTTTGAATTAAGCAGTCCATGGAAGACTTATACAGAAGACCTCTAGAAATGTGCGAGGAGAACAGTGTTAGGATTACAAATACACAATTTTAAAAGATCTCATCTCTACTGAAAAATAATTTGTATCTGCTATTTTTTTACAAGCAAAAGCTCTTTTGTAGGCTCAGTGGAGTTTAATCAGAACTGAAATCCACTGGAGTAACTGGGTATGCTCAGATGGCCATCACAATAATGCTCCCCCTCCCAAACATTTACTAAATCAGTAACATTATCATCAAAAAGCTGAAGAGCAAATTAGAAACTTATCACTTGACTCCCAGCAAAATGGGTGAAACTCAGGTTTCAGTGTTCTACTGAAAAGTCATCTCCAGAGTGTCCGTACCTTCCCTGCTTGTCTCTTGGCTGGTTCATTACCCGGGTTTTCACCACATCAGCAGGAGTTCCCAGGACAGCAGCTACCAGGCCAGAACAGCAGCTGTCAACAGCAACAGATGCTTTAAGAAGAAACTAAGATTTATCACAATGATTTAAGCATCATGATTCCAGTTCTAATAATAAAGATACATTAAAACCATTACCATCAAATCATGAGTAATACCTCATAACATAAACTTGATTTGGGAGAAGGCTCGCTAGTATTGCCCTTGCAAAGATGCCCTCACCTCTGCATGCAGTTCTGAGGCAGGGATGAAGGACCCACAACATGCACTTTAGGATACTGTTTATATAAAGCAGATTTCTTCATAATTTATGGCAGTAAAAGAGGTTGTTCTGCAGGGATTCTATCACTCATCCTTATTGTTCACTAAAGTTGAAACTAGAGTAGATAAAATAGTACCAATTCTAGAAAGTGAAAATTCCTATGCACTCACAGATGGGAACAAAGTTGTTTAAGTGCATCAGCAAGGCACTTCTAGTGGGGGCAGTTTTGTAGCAATGGTTGCATCCTTTCTCGTGTGTCTTTTGTAAAGTGATGTCCTCTCAGGCAAAAAAAACTGCCAAAATTATAAAGGTGCATTTCTTCAGCAATATGACAACCAAAAAATAGGGGCTTCTTGGCACAGAGAGGAGGATCAAGACAGCAAGGCTGGAAATGCTCCACAGTGGAGAAGAGCAGTAATTGAGGAACAGGCACCTGGCAACACTGTGAGTCACACCATTGTCCACAAGTGGCGTGTTCAGAAGGAGGAAATGTTTCACTGAGTCATAAGTGGTCAGATCTGTAAAGAGGATAATGAGAAAAAACAGCACGGTCAGAAGTAAATGGTATCTGCGGTGTACACCACATAGAATGGAGGCTTGTCAAGACCCGTATTTCCAGTGCTACTCTTTCCTGTTGGCATGGCTAGCACTCTGCCCTCAGTTTCTGATGATGGTTGTGGCATCTCTTTAGCTATGTGGATGCATGCTCCTCTCTGTTACCTTCTTATCAGATTTACCCTACAGATGATAAAATGATCCCAAATGGAAAATTCTGCAAAATAAGACTGTGCGTTAATGTTCTGTATGGAGAGACTTATCTTAGTTAACAGTCATTACAGTCATCCTGCAGCCATCAGTGCTTCTGATCCATGCAGTGTTTATTTACTGGTGCTTAGAAAGTAAGCTTACAGTATCTCTCATTTTCTACCTTCAAAGACATTTTTGGACATGCTGCTAACGTAACCCTGTGTTGAATGACCTAGAAATTGGTAGCCATCATGTCAAAGGAAATTAAGCATCCAAAAGAAAAAATTGCCAAGGCAATGCTATAGTATGTGCCAAGCACCGAGTAAGTATTTATGGTGGGAAACTGCACGCAGTGTTTCTCTCAAAGACATCTCCCTCCTCTCTTTACAAACAGGAAGGAGAACAAAGACCATCCAACATATCCTAGCAGTTTTGGAGAGACATAGGAAAGATCTATCTATATGTAGAAAGAGTGAGTGTTTCTTGGATCAGCCAAGCACTCAGGCAGCCACTCTGCAGCTCCATCACACCTTGTTCATCTGGACACTGACCTGTGGACCATCTCCCTAGCTCAGCCTTGGACCTGTGTCATCACCACAGACCTTGTGGTGATCGCTGAGCTGTGTCAGACCCTGGCCACCCTAACCGGGCCTGATGCTGGCACGGCTTCCTAGCTTGGCCTCAGATCTGTCTCATCACCACACTCTTTCCTGAGGATCTGGATCTTTGGGAGACCTGGCCCTGCTCACCCTGGTTGAGCAGCAGGGGCTGTGTTGTAGCTGGCAAGGTCCTTTCTCTTCTGGCTGCAGGACCCCTCAGCTCCCAGCTCACCGTCCCTGAGGCTCAGGCACAGACTGGTTTTTTTTTCAGTGACTTGATTTTCGCAGGACTGCAACAGAGGTGCACAAGGCAGAAGTCACCTGCAGTGCACTCCAAACAGGTCCCCAGTGTAGACAAGCAAGAGACTAAGAGCAGGGGAGCAGCTAAGCTCTTCTTTCTTAAAGCTTAGATGCAGTCTTAAGTCTGGTAGACCAAGTTACTACACTTACCTCCCATGTTCACCAGAGCAGCTCTCTGGACATTTGGCACCCATCCAGCCCAAAGCCCCCGTACTCCTCCTTCAGACAGGATCTTCATAAATGCATGGTGCACTCCTCGAAACCTGAAATCAATATGCAACTAGTAGGTAGAGAGCCCAGTAATAGAGAAATCTTTGCATCTTTGAATCTCCTACCCTCCCCACTGGCCAGAGCCATTGCATGTCTCCCAGGCGTCTCACTGCCCTGCCTCTGGGAAGACACAGAGCAGCTGTGGAGAGAAGGTGTCAGAAAACAGGAGAACCACAGCATGGGCCAAAGAGTAATCATTAACAGGAAGAAAACACCAGCTTCAGGAGGAACTGACCGTAGTGGCTTTCCTTCCAACTTCCGTCTTCCCTCCATCTGCATCTGCACCTTCACCAGATCAGTTGGACTGGCAAAAAACTGTCCAATGGCACCTGCACACATGCCTCCAACTACAGCTTTCCTGCCAAACAGGAAGAAAACATGCTCCAGGATACACTGAAAATGGCAGTGCATGAGCTAAATTGTTCAGCAGCACAGACCAGATGAAACAAGTGTAAATGGTTATTCCCAGGCAGACAGCTTTTAGGGCTGCAGGACTTCTACAGTAAGGACAGTCCCCAAACAGGCAATAGTATAAATATGCAATATTACCAGAGAGGAAAGCTCCCATCCTCAGCCCTGCCAAGCACAGAGTCACGGAGATGCTCGTACACGACCATCCGAACACCAGAGTACACTGTGGGAAACAAAAGCAGGAAACAGTTCTTGGGGCTGCCATTTCTGGAGGTCACCCTGTGATAGAGCAAGAGGTTGGTTGTAAAACACTCCGGAGCTTGCCTGGGTCAGCTGGTCACTGCTCTCATGTTCTTGATCACAGGGTGGAAAGTGAGGAGGCTACCTCGTAGGAATGCCAGAGCCACAACTTTTAGCATCAGAAGATGTATCTGGATGAGCCATATGTCTGCCAGGAGGCAACGTGATTTATGACTACACACTAAGGAGATGTGACCGCATTGCTTCCCTCTCAGCTGATGCCAAGCACAAAACCTCACACAAGTGCTTTTGAACTTTGTTGCTGTTACCGTATTTGCCCTATCCCTGGAAGTGTTCAAGGCCAGGTTGGATGGGGCTTGGTATGGAATACCCCTTTGGCTAGTTTGGGTCAGATGTCCTGTCTCTGTTCTCTCCAGACTTCTTGTGCCCCTCCTCAATGGCAGAGCATGAAAGACTGAAAAGTCCTTGATCAGGGTAAGCTGATAAGCAGCAAAAGCATTACTTAGCAACAAATAAAACATATGTGTGTTACCAGTGTTAGACTGAAGCCAAAACACAACACTGCACCAGCTACTAGGAAGAAAATTAATTCTATCCCAACTAATACCAGCACACAAGCTGACACTCCAAAAGGCTGTTGGCCACAGAAGGCAGGACCCAAACTCATCCCGTCATGAGCAGAGAATCACCTATGTGTCGGTAGACAGCTGGTGTGGCTCCTTGCCAGAGGCTTGTTAAGCCCTCCTCTTGCATGATGCCAGCAGCAGTGCGCAGCATTCCGCGGTAAGGGACTGCCTGCCCAGTGCCAGCTCCACTGCCAGGAACAGCAGCTTCACCTTGGACCTGCAGTCGAGTTTTTGTGAGGTCCAGGGGAAATGTCACTGAGGAGAAAAAGCAGGGAACAAACATGAATGAGTGCAGCTGCGGGGAGATCTATCATGCTGGTAACATCTGCACCACATCCCCCAGGTGGCCAAGGGGGCTGTGCAAGCAGCAGTAGGCAGCAGGGACTGTACCCAGTAGGGATGGAGAACAGAAGATTCATGTCCAGATCTGCTGAAAGTGGCTCTGGGCATGAGTAACTGAAATTCTCATCAACACCAACTCTTGATCCCCGATTTCTTTTTGCCATCTTGTTATGCAATCTGCGTACTTTCCAAGTGACTCTGGATTTAAAATCCTGTTCCAGTTACTCCTCATGAATAAAGATCAATCAAATCTCATGGAGCGTGTGGCCTCTCCAGTTCTACCCAGCACAGTGGCAGCACATGTTACAGTCAGGAACAACCCCACAGTGACCACGGCAATACAGCCACACAGGTGAGCATCTGTTCTACGAATGACCCTTAACCATGCTGCTTTTCTGGCCCAGATACAAAATCATATTTAGCTTATTATTTCTTTCACTGAAATATCTGGTGGCCAGGGAAGGTGCTCGAATTTGACCTCAGCTTCCTAGGGCTGCTCCTCAAACAGTGTGAGTATGTATTTGCTACCCCTAATTTCAGTTCCAGGCAGGGAGTGTCTCACTGGGTGATGGACCTTCCCAGCCTGTCTCAGGCAGTGAGGCACCAGGAGCAGGGCTTGTCTTTGGCTGTATACCTCTGTGACACACTGTGCTACAGCATCCTTCCAGAACAGGACTTGGAGGTGCTGGGAGAATGCAGGAACACCCAAAGCCTCAGCAGATTTCCAGTCTACTTGTGCATTAAGTTTGGTATTCATATTTAAAGATTAGCAAAGATTGAGAAGTTACAAATCATTAGAGCAATGCAACAGATTTGCCTGCAAGAGCTTGGAGAAATTATATAGAATATGCTCTTGTAGAAATTATGTAGAATACGCTGAGAAATATTCCAAGTTACTGATTACTATGTCCCCTGGCTATGCAGATGCCAGGGTGCTTCCTTCCTTCATTTCAGGAAGGAAATGGACTATACTCCGTTTTTACAGACATCTCCAGTGTAACCAAAACCCCAAGATTGAATTTTTCTTTGATTAAGCTGCATTAACTATGAAAAGCAAATCCCTGAAGGACTCAGCCCCTTGCTGCTAGAGCTTCCTGTCTCTATGGTCATCTTCCAGAAACCCAACAAGTGCAAAGCTTAAGCCAGTGACACCATCTCTGTCTTAATGACTGCAGCCCCTCAGTCTCGGAGGCACCTGAAAAACTTCTCCCTCCAGCCACAATCAGGTGGCACAAAACACTTGCAAGGCTTAAATTATTGAAAAGTCATGACAAGCACGGTGGAACAAACATTTGCTGGAGTGAATGCCAAGGAACGAGGTATTTGGGGACTGAAGTTTCCCCTGCCTCCCGTAAGTACATGTGGACCCCCTTCCCTCTCAGAAAATCAGGGTGAGTTGTACCTAGTTCTGCCACAGCGGCTGCACAGGCTGACAGAGCAAATTTGCTGGCTCGGGGCCATCCCTCTGGAAGAGGTAATAAGCTCTTCTCTTCTTCTGCAGGTGACATCCAGCGTCCAGCATGAAACAAGGCCAACCAGCCACCCTACGAGGGTCTGCAGCAAAAGCAGACCCTAGCTCAGCTCTGTTCTGGGTCGTTTAGGTGACTGATTTTCGAAGGTCGTGCTGCCCACCGCCAGCAGCAGGAAGCGCAGCAGCACAAGCGCCCCCGGCAGAGCCGCAGGATCCTGATGCAGTGACGCAGGAGACTCCTCTGCAACAGCCTCCTGGGAAATGTAGTCTGTCACCGGCGCTGCTGCCTGGCAGGAAACAGGCAGCGCAGGTATGGTCACACACACACACAATTGCCCAATTGCCCCATGGGTATATGTATAAAAAAAATCATTATTGAAACCTCAAGATTATGAGAACATGTTTGGGGTTTGTTTGCCTTATGGGGTGCTGTCATTGTCAGCAGTGCTTTGGGCGCCCCAAACTGCAGCCCCATGGCAAACATCTGCACAGGAATCTGAGATAGATGATTTGATCCAGATTTGGTGTAGCAAAAGCTGTGTAAGCAACAGCTACATGTCAATGTGGAGTGCTGGAGTGCTTGTAGCAACTTCCGTGTCCGGGGGATTAGGCACAGAGGAGTGTGGTTTGAGCAAGAGGCACACAAAACCTGGGAAGGCAGAAGCAGATCTCTGCCCAAAGCCCTAAAGCTTTAAGCTTTTCCTGGCTGAATACTGAAGCCCTGTTAATTGTGTGCCAGCCCTCATTTCTCTTAAATTAATATAAGCATATTTAGGTTCTCATCATGAAAAAAGGCATGTGCTGCTCAAGAGAAATTTCTCATTTATCATGAAGGCTCAGCTGAATCACTAGGTTAATCATTAGCCATTAATCACTAATCCTTGTGCTGAGGATTTGAGGAGTTTTAAAGTCACAAACGTATCCCAGAACACCTCCCTGTCTAACAGCCTAACATTCTGGTCCTGGTCGCAGCTATTCAGATAAATGAAGGGGGAGCATTGCAAGTGAAATATGTGGCTAAAGTCAGATGAATTTATCTCACCAGTCACCAGTAACGAGTACTCAACTGGATCCTTCTTTGGGTTAGAATTTATGCAGTGATAAATTACCAACAAACCCCTGATTAAATGGGAAGAAAGCATATTCCAGTTTAATGCTAGCATGCCTGGCTGCACTGAGGGTACGAGTGGTTCACAGCCTTATTCTAGACAGTTTGTGCAGGCTGCCGTTGGCACTTTTCTGCCTTTCTCCATAGCTATTCTCTGAGTTTGGGTCAGCTTGTGCCACTGTGTATCAGTGTTGTGTATCATTGATTCAAAATTCAGGTTGGAGAGGACCTCTAGAAGTCCCCTAGTACAGTTCTCTGCCAAGAGCAGGAATAGCTTCAGGGTTACATCAGGTTGCCTGGGGTCTTGTTTGAACACCTACTGAAAGCCTCTGAGGATGGGGATTTCACAGCCACAGTCTGTTCTGTTGCTTAACCATTTTGTGATCATTTTTTTCCTTATATTTGGTCAGAATTTCCCACATTGCATCTTGTGTCCATTGCTTCTCATCCCTTAGATGTACACCTCTGCGAACAGTCTCACTCTTCTCTTTAACCTAGTGCTTTAGGGGGTGGAAAACAACTAGATCCCTCCTTCAAATAAACCCCGTAAAATTGTGTTATCCTGTAGAGAGAGCAGCTCTCCATTGTCATTTTTAGTCTGAGGAAATAAACCAGACAGTTTTGGAAATGGGAGTGATGAAAGAATTTTCTCTTCCCACTTAATCTCTGAAACAAGCCTGCCTTGGAGAGAGACACTTCTGTGAACATCGCTGTGATTTGAGGAGCAGAGAAGGGCCATTGCTCGCAGAGGTCCATGAAACAGCTGGGGTTTATATATTCCCAAATCCTGAGGAAGACAGCTCCAGCAGAGCCGTCCCTTCTCCGGTCTGAACTCTCCTAGCTGTCTCAGCTGTCCTCAAACGACAGATGCTCCAGCCCTTTGTGAAGTTCTTGTAACTTCACTGAGCTCTCTCCAGTCTGTCCATGTGTCTCTTGCACTGGGGAGCCCAGAACAGGACCCAGCACTCCAGATGGATCTCTCCAGCACTGAGCAGAAGGGGAGGATCATGACCTACTGGCAGTGCTCTTCCTAATGCAGCCCAGCCTGCTGTGGAGTGCAAAGGTACATTTCTGACTCATGGTGTCCACGAGGACCCCACACCTGCCAAGCCGCTTTCCACCCAGGTGGCCCCCAGCCTGTACTGGTAGTCTTGTTCCTGCTCAGAGGCAGGACATGGCATTCCCCTTCGCTGAACTTCATGAGGTCACTTTGTTGCCAAGAAAGGTTGGATCGGATGATTCTTGAGATCCTTTCCAACCTTGTATTCTATGGTTATATAAGCCCCTGTTTTCCCGTTTCTCCAGCCTGTTGAGGCTCCTCTGAATGGCAGCACACCCGTCTGTCTACCAGCTGCTGCTCCTGGTTTGGTTTTGTCTTCAAATGTGGTGAGTGAGTGCAGGGACAGGCTGCGAGAGCACTTCCTGGGCTTTCTTATACTTAGTGAATGCTGTACATAGTTTTGGTGTGATACTTCCACACACACAACCAAATCAATCTGACCTCTCTGAAATGTCTACTGACATTATAGTGATATTTAAAGGGGCCACCAGCATGTTTCTAACTGTCAGTTTGACCTCTGAAGCCTTTCTCTGCCCCTCAGACACTGGACACACATCCAGCCTTTAATGAGATGATCTCAGGCAGGTGGAGATAGCTTTCATGGGGCTTACTGCTTCAGGTGACAAGTGCAGAAGTTTCTTGCCATCTGCCTTAATGAAAACCGAATGTCTGCAAATTACAGCCTCTCCGCTTTGTCATCTTAATATTGCCAAAAATATTTGTTTTAACTGAAGAAGGTAACAGCTCTGCTTTGCCACAGAGCCCCTGGCTGTGTCCCTGCCTGCTTGAGTAGCCTTCAGCAACAGGTGCGAAGTTCAGGGATTTGGCAGAGCAGCATCTAAGTTTTGCAAGCAGTGGAGTTGGTCCTCATCCCAGAGCAGAGAATTGACTCTGCCTTTTCCAGCCCAAGTTAAAAAACAAGCCTCAGACTGGGCTGGTTGGTGCTTTGACATCTCGTCTCCGTGGCAGTGATCAGCTGGCAACTGATAAAGGACGCCCTATTCACTGACGCGACTGCATGGGCGCTGTGGCAGGCAGCTGAGAGGCAAAATGGCTCTTGCTCTCCTCTTGGCAGCAATCCTGGGACTTCTTGTTGTGAAGGCTGTTTTGTTTCAGCTGAGAAACCCAAGCTCCCCTCCTTGCATCGGGGGCTGGATCCCTTGGTTTGGAGCTGCGTTTCAGTTCGGGAAGGCTCCTCTGGAGTTCATAGAGCAAGCTAGAAACAAGGTAATGGCTGTGGCCCTGTGCCTGCTCATGGGTGTGTGCTTAGGGTGGCTGCGTGCAGGGGAAAGTTGAGAAACTCCTACAGTAAGTTTGCCCCTTTCCTGTCATACTTTATAATGTGAGGAGCATTCAGATGGTGAAGGATTGGCTTTATCCCAGTAACGGTGCTCAATTGTGGATCTGATCCAGGTGTGATTTCTGCGCTTTGATCATTCTGTTTGGACCCAGCCCCTCTGCTGTTTTGCTTTTGCAGTCCTGCTACATGTTAATCTTGGTTTCAGATAATGTGGAAAGCCCTGTGCCGGGCACTGGGACCAGGAGTTAATTATTTTCATGCTTAAAGTTAGGTGAAATTGTTTGGTGCCAGCCATTCTGTCCCCCAGCATTCAGGAGACACAGGCATGCTTGGCAAGTGACTCTTTGCATCCTAATGCACCTACCAAACCCAGGTGTGAAGATTTACCCACTAGATATGCTTTTCTTTCTTTCTCTGTCTGATAGAGCCTAAGTGACTAGATTACATGCTTAATTTCTAGGTAGCTAATACTTGTTGATGTAAAACTCATTTCCCAATTTCAATCAGCGATAACAGCTGCTACTGCAGTGTGGTCAGCCTCACGTGCCCGATACTGAAGGATTGCACAGCCCTTTGCTTGCGCAAACTAGCTGAAAATGAAACCACTGCAACATCCTGAAATTTGAGAGAAAAAAATGGATGTTTTAATTTTCTTTCTCATTTTGAGCTATTAGATTTCATAGATTTTATTAGATATATATTAGATTTCATATAAATACTTCTTTTCAGCCATGGTTGTGATAAACTTGTGGTGTTAAATGAAAGCAAAAACCAGCCACATAATTCTTTAAGCCATCTGGTCAAGCCTCACTTAAGAAAACCCCCAATGATAGTATTTTTTTGACTCTTCAAATAGGAGGCTGTTAGAAACCTGCTTGTATTGAAAACATCCTGGTGGCAACTGGATTAAAGCAGCTTGCCAGACTCCTTTTCAGTGCAATCCCTTTTGGGGGCAGATGTTTCACTGTGACTTAAGCTTCCTTTAGTTGCCTTTCTTTTCCCAGGAAGCTTTTAACAAAATCTCTTTGAAGAAATTTTTCAAAACAAAACCAAAACCTGAGAGAAGAGTCCTTTTGGGCATTCATTCACAGATAGAATGAGCAAAAACTGTTACATACTAAAGAATCTGTGAAGTGCAAATGCAGACTTGGTGGTGCTGGGTCTCTGGTTAATTTTGGTGTTCACTTGCCCTTTAGGCAGCTGCTGACACCTCTGAACACACCAGAAACACCTGAAGGACTTTATAAACCCCAGGTTTTATTGGGACAGAAACTAGAATAAAAACCATTTCCAATGGGAGAAAACTCTCAAAAAGGCAAAGCAGGAAGAGGAGGCTTTACTACATTTCTCCCCTTTAATGAGTGTTTGCAGATAGGGCTTTTCCTTTGGCTTTTTTCTTAGTCCAGCAACTCAGCATCTGTGTGACTTGTGACCTCTCCCTGTGGTCCCCCTGGGCCAGGAGGAACCTTTCTATCCATCACCCCCTGGCTGGCTGGCTGGCTGGCTGGCTGGCTGGCTGGCTGGCTGGCTGGCTGGCTGGCTGCAGCAGGCTCTTACTCTTACTGCCCCTGCTCTCCTGTTCTCCCCTCCCTCTCCATAAATACCCCAGGCACCTCTCCCTCCCTTCCCACTTCCCACACTGGGATGTGCTGAGGCCGGGAAAGACAAGCTTTTTCCTGCCTGCTTCCTGTTAAAAGAGTAGGCACTGTAACAGAGTGCAGCCGAATAAAACAAGTGCTGCTGCCAAAGGGTCATTAACAGTCATTACAAGGATTGCAAAATATATCTGCAATAATTCCAAGCTCCTTAATATTGCCAGAACAAGGTTAAGTGTCCTTGGCACGAGCAAGCTGCCCTCGTAAGAGTGCAGAAAAAGGCGGCTCTGGGCAGTGTAAAACCTCTTTGGCTCTGTAGGGTCGTTACCTTCCAGGGAGACTTTCACAATTAGAAAATTCTTTCCCTGGATTAATTCCTCACTCTGTCAAAGTGATACTCATTTCTTTCTTAAAGTTAGCTTTACTGTTATTGGCCCTTTCCTGTGTATCCTTTACTGCTTTTTCTCCTTCCCCTGCTTCCAGCCTGAACTTTGCTTGAAGTTCACGGTTTCTGTTTTCCTCCTACAGAGCAAGACGTGGGCTGAAGAATTGTCTGGTTTTCCCCTTGTGTCATCAGTGGGTCTAAAAATAGAAAGATCCCCTGCCCAGTAAAATATTTAATCTCTGGTCTAACAAAAGATACCACCTCTCCCTCCTAAAGCTGCCTGGCTAGTTAAAGTGGGTTTGCAAGCCATCTGGGATGGGCAGGGTGGGTAACTGGAGACACCATGCCACACAAAATACAGGGAGAGCTGCTCAATGAGGGGTTCAAAGGCTGTGGTTCCCCACTTTGCCGTGCAAACATGGTAAGAGTTTATAAATTATAGAATCATAGAATGGTTTGAGTTGGAAGGGACCTTAAAGCTCATCTAGTTCAAACCACCTGCCGTCGGCAGGGACACCTTCCACTAGACCAGTTTTTGCTCAAACCAGGAATTTCAAGTGCTTCTCATCAGTTTGTTAATTAAGCTAACCAGAAAAGCTCAGTG
The DNA here is from genome assembly GCA_017639245.1 of Myiopsitta monachus. NCBI lineage: Eukaryota > Metazoa > Chordata > Aves > Psittaciformes > Psittacidae > Myiopsitta > Myiopsitta monachus. The sequence goes on along the minus strand of CM029922.1, from coordinate 19,353,769 downwards.
AAACCCATGAGATTGTTCTGCACTATTGTATGGACTGTGGATCCATACATCACTGTTGATTGTGTCTGGGACATGGTGCCAGGACTCGCCCGGCTGGATGCCTCCCAGGTTTATTGTCTGTGTGTGGCTGCGTCTGGGATGGCTCACTGCATTACCTGACATGCATCCTGCCTGAGGTTTGGTGTAGGAGAAACAGGCTGGGGACAGGGTTTCTGGTAAAGTGTTTCCAAAGACAGCATCCACAGCTGAGATGCTAATGGTCTGTGACCCTGGTCCCGTGCACTGAAGACCAAAATGCTAAAGTCCCTGAGATAGAGAGGGGACATGAGGTTGAACTTGTGTGTGTACGCCAGGGTAGAGAAAACCAGTCTGGTGCACCTAGCTCCCAACGTGACTCTTGACACAACTAGAGACCAATTCTTTTGAGGAACTGCTGAGGCAACTGGGGTAGTTTAGTGTGGAGAAGAGAAGGCTCAGGGAGGACCTCAGCACTCTCTACAACTACCTGAAAGGAGGTTGTAGTGAGGGGGGGGTCAGTCTCTTCTCCCAAGTAACAAGTGATGGGACAAGAGGTAACAGCCTCGAGCTGCGCCAGGGGAGGTTTAGACTGGATATTAGAAAACAATTCTTCACCATAAGGGTGATCAGGCATTGGAGGAGGCTGCCCAGGGAAGTGGGGGATCACCATTCCTGAACGGGTTCAAAAAACACGTAGACGAGGCCTTTAGTGACATGACTTAGTGGTGGACTTGGCAGTGATGGAGTAATGGTTGGACTTGATCTTAAAAGTCTTCTCCAACCTTGTTGATTCTGTGATTCTAACCACAGCTGTCTCAGCTGAGAGTGGCTACTCCCTGCCTGGCAGCACCCCTGGGAAAACAGGCTGTTTCCCCAGTTTCCTTCCTTTGGAACTTTGGAGAACATCCTTCTGAAGTTTTTATTTCTCTGGAGTGTTACTTTCATATAGGCTCAGATCTGTGTCTCATCACGGCACTGCTGTTTTGTGCAGTGTTTCCCAGTCTTAGGGAAAACCGAGCTTTCATGAGTGAAAGCAGCTTCATAGGCCCTAACTCCTAAGAGCATTTTTATTTTGCTTTCCATATCTCTGTCATCATGTCTCCTTAAACACTGTTTCAGACAGAGCAGTAAATAGGGACACACTATCGGCAGGCAGTGCCCACTCTGCGTTGTTACCTGCCCATACCACTGAGATGGTAACTGCAGCTCGTGCCAGCAGCTGATTTTATTGCATTAGAACAACAGCATAATTATACCGGAACAGATGAAAAGCCTGTTTTTTCAGTGTCTGTCTCGAATAGCAGCCATTGGTAAATGCTCAGTAAGAGTGTAAAGAGCATGCCCAGATGAGAATACGCTGCCTTCTACTCCTCCTTCCCAGGTTCTAGTCGTCAACAGTTGCGGGACTTCCCAGGCTGGAATTTGCATCCTGAAGATCTGACTATGATAACCTAGTCTCTTTTGTTACTGTGTGTGTAATTTTTGTTTCACAGCATCCTGCAGCAGTGAATCCATAATTTCAACCATGAATGATATAAAGTATCCTGTGTGGTTCTAAACCACCTAATAGATGCCCATTAGCCTTTACATTATGAGAACCCAGGAATAATTGTTCTCTTTTTCACCTTTCCATGGGATCTAAAGATCTTTGTATTGAAACTTTAATTCATGCTTGCTTTGCATCCCTTTGCCTTTTCTCCTTCAGTATTTCCTGCTGAGATGGAATGGACAGAGACACATTAAACTGAAGATGTGGGCACAGGATGGGTATAGATGTTTGGTGTCCTTTCTCCTCTCGTTTCCTAGCAAGATGAGAACGCTAAATTAATTGCTACCACTTGGAGTGCTAATAGATATTGGAGTCATTTCAGAATGTGATTCTTCTAGGCCTTCTTCTGTAATGTTTCTAGATCTCATAGTTTAAACTTCCAAATAAGTCCAGATCATGAGAGAACTTTTGATTCCTTCTTCTAAGTAATGAATTAGGAATATGTTTAAGGCCACATATCCTTATGTCTTCCTAAGAGCTGTATTGGGCCCTTCTTCAGTACATCCTATTTATGAACTGCTAAACCTGATCTTTAATGATGCTTGTAAAAATTTGTTGAGTACTGGAATGTCTCTGAGGCTTCCCAGGTGCTCCTTCAGGAGCCCTTCAGAAAGGCACCATGTTTACCTGTCCATCCTCCTGTTGCCGAGGGTGATTTAACAGATCACAGTAGGGTAGTTCTACAACTTCATATTTCAGTTCCTCTAGAGTTTTAACTTGAAATATTTATCAGTGGTTTACCTAGCACTTGTTCAAGTCTATTCTACTTAATACTTCCTTTGATAAAAGGTCTCAGCTTATCATACTTGGTGAAAGGCTCCAGTGTGGGACTTGTGTTGAACTGACATAAATGCTTCCCCATGTGGTTTCTTTGCACCTTGAGCATTTAGCAGGCTCAGCAACATATTGTGAAACTTCCTGCATCTTGAGTGTTTGGAAAAGTCTGTATTATAGGGGATGGGGATTGCCATTAGTAGTTTGATCCTCAAACCTTCTTTAGTATTTTAATTTTAAATGTAATTCATCAGCTATCATTTATTTGTAATTTCCTGTTGGGACACAAAATCCTCCCTTCTGAAAGATGTGTCTGAATATCCACCATCACTGCACTATTCAATGAAGCTGACTTGTTCAGGAGGTCTTTATAGGGCTTTATTTTGTTGCATTTTCATTCAATATTGGTTTAATTCTTATTAGTCTAAATAGATTGCAGGAAATTTGGTGAGATCCAAATCAGATTGTTTGTGTAGGTGTTTACAGGTAAAACATCAGCTTTAGTGATGAGCAGTGGACACAAAGTCAGTCCTATCAGTGGAGTCTAAGGGCAGTTCAGCCCACCTTCAGAAACGGGGGTGCAGTAGCTGGTCAGGTGAATCGTATTTTAGGCTCTCCTGATTACGGGAGCTTAGGCATCTTGCTCACATGTAATCATCTAAAGTGTTCTAATCTTTAATTGAGTGTGGCCTTAATTGAATAATTAATTGTTATTGCAGGTGGCTATTAGTTCAAATTTAATTTTATTTTAAAATTGCTTTAAGTACATTTTAGTGTTAATCTAAAATTTCAGATATCTAATTTAAACCCAAACACAGATTCAATGGGGTTTGCCCAGCCTGATGGTGAGGACCTGCTGTTATCCACTAGGAAAGCAACCTTAGCAATTTAGCTATTATCACGCAGTATTTTATTTATTATCGCACAGAGTTTGAACAGTCATTCTTTAATAATTTAATAATTTAATCAAAATTCAACTGATGTCAAGAGGAATCTTTTCCTTCAAAGAGCTTTTGATGGAGCAGGCTTTACAATACAGGCCCAGACAACGAAAGAAATGGCTAAAGTCAATGGCATAAACCGTGTGAGCAAGGATTCAAGGCCCCAAAGGATTCAGTGCTCCAAACAGATCAACAGAAAACAACCTTTCACCCTTGTGAGCAATGTAACCTGGAAAACAAAATCAAGTTCCTTGATGTGTCTAGAGATGTTATGAAAGCCCTAAACCTTTCCCTATGCGCAGTAACTTTGCCAACAGAAGATGGTGTGCCTGTAAATGTAAATGCTGTGTTTTTTATTTCCAAGGCTTTTGCCTGAAAGCAGAAATTGCCTTGACTTAAATGTTGAAGATGCTCTATTTCCTAATTTTGATATTTCTTACGCCTAAATCTTAGAGCCAGTGGACACTGCACATTTGTTTCCTAGCTTTGAGTATCTACAGATATCAGTGATCTTTTAAATAATGTAGGAATTCAGAATAATTATGTGGATACTTACTGCTGAAAGTTCTAAGAGAGCTGTAGGCTATTAGATTAAGGGAAAATGAAAGAATGATTTACGGCATCAAAACCCTTCCCTGAGTATAAATCTCAGCAGACTCCATCTATTCTGCTCAGAGCTTGCTAGTTATTTAGATACTAATCTTTAAACACCTGTACAAGAAAGAAATCCTTGGTATTAGCAGAACCTTTAAATAAGGAAAGGGAAAACAAAGGGAAAGGAAAAAACAAAATATTAAAAATAGGCAGGAGTGGGTTTTTTGTTAAACAATTGCAGATTGAAATTGGTAGGATTATGGATTTTTACAGTGTGGGTACTTCACTATGGCAGCCAAGGGATACAGTAGATAATCCACCACTTGGTTCTTAAAACCCAAGTAGGTTGTGTTGTTTGAACTGTAATGTAATTCAAACATAAAATGTTAATCTCGGGGAAGGAATCTCTTCTTCTCTGCTAGAGGTCGGGTCGGGCAGGCACATCTCATGTACCCTTCTGGGCCATAAGACTACAAATTTTGGTCTGGTTCATGCTGACCTTTGTGCACTTCTGAGCCAACGTGTACTGAGAGCAGGAAGTGCCAGGTCCTCCCTTCTGAGCTCTCAGCAGCACCAAAGTGCTGTTCTCCCATCAAACGTGTTAACAATACAGTAATATGAAATCTGTGTTTGTTCCAGCACGGGCCTGTGTTCACAATATTTGCTCTGGGAAAGCGGTACACTTTTGTGACTGAGGAAGAAGGAACTGAAGTGTTTTTTAAATCTGAAGACTTAAATTTTGAACAGGCAGTCCAACAGGCTGTCAGGAATGCAGGTAAGTGAGACCTGGCTCTTTCTTAATGGAAATCAAATCTAGCTACCCAGGATCATTACTGCCCTACCCAAAGCCCATGCTGTGAAACGAAGGTGAGATGAAATTTATTCATGTGGATCCAGCACTGTAAACCTGTAAACTGGTTTGGATTCAGCCTCAAGGGATCAAGGGTTTCTGATGCAGGGACTGTTGTTACTTTTATCACCAATCAATCCCAGTTTGAGATCAGGTCCTTTTCTGTGGCACTCCACCTATGTGTACCAGGTTTGTAGCAATAGTTCGTTGTCCTATCATTTGATTTGAAAATCAGCTTGCAGTAATAATTAGTTGTTACCCTGTAGTACAACATCTACTTTCCAATATGTTTCTGTTTCTTTTTGTATTTAGTTTCTGTCCCTGCAGAAGCATTTTATCAGAACCATGGTAATCTCTACAGCATGCTGAAGGGAAAAATGGCTCCTTCTAATCTGCACATGTTCACGGGCACTTTGTGTCAGGAGCTATATGAGCACATGGCACACCTTGGCACAGAGGGCACAGGTGATCTCAATGACCTGGTAAGGTAAGAGAGTTCTGCAGCTCATCTTCAATGCATGGGTATCCTATGTAGAATCATAGAATCATAGAATAGTTAGGGTTGGAAAGGACCTTAAGATCATCTAGTTCCAACCCCCCTGCCATAGGCAGGGACACCTTACACCAAACCATGTCACCCAAGGCTTTGTCCAACCCAGCCTTGAACGCCACCAGGAATGGAGCATTCGCAACTTCCCTGGGCAACCCATTCCAGTGCCTCACTACCCTTACAGGAAAGAATTTCTTCCTCATATCCAATCTAAACTTCCCCTGCTTAAGTTTGAACCCATTACCCCTTGTCCTATCACTACAGTCCCTCATGAAGAGTCCCTCCCCAGCATCCCTATAGCCCCCCTTCAGATACTGGAAGGCTGCTCTGAGGTCTCCATGCAGCCTTCTCTTCTCCAGGCTGAACAGCCCCAACTTTCTCAGCCTATCTTCATACGGGAGCTGCTCCAGTCCCCTGATCATCCTCGTGGCCCTCCTCTGGACTTGTTCCAACAGTTCCATGTCCTTTTTATGTTGAGGACACCAGAACTGCACACAATGCTCCAAGTGAGGTCTCACGAGAGCAGAGTAGAGGGGCAGGATCACCTCCCTCAACCTGCTGGTCACTCTCCTTTTGATGCAGCCCAGGATACAGTTGGCTTTCTGGGCTGCAAGCGCACACTGAAGTCGGCTCATTTTTATTTTTTCATCAACCAACACCCCCAAGTCTTTCTCTGCAGGGCTGCTCTCAATCTCTTCTCTGCCCAACCTGTGGCTGTGCCTGGGATTGCTCTGACCCAGGTGTAGGACCTTGCACTTGGCATGGTTAAACTTCATCAGGTTGGCATCAGCCCACCTCACAAGCATGTCAAGGTCCCTCTGGATGGCATTCCTTTCCTCCAGCATATCAACCGAACCACACAGCTTGGTGTCATTGGCAAACTTGCTGAGGGCACACTCAATCCCACTGTGTATGTCACTGACAAAGATGTTGAACAAGACCGGTCCCAGCACCGATCCCTGAGGGACACCACTTGTTACTGGTCTCCAGCTGGACATTGAGCCATTGACCACAACTCTTTGCATGCAGCCATCCATCCTGTTCTTTATCCACTGAGTGGTCCACCTATCAAATTGAGGTCTCTCCAACTTAGAGACAAGGATGTCATGTGAGACAGTGTCAAACGCTTTGCACAAGTCCAGGTAGATGACATCAACTGCTCTACTTGTGTCCATCAGTTCCATAGCTCCATCATAGAAGGCCACCAGATATGGAAGCAGAGATGTTGTCATATAATCATGGAATGGTTTGGGTTGGAAGAGAACTTAAAGATCGTCTACTTCCAATTCCCTGCCACAGGAGGGATGCCTTCCACTAGACTAGGTTGCTCCAAGTCCCGTACAACCTGGCCTTAAACACTGCCAGGGATGCAGCAGCAGCCACAGCTTCTCTGGGCACTCTGTGCCAGGGCCTCAGCACCCTCACAGTAAAAAATTTCTTCCTTATATCTGAACTAAACCTCCCCTGTTATTGTAAAGCAGGTAGAGCTCAGGCTCTCCAGACTTAGAAAAGCTCTGTCAGGATGCTCGTCACTGCTTCACAGTTTCAGGTGGTGCACGGAGTGGACAGGGTTTCATCTGAAATCATCCCATCCTACTACATCCTCGATGCAGCCTCAGGGACAGAGTGTTCTTCCCACTGCCATGTCTGTCATAGCATCCGAGTCAGCTGTTGCTTGTTTAAAGTGTTTTAAAAAAGCCCAGTCATATGCTGGATGATAGATTGCAGTATCCATAAAAGTCATCCACAGTAAATGCGGGGGGTGTGATCTGTTCTTATGGTTTTGCCAAACAAGGCAGGGGGAAAGAATGAGTATGCAATGCCCTGGATAATTATTAATCTGCCTCAGAATTAAATCCATAGAGCCAGCAGGTGGCTCCAACGTCCTTGTGATCTTCAGAAAAGAAGGAAAATGAAGGAGTCACTGCCTGAAATACATGCTTAGCAGTAGCTGGAGCCCAGCAAAGACTGCATGAGGGTTTCTCAGAGCTAAAGAGGTGAAATGGTCTGAAAAAGGAGCTCAGATTTGTCAGGATAACAGAAGAAAAATCAGGGGAGGGGTGAGACAAAACGAAAACAAAAAAGCATTGTTCTGTCCAGTGAAACTGCAGCCAGAGGAAGGGTTTGCTGGGGTGCCTGGTTGCAGAAGGGTTTGTGCAACACCCAGAAGGTCTGCATGGGCTAACCTGAAGTAAGAGGAGTGGTTAATAGAGAGAAGGGGACCTCAGTGCCCAGAACTTTCTGCCACTGCTCAAGTTATCAAACACTAACTGATGAAGCTCAGCCACGTGAAGAGGACTAGCCTGAGATCCGTGTATATTCCATCCTCTGCTTGAAATCTGCAAAAGGGCATGAGGTACTAGCTTTGTGCCAGCCCTTCCATACTGGCATGACCCCTGTGTCCCACACTTTCTAGTGTTGGCAATTCAACATGCTGCATTCTGACCTAAAACTGCTGCAACAGCCTCCCTGTGGCCTGTAAGTCATAGGGAACTTTTCCTTGCAGGCATGTCATGTATCCAGCAGTGGTGGACACTCTGTTTGGGAAAGGCATCTGTCCAACAAGTCAGAGTGAAATCAAGGAGTTTGAAGAACATTTTCAGAAGTACGATGAGGACTTTGAATACGCTTCTCAGATGCCTGAATGCTTCTTGAGGTAATGGAGCAGAGATGATGCTTGTGATGTACCTATTACAGGTACATATTACATTTTGCTTGCTGGAATATCAGCCACGAGAGACGTTTTCCCTGGAGGATGATGCACTATCTTTATTGAGGACATGTCCTTGGGTCAGGCTTTCAGCTAGATGCTTCAAAACAGTTCTGACCTTGTCTTGTGCATTTTCCTGGCATAAAGAAGAAACAACTTTGCTTAGGTGGAATGGGTCTAGTTTGGAGTTGTCAGGGACAAGCAGAATGTGGCAAAGAGCAAAGGCTTGAGCCTAAATATGAGTCCCAAGCTGAGGGGTTCCCCAACAAGGCATCCCTCTGCTGTTTCCCACACCATAGCTGTTTTCTCAGCAGACTGATGCCAGGTTACATGGCTCTACTGTCACAGAGTTGACCTTGGATAGAGGCAACCAAATCCTGAGGAAAGTGTTTGCAGAGCCTGCCGGTGCCCTCAGGGCCATGATAGCACCTTAAGCACTTCAAAATAGCCTTAAGAAAGAATTGAGGATGCTTCAAAAATGTGGCCTTCATTTTGTTAGAAAGAATAATTCTTGAAAAGATTGGCTTAAGCAATCTGTCCAAAGCCACAATGAAACAGATGTGAAAATCTAGGAGTCTTGCAGTCACAGGTCCTGGCTGCAAGATGAGGTCTGGCCAAGGTGAAGGTCCCGGACGTGCTGTTCCTCATGTCAGTGAGCACTACTGTTAGTCAGATTGACACCTGACTGTCCATCAACTGACTGCTGCCCAGGGCTTTTGGAAAAAAACAAGGAGTCCGTCTCATGGAAAACGAAATGTTAGTTTGTGCTGCCTCAGTTAAGTGCTTCTTGTTTGTTGCTTTTCTTTACAGGAACTGGTCTAAATCCAAAACATGGCTTCTAAAAGTATTTGAGAAAGTAGTGTTGGATGCTGAAAGGACCAACCCTTCAGAGACCACATCCAAGGTAAACATCCGAGGCTATGAAATAACATGACTTCATGTGTGTTCTGACTGAAGTGATGGAGGACAGGAGTTATTTCAGTACTGGAAGAAATAAGCTAAACCTGTCAGCTTTTATAGCTATACCTTAACTGTGCAGTATTGCTGTCACCTACATTAGGACAGACCCATAATTTTGAGTCCTACTCCTCAATGTATTTTATTTCCTGCAACTGTGAGAATTGGCATCTTCCTTTGGGGAATTTGAAGCCAAGAGTTCAGATCTGTGACCCACTGCCAGGCTCCAGTATCACAGTTGCAGTGAGCAGTCGAAAGAGGTGGAAGACCTCTTTGGTTGTTTCTCTGAGGGCACTGTGCTGTGAAATTTCAAAACCTTGCAGGTACTATTTTTAAACGCTGGTGTAGAGTGAGGAGATCCTCCAGCAGCCAGACTAGTAGAAAATAGCAGATTACTGGATTGGAAGCCAAGTACCCTAAATATCAATTGTGTGAAAGCTGTGGTAAGTTGTCTCCCTGCTTATTCTCCTGAGCTATGGCAGGAATTCTGTCTATACAGATGACAAACGTGACAGCAGACTGGCCTGGGAATTTTACTTGACCAGATGGTTATAGAACAGACCATTAAACAAACCAGGTTTTATTTAGACTTTGAAAGCTTTACATGCCACAATTTCTTTCATAAAGTAAAGCAAAACAGGGGAAAGAAGAGAGGGCTGGAGAGGGGTCGGTGGAAGGTAAGGAAGTGCAGGAAGTAGGAGGCACAAACTTGGTGCCTTAGACTGGGTGGGAATCTGGGAAAAAGACTGGTCATTTTTTATTCAAGGTCAACCTTTTCCCCTCTGAAAAGCAGGCAGGAAGCTTTGCCTTGAATGCATGGTTGTCCTGTATTTAAGGAAATACTATAAACAAAGCCGATCCTAGAGCATTACACAGTTGCTATAGTTTCAAAGAATATCAAGCAATTGCAGTCACTGGTTTGGTCACTAACAAAGCATCTGGAATTAGGGAGTTTGCTGATGTATCAGACCACCTCTCCGTAATAACCACCTTTTTGGCAGGAACAGAGAGAATATTTTCTTCATTTCCATTCATTCAACTTGTTCAGTCCCATTTTCAGGTTCTTTAGAGACGTAGAGCAGGAATTAAAAAAGAATAGAGATTTCTTTTTTCTTTCTTTCACATACAAGAAACAATGGGGAGTGAGGGAACCAAATCCTCTAAAAATTTGAAGAAAATGGAGGTCAGTGAAAGTATTTAGTAGGGATTCATGTAGTGCATTGATTTCTTCTGGCCTGCTGCTGCTGAAAGTGAGTCTCATTTTCTCTTAACAGCTGTAATCCCTACTTTGTGACTGCAAAATTCCCGTAACTAACACTACTTTGATAAACTAGTCTTATGTTAACTAGGATATGTTATATCCTTGAATTCTCATAAGCCCTACCCTAAACTAGATTTTAATATATTTTTGGAAATGCATATTATTATCTTTTATTTATAACAGACATTACTGCAACATCTACTGGATAACTTGCAAGGAAGACATCTAGCTCCTAATTACAGTCTTCTAATGCTCTGGGCTTCCCAAGCAAATGCTATCCCGGTAAGTACCTCAGCTAGAGAAACACTGTATCCTGTTCAAAAGCCTGTAATTGGGAAGCAAAGCCTTCAAATCAGAGGTCAGACATGCTGTGTGTATTCCAAAGAAGGGATTATCACTCCCACATGCATCACTCCAAATATACCCAGGCTGCAATGTCACAGAAGCCATGACAAGGAAATCTCTTCTTGTACTTTTCCTAAATTGTGATGTCCCCTACCATAGCATTTCAGGATCATGTCTCATAGCTGTTAGGATCACAGTCTTAAGCTGCGAGGAGCATTCAGCCCTATTTTGAAGCACTTCGGCTGTATTATAGTTGAGACTCTATTCTACATAGCCTGGTGTTACCAACTGTAAAGACTATTAAAAACATAATACAGAGTAAATTCATCTATTTGTAAAACCTTGAGTGAATGTGACTCTTTCACTTTGGGGGATCTGCTGTAAAAATGCCAGTGTTGATTCCAGTGAAGAAAAGCAATAATTTGATTCTACTGCCACTTGACTTTTGTCTGTGTTAGAAACGGATTTGATGGATTAATGACACAGATATAAGCATGCTAACAAGTCCAATGTGTCTAACACAGCCTAGGCTGACCAAAGACATTTATAGGAATTTCTCAGATGAAAAAGCCATAGCAGCAAAAAAATCCTTTATATACCATGACTACTAAGCTCTTTCCAGCACAGTTATATCTGTTACAGATGTGATTTAGAAAACAGATGATAGCAAGTTATTTTTGTATGTACTCCTAATGGATATATCTGTGGGGTTTGTAGATTGGATGTTACTACAATTTACCCTAAAGGAATTTCATCCATTTCAGTGAGGTTTTTGTGGATTCACATGATGGCATAAGCGAGAGGCATAGCCTGCTGTCTATTATCGGGATAACTGACATTCCTTCCACAACACTATCATTACTTATTTCTGTAGTATTCAGCTGCAAATAGACATATAGATATTTTGCTCTTTCTCAGAATAGTCATAGAATCATAGAATACCAGGTTGGAAGGGACCTTGAGGATCCCAACCACTGTTCTGGTAACTGGCATGACAAAAAAAAAAGGCTTTTTACCTTCCAAGGGGATATTTTACAAGCATGTTAACCCCTTTTACCTGAAACGATTTAGCTAGCCCTCCTTAGTCCACGGTGTGAAGCCACAGCATCCAAGAGCTGTACAAGAAAATTAAGCTACCAGATTTGTTCTATGGAAGGAGGGCTGCATCCACGTAGGGCTATTTGGGAAATAACAGTAAGAGTTCTCATCCCTAACCAGCACAGATGGCCCATCACCAGATCTGTCTGCAGACTGCATCTCCTGCTAGCTCAGCAAGAGAAGAGAGCAATTCCAAGCACTGCTGCAAGTCCTTCTGGTTTCATCCTACTTAAGAGGATTTTCTCCTTTCCTACATTTCTTGGTTTTCAATTTCATTGCAGAATCAGTTAGCGAATTATTTCTAAAGGGGATATGCTACTGCTTGTTTTGCCATTAATTAGAACTTTTCCTGCTTGTTTAAGTGTGGCTCAGTGACAAAGCTCTGCAAATTATTTAACCTCATTTCTGCTAATACTAGTACGAATGTACTATTGATTCTTTTTCCCATTCATGCTTCTAAATCTAATCACACTCAATGATTTAGTAATTCATTTTAACACCTAGTCATCTGAAATTAAAGCAAGAAGTCAGTGTTTCAAAGCTCAAAGCCAAAGCTATATAATATTCACTGAAGATAAGTACACAGCAGATGACTAGAAATAATCTTCCAGGACCTGAGTCCTTAGATGTGGATTTAACCAGGAAGCACAGCTCCCTGTGCATCCCAACAACAATAGGCACATACAAAAAGTGCAAATGTTTTCACCTGCCCCTGTGATCTTCTACAAAGATGCTGTAATTCTGTTCCATAGTCCTGAGTTAAAGTACTTTCATCTTTGTTTAGATTGCCTTTTGGACCCTTGTTTTCATACTCGCTTCTCCTTCCATTTACAAGAAAATCATGGAAGACCTGGTTTCTGTTTTTGGCAAAGCAGGTAATAAATCCAACAGGGTCCTTCGGTAACCTAGAAATCATTTATTCTATGTTGGCTCAGCACATGACATATTGGGTCAATAATAATATAATAATTATTCTAATATAATAATAATGAATAATCAGATTAATGAATATTGCTGCTAACAGTACTACTGATAACATAGAGTCCAGCTCTGATTTTTTTACTCAACATATGCTGAAGACATATTTTTAAGCAAAACCACCTTTGGTGTTAGCAAAAGAAGATAGAAGAAGAACTATATGTATTTGTCTCTTCATTCCACACCTATCATTCAGACCTAGATTTGTATTAACCAGTCTTGCAATTCTTTCATGCATCTATGGTAGATAGGGTCAGGTGAGCTCTTTCAATTCAGCTGCTTTTCATGGTGTGATGTTCACCAGAGTGACAGCTATTCTGTAGAAAAACAGGCCAGGGATTGTTCTCTTTTCTCTCATCTGAGGCCAATTTGTCCAGCATGATTCACCCCCACAAGACTACTCTCTTTCCCTCAAAAAGCAGTCGCCTACTGGGAGCAGTCATTCATATTTGCCATCCCTTGAACCATGCTTAGACTTTCATGGAACACCCTGAGTTGACATGAGTCAAAACCATATCAAGAAACATGCCAATAATTAACCAATAAGGCAAATCACAAACCAGTGCTTAATTTAAGCCTTTCTCCTGGCCCTGTTTTATTTGCTAGTGTTAACATAGCTCAAGAGCTCAGCCGTGGCTTCTCGTCCTGGTGCATAAAGTCCCTCAGATTTCCATGTAGTGTCCCTACATGTGCAGAAAAAGTCCAGCGACTCTTAATTTACAGGCTGACTTTGTTTGCCCTCTTCTGGCCAATTCCACATCTACACCTTCCTTGTTATTGAATAATCTTCAGTGGCTTTTCTTAAGTTGTATTGATTTTGGTCCATTAATTTGCTTTGAAATATAAAGAAAATTTCTGGGTGAAAATGAGGTTTTGAAGTCTTGAAGTATTCTGTCAGCAGTTCTAAAGCAAGACGTATCAGCATGTATCAAAACAAGGATGAAATCTCATATTTACAGGTCTTCTTCTTGTACCACAACAGGTAAAGATAAAATAGATGTCTCTGAAGAGGACCTTAAGAAGCTCCCTTTTATGAAATGGTGCACTTTGGAAGCCATCAGGCTGAGATCTCCAGGTGCAATCACCAAGAAAGTAGTAAACCCAGTCAGAATTCAGGTGAGGTTTGTTGGTTTTTTCTCCCCAAAAAGATGCCATATGATTTGTCCGGAAAGGGGCCTCCCAATAGAACTGGATAAAATTAAGAGAGATATTCCACAATCTGCCATACATTGTCTGTTTCACAGATTTATTAATCATCATTAATGTAAACATCAAGAATTTAAGAGTGGTTTTGCTTCCTTTTCTCACAGTCTTACCTTCAATTTTGAACTGAGCTGGAGATACTGTGCTGATGGTATATAAAATAGCAATTAGACACAACTGATAGAGAAGGGTCACAATTTAGTAACGGATAAAACTCCCTCTGTTCTGATTGTCCTCTTCACTGCCATTCAGAAGGGAAATTCCAGCATTCAGGAATTTCACGAATAAATGTTTGGGAGAAAAACACTCACTTCAAGGAATCAGTGCTCATGCCTATTTAAGAAATTACTGAAGTCCCATAAAGGTCTACTGTCATGTAAGAGATTCCTATGAATTTCTTTGCATTGAAGGAAGTGCTTAACAAAAGATTTAGAAAAAAGTCCCAGCTCACATGGGGACCTCAAAAAGCAGGAAAGACAGAAATAATGTTCCTATTATTTCAGTACCTGAAAAAAAACAAACTAGAACAGAAATAGTCTTTCCCCATTCTCCACTGTTCACATCTTTCTCATGGGAAAAAATGGCAACAGCAAGAAGAATCTGTTTGAACACACTGTGCCCACAGTGGATGTGTGACATTCACTGGCCTTGGTTAGGATCTTCTGCTGATAGAAGTAGAATCATAGAGTGATAGAATAGTTAGGGTTGGAAAGGATCTTAAGATCATCTAGTTCCAACACCCCCTGCCATGGGCAGGGGCGCCTCACACTAAACCATGCCACCCAAGGCTATGTCCAACCTGGCCTTGACCACCGCCAGGGAAGGAGCATTCACAACTTCCCTGGGCAACCCAATCCAGTGCCTCACCACCCTTACAGTAAAGAACTTCCTCCTTATAGCCAATCTAAACTTCCCCTGCTTAAGTTTGAACCCATTACCCCTTGTCCTATCACTACAGTCCCTAACAAATAGTCCCTCCCATCATCCCTATAGCCCCCCTTCAGATACTGGAAGGCTGCTCTGAGGTCTCCACGCAGCCTTCTCTTCTCCAGGCTGAACAGCCCCAACTTGCTCAGCCTATCTTCATATGGGAAGTGCTGCAGTTCCCTGAGCATCCTCGTGGCCCTCCTCTGCACTTGTTCCAACAGTTCCATGTCCTTTTTATGTTGAGGACACCAGAACTATGCACAATACTCCAAGTGAGGTCTCATGAGAGCAGAGGGGCAGGATCACCTCCCTCGACCTTCTGGTCACGCTCCTTTTGGTGCAGCCCAGGATACAGTTGGCTTTCTGGGCTAGGAGGTCACACTGAAGCTGGCTCATGTTCATTTTTTCATCGACCAGCACCCCCAAGTCTTTCTCTGCAGGGCTGCTCTGAATTTCTTCTCTGCCCAACCTGGAGCTGTGAAAGAGCTGTGAAGTAGTAAGAGGAAGGACTGTTTTATGATGTAAACCTGTGATTTTCTCTTTTCTTAGTTTTTTTTTCTCCTTTTCAGAATTTCACTGTCCCTGCAGGTGACATGCTGATGTTGTCACCATACTGGTTGCACAGGAATCCAAAATACTTTCCTGACCCAGAAATGTTCAAACCTGTAAGTTGTGCTCTTAGTGTGGGTATTTTGCTGTTTTTCCTCCACTTATTTCACAACAAAAGCACATGGACAAATTGGCTTAAATTTGTCATCTGGAGGATGGTTTTGTACACAAAGATGTGCATGAAAAGGAGGAGCCTGTAGGAATAAGCAAGACTTCAAAAGTTCAGTTACATGTTCCAAATGGTTTGGTACTTCTTCATATCTCTTCAATCTTGATTCAAAGTTCACCACTGAAAGACCCTACTTATTAAACACAACTTGCTTGACTAACCTGATCTTCTATGACAAGGTGAGCCACTTAGTGGCTGAGGGAAAGGCTGTGGATGTTGTCTAGCTAGACTTTAGTAAAGACTTTGACACCATTTCCCACAACATTTTCCTGGAGAAACTGGCTGCTCATGGCTTAGCTGGGTGCGCTCTTTGCTGGGTAAAAAACTGGCTGGATGGGTGGGCCCAAAGGGTGGTGGTGAAAGGGGTTAAATCCAGTTGGTGTCTGGTCACATGTGGTGTTCCCGAGGGCTCAGTACTGGGGCCAGTTCTGCTTAATATCTTCATGGATGACCTTGATGAACTGCTCCTCAGAAGCTTGCAGATGATACCAAGGTGGCTGGGAGTGTTGATCTGCTGAAGGACAGGAAGGCTTTGCAGAGGGGTCTGGACAGGCTGGATCGATGGGCTGTGGCCAGTGGTATGAGGTTCAACAAGGCAAAGTGCCAGGTCCTGCACTTGGGTCAGAAAATCCCCCTACAACGCTACAGGCATGGGGAAGAGCGGCTGGAAAGCTGCTCAGTGGAAAAGGACCTGGGGGTGCTGACTGACAGAGCTGAACATGAGAAGCTTGTGCTCATGAGGCAGCCAAGAAGGCCAACAACATCCTGGCCTGTATCAGCAATAGCATAGCCAGCAGGACCAGCGAAGTGACTGTCCCCTTGTTCTCGGCACTGGTGAGGTTGCATCTTGAATGCTGTGTTCAGTTCTGGGCCCCTCACTACAGAAAGACATTGAGGTGCTGGAGCAGGTCCAAGGAAGGACAATGAAGCTGGTGAAGAGCCTGAAGAACAAGTCCTATAAGGAGCAGCTGAGGGAATTAGGGTTGTTTAGTCTTGAGAAAAGGGGGCTCAGGGGACACCTTAGTGCTCTCTACAACTACTTGAAAGGAGGCCATAGTTATTTCTCCCAAGTAACAAGTGATAGGACAAGACGAAATGGTCCCAAGTTGCTCCAGAGGAGGTTTAGACTGGATATTAGAAAAAATTCTTCACCCAAAGAGTTGTCAAGTGCTGAAACAGGCTGCTCAGAGGAGTGGTTGAGTCACTATCCCTGGAGGTATTTAAAAGATGTGTAGATGTGGCATTTAGAGATATGGTTTAGTGGTGGATTTGGCAGTGCTAAATTAATGGTTGGACTCAATGATTTTAAAGGTCTTTTCCAACCTAAACAATTCTATGCTTCTTTGATTCCAGGAACTTTCCTCTCCCTGTCATTTGTTTGTTGTATAACTCATCTCCACATATTTTACCCAGGTTCATTGGTCTTTCCAGTCAGATGATTTCTGGTAGGTATTAGCTCTGCTAATTCAATAGTTCATCTAGAGTTTCTTGATTATTATTCCACCCCAGGTGGCTGTGTGGGCAGGCTTGTAACTGCTCTTTTTAGCACCAACTGAAATAGAACAGTTTGTCTTTTTTATAGGAATACATCAAGAAGTAATTTAAACAAAACTCCCCTTCTTGCAAACTCTTCACCAATTTGAAATCCCTCATAACAGTTCCTGCCAGTTTGAAATCTGAAACCCTGAAGCAGCAGCTTACTTCTTTAGGAACTTTATTACTAATAAGCAAGCTACCTTGTGTTTTAGAAACTCAGCCTTTTTCCATGAGGAAGAGGACACTGCCATTCCAAGTGTATTGCCTTGCTTAATCACTTTTACTGGATTTTGATTCTAACAGATTTCCTCTTCAGAAAGCTCTAAACAGCCCTGGCTGAAATATAAACAAAATAAGCAAACACAAGATTACATCATCTCTAAGACAGCTTCATCAGAGGAGTTAGCCACCATAAACTTGACAGGGTGTTATTTGAAGGCCTTGGTGGAGTAGCACTTTGTTTCTGGAGGGTGCTATAGTTTCTCACCCAGCATTCAAAGGATTTACTTTTGTTAGTGTTACCCACCCAAACTTCAGCCCATATTGCTTCATTCCTTATGTTGTTCGTTTTCTCTTAAAGCAACTGAGGATGGAGCAAAGAGCCCTCTGGGAACAGACAGAATGTTTTTGTTGGGAATGGTCCATTTTCTCACACACACTGGCTTGCACCTGAGAATGGAGCTGTGCAATCCTTCCCTTTCTGTTGTGTTACAGCTGCATTTGTCTGTGCACAGTGTCTTGGAAGTGGTTTGTGTGCAAGATGTACGTGAGCCATTTGTGTGCCATGATACAATTCTGCGGCTGAGGGAAGGTACTGGCTGAGCAATTGCTTTGAATGTGCTTATATTTAAAAGGAGAAAGTCATGCTTTACATTTTTATACACATTTCAATAGCTCAAGACACGGGATTTAGAAAAATGGGGAGGTGTAAGAAGAATGTGTTAGGGGTGAGTTTGAAAAACTCTGCAGCACTTTGAGGCACCTGAGTGTGATTAATTTCTTTCCCTGAGCTGGTACTGACTTTTGGGTCCAGACTTTAACAGGTTGAATTGTAAACCCAAAAAATGGCATTAGTGCAACTTCGTATTGAGGATTAGCTGTCCAAGGTCATTTTTAGCCTGGAGAAGTAAAGTTAATCTTTATTTATATAAGGCTGATTTGGAAAAAAAAGTTTCTTCCCACAGGATCGTTGGAAAGAGGCAAATTTAGAGAAGAACGCTTTCTTGGACAGCTTTGTGGCATTTGGAGGAGGGAAGCATCAGTGTCCAGGAAGGTCAGTGAAACAGCTGGGGTTTATTTATTCCCAAACCCTGCAGAGAACAACTCTCTTGAACTGGGCTCCTCTTACACTTGGAGATAAAGTGTTTTCATTGCCTTGCTCTTTGTCAGTCCATTAATGTTCAGTATTATCTGGACCTTGTTTAAACTGATTTGAAAGTGGTTTCATTCCTAGAAAAGACAGGTTAAGTCACAATATAAAAGAATCTAGGACCAGTGTATCAAGGGGTATTCTCCAGGGAGGAAGGTCAGCTTAGCTCTGCTGCTGCTGAGGCATCTTTTCAGTATGGGAGAGTTTTTCCACTTACTGACATGTCAGTTTAGCGACATGGGCATTTAGGTTGCCATTAAACAGTTCTAAACTAATCTAAACATTTCTGAGACTCTCCATCCTCTATGAGGCCACTGACATTTTTACTAATATCTTAATATCTTAAATGGCTCCCCTCTGTTTGAATCTTGTCTTTGCATTAAGGCCCACGCAATTGTCTGATGGCTTAAATTGCAGATCCTGTCTCTCTTCACTCCTCCAGCAATGCCAGCCTTGATGCTTCCTGCATTCCTTCTGCTCTTTTCTCTGCTGTTCCTTTTCCTGGAACAAGTCCCAGGGAGCCAGCTGCTCCTCAATTCTGTGTTCAAATATCTGTATGCTCGATCTTCTGCTTTCAAAACCTGGTCTTCTCTAAGAAGCAAGTAACCAAGTATCCCTAGAGCTAGTCAATTTAACTCCCATGTGGAGCAAGGAATCTGGAGGGTGTTGCAGAGGATCTGCATTCCTGAATCTGCACCCTACAGCAGGCTGGACATGAGTGCCAGACAAACTTTGTGAGGGCATTAAAGACATAAACAATATGAATAAAACTACACTCATGATTTAGTCCTGCCAGAGGAAAGTGCTCACTCACCTCTATGGCTTGTACCATGTTCCTGAGCTACATATGAGCACAGCCTCATTCCCAGCAAGGACAGCAGCAGGATTCACAAGAGGCAGCCACCAGTTCAGGACAAGCTGCAAAATGATGTTCATGAAAGCTGCTTGTTTATATATACTGACGTATTTCTTTGTTCAGGCTCTTCTCTGGACTCTGATCGTATCTTTAAAATAAATTCGTGGTTAGAAAGAAAATTATAACATTTCTACATTGACATTGGATGGAGAATCTTTTTCTTGCTGACAGGCAAAAAGTCCTTTCAAACCCTTTGGCAGCCCCCAGGTTGCAGATTTCCTTGGTATGGCTGAATGAAACAATGATATTTCAAGTTTAAGATGCATTTTCATTTAATTCCATTTAATTCAGTACTGTGATTTATAAATGAAATGTATTAAACATTTAATTTCTCCATTGCAGATGTTCATCATAAAATTAAAAGCTAATTTAATCAAACTGAAAGCTAGAAGATAACTTTCTTGGCAAATATTCTGGAAAACTGATGTAGGAAGAGCTCCCACAAAGCCATTTCTGTGCCATCTTTTTTACCTAAAGGAAAATTTGATGGCAGTGAAGCTACTTTAGTCTAACCAGGTGACTACTGTCTGTGCAACTGTGCTTATCTTGCATGGCTCCATCTGTTGTCTCCTATCTTATGCTGACATTGTAAATCCTTCAGCACAATGGCTGTGATTTCACTCTCAGACTCCATTTACTGCAGGACCTCAATCCACAGCTGGGCGCTAGTGTTCCAGCACAACACAAATATGTAGCAGTGCATTGGGGTCTGATTTCAGAAAGCACACATCTGTCCAGCCCCCTTGTGACTAAAAAAAAATGGGAATGCATCAGCAACTCAGAGTTTTTACAGGAAAACTGCTCTAGGACTCAGTCAAGAATATGTAGGATGGGTGAGCATTTAGCTGCTCAGTATGATGTAATTGTGGGAGAGAAGGATGCACTGGGACTCTGCAGTCCTGCCTTTCACTCCTGGGCTGTCCCTCAGGCCACCCTCAGACATGCACGCTGCTTATCACTCTTGGGTCTCAGCATTGGTGTGTGCAGAGCAGAATAATAGCAGCAGCCTGTTGGGAAAAGCACTTGGATCTCTAGTGGTGGGAAGCGCTGCAGTCTTATACCCATTGCAGATGACCTCCACTGTGGGTACGGAGGAGTCAGAGCTGGTCAGCCCACATCCAGCTGTGCTTGGGTTTGAAGGACAGCCCTCTGTAAATGCAGCATTTCCACTTGCAGAGCAACCTAGAGACATTTGGGTGTTTGCGTGCATCATGATACCTCTGTGCCAAAACAGAGAATGGCTTAGAGGCAGGACATCAAGCACCAGGGCTCCAGGGCTCTGTTGTGCCAGTGGTGCAGTGACGGGAGGAAGCCTACTTTTGCCCAGTGCTGCCGGCACAGAGTTTGGGCTAGGAATTCCTGCCTGACCTGAGCTAATTTCCATTGAAATATCTCTGCACTGCGTTCCCCCAAGCTCAAGGTTAGCAAAAGCTCCCTATCTCAAGGTAATTCCAAAGTGAAATCAGAGAGATAATTTGAGTCTGAAACCATGCCAGAGCAAGCACAGATCCTCCCACTCTGGAGCAGGGGGCGGCTCAGCACTCAGATCTGGATGGCTCTGCAGGAGTCAGCTTGTGTCCCGTGGGGCTTATTAGCTTCCTCTTCACACCTGCCAGGCCAAATCCAGGCTGACGCCATGTGTAGTCATGTGGCCTTCTCCCCAGTGAGTTCTCCAATAGCTGTTCAAGTTTTCCAGCATCTCTCAGATGATGGAAAATAAACTGTGTGGAACAGCAAGGGAGTATTCTCATTTTCACTAGGTATTTTAGACTTCAGTCTAAATTCTGCAAGTGAATAATCCTATGACGTGGCACAGGTGCATCCTAGTGCCTGAATGCTGGAAGCTCTTGTACATGTCAGCTTTAAAAAATAATAGCCTGAAGGAGTTCACTGCAGTGACCTGAAATCTTCCCTGAGTAAGAAGGGCCTTTCTGAGTGTTACAGAAGCAAAAATCATACCCTCGGGTCTCATGCTGCATTCTGATGGTGATACATTAAATAATAACTCTCGCTGTCACAGCTACTCTGATGTCATCAGGCTCCCAGCTGTATATATAACTTTATATAGCACTATTAGTCATATAGCCTTGTCTGTGATTGACTGTCTTCTCATTCCTATGAAATTATTCCAAGTCAGCGAGCGTTAGAACATTAACGTTTGTGCAGTGGAAAAAATATGCATCATGATAACGGACTGTTTTAAAATAGGGTGTCAGGGGGATGCTGTCAGTCTAACGTGTCACCAAAAGAAGGGGCAGCCATGACATCCATGTTCTTTGCTGAGTAATGGAGCCGAACAAAGGTACAGCACATTTTCCAACTGAAGAGAAACTTCCAGGAAGAACTAAAGCATGGAATGTGATGTGCCAGAGACGCCCTGTTTCTTATCTGACGATAACACACTTGAGATGGTCAGGCTGGATGGCCAACATTCTCCTCCCTTTTCTTGCAGGTGGTTTGCCATCATGGAAATCCAGCTGTTCATTGTGCTGTTCCTATACAGATATGAATTTGTGCTTTTGGATGCAATACCAAAGGAGGTAAAAGATCCATGCTTTTCCATGCATTCCACATCTTTATATTCCTCCTTCATTATGCTCAGCTGAACAACCATGCTCAGCTGTGGTTATGTATAATGAAGGAGAATTTTGAGGGGAGTGTTAATAAAACACACAACAAATAACTTGATCTTAGTTGTAACAGAAAAAGCAGAGTAGCTCCAGCAACGTTGCGGGGCTGCACTGCCTATACAAAAAAGCATCTACAAGAGTATTTTGTCTCATCATTGCCCAAACATTACAAGAGATTTTATAACTGCTCTCTGCCACTCACAAAACCAGTTAGCATCTGGATTATTAATACTTTAAAGATATGAAATCAGATGCAGCCCTCGTAGTGCTCTTCCACTACATATTCAGTGGTGGAAGAATAAATGATTACACTAAGACAAGATGTGAAATAGATTTTTCCACTGAAGGAGAATGGTGCAGTCTCCACTCGCAGCAGCCATTTCCTTCTCATCTGCACTGTGTCCTTTCCACTTTCTAAAAATCATAGTTTCTCATAAACAGGGACTGCTGCTAAATGAGCACATCTGCCTGTCACAACCTAAGAAGGACACATATCTTATAGCTAAACTGCCAGGGAGAAGAGGGAGAATTTTAGTGTGGCATGGGCTTTGTAGGATTGCCCTTTAGGTTGGAAGTTGGCATCTCAGAGAACTTTAGTCCTTTGCTCTCCTTGAAGATTGCGAGATGCTGATCTCAAGTAGCAGTGGTAAGTCCATCCAAAATATGAGGAAGGTTGCATCTTCCTGACAATGGTCTTGCCATGCCAGCTCCAATGGAGTTCACGGTAACTAGGCAATTATGCTGGTGAAGATATTCAAAATCATTAAAAGTTTCTTAAGATCTCATGTGTCATCCTCTATCACAGTAAGTGGAATAAAAAGTCATCATGAAGGCCCTACACAGTGGCTTCAGCAAAGCCAAGAAATACTTGCAGTATTTGGTCTTCATCCTCTAAGACCAAAGAATACATTTATATCTTAATATTAAAACACAATGATAATTCCATTAACTGAGCTAACTTAAATGTTTTTTTACCCATTTTCTTCTTTTTGCAGAGCCCTTTACATTTGGTGGGGACGCAGCAACCCATGGCACCATTCCGGGTCCAGTATAAATGCCGGGAATGATAGCCACTGAGCTGTTTCCCTGTCCTACATCTTCAGATAGGTTCTCTGCCTTAAAAGTTCTTAATTTCATCTTTAAAGGCTGCACATACTCTGCGTTGTGGTGTGCCATAGCAGTATAGTTGTATCTGTGCTCCTCACCTGGTTGTCTACCTCCTAGTATTTAAAAATCAAGCTCTCCTGCTGCATTCATAACTTCTGGGCCAATTATTCAGACGGTCCAAAACTGTGTATAAACTAAATTCATTGGCTGGACATTCAGGACAAAAAGCTGCTGTGTTTGGAAATCTGCATGGCCTGCTCTGTCTGCAGTGGTTGCAGATAAAATGCATTTGTAATGGAAAAATTTCAAGCACAGGAAACACTGGGGTCTTTTCCCACTGGAGCCCCTAAAATGTCTACTGAGCTTTAGTTGCTCCACAGGATTCAGAATCAGTCCTTGCATGAATATGAATAAAAGTTGAATTGTGATATTTGGTTTCTAACTAAAAGCGATTGCAAGAAAAGCTATTGCTATTCATTAGACTGGTTGTCTAATATCTGGAACATTTTTGCTTTCACTTTAACATGATTTACAGAAAATAGTGCACAAATTAAAAATATTTAAACCTATGAAGAATACCCAGTAAAAGTTGTTCAAAGAAACTGTCAAGTAATTTCAGATACCAACACTTTAACTGCTGTCAGGTTTCATATACAATAATAGCTGGCATGTAATTTTAGTCTTTTAAGTAAAGATTATTTATCATTTTAGAAGTAGTTGCAAAAAAACCAAACCCAAACCAAACTACAAATGGGCTTTCAACAGCAGTAAAGCTATGGGAAGAATATCCATAGGAAAATAACACATTGTATAATTGATTACACAATTGGCTCTCCTCAGTTATGGATACAACAATTTAACAAATCTGAATGATTTATAACTCAAAAAAGCAAAATTCTGTAATGGCAAACTTGACTTTAAAGTAACAGGTCCCTAAAGGAAAGTATGACTTAAAGGTCAAAATCAATGTGGTTACAATGAATTAAAGGCATCTGAAGACATCAGTGAAGATTTACAGACAGCCCACTGCACATGGATTCGAACCCGTCCTAAATACAGTCACATGTCTGGTATAGCTTTGGCATATTGCTGGGTTTTTCAGACTTGGTGTGATCTTGTGTCTGCTGAGAAGTAGCTCCTTCTTCCTCCCACATCTCACAAGAATAGTGTTGGGGTGTGTGATAACAACCATGTTCCCTCCCATACACAGAGGAGCAGAGAAGGAAAAGCCTTGCCTCTGTTGGGCCACTGGATTTAGCAACTCCCTACCAGTCTAGAATAATCATGAGAATATTTGTCCTGAAAGGCAGGACGTATTTTTATTGAAGTGTAGGCTTCTGGCAGGAAAGAAGTACCTGGTCTTGACAGCCAGAGAGATACCAAACAAGCAAGTGAGGAAAAGTGGGCTTAACTCAGGGATCCCATCACTGCGTGGCTGTCACGTAGGGGATGGCAGCTCCATGCACTCACCATGCTTCCCTACATAGAAAGAAGAAGGGAGGTGGATTAGTAAAGCAATTTGGTGGCCAAGTGGCTAAGTGGGGTTTTCTACCTGGGAATTCAGAAGCTTCTGGGGGAAGGAAAGACTTTCCCACTGGGACAGGGATAAACGGGTATTAATAGGTCATCATGAAACCCTGCTCAGGAGTGGATTAACAGTATCTAAATTATTCTTATGAAGTGTTTGTGCAGTCTGCTTTTAAATACGGCAGTGCTGAATGTCCCTGGGGATTTGTCCTCTTACCCAACTCTCCCAACCATTATAAAGCTTTTCTACAGCTCAGCAGCAGGAGTCAGAATGAGGTTTTATTCATTCTACTACCGCGAGGGTGTATGAAGCAGGAGATTTTTAAGCCCACAGAGAAATATAAAATCATTTATTTTGACCTATCCCTGTATTTCTCCCTTCTGTATGAAGTATGGATGTTAAAGGGAATGCAGCAGGGCATCCCTCAGAAAAACGTCTTCAAAAATGCAATTGCTCCTCTTCCAGATGTGACATAGGCCAGACCAACCTGAGCAAAACCCGTGGTTGAGCTGGCCAGGACTGTATGGTGGTCATCATTTATGTTGGGATAAGTAACTCCCATGTCTAAGCCAGAGAAACAAATAGTGGGAGTCTGCTTAACAAGAGAAGAAATCTAGAGCTAGAAGTGAGCTATAAAACTCTTTTAAATCAAATTTCCTTTAATATTTTTTTTTTATATATTAAGGAAGAGTTTCAGGATAAAACAAACAAACAACACAAACTATCACATTGCAGCCAAACCTTTTTTGATATCTTTGAGGAAAACATAAACATCTTCCCTGAAATCATAAATTTACTGTGGAAATATAATATTTGACAGAAAACTCAAACATTTTGAGTTAAAACTGTTGACCAAGTGAATCTTTTCCAGTCAGCACAGTGAAAAGATCACCTCTTGTATCAGCAGCCACCTCCCAGAATAATCACAACTTCTTTTATATCTCCCCTCTAATAAGCCTCACTGAAGGCCCCTCTCATCTGTACTTAGCAGTCAAGTATTTCAAGTGGTCTCTTTCTTTACACTAGTAACGGTATTTGATATCTTTTCTGCGCCACTGACTGTCACAGAAACCAGAAGTTTAGGGTTAGCACGTATACCTCCTGAAAATAGATATCTGGGGACTAAAAGATATGGCTGTAGCCAGTGAGAGGTGAGCTAAAAATAATGACTTCCTTTCAAAATGAAATTAATTCTAAGACCATAGAGCTCTGCTGTACCTAAGGCTGTGCCAAGCAAAACTCGACTTAAGCATGTGTTTGGCTTTAAGCAAACACTTCCAATGGATTTGCAGAATGAGACTGGATTTCAGTTTAAGAACAAGCTTAAGTGCTTTGCTGAACCAGGGTCCAAATGCTTCAGTCACTAACCTGCTGTTTACAGTTAGTCTTGGCATCTGCGTTGTAATTTTGAGGATACACAAGGGTAAGTAGAAATACTGAGGTAGCTTTGCTCATTTTAGGTGAAACTGGCAAAAGATAAAGTCACATTTATAGCATAAACCAGTAGGCTTTACTGGCAGCAAGCATCTTTCCCAGTTATTTGGTACATTCTAAATGTGTGGCTCATCACATGGCAAAAAAATATTTCCTCTCCACCGGTATTCAGTGGAAGGGGTATTAGACACAAGAAAGGCATTCAGAAGATAGCAAGTGTTTAATGGAGACAACCAAGGAGAAGCTTTCATCATGCAGCCATTCAGAATGACATTGGACATGTGACTGATTGGCATAGCATTACTTATTTTTTTTTTCACTTTGATCATAAAATTACTAGGAAAGGCTTAATGGAGTTATAAATATCTTGTTTCCATGAGAGTCCTGGGAAGATAATTATAGCACTGAAGTCCTTACAAAGATAGAGCATTTATAAAATGATATTATCTAAGGACTCCAATGGATAATGCAGGGAATTCTTCACTCTATTCCCAGCTCTCCTATTGACTCACTGTGCTTTTTGGGCAAATCACTTCATCCCTCAGTGACTCAGTTTCCCCATCTAGGCATTGGGGTAACAATGAGAATTACCCAGTGCTGTAAAGTCCATATGCATTAAAAGCTGTAAGTATTGCTCATAGTCATCAGAGCACTCAAGCCTGCTTACCGATGGTCAGGGATACCTGTAAGACTCTGCATAAGCTATGTGCTGTCCTGAATTGGAACTGCCATATTTGTGTTACTGGTAAATGACATTGTAGAGTTACGGTCAAAATATTCAGAAGAAATATTTTAAATCTCCTAGTTCACTCTTTTTAAGATGCTGAAATTCACAAATAGTTTTAACGCAAAGCTTGGAATTTAAACACTATGGACAAGTTTCCTATTGAGTAAAAATATGTCTTTTCATAGAGCAACCACTCTGGAGAAGCGTTACCTAGAAGGTTGCTAGCAGCTACCTGTGAGATAGGAACTACGTCTATACTCTTTAAGTTTCCAAAGCTCTACCAGGCTTTTTGCCTCGTGCTGCTTTACTGCATTAGAAACTTGATACATCTGCTTTCCAAGTACCAAGCAGAGTACTGAAGCAACAAGCATCAAAAGAGCTGTAATGTCCAGGTACAGTGCAACTAGTTCTGTTCAGTCTTTGCAGCTTTGAAAAGGACAAATGAGGACGGAGTCATGGCAAATGAGCAAACAATCGGGCCCAAGCTCCAGTGGGATACTATGCCTGAAGGCGATAACATGGATTTTGGATGTGAAAACGAGAACTTCCATGCTGAAGAGGATAAACTACATCTCACACTGATAGCACTGTAACCGCCCTGGCTGTGACTCCAAAAGGCTGCTGATAAGTTTGACACACATCAGAGCTGCATCAGAAAGTTGATGAAAATGTTGCTAAGCCTGTGAAGCCTTGGAGTTGATCTGATTAGCTTAAGGAAGGGAATTTCACCTCAGAAGTGACTTGAGCACCAGCTAAGCATATCGAAGTTTAGTATGGATGGGCATTTGGAGCTTGCTGTACCCTTTCTGCAGCAGACTGAAGAGAAAATGAGCAGATTCCCACCTGAAATGAGGTTTAGACCTCATTCTGAACATGCAGCTCAGGAAATGGAATTTCCAGACTCCTCTAGCTGTGATGTCTTGCACTGGTAAAGTGTGCTCTAGGCTAAAGACAGAGTTCTGTCACTTTTCCTCATGTCAAAGGTCTCAATCATAGCTAGACTTGACTGTTCCAGATTAAACACAAAAGTTTCAGTGGGTTCATAGCGTTGGTCTTTGTTACTGCTGACACACATCCAGAGGCAATTTCAAGGCATTGGCCTTTTATCTGGCCTTTATTCTGAGAACCATCATTGCTCAGAAAAGCATTATGTGTCCTTCTGTTTGCTTGATACCAAAAGTAAATCAAGTGCTTTCCAATATCATGACATGCCTGCCCAAGTGCGATTCCCAGGTTAAAAATGAATAGATGAGCAGTGCAAGATACTTAAGGGTTCTACTTTAATTCTAATTACTCCTTAAGTAATTCATTATAGCTCAAGGTACTGCCCAAATCATAGTATTATCATTTACTATTTTAAGCTTGCTTATACAAATGGAATAATACACAGATAAAAAAGGATGATTACAGGGGTGTTTTCAGGCAATAAACCTGAGGTTTGAATTTCATTTTTCTGAAAAAGTAAACCAAAGGATATTTTGCTGTCTGAAAACCTGGTAACTTGTCTTTGCTTACCATGAACTGAAATGAAGAACCACTCTGTTAAAAGCCAGTCTCATCACAATGATCGGGTTGTTTCTTAAAATAACAAAGACCTGAATCAGCAGGAGATGGTTACATTCTGTCCTTTGGGTATTCATCAACACATTCAGCTTTGCTACATTTTTCTTACAGACTCTGGCCTTGCAGTCTGGTTGTGAGGTTTTTTGGACATGAATGGTTTGCACATGTAGGCACATGGGCCTGTAGGAACAAATTGGGTAATGAGTTCTCAACATACCCACAGGCCAGGACAACTGCAAGTGACAGAACATAGCGAAAGTTGCAATCGCTAAAGCATCCTGAGCTACCACACCTGCCAGCACTGATCCGCACATGACAAGATACATTTATTTCCTCCACATGGAGATATGCCAGTGTTGGCATCTTTATACAGGGGTCAAAGGTGGAAGCTGGGCAAAAGGTGGGAGCTGAGGCTGTTTGGCCTTCTGGACTGAGCACCTCACAACCTGGTGCTGTGCCACTGCATGTCCTGGCAGGCTGGTTGCTGAATGGGACATCTGTAGCAAGGCCCTTTCTGCAAACAGATTTACATGATGAACTCACAGCAGAGCAGGTTTCCTCCAGAGGTGGCACAGGAGCAGCCCAAGGGCTGAATCTAGACTCAGAGGATCCATCTCTTCTTTTTAACTTCCTTTACTGTTCCCATCCTCTCTGGGAATTTCACTAATGCCTTTTTCCCCCTTCCCAGCTCAGCTGTAAACCCAGTACACTCTCTCCTTCAGCATTTTCAGATATCCAGGCTGACCAATATCTGGAAAGCCTAAAGCTGGAGTGCAGTACTGGAAGGGTAGAACTGGCAGATCGATGCTTAGGTAGCACACAATGCCTGCATGGCCTATCTATCTCTTTTGGAGCTCTGTCACACTGCAGAGAAAGCAGGAGAAAGGGGTAGAGACTTCTCTCTGGCTGATGTGGCAGAAGGACTCTCTTCAGAGGTTGTTCTGCTGCAATAACTCAGTGTTGCGTAAACTATGACTGCCCAAGAATACCTATGTCACAAAGACCATTTCCATTTTACCACCTCCAGTGTTCACCTTGCACAAGGTCTGGCAGTTTGTAGGCACTGGCACCATCTAGGGGCCAACTGTCGATCACTGATGCCATAATATATAAAAATAACACTATATACAAGCATAGAATCATAGAATCATAGAATAGTTAGGGTTGGAAAGGACCTTAAGATCATCTAGTTCCAAACCCCCTGCCATGGGCAGGGACAGCTCACACTAAACCATGCCATCCAAGGCTATGTCCAACCCAGCCTTGAACACCACCAGGGAAGGAGCATTCGCAAATTCCCTGGGCAACCCATTCCAGTGCCTCACCACCCTCACAGGAAAGAACTTCTTCCTTATAGCCAATCTAAACTTCCCCTGTTTAAGTTTTAACCCATTACCCCTTGTCCTATCACTACAGTCCCTCATGAAGAGTCCCTCCCCAGTATCCCTGTAGGCCCCCTTCAGATACTGGAAGGCTGCTATGAGGTCTCCATGCAGCCTTCTCTTCTCCAGGCTGAACAGCCCCAACTTTCTCAGCCTATCTTCGTATGGGAGGTGCTCCAGTCCCCTGATCATCCTCATGGCCCTCCTCTGGACTTTGTTCCAACAGTTCCATGTCCTTTTTATGTTGAAGACAGCGGAACTACACACAATACTCCAAGGGAGGTCTCACAAGAGCAGAGTAGGAGGGCAGGATCACCTCCCTCGACCTGCTGGTCACGCTCCTTTTCATGCAGCCCAGGATACGGATGGCTTTCTGGGCTGCGAGCGCACACTGAAGTTGGCTCATGTTCATTTTCTCATTGACCAACACCCCCAAGTCCTTCTCCTCAGGGCTGCTCTGAATCTCTTCTCTGCCCAACCTGTGGCTGTGCCTGGGACTGCTCTGACCCAGGTGTAGGACCTTGCACTTGGCATGGTTAAACTTCATCAGGTTGGCATCAGCACACCTCACAAGCGTGTCAAGGTCCCTCTGGATGGCATTCCTTCCCTCCAGCGTATCAACCGAACCACACAGCTTGGTGTCATTGGCAAACTTGCTGAGGGCAAACTCAATCCCACTGTCCATGTCACCGACAAAGATGCTGAACAACACCGGTCCCAACACGCATCCCTGAGGGACACCACTCGTTACTGGTCTCCAACTGGACATTGAGCACAACTCTTTGCGTGTGGCCATCCAGCCAGTTCTTTATCCACTGGGTGGTCCACCTATCAAATTGATGTCTCTCCAACTTAGAGACAAGGATGTCATGTGGGACGGTGTCAAACGCTTTGCACAAGTCCAGGTAGATGACATCAACTGCTCTACCCCTGTCCATCAGTTCCGTAGCCCCATCATAGAAGGCCACCAAATTGGTCAGGCAGGATTTCCCCTTTGTGAAGCCATGCTGGCTGTCACCAACCACCTTGCTGTTTTTCATGTCCTTGGCATGCCTTCCAGGAGAATCTGCTCCAAGATTTTACCTGGCACAGAGGTGAGGCTGACTGGTCTGTAGGTCCCCGGCTCATCCATTTTCCCCTTCTTGAAAATGGGGGTTATATTTTCCTTTTTCCAGTCATCGGGAACTTTATCTAACTGCCACGTTTTTCAAATAGGATGGACAGTGGCTTAGCAACTTCATTTGCCAGCTCCTTCAGGACCTGCGGATGGATTGCATCACGTCCCATGGAGCTGTATACGTTCAGGTTCTTAAGATAGTCTCGAACCAGACCCTCTCCTACAGTGGGCCCAAGATCTTCATTCTCACTGTCCCTATGTCCCCTGTGTCTGCCTTCCAAGACTTGGGTGGTGTGGTCAGAACATTTGCCAGTGAAGACAGAGGAAAAGAAGTCATTAAGAACCTCAGCCTTCTCCAGATCCAGGGTAGCCAGTACTCCTGATAGCTTCCGGAGAGGGCCTACGCTGTCCCTAGCCTGCCTTTTATTTGCAATGTACCTATAGAATCCCTTCCTGTTATTCTTAACATCCCTAGGCAAGTTTAATTCTAAGTGGGCCTTAGCTTTCCTAACCTGGTCCCTAGCTTCCCAGACAATATCCCTGTATTCTTCCCAGGCCGCCTGCCCTTGCTTCCATCTTTTATAAGCCTCTTTTTTTTCCTTCAAATTTTCCTCAGCAGCTCCTTATCCATCCAAGGAGGTCTCCTGGCCCTCCTGCTGCACTTCCTTCTAGTTGGGATGCAACACTCCTGAGCTTGCAGCAGATGATCCTTGAATATCATCCAAGTCTTGGGCTCCCCTGCCCTCCAGGACTATATCCCATGGAACCTTACTGAGCAGCTTCCTGAAGAGGCCAAAGTCTGCTCTCTTGAAGTGCAGGGCAGTGAGCTTGCTGCATGCTCTTCTCACTGTCCTGAGGATCTCGAATTCAAGCATCTCATGATTGCTGCAACCAAGGCTGCCCTGGAGCGTCACATTCCCAACCAGCCCTTCCCTGTTGGTGAGGACGAGGTCAAGCATGGCACCTCTCCTTGTCGGCTCCTCTATTACTTGCAGAAGGAACCTGTCTTCCGCACAATCGAGGAACCTCCTGGATTGCTTGTGCCGGGCCGTACCATCCCTCCAACAGATATCAGGGTGGTTGAAGTCCCCCATGAGAACAAGGGCCTGTGAGCATGAGGCTGTTCCTATCTGTCTATAGAGAGCTTCATCCACCGAGTTCTCTTGGTCAGGCGGTCTGTAACAGATCCCCACAGTAATGACTCCCATCGCTGTTCTTCCTTTAACCCTGACTCACAAACTTTCTATCGACTGCTCATGGAGAGTTCCATGCTCTCCAGCCTATCCCTAACATAAATAGCATACACTAACATAATGTGTCTAAACAAAACATGTCATAGTAGAAGTGTTGAAACAGGCTGTGTGTGTGAGTTTTTACTTCTAGGCATAATGCAGGCACAAAAATATAGTCTCAGTTGTTACTTACCTGCTTGAGCTGCTTATTCTCTATGAACTGAATGTGCATGTGATGTCATGTGCTGATTAATAACCTACAATAATAGAATCAATAATAGAATAATAACCACAATAATAGAATCATAGAATAATTTGGGCTGGGAAAGACCTACAGAGGTCATCTAGTCCAACCCCCCTGCAATGAGCAGGGTTATCTTCAACTAGAAGCAGGTCCTCTGCTTCTGGTGATACTCCAGTTATGCCTTCAACAGCCACCTAAAAGTGTCAAAATGATGGAATGTTGTTTTTAGGTAAAAAAGAAATCACAAAAAGCCATAACACCATGGATTACACTTTAAGAGGATGAAACATATAAATAATTTTTTAAGTTCTCTCAATATAAACAGAACTCCCTCATCTGACATTTTTAAATGCATTTCTGTGTCAATCTCTTTAATTATGTATAAAGATTACTAAAAGGCAAAGAAATCTAGTACAATGGACTTCTCCATCAAGACTGTCTAGCTGTGCTCCAGAACTAGGGCTCCTGAATTCCACTTCTCAACAATTGATAAAAAGTAATTTCCATGCTATTCGCTTTATAGGAATAAATGTTTCTCACAGTTAATTACACTCTGTGGCTTCCTAAATAACATGTAAAAATAGTATTCATAGTGCCTTTGTTTTCTTAGTTATTTACATTCTGAAGCAGATTAAATAACAAATTGAGCAGCTTAGTCTGTATTTAGATGCCTGCATCAGCATCTTGATTTTTCAGAGCACCTATAACTCTCAGAGTTGCACAGTGCTTCTGAAAATCAGGCCATTTATTTAGGTGTCTATATTTAGGTCCATGAGTTTGAAGCGTTTGGCTTGAGGTCACATAGCTATGGCTCATTGTTTTTTTTTATTTCCATTTGGGTCACAATGGCCAAGTCACTTCTAATAATTCTCATCACAAATCTAAGAACTAGCAGGAGAGGTGGTAAGAATTACTTGCTAAATACCATCACGATGCTCAGCACTTCCTCAAATACATGATGTTTCATGCTTAGAGAATTTCAGTCCAAAAAATAAAGAAATCAGTGCATCAGAAAGGTGAGACAACATGTTCAGAGGCTAAACTTATGCTCTGGTTAAACTGTGCTCATTTCCTGGATTTTACTTCTCTGGCAATTTTTGTCATTTCCTCTATAACCTTATGATCATTTTGACAAGTCAGATGTTTTAGCTCCCTTTATTTTGGTTAGGTAAATCCTAGAAACCAAGTGCTTCTACTTGTTAACATGGGGCAACAAACTGCAGTTCATTCTTGAGGCACTGGAGCTGACATTAGCAGTCATGCTGTTGAATTGTGACTATACCTCCAAGACTGCTTTTCAATTTGCATGGTAGCTTGCACAGGCCTTGACCTTAGTGAAGCAGTTGCAACAGTTTGAGACTCTGCAGAGAGAAGGTCTGCAGAATCTCAAAGGACATCAAGAGGAAAGAAGGACATCAAGAGGAAAAAATAATCTTTTAAAGAAACAAGAAAATCAGTTTCCTTAACATTCCACCTCTGCAGTTTGTCATCCTTCTTCTCCCCAAAGTGAGATGCTTGTAGCTTTGGGAGCAGGTATGTACACAGAGATGCAAGCAGCACTGCCTTCATTTTGTAAAGGGATGATGATAACTGAGAAGAAACAGGCAGCACATAAGTGAAAACAATAATCTTAAATACCTTCCGTATTTCAACAAAATTAAACTCTCCTCATCTTCCAGTGTCCTCATTCAAATGAGAGAATATAAATCTGGCCATAATGTCTCAGAGTTGAGAGCACTGTACTTGTACTTAAGGATGTTATTTGTTACAGAACAAAATGTGGGTTTTTGTTTGTTTATTTGTTTTTTTTGTGTGTGTTTTGTTTTTTTTTTTCTTGAAATGGCGATTGCCTTAAAAGTCAATGAAACCCATTTTCCCCTTCAATCTATCATACATCTAGGCTAAAAACTGTCTCCTGGTTAGAAATATTCCTTAACCAGAAATTGGGACATGGCATTTTTATTGTCTTCAAAACTGAAGGTTAGCTGTAAGATAATAAAGCTCTATTTTGTGGCACTCTATGTTAGATACGGAATTTTTGCAATGTGAAGTCAAAGTCTTTTTTTCAGGCAACCCTCACTCTCAGTAGCGGATGGAAGATGTGAAAACTCTGTTCCTATTTTCATTGCCTTAAAAGACATGAGCCTCCTGCCTGGCCCTGAAGATGCTCAGGAACAACAGGGTCATACAGAGAGAAAGAATTTAGGGAGCAACCGAGCCAAATGCAGGGGCTGTCCCACTGCAAGGCTGGGAGCTCAGGGGATCCCAGGGTGGTGTTGCAGGTTCTCCCCACTTGCCTGACCCCCACATACCAGATTTGGAGAGAACCAGCATCCCTGTGCTCTTCTGCATCTCCAAACCCCCAGAGAAGGAAACAGCCCTGCTCCATGACAAACCTGCTCATGGAGTATCATGTGCAAGGGCATTACAGGGACTGCAATTATTATCTGCAGCAATTTTGCATTTCTGCAATTATTATTCTTGCACCCAAAACTACAAAATGCTCTATAGAGAAATGAAAAAGAAAAAAAGGGGGGGCGAGGGGTGAGAAGAGAAGTCTTTGCTTTGCGCATTTCTACTTAAACATCTGCAATATGTTGTATTTAAGCTGCTTTGCAGTTGCTATATGCATGCAGGATAGAACTGAAGAGGTGTTGAGGCAATGCTGTCTCGCTGTACTGAGTGACTGAGTGATAAAATAGCAGATGAAATTCAGCGGTGATAAGTGCAAAGTAATGTACATGGGAAAAAATAACCCTAGCTCTGCATACATAGACACTGGTTTGAGCTATCACTTTGCTGCAGGAGATCTGGAGGTTGAAGTGGAAAGCTCCCTAAAAATGTCTATGTGGGGCTAGTAAGTGGTCAAAAAGGGGAATGAAGTGTTCAGAATTAGTAGCTCCCCTCTTAGGTGACAAGGGGACTCCCAAAGTCATCAGACTCATATGCTCAGAGTTCTTTTGAGTCCTTTAGCCACACAGATCTTGCTTATTCCAGATACACCAAAATTCAACAGTCATTTTAGTAGAACTAAAGTTTTACAGAAAGTAGTGTTTTCTAGTAAAATCAGAAAGGATAGAGAGGATGGTGGTAAAGTTTCAAACTGGAAATAGTGAAAAATGCATCAGCTTGAAAGAGAAATAGCTGAAGGGAAATCCAATTAAAGTCTGCAAAATAATGATGGTGAGAAGGTCAAATAAGAAATTTCATTTACTGTCTCTACAACAAAAAAAAAAAACCCTTAATAAAACAATCAGGAAGACTTGAAAATGTTCTTATGCAATGAAGAATTACCGCAGTGCATTGAGGAAAGCAAAACCAAAAATGGGCTCGAAGAGACTTAAGACAAACAGGACCACTGTTAGCTACTAAGCACAGTAGTTTAGATACAACCCTGAGTTCCAGAATTCCCTACCTCACTAGTTGCTGGAAAATTATAAGGTAAATAGGAGAAGAATACATAGTCTTCTTTTTTTTACGCTGTTTTACTAAGCATCTAGTCTTGGCTGTTGGAGATAAGATACAGAGTAAAGAGATCCAACAGTATTGTTATATTCTAAAAAAGTAACTCAAACAGTCAAGGGTATGCTAATGCTGATAAAGTCAAAACTAATTTAACTTGCTTTATCCACTCTAATCTCCAGACTCAGACATTCGCAAGAAATCATCATCCATATCTGGCCAAAGAGTTTGGGAGTATCTCAGTGAGCACAAATACAAAAGAAGCATTCACTTCTTGAGACTCTACAGATTTTGCAATATTACTTACTCATTTCTGCTGAAAAGAGAAAGCTCTTTTCACCAAAGCTCCTGCAAAGGCTGCAGGACTGAGTCAGTGTTTGTATTTTGATGATGAGAAACCAGCACAACATAGAGGGGAAAAACTGTTTTGGTTGCAGTACTTCAGTTGTGTTGAAATTCACCAGGGTTACTTCAGTACATTTGAGGGGTCACTTTTGCTTACAGATTCAATCTGGAGATAAGAAGCAGGTGCAGAGTGAAGATAATGAGCAGCTCAGGATTTGGATGAGATGGGCTAATCCTGTGCTCTGAGGTATCAGTAACAAAGCTCCCACTCATTCTGTGGGAGCAGGACTATAGCACTGCTTGCAAATCTTGTAAGTAGCAGCTGTTTCACCACCTCCTTTGGTATTCTTTCCAGAATTTCAGCTTCCTACAGATTTTGGCACTCTACAACCACTTTGGTTGTGGGACAATGCCCACAGCATTTAGGAAGCACAGGCTGCCTACTGGGGCTGCATGGTCTGAATAGCACTGGGGCCTAAGTGAGTAAATGGTGCAACTTCAAAGAGGTCGGTCTCTTAGGTGCTCTTACTCTCTTATTTTTCCAGCGCCATTTTTCCATGGCTAAATAATGCATTATTTTGTGACCTTTCCCGATAGAAATGTTTAATGCTTGCAACAGGGGATATATTGCCTTTGCAATTGTTGCCATTCTCATTATTATCTAATCTGAAGGCATTTTTACTGCAAATGGTGGAATTTGTTTTTTTCCCCGCTTCATCTTAGAAATAATGTCTGGATGCATATAAAAGCCAAAGTAATCGATTTAGGCATTCCTGATTTTTCCTGAACATGGGTTAGCTTTGTTTCCATAACTGTAGAGATTCCCATTTTATTACAAGGAAAGCATACAGTAGGGCAATATCATCACAATGAAAATATTCTTCCCAATATGAAAATATGAAAAAGAATAAAACTTGAGACTGGCTACGGTATACAAGACACAGTTAAGAGGCATGGGGATAAGAAGACACAAGGAAACTGTATAACATAAAACGTGGGACAGTAAAAGCTCTTCCAACTCAGAATATTAAAATAAGACATTATGTAAAGGGAACACATGTAAATGGAGACAAAGGAAGATATCCTATCAGGTGTAATTCCTACAACAAAACCCAAGAAGACAAGCATATAATTTGATTTAAAACCTGATTAGTTTGTATTATGACATCTTTGGTTCTATAGCTTGCTTTCTCTTCCGCACAGTTCCTAAAGCAGTAAGATCATGGTTAGGGATT
This sequence comes from Myiopsitta monachus, assembly GCA_017639245.1. Lineage (NCBI taxonomy): Eukaryota > Metazoa > Chordata > Aves > Psittaciformes > Psittacidae > Myiopsitta > Myiopsitta monachus. The sequence continues at coordinate 19,316,409 of CM029922.1, read as the reverse complement.
CACATTTTAGGCACAAGGCTAAACCAAGAAATAATAACTACTACTTATCAGTTATCTATTACATATTAAAAAATAAAATTAGAACCAAAGAAGCAAGCCTGGAAGGTGTCTAAACCAGATATGCATCAAGGTATAAGTCAGTTCTTAGTAAATGGGACCAGGAAGAAACTCTTCTGTTGCAAATACAACCACCTACAATGCATTGCTCTTATGTATTTGCAGAGATCAGGCGGGATACACTATTGATCTCATTCATTACAACAGTTATTTTATGCTATTATTGGAAAATGCTGCTATAAATGGCATACCTCTCTTTATATGTTTTTAACTAATGCAGAATTATTCCTTCCATAGATCTTTTACAGGGTATTTAATAATTACATGGGAGTCTTCTAGTTCTCCATTATATTCTATAGATTTTCAGAGCCATCTTTACGAAAACCTATTTACATTTCTGTATCACCCTATTGATTAAATCCCTCTCTATTACATTCCAAAGTGAAGACTGCAGAAAATCAGCATTAGCTTCTGATGCTTAGTAGTCTCGAACACATGGCTGGATGAGAGAAAATAGCCCTTCCTTTAATAAAGCACGCCCTAGGGTATCTGAATGCTTTATCTTCTTTTTTAAACCGCGAGCCTGACAAGCCTTTTCTGCTGTAACTGTGATGCTTCTTAAGCATCCTACAAATGTACCTTCTGGCCCGATCTCTAATGGGGAGGTACACCTTATTCACCTGTTAACCTGAAGAACAGATGAACAGCTGGATCCATTCGAGATGGAGCTCACTTCAAGGGCCAGTTTCCTTGTTGATCAGAGGTGGGAATGGTGCTTGTGAGCTCCATCCCCCAGAGGCACCACAGGGCATTCAGAGGTTTGTCACCATGTTGAGGTGCACTGGCATTGTGTGAGCATCCATCCCTCCTCCTCTTTCTGTAAACCACCATACCTTGCCCCACCTCTCCTCTCTCCCACCGTACTGCATCCCCTGTCTCCCTACCCCATCCCACCTAACTTTGACCTATCACAGAATGGTTTGGGATGGAAGGGACCTTCAACCTCATCTAACTTCCACCCCCACCTGCCACAGGCAGGGACACCTTCCACTAAACCAGGTTGCTTCAAGCCCCATCCAACGCAGCCTTGAACACTGCCAGGGATGGGGCAGCCACAGCTTCTCTGGGCAACCTGTGCCAGCGCCTCACCACCCTCACAGGGAAGAACTTTTTCCTTATACCTCATCGAAACCTATCCCACCCTTCTCACACCCATCCCACTTCTCCCTGCTGCACCTCACCTACCTCAGGGCAGGGGGACCGACACCCTGAGGGAAGGAAACTTTGCCACGCACTGGTAACACGATACAAGCCGCTGCCGTGTTCCCGCCCCTCGCCACGTGCCGGGGCCGCCATGAATCCCCCCGAGCTCCCCTACCCCACACAGACCAAAACCCATCACCTCCACCGGGAACGGAGAGCCGGCGCGAGGCGGCGGGAGGTGAGGGGCGTGGCCAGGGGTTGGAGGAGGCGGGGCTAGTTTGCTCCTCGCATTCTTATTGGTGATTCCCTCTTGTCCGTTTGGGCGGAGGGGTTTATTGATTGGCTCGTGGCTCCGCCTTAGCGGAGCGGGCTGCGAGAGGTGTGTGTGGCGCCTCGGTTCTCGGGGCTGAGGAGAGGTGCAGCGCGATCGAGCCTCAGCAGGTAAGGGTATGGCCGCTGCCGCGCGGGAGCTCCGCTTGCAGTCCTGCCCCACCGACCTGGCGCCGTGCTCCCGCCGTGGCGGGGTTATGTAACCGCCCCGCCGGCTCTCTCTGCGGCGCCCGCCGTCCTTCCCCGGGATCCGCGCTTACCTCGGGGTTCTTTTCGCTGGAGGCCTTTCGGGTGCGGGGCGAGCCCGGCGTTCCCCCGTGGGTGGCCTTTGGGCGGTGAGGAGCCGTGCGCTGAGGGAGGTGGACCAGCCGGTGCGGGGAGGAGCAGCTTGGAGAGGTGCTGGAGCACCTCCTGTGTGGGGCAGGCGGGAAGCGATGAGTGCCGGCTCGGGGCAAGTGGGTGCTCGCAACGATGCGGGCCTGCCCCAACTACTCGTGCACCTTAAAGCTGGGGTGCATGCAGCGAAACCCGCATCCCTGAGGGGGAATCTTCTTGGGCTGTTTTGAAGTTGTTCAGCATCACGCACCGATGTTTGATGCTTATACGACAGGTCGCTCTCAGAAGTTGTTGGTTTGTGTTTTACAGACCTCTCCTAAATTCTTTTGTATCCCTTTAAAGTATTTTGTCTTTTTACTGCTTGAGGTTGGAGTTCAATCTAGCTTCCTAAAAGGCAAATGCATGATAGGTTTCTACAGCTGAGAGAAATCATACAAGTGAGAACTGTAGTTTAATCACAGGTTATGCTTTAAATGATCTGCTGTGTTAAGCTTTCAAGTTCTGCACTTACAAATCGGTTTGCTTGGTGTTGTTTACCTACTTAGAATGGTTGCTCTGTAGAAAAGGAAAGCTCTTTTTCTACGGGAGTACATAATTACTGTAAAGAAACTCTGCTGCATTTATTCTTGCAGTGAAACTGAATTATATGGTTGCATGTCATTCCTGAACAGGTGGAAGTCTGAATACTGTGAGAGTATAAATCTCAAACTTCAAACACACAACAGTAGAAAGGACAGCAGATTACTTTACTGGAGGTTATCAGATTTGTTAGCTAGTAAGTGCTGCCTTTCTTGTCCCATTCTCGTTAAATTTCTGAGAAAGTTGTCAGCTATGTGATATAGCTTCTCTGCCACCTTCCAAATATTACAGTATTAACTCAGATTCAGTGGCTTGGTTTGTCTTGAAAATGATTGTCATTGCATTGGTGTTCTTGGTGTTTTTTAAGTTAAATCGCTTGTGTGTACCAGCAGAAAATCCTTTTCAAGGAAACAATGACATTTTATTCCAAGTCATCAGTGTTGAGGACCTTCTAGGAGATAAACACTGGGAACATCTGCTGTTGCATGTGGTACTGACATACAGGATTTCTTCTTTTTTTTCCTCCTAGCAGGGAAAAGGGAAGTAGGTCTTGGTAGGAATTGGGGTCTAGTTATGAATTTCACATTACAAGCTTCAGGGCTATTAAATGTGTTCCACTGACCTCTGTGTGAGGTGACAGGTTTGGCTGCAGGCCAGCAATGTTGTAGTGCTGTGTGTCCCTTATAAAACTGGCTTGCTTTAAATAGAGTAGTGTAGAGGCCAAGTGAAGGTAATGCAGAAAGCTTGTTCTGGTTTCTTTGGTTTGGGGATTTTTGTTCTTTGAATGCCTTAATGTTACCATGGTAACTATAGTGGTTGATTAATCATGGCTCAGCTTCTTGACTGTAAGAACAGCAAGTAAGATCTTCATTCCTGGCATTGGTTGCTCAAAGTATCATCTTCCCATTGTGGAATGGTGCTGGAAGGGTGCTTGGCTTAGTAATGCCAAGTAATGCTTGGCTTATTAGGGTTGAGCACCAGTGTCTGCTGGCTTGTTTTCTCCAGGCCTTGAGGTACAGATTGCTTGGCAAGCCAAGGCCAGTAGAGTTCCTTTACCAGTCATAGGATACATCCTTGGCATGGGAGGTACAGCAATATGCAGGTCTTGAACTGCTTGAGCTGGCCAGCCCTGCTTTAGATGAATAAAACTGAATAGTCCCTTTGGATGCTAAAAGCTTCCAAAAATAGTTACAAAGTCTCAGCTAAATTTAATTCCACTAGAATGTCAATGGAAAGGATTAGAACATTTGGGATTTGCACCAGTTAGCGCTTGAAAAAGTAATAATAAAATCCTCTTCCTCATATCTGCCACTTTTGCAAGAGCAATAGTGGAGGTTGAGGCTTTTTTCGTGTGGTGCTAACCAAACTGGAGCTAAAAATGTGAGTGGACTCCACAGTACCAGTAACTTTAATTGCTGTAAGGGGAATAGTCCTTGTCCAGGTGGGACATACAGAGGTGCAGACTGAGGGAAGGGGTGACTATAGTCTGTATTGCTTTTGAGACTGCAGCAGCTCATTAATCCTGTCACATGAGGTCCTGTTCTGCTCTTTCCGAATAAAACATCTCAATTTAAGTGCATGGGATCTTTGCACAGTGAAGAGTTACCACCACATAAAAATAATACTTGTCTCCAGTGTTAATTTTGCAGAATGGAATGAAGTTTTAATAGGCTACTATTATTTGAGCTACCATGATACACTTGTGCTTTCTGCTGAAGTCTTCACTGTGGGTCCAGTTTCTTCAGCAGGAGCTGCATCCTTATTCTGACACGACAGGAATTTGGTGACTATGCTGTCTTTAATTCAGTGAATATTTAAAGAGTGATCTCGCCCCCCTAAAAAACTGATACTCTCCCCTTTAAATTATGGTAAAACTTGCTGTTTGGTTTTGTGCTTTTAGTAGCAGAGGTAGAATCCCTGTACCTTTTCTGGACCCTTCTAGGAAAACAACTGCAAGTTTTTTTGCCCCCCCCCCCTTTTTTTTTTTTCCTCCCCAAAAGGTTTCTAAATTCCTGTAGATTATAGTTTCCAGGTTTGCACTTGGCATTCAATAATACTTTTAGTTTATAGTGATTATATTTAAAGTTTCTATTTGTACCATTTTGTTTGCTTTATTCTATTTTTAGCCATGTTGTTTGTCATGGTAAGCAGTGTTTAATAAGAAAAAGCAAAGTTTCCTAGCAATTTCAAAAGATTTGTGCCTGTTTCTTGATGTCTCTCAGGGACTCTTCCTGAAACCTCTTAAAACTGGAGAATAGTCACCAAAGAAATGCCTTATTAGTTTCCATAAAAACAGTGGATAAATCTGTATGTCCTTGGTGGTATATAAAGCATTGGTCCATTCAGATGCCTTTTGTGTTCAAGTTGTCTTAATTCAGCAAAATTTCAGCTGCAGTTCTTTGCTCTGTAGTGGTCTGACTCCATCACAAGAGGTATGTCTTTGCCTTTTTGGTTTAACACTAAGAAAGCAATACTTTTTTATAACAATTTTCAGTAAGCTATTTGCTAGTGAATAAAGCTTTCTGCTGGTCTCTGTTAATTTTAATTAGAGGTGTAGCATGTCTAAAAATATTGAGGTGACAGTGAATGCTTAGCTCACACCTGGAATCTCTACAGAGCTTTCAGTTATAATATCAATATGGTTGAACACTGACATGACCTAATTGTTCCTATAGGGGAGGGTGTTTGCTTCATGGTTTGAACTGTCACAGATTTCAAGCTCTTGCACCTGTTGACCGCAGGAGGAGAAATTTCAAGTAATTTAGTATTTTTTTCTGATGTGAAAGCCTAAGGTCAAAACCCTGCACCAAATGCAGAAATAGTATAGAAACACAGATTGCATATGGGTGAACTTTATTTGCAGGGGATACATGATGTGGCAAGCAATTAGCATTAGGTTACGTGGACTTGAGCTCGTGTTTGTGTATATTTCTGTCTTCTAAGGAGGACAGTCCTGCTAGGGAGTTTACTAGTGTGGTCCCTGTTAAGATCTTGGTGAATTAATTTAGCATCAGTATTGGTGCTGGGTGATGCCTTAGTGTTGCTGTTTTATGTCTATGGTGTTGCTGCTACTTCTGAAATTCTGGATGACAACTTCTGGTATCTTAAGTGTTTAAAAATATCCTGATTTGGGAAGGGAGAAGCAAATGCATGGCACTGTTTGAAGTCATTACATCTTAAACATAAGGTAATCATGGTTTATTTGGATGTCTTTCTGGTTGCTGTGTTTTTTTTTTGTTTGTTTTTTTTTTTTTTTTTGTTTTGTTTTGGTTTGGTTTTTTTATAAAAGGGGCCACAGGAAGGGGGGAGTTAGCTTATTTTGTCAGAAGCTGTGGAAATGAGCTTTAATATAAATGGGAATGTGATCGCATGATTGTATTATAGTTACGTAAAAGATGACTTGTAATTGAGTTTACTTTATATGACAATGCAGTTCATGGATTATACATGATTTGGAATTGATTATTTTAAGGGATTGAAATGTAAATTCTTTTGTTCTGAATTAGTAGAATCAGGAAGAGAATATTTTTTTGACAGAGGGACTGCCTGTGGCTAAGTAAATTCAAAGAAGCTACAAAATGTTGCCAACAAAAAAAATACCTGAGCCTTAAGGTGTTTGACAAACATAATAAAGGTTGTATAGTTATTTGTTTTATATGTATGTGTAAAGTTATTTATAATGCAGAAAAAGGTAAGAATTCCAGCTCATGACTGGCTGAAGATAATGTCCCATATGTGACTTATTATGAAGTTCATGCAGAGCTGTGAAAAATCAAGATTATAATTTCATGAATGCTTTAAGTAGGTTAGTTGCTGAAAAGTACAATTCCATCCTTTGCTGGTTATCTTTGTTCCAAAATTCGTCCCAAGTTGGTTGCTACAAATATTTATACAGCTATGAAGTGAATCAGGTCAGTTACCTACTTTATGCATAGAGTTAAACCCTAACTTTTTTTCTTAGGCCTGGTGTTTTAACTGTATTGATTTGGTTGTGCCATGAATCAGAGCAGGAGATGCTTTCTTGACTGCAGAAGGTGTGGGGCCCTTTTCTGTGTAGGAAAATGACTGGTGTTGGGGGCAAGAAGCCTGCAGTACTTGACAGATTATGTTGCATCTTTTGGCAGAAGTGTTTGTTTGTCCATTCAGTCTGAATGTACAGCCCAAAGCATTGAAGTGTGCTAACAAATGTTGCCGATTCAAGTATGTTTGTCCTCTCTGATTGTCATTGAGCTGAGGCTCATGGGCAGTTTATTCCTCTTAGGGAACATACATGTCTTTTGTTAGATTTCTATTTTAATTGTGGTGCTGTGCTTAGAATTGTGCAGCACATGGCTCTTTCATAGCAAAGTAAAATTTGTGAAAGAACAGTTATTCCATACAAGTGCTCTTATCTGCACAGGTCCCATCTTAAATTGGGCAGACATCAGGGTACTGCAAGTTGACTTGCTAGTGGAGGGAACACTGGCTAGAATTCTGGGTAAATCTTAAGTGTAGAAGAGATGTGCATGTACACACACCTACTTAAAAGTCTTAAAGACATGTGAGACAGTGACTTTCTTAAGAGGACTTGTCCAATGCCTATGTTCCACTGAGCAAATCTGTCTCAAGAATTGCTTGAAGGGAGGAGCAAGTTTTTCTTGATAAAGAGCTTTAGCAGAGCAAAATGTACTGCCACATAACATAATTAACTTATTAATTTCTAATCTTAGATGGAACTATATATTGTAGAATTGCTTGCTGTAGTGTATGCTTATTCCCTTATTGCCAACTAAGATGGTTAAAAACCTGAACTTCATGGTTGTAACTCAAACTGTTCTCTTTTGTTGCTTGTCGTGGTTTTGCTGAATTCTTAACTTAAAGGCCTCCTTTTCTATCTAGTACCTTATAATACGGAGAAAACAAGAAAAAACTCAGCAGTTTAGTGTAAAGGAACCTGTAGACCTGACTCATGTCTCTACACTTCTCTGCACACCCTAATAACTTTGATATGCATTGGGGAACAGGATAGGTGGAACTTGTTACCTGCCATGAGGTTATTTTCAGCATTACTGTGGTACTTTAAGAGTGAAAGTTAAGCTTATTTATTAGACTAAAAAGTGCGTCATATCAGTTAATGTAAACAGTTTTTTATGGAAAACAAGTCAATGTATTGTATTGCCTCTCTTGCTCTGCTTTACCTCCAAGTTCCATTCAACCAACAGATCCCTCTTTCATTATATCCTAGGACATTCTTGTACGTCCTAAACTTCACCACTCCCAGTAGTGGTTTAATTTTCCCCTTCTCACTAGAATGCTTATTGAGTGTTAATTCATAATCCAAATTCCTTCAACTTTTTGAGTATCGCTGTGTGTCATCTCTATCCCTTTGAGTCTGCTGTGTAAAGCTGGCTTTGAAACATCCCCCTCTGCTGACTGGACTCCTCCAGCTTAATGCTTAGGGGGGGGGAATGTTCTTGGCCAGTATAACTGTAAAATAGTCAGTATCTTCACTGACTGCAAGAATGTTGTGTGTTCTGAATGAAATACTTCATACTCTCAGGCATGTAAACTTTATTTTGTAACATATTGGGCTTGAAGTTTATTTTCATAAACCTAGAAGCAATGAATCTCAGCACATGCTAGACATGATAGTAAGCATGTTTAGGGACTGTGTTTGCAGTAGATGATCTATTAATATTCTCTGCCAGAGTGGTGATACATCCTGGATTTAAGAGTCTTCCTCAGTAGTGGCTGCCATGAGTTTGGCTTTTTTTATTGGTACTTACTTGGGTGTGTTTACACGGAAATTTATGGTAATGCTAGGCTCTAGTGAGTTGGCTCAATTACCAGAGGCAGTATTTCTGTGACACTGAGTTCCTACTACCCCAGTGCTTACTGTTGAAGTAGGCATCTCTTTTGCCATTTATTTAGGCTTTCTTTTCAGTTAGAATTAAATTCCTAAACTGAAATTGGTTGGAGATACTTGTGCTAATATCAAACTGAGCTGGTGAAATCACTGGTGTGCATGTGATAGTCTAAAAACCTATCCTTAGGTTGACACAGTGGAAGGAGGTAATTGGTCTGAGGCTTTCACACCATACCTGCTTCCTTACAGCACTGCACTCTTGCTTGTTTTAAACCCCTCCCTCATAAATCGTATGGAATACAGGACTAGAAAACTATTCTGTTTTTAGCTGTGTAACATACTTTGGTACCTGGAAAAGGAGGACAGTTAAGATCCTGTGACCTGCCAGCTGTTTGCAGATCACTACATGCGCTCTGAGTGGTATTGCTGTACAGCACTTAACTCAGGACCTTATCCAGAGGTTATCCTGGTCTGACCTTGTGGTTTGGACTAGATGACCAGTCCAGGCCACTTCCAGCCTTAGCTGTTGTGAGTAATACTGGCTAGTAAATCTGTGTCTACTATGTGATTTGAGAGGGTGGGAAGTGTGGACTCTGTGTTCTAAACTGATACTTTTGAGCATGACTTCAGCTTGTTTTCTTGATGACTTCTGTTAGCCCTGAGACCTCAGCAATAACAATTAGTGACACTGCTGTAACCTTATGTCAAAGAATGATGTGCTCTGTCATTGGCCAAGTGTCATTTCAGAGCAGCAGCAGCAATGAAGTTATATGAAAGGCACAGGAAGTTATATGAAATGGCAGACTAGCTCCATAGAACTGTGCAGGTTTGAAAAGACTCTCAAGATCATAAAGTCCCAATCATTTACCTAGCACTGTCAAGGGCTAGCATGGCTTTGTTTGGTGATGTGTTGGTACCAGTGTGGTTCTTAGCCTGGCAGCAAGAAGTTATTTCTTTCCATTTGCAGCTACCTTTTGGGGTGCAGAGATTGCTGCCATGTCCCTTTCGATCTTCTTTGGCTAAATTTATCACTTTTACAAATGAGCAGAATGTCAAAGCAATGCCCTACTCCCCTAAGAAAATCATTACTTGAGCACAGCTGTACAAGCACTGATTAAGAAAACAGGTTTTGGTAGGTTTTGATTCAAGAAGATATTAACAGTGACTTAATATTCCTGTGTCTTTCTATTCAGTTTTTAATTTTCAGAAATAAGTCTTCTGTATTAGTCTCTTAAATATGCCTTGATTAGACCTTGATCCCATGACCTCTTAAATGAATGGATCAAGCCTTGAACTAATTTAGCTTTGCTTTTCTAAGGTTAAGTGTAATAAGCCCATAGAGTTTAATTTTGGACTCTAGCCCTAAATAGTGTATTTGAACTAATATTTACAACTATTTATAGAGAATAGCAAGCATGCAGTAGAGCAAATCAGAAACAGATGAGCATACTGTTTATGTAATTCTTTAACACAGTCTGAGGAGGAAAAGCAGCCAATGATTACATATTATGATTAAAAGAAACAAAAATATCAGGGGATTTATTATGCTTCCCCATAGCTTCTAGTCAGCTTATTGGAGCTCTGTAGAGGTTATAGCTGATGTGTATTACACCTGTACTAAGGATTGATAAATACCTTAATTTATACTAATTAACACACTAATAATTAATTAGCACCTTTACTTATTCTTCTTGGCTGGTATGAAGTTTACTCTTGTTATCAATAGTAGGGATAGTATTTGATGTGTGGCCTTGTCACTTCTGTGTGTCATAAAATTGTCTTTCCACTAGGATAGACTTGGAGTAAAGGCTCCAAAGTCAGCAGGATTTTCCTAAAGGATGCTGAGACTCATCTCGTGAGTCCAGTCTTCCCTTTGCTTTTCTTAACTGTCAAAGTTACTTTCACTTTCATCTTACCCAATGCATTACACATTCTCTCTGACTGTGAACTCAGAAGCACCAGCCTGCCTTCCCAGTAGCAAACATGATTCTCTTAAAACTAAATACAACCCAATATTTTCTTTTAGGGCAAGGGCATTGAAATAACACCTCCGGTTGTGTTCAGTGGCTTGTGCTGGTATGCTTAGGTCTTTTCTGTGCTAATAATTAAAACTAAAGCAGAGCCCCTTTGTTTCACCCTTTGGTGAAAGTAGTTTTAATGCCCTGCTTCTGAGGCCAATTGTTGCCTTAAAATAGTGTGAAGTACACTTTCTACGAACTAACCCCCCAAACTAAGGATTTCTGGTTAACTTGTGGATATGATATTTTTGAAGTGTAGTGTAACTGTGTCTCTTCTTGTTGCCAGGGATGAGGGGAGACTTGTACTTCTTTGGAATGCACGGCCTGGGTCACTATGGTTGCATCCCAGAGGATGGAGCACAATTCTTGCTTTACTCTATAAATGGAGACAACGATTTAAAGAGATGCTTTGCAGAGGAAGATTTTCATGAAATAATTGACTTCAACGATCTCCCAGATTCTCTCTTTGCTTGTAATGTTCACCAGTCTGTGTTTGAAGATGAGGACAGCAAGGTACAGTGTTGCCTTCCATATTTTCAATACAAGAGAAACGTATGCCATATGTTTGTATTTACTACAGTTTCAATTAAACAGTTTAATCTGTCTTTTGTACAAAGAAAATGGATCCAAACTATGGTTTCTTCCTAAGGGACAGCAATACTCTGCCATGACATCTATTTCAATAGCTTAAAAAGCTTTTATCAACTCTGGTGAGCAAAAATGTTCTTTTGTCCAGATTTGCAGAATACTGAAATGTGAGTACAGGTCTTCAGAGCAATTGTAGCTGCAGTTGTGATGGAGGTGGCAGAGTTAGGCGTGTGAAAGTTTCTCCCACTTTCTGATCATGTACCACTGTGATGAGAGACTGCCTTTACTGTATCTTCTCATAGGATCTTTTATGTTAGAAAAGACCTCCAAGATCAAGTCCAACCATTAATTTAGCACTGCCACGCCCACCACTAAATCATGTCTCTAAGGGCCACGTGTACATATCTTTTAAACACCTCCAGGGATGGTAACTCCACCACTTCCCTGGGCGGCCTGTTCCAATGTTTGATAACTCTTTGGGTGAAGAAACTTTTCTTAATATTCAATCTAAACCTCCCCTGGTGCAACTTGAAGCCATTTCTCCTTGTCCTATCACTTGTTACTTGGGAGAGGAGACCAACCCCCACCTCACTATAACCTCCTTTCAGGCAGTTGTATAGAGTGATAAGGTCTCAAATGTTTTCAGTTATCTGGAATACTATTTTTATTTGGAAAATCTAAAATGAATGATAGTAGAACAAAGACAAGAAGAACTATGTGAGATTACTTTTAACTCTGTAGTTTGATTAAAACAGAATGTTGAAAACAGTATCTTAATATAAAAATAATTAAAAAAAATCAACTTTTTGCAGAGAATGTTCAGTTCCTGTTTCTTAACCTAGTATTCTTCCTGATGGAGACGTCAGGAATGTAAAACTCATAGATTGGTTCTTTATTGTCTGATGAAATAAGTCTAGGCTAATTGTTATAGGCACATCTGCACTTACGTTGTGCCATTTTGTGGAATTTCAAAACCATTTGGTAATGAACTTCATCTAAGTTGAAGGGGTTTGAAAGTACAGTTTTAAAGGAAGAAAACAGAAGTGTGTCCAGGACTAGAGAATCTCTTTGCCTCCTGCAGAGATTCTATCCCGCTTGCTCCTGAGCTTTCTTCTCTGAGAGCTCTAGTCTGGCATTTAGCTGGTGGCTTAGTTAGAAAGTGGAGTGGGTGATTATGTAAGTACGTGGCATAGCAATCCCCAAGGACTTGCAGGACTTAAGGATGTGTCTTAAGAATAGCAGCTGGGTTGTGGAGGTGGATATTCTGTTCCATGTGCATTTCTGTAAACTATCTGCAATGACATGGATTGAACAGATCTGTTGGCAGGTAAGTAGCTACCCCTGTAAGTCTATGTTTAACTAGAGGGGATTACCTTCAGATTTCTCATTAAATCCAAGGATCTGGGGAGCTGATTCTGATTTTTATTCCTGTAGAACATGTGTGTGTGTTCCCAGTTGATTAATACTGGTAATCCTTGCTATTATTAACCATTGCTGTAGGATAAGGGCATACATGAATTCGGTATAAAATATTGTCAAGTCACTAAGCTGAAGTTTAAAATCTCACACAATAAATGCTGCTGATAATCATATCTTCAGTTATATGTTGATCCTATGTGTAACTAGTGGTACACTAAACTTTTTAAAGAACATACTATAGTAATGGTTGTATTTGTAGTAGTTTCATTGTGTTATACATTCTACAGAAAGTAACGATTTTGCAGTGTATCTTTTTTCTCTTACTCCTGACCTATCCTTTTAGGAGGAAAATGGAGGTATGGTTGGTTTGGAAGTTACAAGTTAGCTGGCAAAGACAGCCAGAGAAACCTGTCGAGTTGCCCAGGGAAGTTGTGAATGCTCCATCGCTGGTAGTGTTCAAGACCAGGTTGGACAGAGCCTTGAGTGGCATGGTTTAGTGGGAGGTGTCCCTGCCCATGTCAGGGGGGGTTAGAACTAGATGATCTTAAGGTCCTTTCCAACCCTAACTATTCTATGATTCGATGATGATTTGATGATTCTGAAAGGTTGTTTAGATTTCGTCTGTGAATGTGCTGTATAAATAATACTTAAATATATAAGCTTCTAAGTGGCTCTGGCATGCAGCAATATTAAAGTTATATTGCTGAAGTGTCTTAAGAGGCTGAACTGTCAAATTCAGATTTTGAATATGCAAATATCTAAGCAATATTCTTACTAAAGATAGGTTTTAAAAACCAATGCCTTAACTACATTGTTTTAATTGGAAGACACTTAACAACTGTGTCAGATACAGGGTAAGTTCCAGTTTGTGCTTGAGAAGGGGCTGGCAACAGCCTGGGGGTAGCATTTACCTGCACATATGCCAGCACTGTGGATAAGCTGATTCACATTGTCTGATCTTACTGCATTCTGTATCATTTATACATTTTCACCAATATCATGTGGCTGTACAGCACTTCTTGGAAAGGATTCAGTGTTGCCTTATTGAGAGTGACTATGGCATCTGTAGGAAGCCTGAGTTTTTGACCTTTGTTTTTCTGAAGATGAGGAATTCTTGCAGCTGAAGGCCATGTTCTTTACAGATGAAGAAATTGTATCAGGCCAGGCTTGAGTCTTCTCCTGGCTGGCACCCTAAGGTCTCAACACAGACAGAGTGAATCTGAAGAGTTGTGGGCCCTGAATGTGAAAATGAGTATTGCCATCTGGTGTAAAGGAAGCTGCTCAGGAGTGACTGCCTGATCCTAAACACTGGCAGAAGAAAGGGGAAATATAAATTTATGCTGGCTATGTATATCTGATTTTGCTGCAGTAACAATCAAAAAACTTCTTTGCTTTCAGGCCTGTGTTCTTGGTCAGGAGAATGCCCTGGCTGTATGGGTCAATGATACAGGCATTTGAGGATTTGCACACGATGGCTTAGCAGCATCAATACACTGTCAGCTTGCTACAGGTGAAGGGGGAATGGTTTTGCTTATCTCCACTCCCATCATGGACAGCCTGCTCCTTCATATAGAAAATCGGATTGTATCTTCTTTACAATGCAACTAGAAAATACTGAGTTTTTTAGCTTTTAAAGATCAACAGAGGTGTGGAGAAGTAGATTATCCAACAGCCCTGTTGCAAATATGGGGTCACATTCAGCTGTGCCCCATCACTGTTCTGTGTTATGATCATTTATTTTAGCATATAACTTGGTAGGGGCAGGCTTTTTGGAGTGTGCAGCACTGGCTTTGTTGGGTCATAGAAGTCCTATAGAAACTAAATAGAAAATACTCCTAAACCCTGATAGTTGCCACATGTCTCTTGGAAAAACTGCTGGGACTACTTATGTGAGCAAGATATGGCAAAATTGAGGCTGTTATTTTTGGCTGATGGTGTGACTGAATGGGAGGCACTGCTCCTTTTATCTTTCCTGAAAAAGCAACTGTGGTGAGGAGCCAAAGGGCATGACTGATTACTCCTAAGGGTGGATGTGTGGGTGTTTTAACAGTTAATTGCTACACATAACCCCTAGGGCTTTCTGGATAGTAAACCTTTTGTTGAGAATTTGTTATGCATATATCACTGTTTTGTAAAAACATCCTTTTCTGTATTGTGACTGTAATTTCCTTTAGGCTGAAACTGGTAAGCTCACTGTCAAAGTGAAGGATCTTTGTCTCTTTAAGATGGTTTCTTCAGATGCTGTAATGCCTCCGGAGATGCTTACACAAAACTGTCACTATTAGAATATGCTTATGTGAGGGAGGGATGTATTTCCTCAAGCTGTTTAGAGGCTGTATGCTCTTCCTTTTGCCACTATTCCGGCTCAAATCAGGAGGAGCACCTATTACACTTGATAGTTGTATTTCAGATAAAGAACGATAGATCAGTTTCTGAGCATTTTAGTTATGGTGAAGCTGCCTAGGAAATGGTAGTCGAAGTCCACCAAGTGCCTTTTCTTGCTAACTTAATTAAAACCAATAGGAGAGATTATTGATAATTATGAAATTATTTCTGCATGAGAAAGTAGTGACCAGACACATCCAGTTCTGGACTTCTCAGTACTAGAGATGTGAGCACACTGGTGAGTGTCCAGTGAAGGGCCACTTAGATGATGAAGGGAC
The DNA here is from genome assembly GCA_017639245.1 of Myiopsitta monachus. NCBI lineage: Eukaryota > Metazoa > Chordata > Aves > Psittaciformes > Psittacidae > Myiopsitta > Myiopsitta monachus. The sequence goes on along the minus strand of CM029922.1, from coordinate 19,301,371 downwards.
TGAAGCACCTCCTATGAGGAAAGGCTGAGAGAGCTGGGAGAGTTTAGCCTGGAGAAGAGAAGGCTCTAGGGATCTTATCAGTGTGTATTAACACTGAAAGGGGGGGTGCAAAGAAAATGGAGCCAAGCTCTCTTCAGTGGTGCCCAGGAATAGGACCAGAGGCTGTGGGTGCAAACTGAAACATCAGGAAACACTTTCTTACTGTGAAAGTGACTGAGCACAGGCACAGGTTGCCCAGGGTGGTGGTGTGGTCTCCTTCCACAGACGTATTCAAAAGTCTCTGGACGTGGTCCTGGGCAGCTGGCTTGAGCAAGGGGGTTGTTCAATATGACCTTCAGAGGTCTCTTCTAACCTCCATCAGTTTGTGATTCTCGGAACATATGCTGAAGTGTATCCTAAAAAATTCTTCTGAAAAGGAGGGTCACTGTGTGAATGCAAGACTGGGGAATGCATTTCCTGAACAGTGAGATTAATGGAGATGTAGTGGGGAAGGGAAAAGAGGTCAAATTAACAAATCAATGGAAAAGATAATTCTAGTTTAATGGTGTTTATTACAAAAACAGTTACTACTTTCATGAGGGGCTCTTTCACATATACTGGGTGATGACTTGCTTTTACTACAGAAGCCTGTGGTAGACAACCTTTTTTAAGTTTGTATTATTGAGCTTGGGCACTGAAAAAGATCTGAGGCTACCTCAAGTGAGCGCTGGAATATTTGTTCAAGTTTGATGCTTTAAGAGAACTCTGTAGCCTTACTTGGAAAGGCTTTTTTCCTTTGTACTTGAATTTGGCTTTCTCACCACAGTGCGTCTTCATGCTGCCATTTTTGTTTTTAAGGTGCAGTAAAAGACACTGGACAGTTCAGTGGTCTGCTGGGTTGCCATTAACTTTTCACTTCCAGCATTAGCACATATGCTTTCTACTGATGCTCTGACTCTGAAGCATGTAATTGAAATGTCTGTTCAGTGCTCCTTTTAATCAAAGGGGAGCCAGTGTGTCTGCTGTCATGTGTGAAGTGTTTCTTTGGTTCTCTTTTCCTACAGGCTAATTCAAGAAGATGCTCTAGGAGGCAGTCTTTATTTCTGCAAGGGAAGATCTGTTCCTTTTGCCTTCGCTTTTAAAAATCTAGATTACGATCAAAGAGGTTCTGACTTTACATTACATCACTGGAGCCTCTAGGTGTTGAGTAATTATATTTAGAGGGTGGCATACTTCTTTTTAGTCTAATATTAGTATTCAAGCCTGGTCTTGGTGGAAGGTCACCCTAGCAAAGATGAAGTCACCGCTCCAAGGCTGGAAAGGAATGCAGGCTTCATTCTGCCTTCCTGGTACACTTGCTGCTGCTTTGTTTTACTTTCAGTTTTTCTACCTTTTAAGGTTGTCATCTGTCGATATGATAACATTATCAGAAACTGCCACTTGAAGCAGACTGTGCCTTGAGCTCTGGAATCTCTACCCACTTTGGTTTGTTCTGTTTTATAAATGGATGAATGTTATTCCCTGTCATTCGGGGGGGGGGGGGGAGGGAAGTGCTTCTTTACTACATACTGTATTTGCATCTAATGAAATATAAATACAGAGAGCTTGCAAGAAAAAGCTGCAGGAGCAGTGTCCTTCAGCAGTTCATGAATTGTAGCTGCCCTTTGGGAATCCTGTCTTGTACTCTTCCCTGGGTGGTAGTTTACTGACATCTAAGAACTAAAAGCTGTACAGGAGGCTGTTCTTGCTCTGAGAAGTATGCATTTCCATGGCATTCATATTTTATTCTGTAACTAATTTCAAATACTTTCAGTAGAAACCATCTTGGTCCAATACGGTATTTCTGCTGAAGGCACCTATGGCCTCTCACACTTGGCATCTGAGATCCCATCTGACTGTTGGAGTGATAATCCCACTTTTTTCAGCAGCTTTATGCAGGTACTCTCTACAACCTAAAAGAGGTGTCGATATTTCATAGAACAGTTTGGGTTGGAAGGGACCTTCAACCTCATCCAGTTCCAACTCCCTGCCATGGGCAGGGACACCTTCCACTGGACCGAGTTGCTCCAAGCCCCGTCCAATGTTGAACACTGCCAGGGATGGGGCAGCTGCAGCTTCTCTTCACACCCTGTGCCAGCGCCTCACCACTCTCACAGGAAAGAATTTCTTTGTATCTAAGAGCAGCAGCGAAGGTAACTTTCATTGGCATTTGGGATCTCTTGAGCTTCTTTCTGGTTGGGAGGAAGAAAATTAATTTTGCTTGGTCTGGTTTGTGTATTCAGAATTTTAATACATATTTATAAGGAGAGTATTTAAGGTTATTCTTGTTGCTGTTCAGACAACTTGCATTTATGTGTTTATAGAAGGTCTGACACTAATTTTATCTGAGGTGATCTACAGAATTTCTAATGGAACTATACGCAGTTGTTAGCTTAGTCTGGTTTAGGCATTCCTTCTGTCTTCTTTTTTTAGGTGATTCTGGCTGTTACTGAAAGGCTTCAGCATTTCTACTGTTTTTCTGGGAAGGTAAATAAGCTTTATGATTTGATGACCTTTGAAGAAACACAAAGAAGAACACTGAGACTGTGCAGCTGTAACAGTATAGTCAGGTTGAACCTGTGCATATGCCCACTTCATCCCATGCAAGTAGAAGGTTATATTTGGACATGATTATCCAGGAGTTACAAAGATCCAAATATTCAATTCAAATTCAAATGTTCAATTCCTGCTCTGAAAATGTGTTTAAAACAACATAAAAACCTCAAGCAACCTATCAAAAAAAAAAAAAAGACTACCAAGAATTTCTGGGCCTGAAACACTGCTGTCTGTAGTGTGGATGCTGTCTAATAACTTATACAGTACTTGGGTTATTTTCCCATCCTTGCACAGGGTACTTGGTAGCGTAAATGCCCTTGTTTCGATGGGAGAATGTGCCTGGCAAAAGACCAACTGGGTTAAAGGTAGGCCTATGTTCGTTGCAGTTGAAATTTGCAGTAGTGCTTCAGAGCATGAAGCTCTAGTAGTTGTTTGTAAATTACAAAAATAAACTGAGTAATATTCTTTCCAGAACACACAAGACGGCAGTTACTGTCTGCTTTTTAAATTTGGAAATGCACATTTCTCCTTAAAAGCAACTATGGAAAAATTCTTTTAGCGTTGGCTTTCTGTGCTCATGCTCTGGTCTGCAGTCTAGAGGGAATGCGTTATCTCAGGAAACCAGGGTAGGTGGGAAATCTTTCCTGGGAAAGGACGTTCAGGCTAAATTTATTTATATATTTATTTATTTATTATAGGAATACATTTTTCTTACCAGTCCTGCTAATAGAGACAAAATTTTGAATAATATTTTAACAAAGGTGTTGGTAAATGCATGTCAAGGTTTAGGATGTCATGTGAGAAAACACAGGCTCTGGGAGCCAAAGAGAATTGAGAGATCTTACCTGTAAGTCAGTTTCTCTAGCACAATGCACATAGAAGGATGAGCTGTGGGAAGGTCTAATTTAGTTACTCCTAAACACTGTACAGATCTAGATTTAAAGTTCCACTTTGCACTCATCTGTCTCCTCTAATCAGTTGAGCTAACTTCATGGACTCAAATGCCTTTTGATCTTTGAGGAAGTTGAGATCTGGCCTGGAAGGCTGAGGCTAGTATGTCTTCCCTCTAAATTCCCTACCACTGTTAACTGGGATGTGGAGTTTAACCAAGGACTTTTCCTGACAGAGAAGTTTTGTTGGCGGTATTTTTCTCCTCCTGACTATCCTGCTTGAAAGTATTTGCGAGTTTGACTGCATGTACATGCAATACTGAGCCTCTTTTTCTCCAGGATGATGGTAGGATGTGTTGCTTTCTGGGATGATAAGCAAGCGAACCTAGCAGCAATATTTCGTGCAGCTTTTTTCTATTTCATATCTACCAAGTTTGCAAGGGTTGGATTTATCGTAACTGGTGATACTTGTTATTCTTGACCAGTGTTATTCCTGGTTGGTTTTTTGCTTTTTTTTGGCTTGTCAGGCAATCTGAGGTGCAGAGTGTTTTTATAAAGCAATATGAAGGCAAGAAGATAGACACCAGGTCACACTTGGAATAAACCACAGCAGTCATTTTTACAAGAGCTTCCATGCATCTAAATGGAATAATCTTGGCACAGTGTGTATTAAAGCAAGTCAACCCTTCTGATATCTCCTGGCACAAGCAAGAGCTACATCTTTAAAAGGGAAAAGCTGCTTTTATGCAGTTTATAGAAAAGTCTTTGGTTTGTTCCACTAAGTAGTTCTTATTGGCTGCTATCTGCTAATAATCAAACACAGTTTTGCCCTTGTCCCTCCAGCAAGCTGTCATTCTGAAGTCAACAAGAATACTGTTTTTGTAGCTGATAGTAATCAAAAAGGGCAGTAAAGCCATTCTAATGTGGTTAGGGCAGCAGCTGTTCCTTATTTTAATACCATCAGAGCTCCTAATCCATCCACAAGTGCTGATATCAGTTTTCTGGCCCAAGGAAAAGGCTTCTAAATGAAGGTCAGCCTTCATTACCAATGCATAAAGATTTTGCATTTACAGAAACATTCTGGTGTAATGTCATTCAAAACAGTAAACCTACAACTTTACCAGTTAGTTAAGTGAATTTCTCAAATGTTTGTTGTGTTTTAAGTCTCTAAAACTAGCTAGCACTAGCTACCAAGAAGGAGAAAAAATGACTGCTACTGCTAACCCATGACAGTTTCATACAAAATCTAGGTTAACAACGCTGCACCAGAGTTTAGTGTAATTAGTATATCAGTGCTTACTAGGGGTATAAATGTCTTAGAAAATGAGGGATACTTGAAGGCAAGTTGAGGTAATACAGAGTAGAAAAGAGTACGGCAGCAGCTTTAGGATTGGGGCATTGCTTAAGGCAAGTGCTGCCACAGACTTGAGCACAGAGGTGAGAGATCATATTCAGAGCTGAATCAAGGTGAAATGAATCATCAGTTGCTTCTGTACATTTGAAAACACATTTTCTTCTGTGCCATATTCATGCTTCCTTGCAGTTGATGGAAGTTCTGGCATTTGCTGCCATAGCGCAAGGTTTTCTCCATGGCTGCATTCTCAGGTCTGCTCCTCGGGCAGAAGATCTGCTGATGGACTTTACCATTTGGTCAGCTGAGGAGTTTGTTCAAATCCTTAGTTTCCTGTGTAGTATGAGTGTGTGAATGGCTTTGGAAATAATGTGTCTTGTACTTTATTATTGACTTGCTTTAATTGATCACTTTTAACTGTAGGCTCTCTTGCTCTAATTTGACTGCATTTTATGGGTGCTTTATGCTGCTTAAATGATGTGACTTTTGTTACGGGTCTTTGAAACTTAATACAGAAGCAGAGGCATTGCAGCTATGGTGGGTGTTATATGTGTGTGTCTCAGAGGGATAAGAGCAAACCTTTTCCATGTGATAGAGACTAATGAGCTGGAAGTTAAGATGATAGCAGTAGGGGAAAAGAAATTACAGTATCCCTGGCAAGTGTGTAATGAAGGCATTTGTTACACTGCAGCATGAGGGATGCAAATTGGTACAGGTTGTCTTTTAATTGGTTTTGTAGTTAGTCTAAAAATCATAAAGATATTGTTAGACTGTGGCATGCAATCACTTTGAGTTTAATGTTATTGGAACTAGTATTAGGGAGAAATATGATAATTTCTTCCCTGCATTTCCAGTGTTTGTTTGGCTCATAAGGGAAGAACAGAACTGAGAACTTCAGAAGATGCTGAGGAAATGGGGTCCCAGTCCTGACTGAGAGGAAGTTGTTACCTATTTTAAGGCTTTGGTAACAGGCTGGTGTGCACCATGGGGCTGACTTCCAGACACTATGATGGAGTCAAACAATGTATGTCTCTCCCATTTTTATTCTTCACGACCATTTTGTATGCAGATTGTTTATTGACTTAACAAGATATTTCTTCTTGAAAGCTTTGGGGTTTTTAACACCTGGAGTCCATGATATCCTGACTGAAAATACAGTCCTCAAAAAGGGAAATTTAGATGAGATAGCTGGAAGAAGTTCTTCCCTGTGAGGGCGGTGAGGCCCTGGCACAGGGTGCCCAGAGAAGCTGTGGCTGCCACGTCCCTGGCAGTGTTCAAGGGCAGGTTGGACAGGGCTTGAAGCAACCTGGTCTAGTGGAAGGTGTCTCTGCTGTGTCAGGTGGGGGTGGAAGTTAGATGAGCTTTAAAGTCTCTTCCAGCTCCATTCATTCTATGATTCTGTGATCTGAATGGTGGGGAGGAGAGTTCAAATGCAAACATTAAGACGCACTGGGTTTTCAGAAAATTCTTCATAAGCTGAAAGTCGTGAGGAGAGTGGTTTAGGATTTTCTGTGGTTTATGTACTCCAAAGAGGTGGTAAACAGTTTCTGGGTAGGCTGATCTCCTTGACAGATTTGGTACCTGTCTTGCTTTTTCTTCAAATTCTGCATTAGCAGTTAATACTCTCCCTACCTATCATTGCTTTTGAAGGATCTTTGGCTATCCTTGTAGTATATGGACTGCTGGGCTGCTGTTAACCCCAGAACCTATAATACATAAGTTGTAGATATAATAGATATAATGTAGATATAATGTGATACTGGGTTTTAGGAAAGCTTGTTTGGTACATAATAATGTACCATAATAACATAATAATGGTACATATCTACGTAATAATGTAGATATAATGTGATACTGGTTTTTAGGAAAGCTTGTTTGTGTTCTATGGTACATCTCAACCATCACCTGTATGTATGTGGACTACTTGTTGAGTTTGGTTTTGGCTTCTTGAGGTCATATCTTAGGTATATGTAGGCTGAGGTGCAAGAGAGTATTTGAAACTGGGATTCTCACACAGATGCATCACTTGTGAAAACTGGGTAAAAATACTGGTATTGTGGAATTTGAGGTTAAAATGTTTTAAGTTCTGCTTCTGATCTCTCCTTGCTCCTAATGATCATGCAGCAAGTCACCTTGATAGTGGAGATAAACTTAATTTGTACCCACTTAGACTGTTTACACTGTATAATGGAAAATCCTGGCTGGTACAGAAAAAAACCCCACACTTTCTGTGAAGATTCTACTGTATGTGAATGAAAGATCGGAATGTGTGTGCTCTGGCTGTATCGAGTGCCATGGGTGCCATCTGCTGACTCTTTCAGGTAGCACACAGCTCTTCAGCTGTGGGAGGATTTAAAGATAGCGTATGTTAAGGAATGTCGCTTTCAATACCCTGCCACTAGAATGTTAAATAAAAACTACAGTTTTTAATCCCTGGTGTTTTTGTGCAATGTGAACAGCAGTGGTTACCCTAAATGTCTTTGGGTTTCATTTTAGACCTGCAAACTCGTTTCACAGAGTAATTGTTACTGTTGGTGTTCCTTTGCAGTGTTTCTGCTTATGGTGAACCTAGATCTTAATTTTCGCAATGTATTGCGGGTCTTTGTCTGAACTCGGCTTCTAGCCATGGACTCTTTTAGCTTTCAACCTCTTTACATTTCTGAACTTTCCTTATTCCCCATCATAGAATCCCAGGTTGGAAGGGCCCTCATTATCATCTGGTCCAACCTTTCTAGGCAAAGTATGGCCCAGACTAGATGTCTCAGCACCCAGTCCAGCCAAATCTTAAGTGTCCAGTGTTGGGGAATCCACCACTTCCCTGGGGAGGTTATTCCAATGGCTGATTGCTGTTATTGTGAAAATTTTTCTTCTTGTTTCCAGCCAGAATCTCCCCAGGAGTAACTTGTGCCCATCACCTTTTCCGTGTGACTCCTTGTAAAAAGGGAGCCTCCATCTTTTTTTGTAGCCATCCTTTACATAGTTGAACATGGTGATAATGTCTCCCTGAGCGTTCTTTTCTCAAGGTGGATCAAATCCAGCTCGTTTCGCCTTTCCTCATGCAGCTGCCTGGTCCGTGGATCATCCTCATGGCCCTTCTCTCTGGACCTTCTCCAGCCTGACCACATCTTTTTTTTTATAGTGGGACCAAAACTGAACACAGTATTCTGGGTATGGCCTGTCATTGTTATATTCCATCTGTGGTATCCTGTATATAGCTAGGATGTGAGCCTGAAATAATTTCTTCATTGTGCTTGCTTGCAAACCTAGTAAAATAGATTTCTTTGTCCTCAGTGAATGAACTGGCAGTGCTATCAGATAAGGTGGTATAAATCGTTGGCTATACCTGATTTAGTAGCAAAGCTGAGGGAATGGGCCAACTGAAGTACAGTTTAGCTAGACCCTAGAGCAGTTTATAGCCTGTGCATTTCCTTCTTTTTAAAGGAAACCTTATGTTTTGTCTGGCTTGTCAGAGTTTTCTTTAAAACTTAAATTGACGTGTTGCTGTGGGTCACTCAACTGAATGTCAGTGAGTATCTACCAGGAAGAAATTCAATCCTAATCAACATGAAAGTGTAATGTCTAATGCTATAGTCTTAGGCTGTGTTGCTGCTGTAAATCAAATAACATTTTGGCAAGGGTTCCAGCACTATAATGTGAGATAATGTTTTTAACCAATTTTTTAGAATGGTCCATGACACACTTTTGGCTGAGAACAAACAGTACTTTTCCTAAGAATTTCCAGGCAGAGTTTGGAAGTCTCCATGTTGTCAGCTATGATTCCCAACAACCATTTCAGAACAGTTTCCTTGAAATAATTTAATTACCATCTGCTAATTTGTGTGGCCAGCACATGGTGGTTTGTGTCACCAGCAGGTTTCAGTTACTTTGACCTGTCTCACCTCCTGCTTATTGACCTAGGAGCTCCTCTTAAGCTCAGGGTAGAGCCTTCATTCCTGGCCTGAATTGCATAGGTCTGTCTGTCTCAAGTCCTGTCTTTGGACAAGCATTGTAGCCTTGGACTTAGGCTGCTTTCTAGTTTTAGTTCTGGTCCCATCTCTTCATCCTGGCTCTCTGGATAGACCTGGTTCTGTTCCCCTTGCTTTCTGTGGCCACGGCTGGTGATGCTGCATTATGACTGAAGTCTGCCTCATGTATGTGCATGCTTGTTGTTTTATTTGGCAAAGCCCTACTGAGGTATATAAGATTACTTGGAAAGCAAGGTAATGCGTAAGATGGGTACAGTTTCAGCCTGGCTTAGAGGAATGGGATGAGCTAAAACATTCAATAGTCAACTATTTAAATAAACTAGCAATATTTTTTGAACAAAATGTGAAGACAGAGTTCTTGTGCTGTTCATAGCTCGGCCAAATCTATGTCTCTTCAGTTCAGAGACAGTGGTGATGTGTGGGACAGTGTCAAATACTTTGCGCAAGGCCAGGTACGTGATCTTCCCTTATGCGCAAGAGCTGTAACCCTGTTGCAGAAGACCACCAAATTTGTCAGGCACAATTTGCCCTTAGTGAAGCCATGATCAGGATTCTGCTAGTTCCTGTTTGCCCACACTTAAACTTAGCATTGCAGACCAGTTAATTTAAAATGATCAATTGCTTGTACTGACTTGAATCATTAGAATAACTTTATCACACAAATTTGGGTGTTTCTTCAGCTGGCACTTCTCAAAGTTTTTACCCACATTAAAATTGGGCTCTGTGGAAGTGAAATAGCTTTCAGTGTGATCTTGGTTTAGGTTATTAATGAGTTTCTGTCAGGTTTGGGTTTGATACTGTATTCCCAATTTACTGATAAAACATAACCCACTGTTCTGTGCTTCGCTGTCTCTCCTGGCAGGAACCCTCTTTAAGTTGCCTTGGATCATTTGGTTTTTTTCACCTGATTTTAGTAATCAGTTCAAAAGCTAGAGCTGATTCAGCTTCCCAGTTCTTATCTGGCTCCTTTAATTCAGCTGGCCCGTTTTAATGGACACTTAGGTGTGCTTTCCTGGCAATGTAAAAACTTTAATGAGTGAAACCAAATTCCTGTTCCTTTTCTGACGTCCTTTTTGTTCTTTTATGCCGAATATGTTGCAATCTGTATCCTGATTCCAGGTGACAGACCAAGACAATCTCATTTTATCCATGCTCAGCAAACTTCAAGAACTCTGCTATCCCCCTGCTTCTATGGCTGAAAGAATGTATCACCCATAATGATTTCTTAGCTGAGCTTGGGTTTCATAACTCCTACACTTTCTCCCATGCTATTTCATTATTCAACATTGCTGTTAAGCTTCTTCCTTATGAATCATTGTGATCATGATTCTGAACTAGCAGATGATGCAGAGTAATACAAAATAGGAGTATGCCCAGGCTTCTTTTCTCCTCTCTCCAGTACTGACACTCTTATGTATTCATGCCACTATTTTAAGGATCCATTTGAAGTTTATTGCTACCTTTGCTCTGCATTTCTTTCTTCCCATACTGAACTTAAAAATCTTTCAAATTACTCCTGTGCTTTTGTTTCCAACAATAATGGCAGTCATGCTGTCCACTTTGCATTCCCACAGGCAACTTACACGCCTGCCATTAAAAAATTAAAAGCTCTGTTTGTTTGCTATAACACTGTCATCTTTTATCTATCTTTTCTTTAAACTGTACTGAGTGTTGAGCTGGGGTAAAGTGACATAATTTGTGTTTATTACCTGGAAGTATCCTGCTGAGACCTGGGATTGTGTTGGCTTTTTCCAAGTGCCAGTGATCTTTCCTTACCCATGCTGCTGGTCTGTGATAAACTGTAGTCCCAACCTTGATCTTTCGGGCTTTGAAAATTTTAAGCCACTGGCAGTTTTGTTAATGCTTGTCTGTTGCATGGGTTGTGTGTGGGTTGGCATTAATATGCCAGATAAAATTACTGCTAATAATCCATTTCAATCGAAGCTGTATTTATAGCCTTTTCTTGGAGTGGTACTTCCTCTGTTGGCACTGTCTGTAATGCTATCCTTTTCTACACTTAACAGTTCCTATACCAATCCCATTTTCTCTGCATTAACAATTTGTTGTCCAGTACTGTATCAGGTGACTCATCATATTCTATGATTCGATATCTGTTCTATTTTATAATTCTCTATCATCACATCATATATCATCAGATGATATGTTTGATCCCAAATTTACCAGAAATAAAGCATGCTAGACAAAATCTTCTAAGGATTCTCTTCAAAAAGAGACTAGCTTGAAACTTTTGCTGTGTTTTTTAGCATTTGAGTGTATGGATTACAATAATCTCTTTGAAAACATCTTCCACAAATCTCTTGAAGGCTTGTGCTTGCCAACTGCACTTGTACCTATATTTAGGAAAGCTGTGATTATTATTGTCCAGTCATGTGGTTTTATGACTTAGTGACACAACCCCAAATTGATCAAATCTGAGGTTAATTGAAACCTACTGGCTTTGATTTGAGGTGAAAGGGTCTGATGTTTTTTATTAGAGTTTGTAAATGATGCGCTAAACCAAGAAAACACTCAAATAATGAGATCCCAAAAGTAATGTAAGAGACAAGATGAAGCAGTTACAAAACTTTACTCTGTAAAAACTAGCTGTAGAGGGAACACAGGAGACTCTTTTTTCCAGTTCAGGCATTTTCAGTGGCTTCCTGGGTTGCAGCAGATCCTGTACAGTCATAAGTAGAGAAGATCTGAGGCAATGGAAATAAAGTCCATAAGTAACCAAACCTAGGTTTGGTTCTCTGTATATGCTGTTTAAAAAATGAAATATCTGTCAGAGATCTGTTCTTTCACTTGAATTTTAAACTACATGAACTTCAGATCACTTGTATAAATAAAAGCCCTTTTGCTGTGTTCTATTAGTTAACAAATTCAAGTTGAAAATCACAGCACCTACAGCTTCCCATTCACCGAAGGAAGTAATACTTCAATTCCAGACAAAGCAAGTTCTGCACAACTGAATTCTCCATCAGTTTTGCATATAAAATTATACAGTCAGAAATATAAATTAAAAAAACATTATTCTGTTAGTTGCAGCATGCAAAATCACTGTTTGAGGGTGCTGATTTTAAAATGGTGGGAAAGCATTGTTCTTCTCTGTCCTTTTAAATGTTGCTTTAGAAAGTAATATTTAGTTGCTCAGCTTGTTCTCCAGAAGTAGTGCTAAAATAGTTCTTAACCTGAAATCCCTTCTAAATTTGGGGGCAGAGGAACTACTTCTGATTTTGTACATTAAGTTTGCTTAAGTATTTTATTCCTGAAATTTGTATGGTAATAAATCAGTAAAAATACTTATTCATATTTATACTAATAAACTGAAGAATTTATTTAGTAAATTTAGATGCAGCAGTTGTCATAACTAGGGTTCAGAGGCATTAGAAGAAAAGTCAAGGATGCAGACCATTAAAATTCAAGTAATTTTTCCAGATTTTAAATTGACATTTTAAAACCCTACGCAACTCCAAAGCTGTCAGTGCCCTGAAGATTCTTCATGGTATCATTTTGTACCTGGTAACTAGTCTGCCTTCCAGAAAAGCTTTGATCTCTGTTTTCAAAATACCATGAGATTCTTGCCCTATCCCTGGCAGTGTTCAAGACCAGGTTGGATGGGGCTTTGAGCAGCCTAGTCCAGTGGAAGGTGTCCTTGCCATGGCAGGGGGTTGGAAATGGCTGAGCTTTAAGGTCCCTTCCAGCCCAAACCATTCTCTGATCTTTACAGAACCAGGGCAGTAAGTTGGGACTATTTTTATAGATGTCAGAGTATGTATCTTTATGAATTAATGTCTTTGGTTTTATGTTGCTGCTCAGGTGGGATGTGTGTAAGACTGTGACTGAACCTTGTCCCTGTTTCACAGCCACTGTGCTTCCTAGCTCATATTCAGATGTTAGACTGATGGGAATGTCTTTCAGTGGTTAGCAAGATGCTCTTTAAATTTATGTGCAAATATTTTATACCCTGGCTGTCACTACAGTGAATATGATGCCTTGAAGACTTGAGTGGACTACTGTTAGGATTCTCTAATATGGGGCAGAGAGCCCTGAGGTGATCTGTAACTTGATATAGGAATTGTTTCACTGGGGGATTTGTTCTTATTTTAAAATCTACTTACTGTATATGGTCTGGTACATGTCCCTTCAGAAATTTGGCTGCATTCGTTGGGTTCTGTAAAATATTTTATAAATAGCAACCAGACATTACAATAATATTTTAAAATGCTAAGAGAACATTGACAGAACAGGAAATATGTAACTTCTTAAGTTGCTTTGTCCAAAAGATAAGAAATTGGGTTTTGTTCAAGTTCTAATTCAGTTATCTTTAAGAAATGTTTCTTGGCTTATGACTGTCTTCAGTTGCTTCCTTGTGTCACAGAAACATAAACATGCTTAAGAGATACACTTAGTAATTTAGAGTGGGAATAAATCTGTTAGCTACAGAGCACAGCCTTTCCATAAGAAGCAGTTGCTGTCATTTGGTATCATCCAATGCTAGAATACTTTTTAGCAGTCTTTTAAAAGCTGACTTAGAGTTGTGACCTTCCTCTTACGCACATAATTGGACCATGATTTTCTTCTCATTCAAGTCGATGTAACCAGTGCCATGGAAGAAAATGAAGTAGTTTTAAGTGATTATTTGAGGGAAGATGGTACATGCAAGTTGCCTCTTGCTATGTGTTGCAATACGTGAGCCTAATTTGATCTCTGTGGCCTGAGGAAATTGTAATACAATTGGTGATATCTCAAGCAAAATGAAGTCAAGTTTTGCTTGTCCATCATAAGTTGAAGGGTATAAAGTTCTGACTGTAAAAGCTCAGCATATGACTAAAATTTGTGTATAATACTATTTCAAAGGTGCATATTAAATTACAAAATAATACTTTTTTGGTTTTTTAACAATGAGGAAACAACCACCTTTCTACAAGCCCTACTTGCTTTATGCTGCCAAGAAAAAGATTTCTTTACAGAGGAAAGTTGTAAAACCAATAGTGACCTCTAAACTAATATTATCTCCAGTTCATATTTTATGGTAAGCATCAGTATGGAGCACCTTGAATAAGAGGGCATGGGGTAGAGGGCAGCAGGGTTTTTAGTGAGACCTTTTTTACCCCCTAATCTGGGATCCTGTACCTTATATGAAAATTCAGGCTGTTGTACGAACGGTTTGATTGTTTTGAGTGCTTCAGTGCTGACATTATCTCTTTTCATGTCTTATTTACATTGTTCTAATTAAATTGACTAAAGAGAAAATTAAGTGATCTGCTGCTGTGTGATAAACTCTAACTCCCTGTATAAGGGGAAGGTGTAGATTCTACATCAAAACTTGGAGTATTTCTTGCAGATTTAGGTTACTGCTGTAACTGCAGGTACTGTCTGTTTGAAAGTGAGAGAAATCTGCACTTGTAGACATGGGGGCTTTTGCTGTATTTGGCATCATAGTGGTAGCTCTAATTTGGCCAGAATACACTTCAGGTCAGAAATACTTCCATTTTTTTTCCTGAAGACTATAAAAACTAGAATGAGTTAGAGTCTTTGTATGGTAATGTTCCTCTACTAGAAAAATGTGTAGGTTTGTGTAATAGCGTTGTTCGCAGCTCCATGTTTCAGATGGAAGCTGATCATTTAAATATACATAGATTGCTTTGAAATAAGATCAGTTTTCTGTCACTCATTTTAATGTATCTGCTATTTAATTACTGTCAATTGAATATTGACAATGTATTGTAATGCCTTTTTTTTTTTTGAGTGAACCAACATATAGAATAGCTAAATTATTTACAACTATGTTAAATAGACATCTTCTGAAACCATGGTACTGGTACTTCATGTGTGAGACGATTGTATGGGAACTAGCTCTTTTATTTTTATTCTAGTTAATATCTGGTTAGAGCTGTACCGCACTTTATAAAACTACTGAAATATTGAGTAAACTGAGAGTGCAAAACAGAAGAATAAGTGTGGTTTTGGTCCTTTCCTGGTTTGGGTCAATGAAATGGCTATTTCTCAAGTTCTAGGTCGAAGATAAGTCTGTTTTTAGGGAGAGGAGAAGGGAGAAACTAAATCTGCTCTCTTACATCTTCATGTAAGATACAGCAGTTATATATGCCATCATGGTCTCTTTCTTCTGTTTATGAAATCAGGAAATCAGCCATGTGGAGAGAGACTCGGGTAAAGTCATTTTATAAATAAATTACAAGTTCACTGATATTTTAGAATTATCCACTTTTCTTTTTTTATTCCCAGTCATAAGGTATCTGCTGTAGGGGGGAAAACCCACAACTTCCTTAACAGATTTCACATTTTGCTTGAGAGCCACTGGAGAAGCTTTGTATCTGACTTTTGGGCCCCTTATTACCTAATCTTAATTTGTCCTTCGAACATAAATAACAAAATAATAGCAAAGAATTTATCAAAACAGAAGACAGTGTCTTCTGTCTGTAATAAAGACAAAATTGGGTATTTGTATGTGGTAAATTTCAAGTATGAACCCTTTTTCTTCCTTGTCTGCAGTTGGATCAGGGAATTAATAGATCAAGAGACTATGTGGTTTAAAGTGTTGCAGCAAACTAAATACCTACCCTGTAATATCAGGATAAAATAGCAATTGCGTAAGGAATCTATTATTCATCGCTTCATTATTTGCAGGCTGCCTGCTGCTTGACATTTTACTCCTTTTTTCTTTTTCTTTTGAACTTGACTGCTTTTGCTGGCATGGCAGTAAGCACTGTTTTCTCTCAGCACAGCCATTAAATCTCTCACCTGTGTGTCCTGTGCAGAGCTGCAGCTGAGAGATAAGGTTGGTCTCTCACAGCAGTGAGCATTCCAGGCTCTTCCTTCAAGGGCATTTTGCTGTGATGAAGTGTCTGAAATGACAAGGAAAACATACAGGCATGTTAAATACCCTTGCTAGTTTGAGACAAGTGAGAGTACACGGAAATGATTTAAAAATACATCTTGAAACTGCTAACAGAGTTCATGGATAACTGTAAATCATAGGGTTTTTTTAGGCACGAGTATTACAGGCCTATCCCAAGCACCATCATCTATTAAAAAACATTTAATAATGGAGACTACCTGTCTTGCCCAGCTTACACTTAAAATCCAAATAAAGCAAGCACTAGGGTTCTGAGCTCTTCTGAATGTGTATTCCTGCATGTCCTTCATTCAAGGTCACAAAGGTAGTTTGTGAGGTACTGAATCCATCTCTTCAGCATTGTGCTCCAGTGCCAGCTTGTGAGCATCTCCATCTTCCCAGTGTGAACTGAGAAGGTGCCTGTGATTTTAAGAGGCTCTTGCAGCTCTCGGAGCACTGGTCTGGTATTAGAATCTATTAATTAGAAATGTGTTTTATACATGACATTAACATTGCTTGACATCTGCATAGGAATGGTGATACCTACTATCTTGCTGTTGAAAAATTTGAGGCACAGTGGTAACATTATGTGTAGGATTCAGTTAAAGGTCAGCACTTAAATGTCATCTTTTACACATGTACATATGCCCTATATAAGTTTCTGTAGCAGTCAGTGAAGGTTAGAGGGCAGTGCAGCTCATGTTAAACTACACATCAAGTGACAGGTCAGCAAAATTCCACTCTAGAGTCCATTGAGTGTGTAAGAGGCATTCAGTTGCACGAATTAGTGCTAATTAAATATCTTAAAGAACCTCTTGGGGCCTCTGGCTGATGGTTCAGAAGAGAAGTCTTCCAGAGGTCCTTTATCACATTTGTAAACCCCATGCATGGATCCTCTAAGGCATGTCATGTTGCACTGGCTATCCTTGCTTGAAGCAATAGAATTAAGTCCCAAATCTGTTGCTTATAATGGCAATGTGTATACCAGGATGTGGGGACCTGTGTTTAGTTCTTTTAAATTAAAACTGAAACCTATGCAATGTATCTATGATACTATGCAGATAGATTGCAAATAAATTTAGCTTACACTGCAGGGTTATGATCGCATCCTCTTATCAGGGATTCCTGCACGTGTTACGTGTTCTGCGAGTACTTGTCTGTTCATGAAATAAATCAAGGGTGTCCTGACTTCTGAACTGTGGCAGCTCATTTTAAGAGAGAGGGTTCTGTAGCTGGGAACCAGAATGGTTCTTATCCTGTGTGGATCTGGCACAGAGAATGATTTGTAACTGCTTCTAGCAGACAGAAGACTCATGCACTGATTTCCACCTCCTCACGCCTCCCCACATATACTTGGAAGCTAAGGACTATGAATGATGCTGCTACGTTAAAAGCAGTTGGGCACTTCTGACTCAGAGTTGAAACTCATGTAGCTAAATGAGACAGCAAAATGATGTTGCCTAAACGACATAGTAGTTTATTCAGACACTGAAGTATTCTCACATTAGCATATGTGGGTCTTTGAGGTGCTTGATATTATCTTTATTAATAGAGGGAGAAATCCTTCATAATGTTTATGATTTATTACTCTTAGACCCTCAGATTCTGAGATCTAGAAGTGTGACTAACAGAAAGTTATTGCCTACAGAAACACAAAATATCAGTGCAATGCAGAAAAGTTACCTTTCCAAAGATCAAGGCCAGCCAGGGCGTTGTTCAGCTAGGGATTTTCTCTGAATGCATGAGGAAGTTATTGATTTAGGGTTATTCTAAGTTTAATTAAACTTCCATTTTCTTTTTTTTTTTTCTATGGCCAAATTGTGTCTTCAAAAATCTTCAAACCACAGATCATTTGTAATGAGAAGGGATGAATTCAAGTCCTTTTTTTGCCACAGTTGTTGCCATCTTAGGATTTACAGAAACTCCAGCTTTGGGGGTCACACTCAACTTGGAAAAAATCAGTGCTTTTGTAGCTGTTGGATAGTTCATTGTTACTTCTTTAGTGTAAATTCCAGTTAAATTTTCTATCTGGAAAGTGTTTTATTTAATGCATAGTTCATCTTCAGGGGATGGGTGGTTCAGAGATGCTGTAGGTGCCTTATATCTTTGGTACTGTTGTGTCCCATGGCCTCTGAAAATTCAGGAAGTTTTGATAGTAATTTAGAACCTAGAAACAAGTAAGTTGGGGCAGATAGGCATCCTCTGGCTTAAAACACTATTGTTTCAGCTTTTGACTCCGCTCTTGGAGAAGTTTGCTAGTGGACATTGATGGAATGTCAGGGGTTTCCATCTGTTAAAAAGGCTATACACCAAGAGGTAAAATGCTCACAACACTGTTGAAAAAAGGGCATAATTTAACAAGGTAATGTTTAATGGCAATTCTGTTTGGGAATATAGTGTGAGAATGTTACTTTCAGGTAACAGTGTATTTATCTAATATGTTAATGATAGCTGATAGCATCAAGTAATCTGTTCTATCTCATTTGTTTTCAGATCTGTCTCATTTGCATTCAGACATCTCTCTCTGAATTGTGTCTTCAGAGTGCCAATTTTTCACCCCTCCATAGATGCAGAACATAATCTGCAGGGTGGCTAGAGATGAGGGGCCCTCCCTCCCCTCAGTTCCCAGTTCTTGGCCCAGCAGTCTGATGTGCCACTCGTGGGTTCCTCTTGCTGGGTTTATCTGTTACTTCCATCCTTTTGAGGGTAATGTAATTTAGCATGAGTTAATGCTCACTGCCATAAGAAAAGAAGTAGTTGTGCATGTTCTTTTTCCTTCTGTGGCTGAGCCAAACCCTGTGCAGTCTTCAGTACTCCATTTTCTTTTAATGTCTTTATGAAAGACATCTTTGAAGGAGCTAACTTTGCTCCTGAAGAATGTGAGTCTGGCCTTTATCTTCCGCTGCAGATGTAGAAATTGGAAGAACTTTTTTTCCTGGGCTTTTCTCAGGCCTGCCTCTTATGTTACTAAGTTTTTATGGGGTTTTAGAAGTATTTATCCTCCATAATTCTCTTAGAAAATAGGATTATATTTGTAAAAGGTATGTTCCTAGCAACAAGTGTATAAAGGAGCCTGGCTTTAATACTTCTGGCTTGTGTAGTTGGCCGAATGAGATCAATTAAGATGCGCATCATTAAAAACATTTGAGTTGGGCATAATGTGACGCCATTCATGGTATTCCATTCAAGTGTCAAAGGGTCATCAATGAGGGGGTTCTTTTTGTTGTTCCGGATTTATACAGCCACTTAATATGGTTTTCATCTGCAAGCAGAGCTTCTACAGAAATAATTCCTCTATTACTAGTAATGATGAGCACAAGCTTCATCAAGTGAACAAAAAAAGTCACATTTGCTTCTGAATTTAGCTGATATTTTTGGCTACAATGTGGCTGATGTTACTGTCACTGTGAGGTCTAGTCACAGTGAAGTTTCCCTAATGTTAAGTCAGCAGTAGTTTGCTTGCGAAAGGAGGGTCAGGATTTTGCATAAATTGTTTTAATGACTTGACAATTGAGCTTGAAAAGTCTTAAATCTGTAGCACTATTTAGATGTCTGAAGCTGAGACACAGCTACAACTGTATTAACACTGTGGAAAAACAAAAACTCCACACAGCAGGGTAAAGGTTATAGATTACAACTGTGTTATCCCAGGCACTGTACGAATCCAGAATGCAAGATTGTTCCTGGCTGGAATAGCATGACTTATTTTCCTTTTGTTTTGGGAAACTTTTTGTCTTTTTGAAGGGGATTGCTGATTCAAGTGTAAGACATGGTCATCAGTGTTGATCATCAGAGTCAAGTGGTGCTATGGGATTACTTTGTTTTTGTGAAGGAACAACAGTGAATACCACCCAGAGTTATCAGTATTATTCTGTGTTCTACCCTACTTGATGGCTATACACAGCACTGTAAAAACTTGGTATTTCCATACTCAGCCTACATATTCAAGTGGGTCTAAATTGCTCTTAAATTTGCTCCCCTGAAATATTCATCCATAGCAAATAGAGCCCTTTTAATTCTGTGCACATTTGTTACTGTGGACAAAACCTGAAATGAACTGAGAAACTTCTAAGTGACTGCTCAAAACTCTGCTCTCTCTCCATTCTCAGAACTAGTGGTCATTGTCTCAAGCCCAATATAAAACTGGTAGGGAACAGCAGTAGAGTTATGTACTTTTGGTTGTGCCTATATTAGTGTTCTAGTTCAGGTAATCTTCTTCTAAAATGGCCTTCCACCATCTGTGCTTTGGCTCACATCACAGAATGCTCTGTATGTGGGTTCTCTTCAGATGAGCCCAAACCAGAGGAAAACCTTCAGGACTGTGTCTGCTTGGCTGCTGCTGTATTACCAGTCCATAGGGCATACTAGAACTAGCCTAAATTCCTCTTGAAATAGGTATACTGTTGATGTTAGGTCCTCAGCACCAACTGTTTTCTTGAAAGGAAAATATTGGCTTGTAGTTGTCAGTATTAATATTTCATATATTGCCTAGCCTTTAACTTGCAGGTGAAGCCTTAAGGTATACATGTGATCCACAAATCCTCTGGCTTAGCATGTGCCAAAAAGACTGGCTTTCTTATGCATATGGTAGTACAAAAGCTGTGATTAGCAGCAGTTTGTGACCTGGAGAACCTACTGAAAGAGTTCTTCTATGTGTATGTTGAAGTGCATGTGTGTCTATAGCTATTTCTATTTATTGAATGTGATACTTTAAAATATGCATAAAATATGGCTTTATTTTTTTCTTGCAAATTGGGTGAACTCATAGAACCTAATCTGAGAATTTTTTTAGAACAATCTTTCTTCAAATTTGTTTGAAAACCAAGTCTCGTGATGTGGAGAAAGCAGTCAATATTAATCAATTTTAAGTTATCATAGATTCATAGAATGGTTTGGGTTAGAAGGAACCTTCAAGATCATCTACTTCCAACCCCCTGCCATGGGCAGGGACACCTTCCTCTAGACCAGGTTGCTCCAAGCCCTGTCCAACCTGCCTTGGTCACTGCCAGGGATGGGGCAGCCACAGGTTCTCTGGGCATCTTGTGCCAGAGCCTCATCACCTTCATAGTGAAAAAACTTATTATCTGATATTATTATTTCTGTTAACCTTAGATGACACGATGCAGAACTGTAGAGCGCTCTGATAAGAAGTCTCACATAGGATTATGTCTTGATTTCAAATGAGAACTGACTAGTAATAAACAGAATATGATGTATATTGAAAGACATAAGTTGAAGTACAAACACTCTGTAGAGTTCTTCTGTTATTTAACCATTATTTTCAAGAAGAAAATCCAAATAGGTTGTCTCTGTAAAGACCTCACTAAAATACCCTAGTGAGCCTTGGGAAAAATAGGTTGTGCTTAGGCAAGAAGAAACAAGAAATGAAAAGTAATTGCAATCTCAGTATGGTTTCCTTACTCGGATGGAGTGGGAAAATTGTAGTGTTTCTGTTTTAGAGATGAAAGTAGACATGCAAGAATAATGATGATTTGGAACAGGTCAGTTCACATACCACATACCAGTTTTCATAAGAAGTTTAAGGAGATGGGCAATTGAAATTGATAGGTGACAGTTTTAAAAATTAAAAGAAGGAAATAAATTATTATGGAACTGTTCAGTGTAGCTCCGTACTTGTAAGATCTTTTTCCCATCACTGCTATGAAACCATACTTAGGACAAGCATCACTTTCACTAGGGATGCTGTTCTAGACCTTAAATGATCTCCACCATCTCATTCTTGATCTTTCCTTTTTCAAACATTTGTTTCAGCTTTTCATCCTGTTGGTTCATTTCTGCTAAAACTTTCATTAGGCTCATATATATGTAACTTGTCTTTGCTTTCAGTGATTCCTTTCAGGTCTTTGATAACTGCTTACTAACTTCTCATGAAAAATCTCATGATTTTTCCAATCCTGCCCATTTGGAACTTCAATGGGCATCTTTAGCGCTTTTTTTCTATAATATCACGTATCTAAGATACTCAGATATTGCTGACCAAAGGACTAGGAAGCCTGCTTTGTGAGGAAAGGCTGAGAGAGCTGGATTTGATCAGCCTTGAGAAAAGAAGGCTCAGGGGAGACCTTGTCACTTTGTTCCAGTATTTAAAGGGTGACTACAAAGAGGATGAAGACTCCCTTATTTCCAAGGAGTCCCATGGAGAAGACAAGGAGTGATGAGCACAAGTTACTCTGTGTCCTTAGTTCTGGTGTCCTCAACATAAAAAGGACATGGAACTGTTGGAACAAGTCCAGAGGAGGGCCACGAGGACGATCAGGGGACTGGAGCACCTCCCATATGAAGATAGGATGAGAAAGTTTGGGCTGTTCAGCCTGGAGAAGAGAAGGCTGCGTGGAGACCTCATAGCAGCCTTCCAGTATCTGAAGGGGGCCTATAGGGATGCTGGGGATGGACTCTTCATTAGGGACTGTAGTGAGAGGACAAGGGGTAATGGGTTCAAACTTAAACAGGGGAAGTTTAGGTTGGATATGAGGAAGAAATGCTTTACTGTGAGGGTGGTGAGGCACTGGAATGGGTTGCCCAGGGAATTTGTGAATGCTCCTTCGCTGGCGGTGTTCAAGGCCAGGTTGGACAGTGCCTTGGCTGGCATGGTTTAGTGTGAGGTGCCCCTGCCCATGGCAGGGGATTGGAACTAGATGATCTTAAGGTCCTTTCCAACCCTAACTGTTCTATGATTCTACTCCTTAGGCGACTCTGGTTGGACACAAGAGGAAAAATCTTCACAAGGAGAACAACCAGCCATTGGAATAATCTCCCGAGGGAAGTGGAGGATTCCCCAACACTGGACACTTTAAAAATTCAGCTGGACAGGGTGCTGGTACACCTAGTCTGGGCCATACTTTGTCTAGAAAGCTTGCACCAGGTGATCCTTGAGGTGCCTTATGATGTGGGATTCTGTCATTCAAATATATGAATAAAAGTTCCTCTAAACATACACAAAAATGTTAACTTCAAATTTCTTTCTTTTCCTGTGGTTTATGAAAAAGCTTGACCGTGATTAAGTTGCTGGTGTGCAAAACAGTTGATTATCATGATAAACTATATTGATTAACTTGTTGCCTTGTACTACCCTGTGCATGGCTGTTGACTGGTATCTTCTTGGTTTGTAACATTATTGCTGGGATGTGTTTGTGTCCTGGTTCTGGATCTTAGTTTGTTACCACTGCTGAGGGGGCTACTATAAAAGCAAGATGAAATTGGGAAATTAATTTAATAGAACTTGGAAAAGAATGCTCTGATAAGAGATCTCAGCCTTTCTGTATCAGCATCTAACCCTGCTGCTAGCTCATACTGCTGAAGGGTGGGTTACTCCACAAAGGTTGTTCTGTTATCACCTGATCTGGAATTCCCCACACTTATCAATTACAGTGCTGGCAAAAAAAAGTAAGGAAAGAAGCTGGGTGGCTTGAGTCTGATCTGGAGCCACTTCTGCTTTTAGGCGCATGAATGCACAGTTTGATGCAAAGAATTTGATATATATTCTCCATGTGTTCTGATTTTGGAGTTCATTAAGGGTATGGTAGCCTGCAACCCAAACTGACCACAGTTCAGCATACGTACCTGGTATAGTTTTAGGCAACCTAGTTAAAGTATCAGTAGCAAACTATGTGCAGCATCACAGAACCATGGTAAAAGCTGCAGTATCTGTCAGTGAAATGGAGTTGAGCAGAACAGTCTCTCACATTGAGCTATGTGCTGCTGCTAGGTTTGTATTAATAGTTAAATATTTTAATTCCACCTGTTAATCTGATTTCACAAAAAAAATTTCATCTATAGGTGTGCAACAATTAAAAGCAATTTATGGATCACAAAATGAAACATTAGTGCTATGGGGCCCCCAGCACAAGAGGGATGTGGACCTGCTTGAGCTGCTCCAGAGGAGTCCACATAGGTCCTCAGGTTTGGAGCACCTCTGCTATGGTGACAGGCTGAGAGAGCTGAGCTTCTTCAGTCTGGGAAAGAGAAGGCTCCAGGGAGCCCTTGGAGCAGCTTCCAGTGCTTAAAGAGCCCAACAAGAAACTTGGAGAGGGACTTTTGGCAAGGACCTGCAGGTATAGGACAAGGGGGAATGGCTTTAAACTGAAAGAGGAGAGATTTAGATTAGATATTAGGAAGAAGTTCTTTACCGTGAGGGTGGTGAGGCACTGGCACAGATTGCCCAGAACTAGCTGTGGCTGCCCCATCCTTGGCAGTGTTCAAGACCAGGTTGGACGGGGCTTGGAGCAAACTGGTCTAGGGGAGGGTGTCCCTGCTCACTTGCAGGGGGCAGGAGCTGGATGGTCTTCAAGGCTCCCTTCCAACCCAAAGCATTTTGTGATTCTGTGCTTCTGAGAGAAAAATAGTGAAGTCTGGGATAAAGATCAACTTCATAAGTCCTGAATTTGTAGGTATTTTATTTCTAGCCATTAAAAAAATAAAATGGCAAAGAATAAAGAGACCACTGAGTCAGCAGGTGTAAAACATCTTCCCTTTCAAAAATCTGTTTCTTTCAGTTGAATACCGTTACCTTCATGAAGGAGCAGCCCTAAGGACAGACGGTATAAAGGTTTGCCTAGTGCAAAGTCCTGTTTTCAAGGGAAATTTTCATGTTCTGTTATTTGAAGGGCTGTTGACTTCCAAATCACACACATACATGCCTCTGATCTTTCTGAAGATGAGCCACAGTTCAACTTGTATATCTAAGCACTGGGATCACATTTGCAGTATGTTGATCACTCCTGATGATAGGACTGTGATGATCTCATGTGTGGGGTTATAAAGCGTGCATTACTAAAAAAGCAGAGGTAGAGCTATTAAAAACAGAATGCTAAGGGTTTTGCTGATTGTTTCTTTGAGGGTTTTTTATTGGTGCACTGCTGTAGGTTTAACAGTATAACAAACATTACCTTGAGCTTAGTGGCTCTAAATGCTGGGTTGATTTACACTTGGAGGGGACTGTTCAGTGTCGGGCAATCTTTTTTGCCAACATAAGCACTCAGCTGAAACAACAGCTATGACTCAGTTGACAGTGAACGCTGCTTGAATTGATTTAGTCCGAGTTCAGATTTAGCACATAATCATGTTCAATTTGATCCGCTGTGCTGCCTAGAGATAAAAGGGTTGAAAAAAATAGATTTAGCTTATGTCAGTCTTTGTGGTGATGTCATTGCCATGAGAGATGGAATAGCGCTGTTACTATGCTGTGCCTGCTCAGTTGGTGGGTGTATGGGGGAAAAGCAAGGAGCAACTCAGTTAAGTGCAAAGAGCTCGTGTCAGAAGCTTGCAGTTCTTGTCAGCATTGAAACAGGATCTTGGACTGTTCAACTGCAATACTGAATTGAAGATTTGTTTTTTTCCTTCTAATCGCTTGTAACTCCGAGGTTGCCTAACTCTGTATACAACAGAGGGGGATGCCAGCCCGTAGCATGGACTGTGATGTCTCCACTCTGGTTGCCTGTGGGGTTGATGTGGAGGTTTTTGCCAACCAAGAGGTTAAGGTATGCGCCTATGATTCTTTTGTTACAGATGCTTCTTAGAAAAGCCTTTGGGAGCAATAGACATTTGTATGTAGCAATTCAGACTAAGGAGGCAGATGAGATTCTGCTGCAGTGGTAGAAGTCAAGCAGTTAAAAAAAAATCTGTTAATTAGGGGAAAGGAATATGGGAGAAAAATGTGCCTGCTTTTTACTGTGTTTTCATAAGCTGAAAGAATAGGCTGATGTTTACTCTTTAATGATATAAGAAATGGGTTATATAACTGACATCTGTGCATGTGCATGTTTCATACTCAGAACAAACCATTCATTGTTACTTTTGGTGAGATATTTTTAGCCCAGTGTCAGCCTTGCCACTGATGTTATTTATCGATGTTGATAATCCTCACATATTTTTACTCAGTTGAACAGAAGCTATTTCTTTCCTTCAGATCCAGATCATGTGTACAAATATAAATTTTTTCTGAAGGGTTAAAAGTTTGGAGCCTGTATTTTGGTGCATCTGCAATATAAGAGAATACAAAAAGTTGTGTATCTTGCATATCCTATGAATACCTCAGAAGCAATGCTTAAAGGCTTGATATGGTGGGCTTGTAATTAGACAATTTCTATAGAAAAGTTATCGTGTATAATTGCTTACTGTTGAAATCAATTGTCATCTTCTTTTAGTCTCATTGCTGCAAGAAAATCACTGCAAATTAAGTTTGAAAGAGGAATATTAAGTATGCTTTTCACAGATCATCTGAAAGAGCTCATAGGCATAATACAGTGATATCCAGCAGCTTATTTAAAGGACAAAGATACAGGCAACGGTAGTTCCTAATCTGATTGTTCTTAGTGTTGAAAAAATGGAACAGGGAAGAAAAGGATTTAATTGGAGGTCAAATTTTGAATCCCTGTGCTGTTTAATTCTGAGTCAAACACTGAAGCTAATCGAAGTATCTGGAAATAAAACCACTTTTATTTGCAAGAGATCATTATGGGTTTTATTTGCCTGTTAATATGTTACCAGGTGCTGTCATGATGCTTTTGTGTTGCCAGCAAGAGATTCTTCTTAATTTAAACAGCTTTTTTTTAACAGTTGAAAACTGGATTTAGAGATGAAATAACAAGTAATTCAGAGGAATGGTTCAGGTGAGCAGACTTGCCTGCAGTGGGACATGTTTTCTGTAGTGTTTTGAAGTAGTAAAATGTTTGTCTGCTTATTCCTTTTTTTTTTTTTTTCCCCTCTTATTTCTTACTTAAGAATATATATACATATTTTAGTTTAGGAATTACACCTGTGTTGAGATGAGTTTGTACCTGGAGCAACTGTCTTTTAGTGACAGGTCCACGTTCAACATAAGACTATGCCAGAGGTTCGAGTTGTAGTGATCTCTTGTATTTTTATTCACGACAGTAGCAATGAAAAAGCAAAGTTTTGGTTTTCATAAAATCAGCAGAAAGCCGTTGGTTGACTTTGGTTAGACTTAGATGAGCCTGATTTAAGCTGCAGCATTTGGAAAGTGTGGCCCAGGAACACAGATAAAAGAGAACAAAAGGGTCACAGAGACATTACAGAAATTGTAGTCCTTTTCATAACTTGTAGTTAAAACTGCCTTTATATTTTTCTTTTTTTTACTGATGTCTGAATTAAAATGTTGAGTACAAAGACTTTGGGTACGTTTCTAATGGGGACTGCACTGCAGACTGCACTGCAGCTTAGAAACGCAAAGTCTATTTTGAAGTTGTTTGGCTTAGATGCTGGAAGCAGCCTGTCCTCGGTGACCCACAGCTCACTGCAGACTAATTTTCACTTAGTTGTGCCCAAACTCAGTTGCGGGAGGCTGCGTGCAGAGCTGCTGCAGCACGCCTGCTAGCCTGTGCTCAAGCCTTGCCAGCCCTGCACTCAGCCCCAGTCACTACATAGCAGGCTGGATTGTAGCATCTCCTTTGTCAAAGTTTCAGCACTGTTGATAATCCAAAGGTGGAGGCATCTGCTGCTCTTTACTTAATCCCAGGAGAATTGCAGTGAAATACAATGGTTTTATTTGGCTGTAAAAGGAGTTCACTTCAAGGTGTTGGGTAGGATAAAGGGGACATCAAGCTTTAAGTTTGAAAAGGAAGGAGGCTGTTTCTGAGAAGAGATGGATGTGGAAACTGAAGAGCAAAAATAAACACAGCAATCCTGCCATCTCCCCTTCCCCTGTTCTCCCATGGGGCTTGGGCAACGCAACCTAGTGTGAGGCATCCCTACCCATGGCAGGGGGGTTGGAACTAGATGATCTTGAGGTCCTTTCCAACCCCAACCGTTTCTGTGATTCTGTGAGTACTGCTCTGCCCAGCCTTTCTGCAGGCCAACTGGGAGGCACAAGTACTACTGAAAACTGAAATCTAGTCTATTGTCCTTCCAATTTTCTTCTGTTATGCAGCTCTTCATGCAGGGGAAAGTTGTTTTTGTTGAGAACCTTCTGGCAGTGTGAAGGAAATGTTCCTTCAGTGGTAGAACATATGTATTAAGGATTTCATGATACATGTGTTGCTTGATGAAATTTCCTAAAATGAGCTATTAGCACTGTAGAAGTACTTCTCTAATGTCAGCAAGGATTGTGGTTTAGATTTGCCTGCAGCGTAGATGGCTTTCATTTCGATGTAGGTTTAGAACTGGTATGGTGCTTCAGAGAAGGATGCTGGCTGTACTGAGCCACCATTGTCCTTCATGTGGTGGGTGGCTGGAGGCTGGAGAGGAGGTGCTCCTGTTTGCCAGACCTGTGCTGGAAGAGGAGGGTTTGTGTTGGGGCTGGGGAGCAGGAGCTCGTGGAGCAGGAGCTCTCGCAGCAGGTGGCAATGGTCACTCCTTGTATTTGCTCCTCAAGAGAAGTGGCCTTTCAGTGCTGGGGGATTCTCACACAAAGAGGCATGACCTGCTGCTTGGTGCAGGACTTGGGGCAGAGTGAGTGGCTTGTCTTCTTGCTGCTTTTCCACCTGTGGAAGTGACCTTGTTCTGTAGGCTCTTAGCATCTGGCATACAGCTCAGAAATACTCTTTTTCCATTTGGCCTGTGGAACAGGAGAGTGATTAGTACTGAAGGCAAAGCTTTTTAGCTTCAGCACCGGGAATGGCTCATCCTTTCAACAAACAGAGGCTTGTTTGGATGCCCTGAAACTGGCAGCTGGCCTGCAGCACTAAGACCGTTGGTTTACCATCCATGAATTCATCCAACAGGCCTTCTGGTTTTGATCAGTTGCTGCTTTGAACTGTCTTTTATAATCTCAAAATTGAGTCAGGCTAATCAACATGCTGCTAACTGTGTATCAGTAACTAGCAGAGGTGAGAAGGCAAGCGTAGAACTCATGAAGTGCAGTTCTGCTTTGAAGTTCACCTGGATAATTACAATTCTTCTGTCAGTGGCACTAGGTGATAATTTTATGTAATGATCTTTGTTACATAAGCAATCAATTAATGAACAGCTTGTTTATTTCTAATAGAGAAATTACAGACATCACTGAAACTGTGGAAGAGAATTAAACTCAAACTTCTTACTCTAAGCAAGGTAGTCATATATTATTCATAATTCGTGTTCTCTCTTCAGTTATGTTCATATGCACCGTTCTCTTGGCATCAAGGTATGACTGGGGCTACAAGGCACTACTATAACAGAGAAGAAATATTTATTATCCAGACCAATTGAATTTGTATCTGAAGAGAATAATGTAAAGTAATGTGGATAGAACCATTATCTTAATGCAGGGGAAAAAACTATGTGGACATGAGCCAGGCAGCAAAAAGGAATAGGAAAAATAGTTTCACTGTGTTGCCTGTATTGCTTTGGAGGATTAATTGCAGTTGGAGTGGGATGTCTGTCAATCTGTAAACTCATTATTCAGTTCAGATGCTCCAGTGAGCACACTGATTATGCTAGTTGTTCGGGATGGATGGTTTGGAGATCAGTCATTGCCCTGCAGTTGCCTTTGAGAGGTTTAACAAGCTGATATTGTACCTGAACCTCTGAGTCTAAAGGGCAAAAGTGTGCTAGGTTCTCAGTGGGTTTCGCTCTCCAATTCTCCAGTTTGTAAAACTGGCTCATTTACAAAGGTGTTCTGAGGTTTAAAGTTCAAGTGCTGTAAGATTAGAGTCAAGCGATGCAAGCTGGAGGAGTGTTGCCGCCCCTCTGGATGCTGCCAGCTGCCCAGTGGCAAAAATCATGACTTCTTGTGAAAGTTTCAGGGTTTCTTTTCTTCAGATTCTTCTCCTTAGTCACATGAGCTTGATCTGTGGGAAGAGTGTTGCTCTGTCATAAGACTCCATAGACTAGGGGCATAAGGAGGAAATCAAACAGCAATATGACTACAAAAAATACCCTGATGGCTTGAAAGGATTGCTTTAAAACTTTTGTTAGTATTTCCTGCACTTGATAGTTCTTTCTATTTGCAAATAATGTTGCATCTGTGAAATCTTCAATATCCAGTAGTTCTGCTTGAGAAATATGTCTTTTCATCTCTGCTTATTGTCTGTCTTCATCTAGAGTAAGTAACAAAGAGGAAGAATGAAAACATTTAGCTTTCTTGCTCATTTACTCCACCTGTAA
Organism: Myiopsitta monachus; assembly: GCA_017639245.1. Taxonomy (NCBI): domain Eukaryota; kingdom Metazoa; phylum Chordata; class Aves; order Psittaciformes; family Psittacidae; genus Myiopsitta; species Myiopsitta monachus. Next base: position 19,271,650 of record CM029922.1, on the reverse strand, counting down.
TAATGCTTTTAAAAAAGGACTGTTTGGTTTGGAGAGCAAAGTACAACTTATTTTTCTAGTCTTCAAAAAGCTGTAATATTGATATAACTGATGTAGAATAAGGGTGTTAGATAGAAGGTATCACCTTTACGAGGTTTGTAATGTCTCTATTTATATATATGTCATAGTAGTTGCTATGTTCTAAATATGAAAAAACTTCAAAAGCAACAGAAATATTTTGGACCAAATAAACAGGTACATGTCCAGAGAGACTTTTTGCTTTCAGTGTCGTGGTAGACCTGTTCTCTCTGTTCTTCCAGAAGATGTGCTGTTTCCAGCACATAGACCCTGCTGCACGGCTTCAGTGTCAGTGCTCAGAGACTCTGAGCCAGCAAACCTGGGGCTCGTGCACCCAGTGCTGCTGCAGACTGAAGCACTGCTGGAAGCCAGTGTAACAGGAATAGGTTGGGCTTTGCCTTTGTCCTTCTAACAACCCCACATGAAGGCAAGTGAACTCCTTAAGAAATCTCCAAAGTAGTAATATAGTTGTAAGGCTTCTGAGGGTCATGGTGTGCCCTTTAGGCTTACCTTCAGTTATTGGTATTTGCCTTTTTAACCTTCAGTGATTTGTGTTTGGTTTTTTAACCTTCAGTTATTGATATTTGCTTTTTTTTACCTCCAGTGATTTGTATTTGCTTTTTTTTCTTGACTCAGAAGAGAACGCTGCTGTTTCCCTGGAGGTCACTTGCAGCTGCAGGTGCTTACACACCTGTGAATATGGCATGCTTTCTGTTTCTCATTCTTCACCTTTCTAATACTAACAGAGTGAATAGCAGAACAAGTCAGAGGCTTTTATATTCTTTATCTTCCTTTCTGTTGGAAGCCACATGAAGATGCTTCCTTTTCATAAGGATAACAAGACAATCAGCAATTTGTCATCAAATGAAAATAAATAACAGCTGGAATGCATTGCTAGAACACTGCAGCATTAATCCAAGGCAGGTAATAAGGTAAGAGGGAGCTTGCAATTATACTGATAAATGGCCCAGCCTATGTAAGGAGCAATAAAGAGATGACGATTTTCTTCAGCAGATTTGAGGAATTAATCAGTACAGCTGTAGACTGAGGTACTTTTAATACACATGCAAGTGTGATACTGAGTTTTTTAGATAATTATTTTATTTAGAATTCCCAGAAGAGCCTAGAGAGGTGACATACCCAAATTCTTTGTGGTTTTCTTAAAAAAAGCATTTCAGAGACACATTGTTTTCATGTCTCTAGTGACCAGCCTCATTCATCTCTGCAGGTAATGTGTGTGTGCAGTGTTTTGTCTCAAGCTTTGCTGATACTGTTTGCTGCTTCATAGTATGATCTAAGCTTTGATACTGAGAGAAGTTTCAAGTTCTGGGGCAGAGGTCTGCACCAACCTTATTATGTGCATCTCTTTAATGCATTATTTTGCACATAGGCTAATGGCTGTGCTTTGTGATTGGACAGTTCTTTAATATTTTCTAGGAGTGATTCTGCCAAAGGCATTAAATAATCTACTTAGTTTTGACCATTCATGTGCTAAACAGCATATTTGCTTTGGAAGATATTATCTGATCATATGCTAGAATGCAAACAACCACGACAGTGTGATCTCAAGCAGTGAATTCTTCCTTGGTGAAGAGATGCTGAACAAGAAGAGTGCCACGGTTTATCAAACCCTTGACTAACATGCAAGCTGCTGAGTCCAGACACTTACCAAGCTCAGCCTCTAGTCCATGCTCAGTTGCTGCAGGATTCTGTGTTTTCCTTCCACATATTTATAATGGTGCTAGGGCTCTGTGCATGGACTTCTGAATATTTCCCCATTGACATGGCTGTCAATGTGCACCCTCTTCTAAATGACAACTGAACTCAAATTTCCCCATGGGAGACTTCTTAGGCTCTACTGTCAAACCCTCCTTAAAGTAACTGTTTTTATTGACTTCTTAGTGTTGAGTCTTGACTCTTCTTTCGTGTACATCATAGAGATGAGCCTCAGTTGCTGCTTCTAATACCTGGAGTTGTAACTAGATAATCTTAAGGTCCTTTCCAACCCTAACTATTCTATGATTCTATGACAGCTTAGCTGCCCTCAGTATAGGATATTATACATGCAGGGTTTTTTTCAGGCCAAACACAAACTTCCTTTTCTTTCCTCATTGACAGTGGTTCTAAAATGCACATGAAGCCATTGAGTTTGTTTCCAGCCTATGCTTTCCGTCTAGAATTCAGGCTGATTTCTGCTTTGTTATTTATTAATTCCTGAAAGCACAGGTCATCTTCTCACAGCGTCAGTGTTCTTGTGATGCACTTAACTGCCCCCATTTGGAATTTCTGTTGGTGCTGAATCAAGGAGAAGCTCTTAGTTGTTACAGCTCTGAAGGAGTCAACAGCCCCACTGTCCTTGCGGGACCTTTGCGTGGCACACCAGAGAGCTTGGGGGCATGCAGCAGCACCTCTGTGGCAGTCTGTTTGTTCTGTACTCCCAGAATTGCTGAAAAACTTAAAAGCGGTGGTTTACACAGAAAGTTCCCAGTGTTCTCATTTGCAGATGGAGAACTAAGGAACCAGGAAATAAGTTTTCTGATTAGGAAAGTGGATAAGAATGTATCAGGTTCTGTAGATGTTCAACCTCAAATTCTGTTTGAGCTGTAGACATATGCCAGACAGCAAGGAGCTTTGCTTAGTTACTGTCTGTTTTGGGAAGGGAAGAGAGGGGTTGAAACTAGTCCAACCTTGCTGCCTTTCAGAATCTGCCTGAGGTTGTGACAGCATCTGGATGGAGAGATGGACTTTGTCTTGCAGCGTGGCTTCACATTTGGCAGAGAAACGTACTGCAGCATGGAAAATCCTCCAGTTTTGAAGCACCAGATAGTCCTATCTGTTGAAAAAACAATCACTGAGCTAGGAAACACAGTGAACCTGTTGTTCTCAGAGCAGGATCAGCAGGCAGCTGTATGCAGTAATTTCTCCAGCTCAATTTGTCACTTGCAGAGGTATCTATCTGCTTCATATATTGTGGTGAGTAATCTTGATACGTTGGCTGTAAAAGGTGGAGGCACTCAAACAGCTGAATTGTGGTGAGCTCTGCTGTGTTATACCCATGTCATGCCCAGAGCAGTGGTAACCTTGCAAAATCTCATTTGTCCTAGTATTCACGTAGGTCAGATGTGCTGGTGTGCAAGCAGATGAGCAAACTGTAGTAAAAGAACTGCTGATCCTCTCCTGAAATGAAGTTCCATTTATGGAGGAGATAAGATTATGATTGTTTCATTTGCTGTAAAAGTCTTATTCCAGGTTTACCAGCTTCAAGTATTCATCATCCTTCGGTGTGTATTCTCTTGCCTGGGAGCCTTCAGTATTGGTTACTTTTCCATGTTTCTCAGGGAAAACCAATAACTAAATCAATAAGAATACAGACTTTTGCATTGTCTAAATAGTTAGAACTATACTGGGAAATTTGTTTTAAGCACCACTTCTCTGTAGCTGTTGGTTTGACGTGCCCTTTTTAGCTGGGTATCAGTTTGTCTGGGGGGGTATGTGTGTTGTTTTGGGCATTATTATTTTATTTGCTTGTGCTGATAAAAACAAACCAAAACCAAACCAAGCCCAAACCCCAAATCAACCTACCATCAGAAATGGCCTTTCTTCCTCAAAGAGGAATGTTAAGAGAAGCACGTATCTTTAAGGAGCAGGTCATAGGTGGAAGTCCTCTTAGCTGTGGTTTTAACATGAGGGAGGAAGAAAGCAGTTGATCATTAAAAAAAGTGGCTGAAATGAGGAAGGGGTTTCAGAGGAGGGAAGTTGGTATGATGATAGGGGCTTTTTTCCCCCCCATCAGAAGTGCCTCTGTGGTGCAAGACCAAGAATGGAGAAAACTCTTGTGGAAGCTGGGGCAGGGAGGTAGGTTGTGGCAGGCCTTATAATTGTGTGGTGGCAGGGGCAGAGAAATTAGGGAGGAGGGAGAATAGATGAAAACAAGAATGCTCAATGGAGGACCAAGGTGAGAACAGATGACTTTGACTTCTCATGGTGTAGTGGAATGATTTAAAGACTTTGAGAGCAGAAACTGACACGAGATTTTGACAAAACGCAGCGGTGGTCAAGAAAAGGAGGACTTTGTGACAAAAGCTTTCACCAGTCAGGTGTTAGCATCATTGAAACCTTAGGTACATTAATCTTGGCAGCTTTCTGCTGCCCTGAAATCTTCCACAGGCTTCCATTCCACCTCCAAGTAACAAAATCCCTTTGTGAACTGTTACTGTGGGCTACTGCTGTTCTCAACTTCCTCCTCAAAACCTGTTGTTGTATGTCTTCCAAGGAATTAAAGGAATGAATGCGGCTAGACTCAGCTATGTATGCATGTGTAAGACAGAACATATTTTGTAAACCCTACCAAAAAAAATAATCTTTGCTCTTTTAATATCTTATTACTACCTTTTCATAGAGTCATGACCTTCTCTGTCTTCCTTTCTGCTGTATCCTTCTAAAATGTAAGAAAGAAGGGTGGTTTTTCCCTTGTTGTTTCTGTCCAGTGTGGTAGATTATACTAGAAATAAAACACAATAATATCTGAATTGTTGGAAGTATCCAAACAGGAAGGGATACAGTAAGACATGATAAATTATGAGAATGCTCTGGGCACGCTCCTTTCAGCAAGTCGAGGTAGATAATTTGTATTTGATTCTTGATTTTCATCTTGGCAATTAAGGATGAAATTAATAATGTCAGGTACTTTTGGTGAAAATTATTTTGAAGCAAGCTTTTGAAATGAAGAGTCTGAGATAGGATGAACAAGGAAAATTATTATGTTTTAAAAAGTCATTTTCAGCACCTTTATGGAGCTGGTAAATAGTGTCTCCTAAGATGATTATCTGAGATTGAGGAGTGCATGGGAGTTAGTGTTTAAGGAGGCACTGTCGAATGCATAATGGAGATTATATGTCCTGATGCAAAGGACAGATGAGACATACATTAGAAGACTGTTGTGGCTAGATCAGATACCACTTTTGCTTTACAGCAGTTTAAGGATTTATATATAAAGTGAAAACCAAGTGGGCAAAATTACAAAATTGATTTCAATTAACTGAGGATTTAAATAGGAACAAGGGAAGTCTGGTGATGCAGAAAAAAGTGAGAGGAAAACAATGTGCAAGATGCATAATGAACAGTGTTACATAAAGTGCTTGACTAATAAGCAGCTAAATTAATAGAAAAAACCCAACCCTAGTAGTGGCCAGAGCAGAAAGAAACTGCTAAAAATGCAGACATAAGACAGTTATTCAAGTGTACAGGACCTGATTAAAATCTACCAAAGAATGCTTTAGGATACAGTTGAAATTATCTTGCTACCATTTGAAATTATCTTTGAAATTTCATAGGTTACAGAGAGACTGCTGTTAGAAAGAAATAGCATTTCTGTGTGAATGGAGGAGGGGGAGAAGGGTCTGGATAATTATAGATATGTTATCTAACTTGAATTTTGGAAATAAGTTTGTAAGTACTTTGGAAGTTCCAGCCCTCTGATCATCTTGGCCTCCTCTGGACTTACTGCAACAGGTCCATGTCCCTCTTGTGCTGAGACCCCCAGAGCTGGATGCAGTACTGCAGCTGGGGTCTCATGAGAGCAGAGTAGAGGGTGAGAATCACCTCCCTTGACCCTCCTGTTTTCTGGCCATGTTGTCAAGCTGACTGCAAGCTCTCAAGTTGTGAATGTCATTGTGGTTTCTTGGGTCCATTAATCCTGTTGAGTGGTGGTTTCCTGGTTCGGGTTCTGTGCTAATGTGGCTGCAGGTCAGTTTAAGTAAGCTGGCCAGTATTGGTATGTGTCTCTTGAGGCTGGTTATACTTTAAAGATGCATGTTTTTTGTCTAAAAATGAGATTTCATGTTGCCATCTTGTTTACACATCCTAAGAAGAAAACCACTGAAGTGTGAAAGGTACTACCTTTATCTTTAGAAACAGCTGATTATGTTAGAGGAATTCCAGGGTTGTGCAACCAGGCAGCTTTCTGCAGGCAACTGCTAGTCTGAACCATAGTCTGAGAATCACTGAATTAAAAATTCTTATTAATCACAACAGCTGGGAGCAATGCCAAGCGCTGGACCATAACAGTAATAAGTATGCTGCTTATGCTAGCAGTAAATTATTGTCTTACTTAAAGTTTTAGAGGTTTGGGAAGTTGATGCATTTTTGTCCGAATTCTTTAAATAAATAAATAAATAAATAAAGGTGAAAGATGCTCAGATATCTATTTCTTTCTTTTGTAGCAGATAACTAGACTGAAACCACTGATAAAACTGTAATGATTTAAGCTACCTGCCCACAGTTCTAGATCCCAAAGTAGTGATATTTCTTGGGGTAGTGAAAGGAGCTTGGTGTCATGAAGTGTTGCTGAATAAAAACATTTGCTTGGCATAGAGTGGCAGCCCCGAAACAGGAGGGGATACTGCATCCTGGGAAATAATAATACAGAATATTTTTCAGTGTCATTGGCTCAGTGTTTGCTAAAATCTCTGCTAAAGGTTTAACTATATTATATCAGTTTATAATTTATGTGGTTTTATAGTGAAACAGAAGCAGAGCAAATGGACCTTAAGTATTTTATAAAGAAAAGGTCTTGGATAATGAGAATTTACATTGGGAATAAATAATTGTTATAAATGTGGTAAAATGATAATTAATAGGAGTGTGCACCAGTGTCTAAGATGGAGTGGCTGATAATAGCTGCAGATTGGTATATACTGAACTACTATATTTTGAACCACTTATCTATAGGAAGGTACCCTTGCTTTCAACCTCTTTTGAGTTATTCTTCCCTGTTTTCGATCAAATTTAAGGTTTATGTATACATGAAGTCCATGTCTACTGTGTTTCTGATTTGAGTGTCCCTTAGAGAGTCTGTGAGCTCTGCTGAGGGACTTCTAGGATGAAATTTTCACTTGTAGTTGATATTTGTCCTTCTTAATGATATACTAGTATCCCAAACTTATTAAGTACACAGTTTTCAATTTCTATTGAACTGAAAAGCATGTATTCTGTTCTTAAGGCTACAACTGGCACTGCTTCTGCAGCGCAGTGATTTGTAGGTATAGTCCATGCATCAGGCTGAGTGGTCTGGAAGATGAAACCTCAGTAGTGAACAGGTTGCTTCCCTTTATTTTAGATTTAGGTAGATTTACATTGGATATTAGGAAGAAGTTCTTTACTGTGAGGGTGCTGAGGCCCTAGCACGGGCTGCCCAGAGAAGTTGTGGCTGCCCCATCCCTGGCAGTGTTCAAGGCCAGGTTGGATGGGGCTTGGAGCAACCTGGTCTAGCGGAAGGTGTCCCTGCCCACGGCGGGGGGGTTGGAACCAGAGGATCTTGAAGGTCCTTTCCTACCCAAGCTGTTCTGTGATTCTATTATTTTGACTGACTAGTTCCCCTAAAATGGATATTCCCATGTCTTCTTATGTCACTTAGAATCTATTTGCACCAAACTTCAGTGCTTTGAAATCTCATAGTCCTCAAAGCCAGATTTCTCAAGTTTATACATTTGCCTCCAACACTGCAGATAAACAGATTATAGACTCACATCATGGCATTTGCAAGGCACACACCATTCTTCGACACAGAGGCGGCATGAAAAAGTGCCATAGGGCAAGAAAGTGGACTCTGTAGGGTACTCATTATTTTTGTATGTCCTACTTTTCATAAAATGAGTAAAAATTCATGCAGTTACTACTCTGCTCGCCAGTCACTGGCCTTGCTGATATCCAGAGCAATCAGTAAGAAGGCAATGTCAATGATGAGTGGCTTCAGTTTCATGATGCCAGTCCAGTATCTTCTTAATATCATGCTGTTACTGATAAATTTTTCACATCAGGAAATGAAAATGATTTTGACGAAGAACAGTGCTGGTTTTAGCTGTAAGATAGGATTAGTCTATTTTCCAGTTCTTGTTTCTAAACAAAATCTGTGCCAACTGGAAATTATCCAGTTGGTTGAAAAATTACATGGGAGCAGTTTGATCAGGAATATTTGCTTTTTCACCCTGGGGTTTCTTCCATCTGCCTAATAAAACAATTATATCATTGTAAGACTGAAATGCCCTTGCATATATCCTGTCTGGTAGTGGACAGTACTAGTGGCTGTTGAGGCAGATAAAACCTATTGCCTCTTTTACTGCCCTTACGTACCTGTTACAGAGATCAGGTCTGTCCTCTCAGTAACCACTTGGTGCTGTGAGGCTGCTTGCCAACTAAAACCCCTCTTCTGGCTTACACAAGCCCAGTTTTCTGAAAATTGCTAAATTCTTAATTTCATTAGGTACTACAGCACTGTAAAGTTGTTAGAGTCTAATTAAGCATTGTGGTTTATACTGGAAATGAAAATATGCTGGATTTTTAATTAGGCAGGTAGACTACTGTATGGCATTTCTTTGATGCTTGGGATCCTGGAGTCCTCTAAAGACTGTGACCTGTGATGGGGGAGAAAACACCCTCTCTTAAGTGTAAGAATATTTCAAACACATTCTTTGTCACAGACACTTATTCAAACTAGAAAGCATCTTCAATATTTTGTAGGACAGGGCTGAAATTAGTGTTACAGTGACAGTATAGAAGCAGCATGGAGGGATGAGTGTATCATCTCTCTTTATGCAGATACTTTCCATCCATTTTCTGCCATGATCTGCAAAATCAAGTTCATGGTTCAACTTTTCAGAGTGATAACAGCATTAAGAGCAATTGTACCCTGCAGATTATAGCTCCTCTGAGGGCACCAAATCAGTGAGTGTGGGAGAATGATATACTTGCAGTCTTTTATAGTGGCCTCTTTCAGTGCATGGTATAAATAGGATCATTTTAGTTATGGAAGTTCTGCCATTTGAAGTTAGGAGGAACAGAGTGTTACCCACAGTTATCCTCTTTTTTTCAGATATGTATATAAAAATATATACGCGCACTGGTGTCTATTTTTGACAGCACGGCTCCTGTTTTGAGGAAAGTCCATATCCTTTGTAATAATAAAAATAAGACTTTTTTCCTCTTCAGATAAATGCATCAAGCTCAAATGTTTTCTAGTAAACAATTAATGAAGGAAGGACTGTAAAGAGCAAAACAGTGTGAAAAGAAAATATACATCGAGAATTGATGGTGAAGGTGGGTTTTCACTGGCAAGCTACAGAACGAGGCGTTCATGACTCATAAGAGCCTTTTCTGGAAATAATTTTGCTTAAGATATTGCAGCAACTCAACATGTATTTTTCTGGACCTCTCAGTTTAAAAGAGGTGTCATAGTTTCTGAACTGTGCTTTAAAGTTGCTTATTTCACTTTATTTTCCTCTTCCTTTATCCATTTTTTCCCACTTCTCTATTTTAAAGTGAAATTAGAAACTAGGACAAGTTAATGTCTATTAAGAAAACTATATTGATCTCTATTGTTTAGTGGGATGTGAAGGACTTTGCTGTATTAATCAAGGGCAAAATGCAGAAAGCTGTGCTGTGGTGTAAGCATCTCTTGTATGACCCTGCGCTCACAAATCCTCATGCAGCCATCAGGGTAAAATTTGTTTTAGTTGCATGTGTCATCCATTCAGTTCTGGTGTGTTGCAGTGTGACCAGTGTGCTCCTATTCCATCACCTGTGCTGAGCTGGATGTATGAGAGGCAGAACAGGTCAGAATATGTCTGAAATGGACCCCAGAAGGAGTTTCCCATATGCTTCTATTTGTCACATTAGTAAAGAGAAACTTCCCTTTATGCACACCTTCACTCTTTTCCAGCCCAATGATGATTTTTTTCCTTAGTGTTTTGGTTTTTTTTTTTTTTACCTCTTCCTTACATGTTTATTTCTGATACTTTTTTTTTTTTGCACACCATTAAGCCTGAAACACCATTCACATGTACTTTTTGTAGGCTTGCAACTCCATTCAGTCACTCAACTGCAGATCACATATCACTGACCTTGATGTATCCTTGTACAGACAGACTCCAGTCTTAAAGGCTACAGCTTCTACGAGCTGTTCAAATGTAGGCAGACAACAGACCTTCTTGAGTAATTTGCAAATGAAGTGTAAGACAGCGAATGACAGATGGTTGAGACAGACTGGCAGGAATAAGAAACAGCCAAATAGTACAACCAAAGCGTTAGACAGTGGTCACAGCACTGCAGATTCTGCCCGCTGAGTGTGGGCTGCAATAGCAGGGAGAAAGGCAAGAGAGAATAGCTCTTTATTTAATGTTTTAGGGCAGAGGTGCTGTTGCAAAATGAGTGGTTCAGGCCTGCTTAAAGAACAACCATCAGAAGTATTAGCAAGAGCAGTTTTAATATAATTTATAAAAGCAAGACTTAACAGAATTTGATGGCAAGGTTCACTTTGTTATTTATGGATGAAGCATTCAAAGGAAAACTGTAAAATCAAGCTAAAGATGATTGATAGACCGAAAACACCAAGGGTAAGGGAGACCCTTCCTCCTCTCAGGCTCAGTCAATAGTTGGTGTCTAATGGAATGTATGTAGGAAAATCGAGGTAGAATCAAACTAAAATAATTTTTATAGAGGTCAAGAATGAAGAGGGTAAAGGAGACCCTTCCATTGAGTCACAAGGTTCAGGCTGGACCCCTTTGCTTTCTAAACTAATGGAGCCTAGGTAAGGCTGAATTAAATCAGTCTCAGACTTGGACAACAGTTTACATCTAATGGAAGAAATACAGGGAATAAGGAAATCCTCCCATTGAATAATGAGTTTTTCTAAACCTCTTGTTTTCTAAACTCCTGACAAAGCCTGGGTTCAGCTGGAACTAGTCTTGGTCTCAGGCTTGGTCAGTGGTATTCATCTAAGGGGTTACAAGCATCATTTAGCAGCAGCACCTTGAGTGAAAACTTGACTTCTACATTTATGTCTCCAGGTAGGCTGTTTTCCTTTGAAGCTACATTTCAGCTGTGAGCTTTGTACTAAACTGAGAATGTCTTGGTGGGTTAATAGTTTTCCCTCATGCCTTATTTTGTTGGTTAAATAACATTTCTGGAGGAGAGTGAGATTAGATTCTGTTGTGCTCTCTACCTTGTTTTTGTTTTAATAGCCACTTTCAAAATTGTCAGTGTCCTCTCTAAATCTAAGCAAGTTTGTTTCTAGCCATGTTAGTGCAGTCTGCAGTTGTTGGAGGAGAGGAAAGGGAAAAGCATTCCCCATGACTGTGATGAGAAACAGCTGAAATGCTATAAATGTTGATCACTGTAGGCGAAGCAGTAAATCAGGAACGGGCAAAGCAAGCATTTTATTTATTTAAACTGTCCCACAGCTTTTTCTTGTTGGTTTTTCTAGTTTAACTGAGTTGAGACAGGAACAGGGAAGGAATAGCATGTATTTATGGTTGGTTCACAACATTGCAGCTCCAAGAGTGTGAATAAAACAAAGTTTATTAACTTAGTGTTCTCTTTATTGTATTTCTTTCTTGCATTTAGCATTCCATTCAGTGAGGTCCCAATTCTGCATCACTGACAGCAATACAGGTGTCCCCTGACACTTCAACAGGATCAATAAACAGATTTTTAAGGAGCTGAGCTTTCTAGATGCTCTGACTGGGGCTTTCTATGCTTATAGAAGTAAAATGCTTCTGAATGAGTTACAGAGACACTGGTTCTGCTCCTATGGTTGCCTGTAAGTGGGAACTGTGACTATGAGTGGGTCTGTCCTCGCCTCAGTGTCACCACACAGATGAGAGTAGTATACCTCAGGAGGGTTAAGCAAATGAAACTTCAGTTGTCAGAGATCAATAAAAAATAGTGTAATAAGAAGATGGAGTATTATGTGGCTTTTCTTACAGTCCATAAGTTTATACAGTTAGTTTTTTCAGTCCAACTTGGGGATTCTCATGAGGCAGCTTTCCTGTTGATCTCCATAAACTGTGCTTTTTGTCTACATCACAGAGCAGGTCATGAACTGGATGTCTCTCAGGTGAAATTAATACAGAAGATGCACTCCAGTAATGTTCCTGATATATTCCAACTGGTAGTGGGCATTCAGTCCGCAGAACCTGATCAGAAAGTCCTCAGCACCAACTGTTTTGCTGCAGAGATTTGCTCCTTGGAAACACCCTTATTGACAGAAATACAGCTACTGGTAAAAACTAATTAAGGTTGTTTTTCTTCCTTAGTTTTGTTTGCCAGATTACAATAATAGGAACTGTAGGAATTATTGGAACAGGCTAAACATATACACAGTAATTTGTTCCTTGTGCTACCAATTAATTGATGGGCTTAAATGTTTGCAGCACCAAGATAAAATTGCTGCTATGGACATTCTTAAGTCCAATGCAGATGAGCTCCTTGGAGCTCACTAAATACATTATCTACACAGTTATTGTGTAAATTCTTAAAATAAATATAAAAAGGCTTCCCCCCCCAACTGTCTGATTATTTTCCTCATGTCTTCATTATGAGCATTATTTTTATTATTCTTAAGCCAAAATGTAAGGTTGCTATTTGGAAAACAGAAATTGCATTAAATCCATCACAGATCTTTGTTCTTGCTTTTCTTACTCTGCCAAATATGATGCAAACGAGAATTAAAAAAGGAAGTATCTAGTGATGTTGCACAAAATGATAGCCAGCACAGGAATCAGAAGTAGCTTCTCTGAGAACAAAGAATGATGTCTCTATAGAACACTCCCTAGCACAGGGGGTAAAACTAATAGATCTAGTCATATAATGTGCATTTGGCCAGCTGGTTTGAAAGAGCATTTCCAGCGTTTCAGTGAGCTAATGTGGCATCTGGAACTGGAGTACTTCAAATATGGGACGCTCAGAAAAGCTGTTTCTGGTGATACAATAAAATAGCAGTGCTCCTATAAAGAAGAAATGTAAAGTGTGGATTTTTCTTTTAGCTCAGTCGTTGGGTGTGAAATTAAATTGAGAAGTCTCCAAACTATATTAAATCACCCCCTTGGCATTGCCACAGGAACAATTTATTTCATCTTGAAGGAGCCTTTGGTTTCCAGATCAGTGGAGCTAGGCAGGAGGAATGTGCGTCACATTGAGGTAGAGAGAGATGTGAGCTGGTTAAAAACAGAAAAGGCAACACAGCAAAATTCTGTGCCCCTGACATTTGTCAGCCTCTTCTGAAATGTGAATGCTGTTTCCATTAAGCTTTGGGGCAGATATTATCTCTGTGCCTTTTGTTGTGCTGGTGAGTTGGAAGCTGAACAGGAATTTATTTAGTTCAGCTGATTTTTCAAGAGGCAAGTCTGTCTTGTTTTGTTCACCAGGAGGTTTGCGGGGCTGCTGCAGTGCTATCATGCCTTGGTGGACTTGTCCTTGTGCAGGAGGACTGGTAGTGAGGGATGGCTCTTACTACCTCAGTCCTGGTGTGAGGGAAAACAGTCAAGCTTCTTCCTGTTTCCTATCTATTTTTGTCATCACAAGTTTTTGTGAGATGATGAATTACAAATGTCGACACCACACTGTGTAATGTCTGTTATACTTTCTCAAAGTCTCTGTCTGGAACAAGACACCGTATCTGTAAGCAGTAAGCATTACATCAAATATTTCTGCTGTCAGAATGATTTTTGGCACAAAATGATGGTGCAGACACCTGGTTGCAGCCTCCAGGATCTAAAAGTTCTGTGCAGATGCCTCCAAAGCAGCCCATGTAATGTGACAGCACGTGTGAGCCATGTGGCAGGGCTGTGTGCAGGCACATTTTGTAGCCACTGTGTTTCTGTGTAGGGTTGATTCGCTGCAAAGAGCAGAGCAACCAGGTCACTTAGCATCACCTATGGAATACAAAATGTGTATTCTTTACGCAATAAAACTACAAGGTATTAGGACCCCCTTGAACATTCACAGGATTGCAGTAATGCAAGCAATTCAGTCATTATATAACTAAAGGCAGCAAGATTTAATGTATTTTTTAATCTGTTCCTCTCAAAGTTCAACCTCAACATTTATTTTGGCTTATACTGTTTTGTTTAATCCTTGGCTCATAATTTACCTGACCCTTCACCCCTTAAAACTAACAGAAAGCCAAGCACAGAACAACAAACGGCATGAACCAGGGTAGCAAATCTGGGTTGATTTGTTTGTGTACTGAGACTATTGTGCAATTTTGGGAGTGCTATGCATAATTCAGATAAATAAACCCCAGCTCTTTCCAACTCTATCTCAGTGCTTTAATCCAGTTTCAGGAAGAGATGAGCAGAACTTTGCACTGAGTACCAAGGTGAAAAACACTTCTTTTTTTTTTTTTTCTCCCTTTCAAAATTTCTCGCATGAAGAAATGCTTCCATCTTAAAATGTACCCTGACTAATGACAGACAGATGGAAGGACACAGTTTGCTACTGTATTTTTTTGTTGCTGTTTCCACCTGTGGGATTGTATGAGATGTCCCCTTTGATAACAGAAGAAACTGCCTTCAAACCGGCATTCATACAGTAGTATTCAGTCTTGAGTATTTTCTTCAAATACTATCCTATTCCACTGGTAAGGAGGGAGTAGGAAGATGTCACACTCTTGGCTACAGCTACCTTCAGTGAAAGGCAAATAAAAACCTAGGACCTGGTGACCTGTGCCTTAGTATCCCTGGATGATGCATCTGTAATTTATTCTCCCTCCATTTCATAAAGGCATAAGGACAAGACCGTGGGAGCTCCTTATTGATCATCATCAAAATCCATTTTAAAATATTTCCTCCCTTTTCAGCACTCCTGGAATGTTAACTGCAAATCAATAGTGCTTTTCCATATGTGCTTCCAAAGTTTCCTATTTCACCTTTTTAGAAGCAGTAAATTCAATCGTTGATTAGGCTGTTGTTTAAACCAGCTGCTCGCAGGGGGTCTTGCCATTTAAGATATTTTCACATATGAGTTATATCAAGCTGCTTGCTTGGTTTCTGTGGCTCATGAAAGAATTGTTAAAAGCACTCGATGTGAACCCGATTCTGATTAGACAAATCAGAGCCCTTTTTCTTTTCTTCTAATTTATTTCAGAGCTACAGGAATGCACACTGCTGTCCTGTTATCTTCCCTTCCTGCCCTTTCATGAAAGTAGTTACCCTTTCTGCTGCTCCTGGGCCAATGGCATTTTGAAATTTTACAGGTCTAATGCTAAACAACCTCAGTTGGAGCCTGAACATTTTAATGGGAAGTCTTTGTTTCATACCAGTGCTGTTGGTTATTGTAATTCAGATAATCCATTTCCCTACACTTCATCTACTGCTTTCTTCATACTCAGCTGTAGCAGGAAACGCATCGTACCTTACTTACTGTTTCCCAAGGTAAGATCACTTACTTTTACCTCCCATGATACGCTCACTTCTCTAATCATCCTTGCAGTCTTCATCCACTGCTTTTCCAGCTTGCCTCCATCTTCCTTAGTCCTGGATGAGGAAAGCTGTACATAATACCCAGACCAGGTCATTACAGTACCCTTCATGTAGCACTGACACATCCAAATCCTGAAATTACTTCCAGCTGAGGTTTTCTAGGTTTCTGTAGTTTTAACGATTTTTAAATGTGCACTGCTTTAGTAACTCCTTTATCCCCTCTAGAATTAACTGGTATGTGTGTCTTCCTTACTGAGCAGTTGGTGGACTGTTTTTGTTACCAGACTCTTTAGTGCTTGGCCTCCAAACATTTTATCAAGCTCCATCTTTCTTCTTGTGCCTCATGAGGGATCTACACTGTTTCACCAGCCTGGCTATGTGGAAACAGGAAACATTCCACACTGAGATACGAGTTTACTTCTTAAAGGCAAATTAGTATGTGGTACAGAGCTAATTTCAAGAAAAACATATTTCATGGTCTAGTGTGTGAGGCATGGGGGGTTGGAACTGGATGATCTTAAGGTCCTTTCCAACCATAACTGTTCTATGATTCTATAACTGTAAATTATGACTGTTTCTCTATTGTATAGGTTTAGTTCCTTGTATTATGTTCATATAAATGAACAGGAAAAACTAAAATGGGAAAAATGCTTGCTGTATTTAGAATCATAGAATAGTTAGGGTTGGAAAGGACCTTAAGATCGTCTAGTTCCAAACCCCCTGCCATGGGCAGGGACACCTCACACTAAACCATGTCACCCAACGCTCTGTCCAACTTGGCCTTGGAGACCACCAGGGATGGAGCATTCACAACTTCCCTGGGAAACCCATTCCAGTGCCTCACCACCCTTACAGTAAAGAATTTCCTCCTTATAGCCAATCTAAATTTCCCATTTAAGTTTGAACCCATTACCCCTTGTCCTATCACTACAGTCCCTCATGAAGAGTCCCTCCCCAGCATCCTTATAGCCCCCCTTCAGATACTGGAAGGCTGCTATGAGGTCTCCAGGAAGCCTTGCTTGCAAAACTCTAGGAAAGTTTTAAATTGCAGCCATCTCCTAAATCAAATGTGTAACAAGGGTGATAATGAGTGTAAACACACTGAATAATAAAATGTAATTTGTGTTCTGAGTTATAGGGCTCTAATCCAAAGCTCACTAATGTCTATGGAAAGACTTCCATTGAATTGAATTAGGCCTTGGCTTCTGTCCTGAATTAACACAATACCAGTGGAGCTATTCATGAAAGAAATGTTTGGAAATACATCACATGAACTTGCTGTGTCAGAACCCAATTCACTTGCTAATTCAGGCAGTCATGTTTTACAATGCTTGTAGTGGGGATACTCTGTCATAGTCCCTCACATGGACTAACCAAATTCAATCTTTATAAAAAATCATTTTCCACCACTGCTGCAGTTGTTTCTGGATCAGTACTCTGATGTTTGAAACCTTCCTTAACTTCTGAGCTACACCTATTTATGTCAATTGTTTCCACTTGATTCATGCTGACATAGTCTCCTAGTCTGTACTCTGCACCATATACTTTGTCTTTATTCTGTACAGTTCTGGTAAACTACTGATGACTGTCCCATCTCCTCTCAGGCTTTGTTTTGTTTTGTTAAATAAGCCAAGCATTTTCATTTCTTACTCAGTAAGTCTTTCATTCCCTGTAGCCTTTATCTGAATCTATTCCTGTTTGGCTTAATCTGTCTGGGATACAGGCACCAAAACCTGCATTTTTAATAACATGTTATACTGCTCTATACACTGTTGTTAATAGCTTCCTTGCTTTACTGGAAATACTTTTCCAGGCGCATTCAGTATTTTGTTTGCCTCCTTATGGCCGCATTTCACTGATGGCTTTTATCATGTGACTGACAGGATCTTGGATCCCAGGTGGGCTCCCCTGTAGTAGTACCAATAGTTTTTAGTCCAGGAGTGCATAGCTTTGCCCTTGTACTCTGAGGCTTTTAGCTCATGTGTATCACACCAGTGCTCATTTCTTCCGTGGATGGTGTTCTGTTTGTCCTTTGCATTGGCTGTCATAAATGATAACAATCAAGCTTGGGTAACCAGCAGCCTTAATTAGTGTGTGTGCACTTTGTGCTAATTTTGTTAATGAAAAAATAAAAACTTTAGAAACTGCTAGAGGTGGTGGATGATGGGTGATGAAAGCTGGGGAAAGGTGGCTGGTGTTAGCAAAGGAATAGCAACGTGATGAGAAGGCTTGGAACCTATGAGGGAGGAGAGAAAACTTCTGCAGAATTGTTCAACTGAAAGCTACTCACATTTGCCAGGGCAAATCAGGTCTTACAGAGACATACCTGGGATGGATGAAGACAGTCCAAAATCCCAGAAATAAATGCCTAACTCATGACTTTCTGCATTTTGACTTTTTAAGAGTAGCAACGCTGCTGCTCAACTTCGGACATCCCTTTATTTTCAAGAGTTTTCTCAGTATTCTGAAAGTTCAGAGACACATTTTCTAGAAGTATTTAAAGAACTGAATCCTAAAAGTCCTGAATTGAGAGGATTATGTGTCTTGAATAATTTATCCACAAAACTTGAAAGGGAGAGAATTTTCTTAGGTCTTTAAAATGCATATGATACATTTTCTTACAGGTTGGAATTAGTCTGAAATGCTTTTATCCAGATAAGTACATTCAGCAGATATTAGAAATCACAGGCAATAGCAATTAAGGCATAAGGCATTTCCTGGGAATTAATATCAAGCTTGGAGGAGTTGGGATGCCTCTAAATGCAGCTGAAGGCCATTAATTGCAGTTGATGATTAATGACCTCTGCTGAGGTCATTATTATTATCAGCTGAAAGTGGAGAAAAATTCAGATGTATGAATCTTTTTACTGGGACACGCAGCTTCAGTCAGTGCAGTAGGTGCGTCCCCACTGTGGACAGACTGCCCTGTATTAGTATCAAATAGAGGGCTTGATTTCCCTCCTCCCCACGGCATTTTTGGAGCATTAATCAAAGCTGAATCTCTAAAGCTGTGCCAGTATCAAATTGAAAAGTAAGCAGAATAAAGTCCATAGCACTTTAATGTTCTCCCTGTATTACATTTGGTGTCCAGTATTTAATCAGCTTTATTTAGAGATACTCCCATCTAATCCTTTTGGTGCCTAATGAAAGTGTGTCTCATTATTGCCCAGAAATGTGCCCAAAACATTCCTTGTGCTTACTGTTCTTGGTCCCAAGTTTGAAATCACATCTTCCTTTCTTCTGCATTATGACCCTCACCAAGATCTGCATTCTGGAGTGTTGCAAAGAGGGCAGGCAGAAATGACAAGAAAATACCACTGTTTCAATACAGGGAGAATCTGTTTCCTAACAAACAGCAAGTCATAATAAATAATTACTTCCCAGTTGCCAGACAAGCCTGTGTATGGTTTCTTCCATTGCTGGTGAAATATTTTTTGTATGATGAATGATTTTATTGTTGACTTGTAGGGAAACTGAGAGCTACTACAAGGGGCTAGGAAATGTTCATGATTAAGAAATGTTCATTTTGCTGCTTATTTTTAGTGTATGTGACTTCTGTTGTAATACTTTGAATACCTATCAACTCTGCAATGTTTGTGGGATTACTGCTTGCCTTTATTTCCCTTCCACCAACCACTGAGCTTTCTCCTCTCTTTTTTTCTCTTCTTTTTTGTTTATTCTTCTGAAGTGTGTCCTGTGGTGAGAGGAAGGGGTGAGCGAGGTCAGGTGAAATGAAAATCATGAAAGCTTAATAGACCACAGGGAGGTTCCTTTGAAAGGTAGAAGTTCTTCCCTATGAGGGTGGTAAGGCCCTGGCACAGGGTGCCCAGAGAAGCTGTGGCTGCCCCATCCCTGGCAGTGTTCATGGCCAGGTGGAGCAACCTGGTCTAATGGAAGGCGTCCCTGCCCATGGCAAGGGGTTGGAATTAGATAAGCTTTAAGGTTCCTTCTAATCCAAGATATTCTGTGATGATTCTGTGATTTTTTTTAAGATGTTCTGTATTCTTTGTCTTGCTTTGCACAATCAACAGATGAGAACTGAAGTATTGATGAGATTATGTAAATTGCATTTTCTGTTTCATCTTGTGCAGCCTTAGCAACTTATCCACTCAAAGAGAAAATAAACTGTTTTCCTGGGTGAGAATATGTTATATTTTAAAGCTTACTTGCAGATGTATCAAAGAAAACATCAGGTTGTGGTAATTCTACAAACAGCTGACATAACAGTGCTCAGTATATGAAATGGTGTGGCAAATCATCTCAAACACTTTGTTTTCAGAATAAAGAATCCTTAAATGAAAGAGCTTTGCTCAGGCTGATTCTCCATCTTCAAAGACTTTAAGTCTTGGTTACAGTAGTTAAAATGCTACAATATTATGTGAGACTCACTGGATGGCAGTTGAAAGTCTGAGTAAACACAAAGGCTCAACTAAATGGTAACTGCTCCCTTTCAGTCTTAACACTTTATGAATCTGTGCTTGTGAATGAAAAGACCTGTGCAAGTGTGTCAGAACTGATGTAAAGAGTTCGGTTTTATTTGATGATTTGGAACTAGTCCTCTGTGTTTGCATATTTACAGGGAAATTGCAGAGAAAGTCTGATCCTCCAAGCCTGCTCATGAACCTTGAATTTCTGTTGATTCTAGGTCCACAGATGTGGAACACCTCAGATCTTTCCTTTACAGTATTAAAATATTCACATTTGTGTCATCTGCTTTTGAAAGTGGTTCTACAGCTAAGCATATTGAAGCTTGAAATTTGTCTTTGGGTCAGGTGTCTGTTTTCAGTTCTCTAACTTTTTTCCATGCTGCTACAGGAACTCTCAAGAAATGAGTGTATCTGTACTAAGTATTTAAATGACAAAAACATCAGAAAAACATAACATGCAATACTAAATGACCCTGCTGTGTTGATATGAATGTAGCCCTCAGTTACAGTGAGCCTGACTTTGTCTGCTGACTCCATTGTAACTTGGCACAATGCTTGCTTTTGTACAGATGAGACCACGGTTGTCTCGTGTTTTCAGTCACACTCCCTTTTCAGCTTCATTCCATAAGCCACTGTTGCAGTTTTGCTAAACTTTTGTGAGTTCAATAGCTTCTAGGTTCTCAATTTGAAGAATCCTTCCCCAAACATTTTGCAAGGCACTTCCAGACCCGTGCTTTCCTTAGTTTCTTTTCACAGAGCCTTCATTAGTCTATGGACACTCATCCCCAAAGGCCACAGGCTGAAACCCCCTGGTTAAACAGTGGTCAAGTTCCAGATGATCCTTTGACACAGACTGATGTGACAGAGCACAGAGTAAATGCTCAGCATTCTTTCTTTTCCATTTGCAGGAGAAATTTGAAGGCTTGTTCCGTGCCTATGATGACTGCGTGACATTCCAGCTGTTCAAAAGCTTCAGGCGTGTGCGGATAAACTTTAGTAGTCCCAAATCAGCTGCTCGTGCCAGAATAGAGCTGCATGAAACACAGTTCAGAGGGAAGAAGTTAAAGTTATATTTTGCGCAGGTAATGAAATCTGGTGTCTACTTCTATATTAGTGCTTTTATAGAAGTATTGAGCAGTAACACTGTATAAAAGTAATAAAGGTTTCTCCCATGTCCAATCTAATCTCTCTGCTAAAAGATTTCTCAAATGTCCTTACGTTGCCTGAGCTGTACCTGGCCAGTGGATCTGCAGTAAATTTAAAGGACCACTCAGAACCCAAGTTGCTTATTCAACACATAGAGGTTGCATGGCTTAGAACTGATTTTACAACATTGGGTAATTTCTGTGAGTAACTCTCTACACCATGAAAGAGTGGTAAAGTATCATAAGTTCATAAAAAAAAAAAAAGTAGGGCTGAATTACTTATTTGACTGCATCCCTGAGCCATAGTCAGGCTTCCTCCCCCCCCCCCCCCCCTTTTGCTTTATTCTTACTGAATGCGTGTGAATTTTCTAAAAGGAATTTAGTAAATATCAGTAAAAGGAAGAAAGTACAGGAAAAGCATACCCCCAGCCTGGGGGCATAGGTGATTAAATCCATCTGTTGGAAAGGTCAGTTGAGGATTTGATTCTCCATGGCCAAGGAATAGAGAGCCCAGATCTCCCACAGCCTGGGTGAGTACTAGGCCTCATCCAGGATACAGAAAGGTGAGGGAGGCTGAGAACCAGACCATCACCTCTTCTGCATGTATTTTAATGAATTGCTGTGACTGCTGTGGCTTATGGGATACTCACTGGTGCTCATAAGCAACATAAGTGTGCTTTGAGCTGCTAGATCAGTCCTTCAGAGTTCTGGGGTTAAGAGCAGGCTTATTGGAAGGTATCAGTCAAGCCTAAGAGGCAGTTAAATTTTGAGCTTCTGCAGCCTGGTCAGAATAAGACCTGATTTAAGCCTAGGCAGAAGCAGGACCTCAGGAGGATGGAAAACTACACTGGTGAAAGAAACAAACCAAAACAGTATGTTTAACAGGTTAGATGAGTTCAGAAGACTTTACAGTTGGCTTTAGGTGTTGAAAAGCTGCCTCAATCCCGTTTTAGATGCCTAAATCTTTAGATCTGGCTCTGATTTCTTTTTTTTCTGAAAGGTTTTAAAACCTGCTGTTACGCAGATCTGAGAATCATTTCACTCCAACTGCACAACCAAGAGGTTAATTGAAACCTTGGGTAGCACAAGAAAAAGAAAAATGTGCATAACAGTGATTAGTCTCCATATCTAAGTTGATTTCCTGCAAAGCTATTTAGGTATCTGCACTATGCTTTCCAGTATATGCAGTCTTAAAAGAGCCTGTTAGTTGTATCCAGGGAATGGATATGTGGAAGCAGCACAGTGTTGGGAGCAGTATCTTTACATGGGCCTGATCCAGTCTGAATAAGCACTACAAGAGCTAGAATTTCTGGGGAACATGGAGTTGAGAGAACCAAACTGGCTTTTTGCAAAACCCATTCTGGTATGGCAGGCTGCTGTCTCAGGCTTGCTGTCATGCAAATGCAGGTTACTGATTTTGGGCTCAAGGTGGTTGTAAACTTGCTCAGGTATGTGGAACCTTCCTTAATATACCAGAAAAGAGCAGTAATTAAACTACATAATTTAAGATGGAAATGAGAACAACTATTTGCAAGTGATTAAGAAATGTGATAGATTCCTTTATAGGATGAGGAAGTTGGGGCTGTTCAGCCTGGAGAAGAGAAGGCTGCGTGGAGACCTCATAGCAGCCTTCCAGTATCTGAAAGGGGCTATAGGGATGCTGGGGAGGGACTCTTCATTAGGGACTGTAGTGATAGGACAAGGGGTAACGGGTTCAAACTTAAACAGGGGAAGTTTAGATTGGCTATGAGGAAGAAGTTCTTTACTGTAAGGGTGGTGAGGCACTGGAATGGGTTGCCCAGGGAAGTTATGAATGCTCCATCCCTGGTGGTGTTCAAGGCTAATACAGAGCCTTGGGTGGCATGGTTTGGTGTGAGGTGTCCCTGCCTATGGCAGGGGGTTGGAACTAGATGATTTTAAGTTCCTTTCCAACCCTAACTGTTCTGATTCTATGATCACTTCAGCTAAAGAAATCAGATCTTCAGAAATCTTTCCGAAGTTATTTATAAGGCCTTGGTGCAAGAGTTACTGGTTTATTGTCTAATGTCTGGTTTTATTTAGGAATTTAGACCAGTAGATCACAACAATATCTTTTCAGCTTCAAAAATCTCTGAACTAGCAGCTGTGGATACCAAAGCTTTGCATTTATCCTCACACAACATATACAATAGGCACAAACATTGTAGCTTTGTTCATATAACAGCCCCCTCCCCCCGTGCATCTACTGTAGAGGAACCATCTGTAGCATTGAAATGAAATTCATCTCCAGACCTTCTCTGCTGAGACGGATGCTGAAACCCTGCCTGGGGGGCATTTGGCATTAGAAGTGTATGATTTGAGTAATCATTCCATTCACCCATCCCGTGTGGATGAAAAGCTGGACATGAGCTAGCAATGTGCGCTTGCAGCCTGGAAAAACCAACTGGGCTGCATCAGCAGCAGTGTGACCAGCAGGCTGAGGGGAGGGGATTCTCCCCCTCTACTCTGCTCTCATGAGACCCTACTTGGAGTACTGTGCTCAGCTCTGGGGGCCCCAACATAAAGAGGTGGAGCTGTTGGAGAAAGGCCAGAGGAGGCCATAAAGATGCTCAGAGGGCTGGAGCACCTGTGCTGTGAAGACAGGGTGAGAGCTGGGCTTGTTCAGCCTGGAGAAGAGAAGGCTCCAGGGAGACCTTAAAGCAGCTGCAGTGCCTTAAAGGGGCTGACAAGAAATCTGGAGAGGTGCTTTTAAAAGGGCCTGTAGAGACAGTACAAGGGGGATAAATGGCTTTAAACTGACAAAGTGGAGATTGAGACTATATGTGAGGAAGAATTTGTTTACAATGAGGGTGGTGAGATACTGGCACAGGTTATGCAGAGAAAGGCGGTAGATTCTCCATCCCTGAAAACAGTCAATGTCAGGTTGGACAAGGCTTTGAGCAACCTGGTGTAGTGGAAGATGTCCCTGCGTGGAGGGGTTGGATGAGATGGCCGTTAAAGATCCCTTCCAACCTGACCTATTGTATGATTCTGTCGTATACTAAACAATGTATTTGTTATTCTTTAAAGATTCAGACCTCTGAGACAGATGGAGACAAGCTTCATTTGGCACCACCACAGCCTGCAAAACAGTTTCTCATCTCGCCTCCAGCCTCCCCACCTGTAGGGTGGCAACCAATAGATGATGCAACACCTGTCATTAACTACGACCTCCTTTATGCAGTTTCTAAGCTAGGACCAGGTAAGCATGTGGTTCTTGTGTGAAAGTGTCTCAGAAAAAGCAAATGAGAAATAGCAGCATAGATAAGGAAGAAAGTTGGCATAAAGCCTGTAAGTGGCATTAAAGCTTTGGATTTAAGTTGATGCATGTCAACTGGTTCTTTGCTTAAGGATGAGTTTTACCATATATACATACAGAATTCTATCTGCAGCTCACGAGTGATGTCTGACTGAATAGCAGATCAAAGCCTGCTTAACACATTTTATTATGCTTGGGTTTGTGCTTAGATGAGACAACTGATGGTTTAGATGTGGACTGGACAAATGTTTGTCCATGAACTTGAGTTTTTGCTTTAAATCACATCTGCTCAGTATTGCACTTCAAGGTGCAGAATACCCTATGTAGTGTTTAAGCATCGCTGCATTTCCACTGGGGTGGAGAATCTCTCACTGAAACATATGCTAAGAAAGAACTGCCATTCCCCGATCCTGGCAGGGTTGCACTCCTAGGACTGCCCATTTTCTGTTGTAAAACTGTGTGGAAGAGGAACGGTTGGCAAGTTGTAACCTCTGTGAACATAAGATAGATGTCGGTGGGTAATGCTGATAGGCTTTCTTCTGTCTTCCCATCTTCAGCTAATGCCAGGAAGTGAAACTAGTTGTGATTTTCAAAACAATGCTTTCCCTTAGAAAATGCTCATCTGATAAACCCAAAACTTTCCCTAGGAGAGGATTACTTTTGTTTTAGGACATCTTTACAATACTTTTCTTTCAAAGCTGTTAAAGCACCATATTTTAAAATTCTCAAAATGGAAAAAGTTCCAGTTTCAGGTGTAAGCAGTATCATTTAGAAACTGGTCTAATTTATATTCATGTACCACAGGGAAAAACAGCTTATCAAATTACTTTCATACTGAAATAAACACTTCAGATGCAATCTAATAACAATTGGGTGGTGACTGAGCTAATGAAAATTTATCAGTTTAGTTTTTAAATTCTAGTGGGATGAGGGAATTGTTTTTTCTGCAGTTGAACCAAAGATGCTGCTTGCTTGTTCTGAGAGGAGCTTCCAACTGCAAACATCTTATCTCTGGGGCCTTTGCGTAGCTGTACCAGAGTAACCCAAAGCTGAAGTGCAGGATTATCTCACATCTTTTTCACATGGGATCTCTCACAGGGGGAAAATATGTTATCAGGAGAACATCAGAGATTCCTGTGGCTTATTTCCTGAAGCAGGACAGCTCATAGAGAGAGGCTGTCAGGCATAACACTTCATACTATATTGCATATTATTGTTTCCAGAGTTGATACTTTCCTTTTAAACTGCTGAGTAAAAGAAAAACAAAAAACTCCTTTTTTGGGTTTGGTTTTTTTTTTTCCCTTTGATGCAGCACTGTTATAAATGGAAACACGTAAACGAATTCCCGAGCTGGCTGGGTGATAAATCAATTCCTGTTCGGGAGCAGTGGAATGCGAAATATCACTCATTGTCCCACACTCTGGGACAGCTTTGCGTGAAGGTCATATTCACCCGTAGTTAAGGAGCCTGCAGGGAGCAATATGAAAAGTCATGGTGTGCTCTCGTCTTTCTATTTTTAGCACTTGTTAGAGGGATCAATTTTAGTTAACTGCAGCGCTGGGTTTAAAATAGTGTTTCAGTTCTCAGTTGTGCATTTACTATGTTTAGCATTCCACTGAAAACAAATCCCACCAAACCTCATTTCTCAGTAGGAAATAAGGAAAACGCAGTGCTGTACATCAACTGTTGGCCTCAGCTATGCTAGATCTTTCATTTTCATTCAAGAAACACAATTAAAAACATGTAACTACGGTTAACAGCTATGAAAAAATGCTAACTGACACCGAGTGAATATTGGAGCCTGACTTCTATGTATTTAACATGTGACAATATCTGAGTACCAGAAAAACTTGTTTAAGCATGTAAATAGTGAACAGTTTCTTTCTATCTCCTCAGTACAAGATGGGGTTTACCAACCTACTTTGCTGGTAATGTGAGATACACCACTTGGACACAGACCCATGCTACTTTCCCATTCCATGAGTACAGGTCATCTCTCTCTATCCTGGGCACAAAAGCCGGGACATTGGCTCTGGAGTAAAGTGAATAGGCTGGTAGCTAGTTAACAGATTTGCTATGTGCTGTCTTTTTCCTTGTGGCTACAGCAGTGGCTGTCTGGCATCTCAGAGGTCTAATGGAAAAGATTTCTTTCTGCTGTGCACAAAGGGAAGCTGGCTTGTGGTCCTTCAACATTAAATTGAGATCAGTGAGGGTGCATTTACTTCTTAGGGAGGATCATGGCATATTTCATAAAGTTTCTGGTTGATTAATGTATATTGTCACTCTCTGCAGATGCAGAAGTTGAGCTTTAAATGAGGCATGAACAGAATGCTGTAGACCAGTCAGAGCCAGGAACTGTGCCTGGTTCTGACCACCAGCCTAGGATTTTTCCAATATATTGCAAATAAAAGAAGCAGTGATGTTAATCTCTCTGATGAAAAACACTTCCACTGTGACGAGAACTTCCACTCGCTTGTCAAAGACACAAAAGTATTGCACTAACTGGGGTGGTAGTTTGGCTGTTTGCCTACCACACCCAGGTTCTGTCTCTGCCTAGCCTGGCTGTCACCTAAGTCTTTCCTACAGGAATGCTTGCAACCTACCAAGCTCTGTTGCCTGGTCTAGGCCCTCATGTCTTTTCCATAATGTTTTAGAAGGTCTTAGTTTCATCCTGCTGAGGAATCCAGGAAATAATTTCATATGAGAAATGTTTGTAAGGGGGGATACAGGGGGAATCTCCAGGTCCAGGCTGTGTATAAACAGCAGAGCTGCTCCTAGCAAAGAAAAGACAGCTATGTTTGCTTTGCCATTTGTTTGTGCAGCAGTTTATGAACCATCCTCATGGCACTAGAATAACACCATCCTTTTCTGGAAAGTGGTCCTGCCTTCTCCTGTCTACTTACTAACCTGCATGTTTCTTCCCTTCTACCCCCCGCTGCCTCTTTCAAACCTGTCACCCCAATTTCTTCTGCACTGTACAGTAACACACACTATACAGTAACACAGCGCTGTGGGTCAGGGTCCTGAGCACTCACCTGCTCCGTGTGCTCTCCAGCGTGATTTTGCCCTCTGTCAGTTAGCACTCGTCCCCACAGTTTCAGGCACGTTTGAAAACCAGTGTGGGCTGGGCGCCATCTCCAGTAGCCCATATAAACAAGTTTGTACCAGTTTCAGTTCTCTCCATGTTTCCCAGTCTGTCATCAGCATTCCATCAGGCTTTGCGCCTCCTAAACACCCTCAGGCTACACTTCAGGTCATGTGAAGCACATTTTTTCACACTATGAAAGCACCATTCCAAAGTATTGCACATGATGGCTCTTGCATCCACAGCGGTACCTCTGAGCACACAGAGGAGACCCTGCAGCAGGCTTTGTCGCTTGGCTGTTGGGCCTTCGAGTGATCAGTGATCAGATCACTGTTGTCTTTGAGCTATTGAGATGTGGCTGTTCCTGCCATGCTCCTGCTGGCTTCCTTGAGGAGGATGCGTAGCTCTTGCCCCTGGGTTTGGTTCACCCTTGCACGGGGAAAGAGAAAACAGGGAAGAGGAGGACGCTGCCCAGAAAATGCCACACACTGGGATTTCAAACTGTGTCTCGCACAGCAAGTTTTCCATGCCCAGCTGTTGTCAAACCCTCCTGCGTGTTCTCAGTGATTCAAAGGAAAAGCTAAATACCTCACATGGCTTCCAGAGAGGATTAAAGGGGTTGGAGGGCCAGGTAGATGGGTGATAGATAAAACTTTCCATCTCAGTTCTTCCTCTGCCCTCTGTTCTGCTGCTGCTTCTGCACTTCCCTCCCCTTGCAGGGGCAGGGTGCAGGAGAGTTGCTGAGTGTAGAAAGCTTTCCCTCTGCCTGCTGCTAGCCTGAAGGGTGCCCTTCTGCAACATCAGCAGTGGGCTTCCAGAAAGCAGCTCCTCTGTTTTGTGTATGGCAGATCCGTGCAGCAGAGGTTTTACATGGGATGGGTTCTCCTTGGCATAAACATGCACCCATACAAAGGACCACCATTATTTGCACCATATTATTTGTAAAGCACTTGGGTTAAGAGTCTATAAGTGGAAGGTCTTTTTATAATGGTAGTGACATAGTTAAGATGGAATGGACAGCTCTGAACCCATTAACCTTTGATCAGGAGTCAGAATCAGGGATGAGGTAACTGCACAGTATCATTACCATTTCTTCATTATTAATTAAATATATGAACATCCTTTTTGCTGGACAAAAGTGCCTCATTAGATGAGAGATGCACCATCAATGAAAGGTCACACTTGTGATCCAGAAAGGGATAGAAAATCACATACCATTATTTCTAATTCTGAAATACCCTACGCTACTTTTGTGCTGTTCTTGTGGTCATCTTTATCGTGTCACTTGAGGCTGTAGGTTTGCTTGTGGTTAGTGTGGCCACAAAAGGTAGTGCCAAGTGACACAAAAGCAGCTAGGCCCATTGCTGAATGGTGAAACTTCAAATTCCTGGTTTTTTATTTTTTTCTTGTCAAATAAAGAAAGGAACATTGCTGCTATCTTCAGGGGTTTGTTAGGAGCGTTTTCTGACAAACCTCTATGGTGGAGGTGCTGCAGCTTAGTTCTTCTCTGCATTGTAACCCAAAGGCAGAGTTAAAATGTTTGAGCATAAATTGGGTGATATTTTTCTGAGTAAATTTATGTGAGTTTCCATTGTTACCTCAGCTCACATGATTATTTAAATAATCTTATCTATACTAACTCGAGGTACTCTTAGCTTGGGACAACCTATGGCTTGTAACTATATCCTAGTTGCAGCACTTCAGCCATTACTCCAGTAGCTGAACTGCTGTGGAATTAGGTTTTTTTTTTATGCTGAAGGCATTAAGAGGAAAGAAAAAAACACACTGAAAAGCAGAAAGGAAGGTGAAGTCTGGCTGTACCTATTGGATTTTTATTTTCTACTTATTACCCTATTGTTTTTCCTCAAATAGTGGTTGCCTTTAGGAACAAGGTACAGCTATATAGTAGTCCCTTAGTTACTGTTCCTAGCTCAGCCATAAAAATGTGTTCTGCAGTCTGAGCCACAGTTCTGCAGGCATGAATAATTGTGAGCACAGAATTGAGTCTGCAGCTCATTCATGCTCAGAAATAACTGTGTGCCTTAAAACCCTAATTTATGGGAGCATTGCATTTTGATTTCCAAAGTGACATTAATTGCTATTGCAGTTACTTGTGCCAGAGGCATCTGAATATTTTTCCCTGTGTCTGTACTTATTTCCACTGCTCTTTTTCAGCGGAAGGAGCCCTTCTGGGAAGGATTTGAACAGTAAAAGAATGTGGCATTTGAACCGGGATTATTACCTTTTAAGAGGGTAGTGAATCTGATTTACTTCTCGGTGCTGATGTATGAGCAAAGGGCCCGGCGCTGCGTGCGTGCAGCACTGCAGAGCTGCTTGTAGCTGACAGTGACCAATGTAGCCTTCAGTGCTGGTAGGCAGCATTGACGTCAGCCCAGAGCTGAGAAATTAGCTGAAGCCTGCAGGGAAAATAGGCAAAGAAAAACCGTATAATTTCTCAATGCAGCACAACCAAGCTATTCCTCTTTTTATATTTCAGCCTATCAGCAAGACCTGTAATGCTCTGCTCAATTTGGATTCAGAGGAAAGGTTGCCAAAAATAGAGCAGTTAAATGTCAACATTAATGGTATCACAGCAGCAAAATATTTCTCACAGTAAGATGCCTGACTTCCAGCTATTATTCACTAGTTTGCCTCCTATTTTTTAGGCAAAAAAGCAGCATGTCCTCTAATCATAGGCTGCTTGGTCTTATCTGGACCAAGAATTTGTCAGCACAAACAGCATGCGAGAACAGTCCCAGAACTGCGTGTGCTAAGGAGGGAACAAACCTGCAACCTCTTCTTCACAGGAATTACTCTGCCACAAAGTTGCTAACAAATAAAAACCCAAATTATCAAAACCAGCAAACTACAAGTGCTTTGGGGTAGAGCGGTCATTTCACTTTCATAGTGCGACACCTAGGGCTGCCAGGCTCTGCCAGTGATGCAGGCATTTGGGAGCTGCTGCACCACAAATTCAGGCCAGCTCAGTATATTGGCACCTCACCTTCCTAATTTCAGAGTATTTTGTAGGCAAAAAGCAGTGGTTCTGGAGCAGTCTTACAGGAAAAAAAAATCAAACAAACAAACCACAAGCTATGAGGTGTGCATATGGTCACTGTAAGCCTGTTTTAATGTAACTTGTGGGTCTTGGGAGGTAAGAGTGATGACAAGGGGGACTGGGCATTTTCTCAAATGGTTTCTAGTTTTTAGCGCTGTGAATGGGTGTTTGTCACTTCTGAAAGACCAAGTCATGCTGTCAGACATGTCACCATTAGGACATTTTCCTTACAGTCTTAAATTAATTCCTTGCAATCTAATAACCAACACCTAGTTAGATCCTGTGAACAGTCCAAAACACATTGCAGTGCCAACAGACTGAATGCAGGACAGGACTGAAAGTCCTATGTCTGATCCTGATTTTCCTGTGTGGACTCCTGCAGGTAACCACCTAAGCCATCCTTATCTTCCTCACAGGTGTACTGTGAGTAGACGTAAATAGGAAATGTATGTAGTTAGCAAATCTAATGTACTGTTTAATTGTTTCACCTCCTAGTGAGTGTTTATAGCCTGTACTCTGTAACCTCATCTGTAGAGACAGAATTTGTTACAGCCCTGGCTAAAGAGCTTTGTACTTCAAAATCCATCTAAAGCAGATATGTGTATTTTTGTATTTCTGGAGCAATTGGACCAAGTGTTGATGTCTCTCTCGAGGTGACAAGTTGCAGAATCTAGGGGGCTTTAAATGGGACTGGAGCCAACAACATTAAAGAACAGCCCCAACCTAACATGTCTGACATGACTTCAAGAACAGATATGTGAGGGGTTGGACTCCAGTCCCTCTTCTTAGGCATGAACTTCCTACGTTCTCTCTCCTCTTGTCCTGCCCCCACTGATGCCATGGGCCACTGACATTGGTGCAAAACACCATTATAGACATCAGGGTATTTTGTTATGTCTTGTAGACCAATGATCATGCCCCCCCAGGGCATCAGTCAGTTGTGATAGCTGAAGCAGTCTAGCCATGCTTGCCCTCACCTATATTTAGGAGCAGCACAAGCTCATCTGCTGCATCCAGGTGCAGGAGTATTCTGCAGTCCAAGAGTGCCATGGTCTGTGCTGCTATGTGGACTGTTGTCTTTTGATCTAACTCTTTTTCTCTGCTTCCAGGAGAGAAGTATGAGCTGCACGCAGGAACAGAGTCCACTCCCAGTGTGGTAGTGCATGTCTGCGACAGCGACATGGAAGAAGACGAGGACCCAAAGAATTCTCCAAAGCCAAAAATCATTCAAACTCGACGCCCTGGTCTGCCACCTCCTGTATCTAACTGAGCCTCTCGGCAGAAGCAGCACCTCTCTCCTCCAGCACAGCTCTCGGTTTTTGTTTGCTTTCTTTTGTTGAAAGGCAGCCATCGCCTTTTGAGTTCCAAGACACTACTCATTGAAAACCCCTTCACAGTAATCAAGCCTATGTAATCAAAGGGCTAGGAAAAAGATCTTTGTATATGTAACCATATCACACACCAATGGATAGGTTTTTCTGGAAAGGACAAAACAAGGCTGAAGGGACAAGGGAGGGTTTCTGTCTGAGGATTTTTTCACAGCTCTAATTTGCATGCTGAAACACCACTACCAGAGAGTTTGTTCAGGTTGGCAATTAGGCTGATATCAGGCTTGATATTCAAACTCCCAGAATAGTTGCTACTGCCCTTCACTGAGCAGCCAGCTTCACTGACCCTCCCAGCTCCTCTGCAGACCTTAGTCTTTTCTTTTTCCTCTTAATTCTTTTGTTAAGGGGGGTATGTGTGTTGTTTTTAACCTGTTAGCAGCTTGGTGGCCTTCTCACCCCCCCCCCCCCCCGGAGTTTTCTGTAAGGAATATTACCTTTGCAGCATTTTTAGGAGCAGCAGAGAAACACCCTCTCCCACCAGTAGAGCTCACTGGTCCTTAATGGTGACAGGGATGTGAGACAGAGCTCTCTGGGCTGAGGGGAGAGACAGCAGCTTGCTGGAGGGTCCAGTGTCCTCCTCTTAAAGAGGAGTGAGCCAGAATATCAACAGGGATAGTTGTTCTATCTTCCATAAAGATATGAGTGGTACTTCTCTCTGAGATTGAGGAAGAAAGAGAGGTTAACTGATGGCTCTCTGTCGTAGCTGTAAGTTCTGGTAATGATACAGGCTGAATGCTTTCCTAGTGGTGTGTTGAGTAGCCCTGAAACTGTTAATAATTACTTCTACATCTCTAATACTCGGATCTCTTACTTCGCCACTTGTGTGCTTTAAAGCCCTTTTTGAGCTGTATGCAGTTTGGGTTTGTGGAGGTGAGGAGAGGTTTGTTGGTGTTTGTTGGTTTCTTTTTTCTCTTTTTTTTTAGGCCAAAGAAAACAGGACCATAATTACACACTTGAAATTAGACTGCATGCAACTGAATCCCCTTTTTTCACTCCTTCCTGCATGTTTCTTTCACTTGCAGTGTATACTGGGTTGCAACTGTCCTGTGTTTTCATCATGGCTGGCAGATACTGGATTCCCTGTCTGACAGACCTTCCATGATGAGTACTTTTTTTATGCACACTTGTCATTTTGAGAACATATTTTTCAGACATTTGAGCTCAGATTTTGCATATATTTAAGCATGCGCTTAATTTATGCACATGAGTAGTTCCACTGAAATTAATACTGCAGAAAACTGAGCATATGTGTAAGATACAGTGGGATTTTAAAGATAATTTAACTGCAGCTGTACTCCCAAAAGTGACTATAATGGCACAGTGAGGTTCCTCAGTTTAAGCGCATCCTGGAAGCTCTCTCTAGGATCTGAAAAGTCAGCTCACGTTCTGTAATCAAGATTTTTGTCCTAAAAACTAATGATCTGGTCTCTGAGGGAGGGTTCCATTCCACCCTTAATTAGCAGTGAGGCTATGGGCTTCAGCACAGTGAAGCCCCCCTTGCTGGAGCATCCATCTGCTCCGCAGTCTCCCAGGAAGAAAAGCAGGTTGCTCTGTCAGTGAAGAGTGAAGAAGCCATTCTCAGCATGCATGGTGAGGATGTTCTAAGACCTTCCTGAGGATTCACCATCCTCATACACTTCATTCTCTGACTACCACAGCCCTCTCATATTCCTGTTGAGATGTAGTGCTTTCCTTAGCATATATCTACAATAAGATACTTGTTACTGCATTATGGACCTTGTTGTGCGTGTGTTACACTGACAGAAGCACATTCTTACAGCAGAGATTGAACAAAAAATGAGGCTTTACTATCCTCATGATATCTGTGTAAACTTGTCTTAAAGTAACTCCTTAGAGGTTTCACTTCAGTTACTTTCTCAGTGACGCATTTGGAATTGGTTTAAATAAATAAATTGGCACTTGCTGCCCTGGGACTATAACGTGGTGTTCCTCTTGAAAACACCCTCAGAGGGCACCTGCAAGATTTCAGGAGTAACACCTTTTTGAGAACACAGACAATGAGATTTTTTTGTTGAGATTTGCTGTATAGAAGAAATTACTGGCCGCATCCTCAAGTGATGTAAGTGATCAGAGATCATCTCCAATCACAGGTGGTACTCTGGAGTTTTTTACATGCAAAAGCATTGGAAGCCAAATCTTATCCTTGTATCCGTGAACTCAAACTTCAAAGAGTCTTGGTTCTGGAATATACACTGTGGCCTCAAATGATTCAAAACTATACCGCAAATTAAAGCATTGGATCTTAGATGTGTTTTCCTCAAAGTGCGTTTTCAGACAGATTAAAAACAAGTTCTGTGTAATGACTCCTCATTGTCTTTGTAAAACTCCCCAGTACTGCCCAGGGAAGAGCGGAACGTGGCTTGTTGTGTGAAGTGTACAATAGAAACACAAACTACAAACCTGCAAACTCAGAGAAGCTTGTTGTTACTATGGTCAAAGCTTATAGATCACATTTTTGTGATAAAAAAATGGTCAGCACGGAAAAATGTGTCAGGTATGGTGGAATAACATCCCTATCATAAAAGTAGCAGCTTTTGTGACACTTGACTCTTGCAGCAACCTGGTGTTTTGCTAGAGGCATGTTCTTGCCATCACAGAAGAAAGGCTTCTTTCAAAACATGCTGACCATCTGGAGGAGAAGCTGTCCTGTTTAATTCAGTTAATGCACAGGCAGAGCCCCTGCTTACTTCAGTGGGCATTTTCTTTCACGTAGCACCTACAAGCTCAGTCCCTCTGGCATATTCTTTTCACAGGGTGTCCGCAGTGTTAGAAGAATGGAATCTCTGTTATGTTACATCTGCCATTGAACAGTGATGTAGGGGACATCCTTCTAATGTCATTTCTGAATTAGGAGCCTGTGGGAGCAGCTGGCAGCAGTGCCCTGGGGCCCGCTGTTGGATGGACATGGCTGCGGCTGCTTGGAAATGAAGGAAGGGAATCAGGGAGTACAGTTGCTATTTCTGTTGCCTGCTGCCTGCTTGTCCTTTCTCACCTCTTCAGATACAAGATCAAAATTTTAATGACTTCCTAAGTACAGTTAAAAGCATGAAAACATTTACAGTGCATGGCAAAAGGGTATCTTTAAATCTGTGCTTTTGGATCAGAAGAAGAAAGAATTTCTGTGGCCTTGATTTTTGTAATGAAGACAAGGTAGTACAAACTCCCCCCTTCCTAACATACCCATACACCCTCAAGCAGACTTTGTTTTCAGCAAGAAAACATGGCATAGAGCATCCCTTCCTCAACTGTAACAAGATTACAGGCATAGTTATTGCAAAGTGCATTATAGTGTGAAAATGTGCCCCATGCATAAATTGTTTAACATTTAATTGATCTGAAATCGTGTGGGGGTGGATGGGTTTATTCTTATTTTGGTCTTTTCCCCCCGTCCTTCCTATCTAGTAACAGTAAAAAGCTTTCTTCAGAAAGACTGTACAGAGTAACAGACTAAACCATCTTTTAAGACCTGATGACAGTGGCATGTGTGAGCACTGCGATGGTTTATGTGAGCATTTCCATTCTATTGTACATACTTTTGAAATATTCTATTTAGTCATATTTTATAGGACTACTACAAAGCTATTGGCTAATTAATCACTTTTACACTTGTATAAGAGCTTAGTTTAAAAGAATAAATATGGCAAATAATATTTTTGTGTTCTGCTTGCGTTGGCATTTTGAAAAGCATCATTTAAAAGACTTAAACTGTATTAATAACTGACTAGTGCGGTACATACCACTGCTCTCCTAACTGGTAGAACTGAAAATGCTTAAGTGTGTGATCTAGGCCAAACTCTATTTCAGTAGCAATTGGGGGGGGGGGGAAGCAGCCCTCTCGCTGGCAGGATATGCCATGTTCTGTTTTAAACTGTGCGGTTTCACAGGGTGATGTGAGCTTGCACTGGTTTGCTGTGGATTTGGCTTGGTGTGTGCAAAAAGAAAAGAATAGAGCACAATCTCTGCTGGGCAAAAGCGCATCCCTGGCAGTTGATGTGGTTCTTACTGTGCTGTTACAGTAACTGGTAAATACGGTGGGCAGGAGTGCTTGAGTGAGGAACATGGATGGCATCCAGCTACCATCCAGGCTGGGGAGGAAGTTCTGTTAACAGTAAGTATTACAAAAATTTAAAGTAATTGTTTGTAGTCTTTTGCGTCAATTTGTACTGGACCTTGCATAGGATTGCAAACCAGGAGATGAATTTGCTGGTTAACTGTTGTGAAATTCTTGTATTTCATCACTTGGATATGCATTTGGGAAAATGATTGTTTTTTTTCTGGGTGCGTGGCATAAAAGGCATTGTTTCTCAGTGGATGATTGTTCAAGATTCTGAAAGTTAGATCTGCTTGGAAGTCTTGTTAGAAATGTAAGCGCTAAGCTCCCTGCTTCCTTGTGAAGAGACAGACCTTAGCCTCTATGTTTTGATTAAAAAATACAGTTGTCTTCTCACAGTGTTCTTCAGAAGCAAAACGTACTATAGGAGGCCCAATGTATTTTTCACTTTTGAGCAACAAATGGGCTTTCTAACTATGGTAAGGCTGTGCCCCTGCTCCCTGAAATGCTGCATTGCCTACATGCCAGTTGTGGCTCTTCCCCCTTGCTTGGCACTGGACAATGCACTTGGAAGTGAGCTTCAGTGCTTCAGTAGGTTGTTGCGGACA
This sequence comes from Myiopsitta monachus, assembly GCA_017639245.1. Classification (NCBI taxonomy): domain Eukaryota; kingdom Metazoa; phylum Chordata; class Aves; order Psittaciformes; family Psittacidae; genus Myiopsitta; species Myiopsitta monachus. The sequence continues at coordinate 19,235,279 of CM029922.1, read as the reverse complement.
TCCTGACTACAGTTACAGTGCTTTCAGAACACATCTTCTAAAGAACCCTTACTAAGTTTATTTCTGCTTCTTCTTCAGTGGTAAACATTTTACCACTCAACACTGAGCCATTTAAGACTTGATCTCATGTACCAATATGAATTTAAGACCTTTGCATTTCCTTAATTCCCTTCTCCCTAAAAAATACTAGTTCTATTTTACCAAAAAGTAAAACGAGGCACAGATTAAAGCCCCAGTCAGACCCTCATTTATTCTTATTCTCATGCAGTGCTCTCAAATAACTAGGTATGCTACCCCCAAAAAACCACCCCAAAACGGAACACTGCTTTTCCTGGTTCAGCATATCATCGGGGGCAGCACAGCAGCTTTCACATCTTCCAGACTTCTCTTAAAAGGAGATTTTCTTCCTAACGTCAGCTGTGCTCTTTCTTTTTTTTTTTTTTTAAATACAAGTAGACTGCAGCATTCAGGGTTAAAATTACAAGGGAGGAAGCATTGTAAAAGCTCTTTCCCACATGTGTATTTGAAGTGTCAAGTATATTTGCTTTGGCTTGGAGGGAAGTTTGCACCGGGCTAGAACAGCAGCAGCAGTCCCAAAGGAAGGGCAAGAAAGAACCCCGAACACCTCCACTGCAGAGATGCTCAGAAAGCATTAAAAAATGGCCTTGATTCGTCTCTCCCTTTTGTCAGTTTGTTCAGTCACCACACAGAGATTCTGGGGCTACACTAAGAGTCATCGTAATAGAGGATTGTGTACTGATGTAGTAGCTACAAAGCTTAGAATCAAGGACACTTGTCAGTGAGATTCTTGCTGGAGTAAGGCTGTGAAGTGTGAGCAGCCTCAAAGTTAATGAAAAACAAAGATATTCAGAACCTTAAAGATAGACTTCAAGATGTAAATCATGAAACTTGGTTTTACAAATAAGAATTTATTAAGGGCCCCTTTGCTGTCCCTGAGTTTGGGCTTCCTCACTCACTGGAGCATCCAGCAAGGAGGATTAAACTTCTCTACTGTACACCACAAAATCAGCCTTGTTGTAACAAATTGTTGTAATTGATCATTTAACTAGTACAAGAAAGTTGTGTCTACATTCGTGCCACACAGGTGTGTTCTCTTCACTATCTGGTTAATGAAGGTAAATGTTTTGAATCCATTTTAGAGCAAAGTTCTTGTTCAGAAACTTCTGAAAGAAACGCCTTCTGTAATGACTGTCAGATCCTTAAGTGTCAGTTTGGCAAGTTGTCCTGCTGTGGGTAGCTGCAGAAATATTTCATGTATGTCGTTGTAGATTTAAAAACATTACTCATGTTTTCGTTCAAGTGTCTGCATTTCTGACACAGATGTGACATATCTGTATATATTATAAATCAATACTATTTTTAACCACATATTTTGTACAAATATTCACATTAGCTCTGTACTTCAATGAAAATCTATTATGGTAATAAACATTTTGGTGGAATTAACAAACTCCTTGATCATGCTTTGTTTTCATTTTACATGTTTTAAGCAGCTGAGCCATTTCCTGCATCCAAGGCAAATATTATCATTTCCAGCTATTTAGAGCAGTGCCTTAAATCCATATACACCTCTACCCTCTAGTGACTAACTCCAGCCACTGCAGATGCGTGCAGGTCACTGCTGAGTTCCCCAGGCCTTGGGATCTGAGTGACAAGAGGGCAAAATTAAAGCTGAATGGTAAATGTGACTACTGTGTTTCCTAGCTAGTAACATTAACTATTAGTGTGACACAGCACTGCCCTGCTGTTAAAGGGAATCTAGCCTGAGATTTCAGTACACAGAGGTGCAATTTTCATGGAACCACAGAATCACAGAATGATTTGGGTTGGAAGAGACCGCCAAGCTCATCCAGTTCCAATCCCCTTGCCACAGGCAGGGACACCTTCCACTAGACCAGGTTGCCCCAAGCCCCATCCAACCTGGCCTTGAACACTGCCAGGGATGGGGCAGCCACAGCTTCTCTGGGTAACCTGTGCCTGAGCCTCACAACCCTCACAGGGAAGTACTTCCTAATGTATAATCTAAATATACCTTCTTTCAGGTTAAAGCTATTCCCCCTTGTACTGTCCCTACAGGCTCTTGTCAGAAGCCCCTCTCCAGATTTCTTGTCAGCCCCTTTCAGGCACTGGAGCTGCTCTAAGGTCTCCCTGGAGCCTTCTCTTCTCCAGGCTGTATACGCCCAGCTCTCTCAGCCTGTCTTTATAGCAGAGGTACTCCAGCCCTGTGAGCATCATTGTGGGGTCCTCTGGACTTGCTCCAACAGCTCCACATCCCTCTTGTGTTGGGGGCCCCAGAGCTGGATGCAGTACTGCAGAGGGGGGGGGGTCTCATGATAAAAAGATTGATAATGGCTTTTCCCTTCTTTCCCCTTTCTCCCAAGCTGCTGGTGTGGGTCAGGAATCATACAATGAGCTTCATGTCACAGATGTGGTCTAGTTCAGTTTCCTGTGCACACAAACCACACCCACACAGCTTCTGCCAATCACATCAGCAGTATGTGTATCCAGTTTTGTGCTAGTCCCCATCTCGTATCTGTAACAGAACAACAGTAATGAAGGGGAAAAAATAAAGATAGTAAGAAAACAATTAGAAGAGCCGTGTCCCCTGCTACAGGTCCATGAGCTGGGGTGAAGAGGAGGAAGGTATCACCCTTGCTTAAGGAATTTAGATACAATGACCAGACCTTGCCACAGCCCCAAGCTTGAGCATGTCCCTTCCTGCATGAGCCTGGCCAGCTCAATGATCTTGAGCTCAGGAAGCCAAGCTGTCCCTTCACACATAAAGGAGCCAGAGTCTTACCCGGATTACAGCCTGCACCCAGGTTACAGGTAACTGTTTTCTACCTACTTACTAATGATCTACTGTGTTGCAGACGTGAAGCCTCCAGTAGGCTGCCATCAAGAAGCAAGCAGGTTCATCCTGTAAGCATGCGAAAAAAGCCCAACACCCCCTAAAGCCCACAGGTTTTGTTCTCTTTGCATTGTAATTCTTGTTTACACCAGAAGGACGCACAAGTTAGGCAGTGCCAGCTGCGATCAATACAAAGCATGATCCTATGCACCAGTAAAGTGATTTTGTCCACAGAGTACAGTAAGGTTTGTGTCCATACACAAGGCACAGGCTTATACCTGTTCATAGCACAGCTCCTCAGCTGTTGAAGAGGGGAAACCCAGCTTGGATATTTAACCCTCCAGCAGCTCAGTTTCTACTGAGATGAGGATGAAAAACTAATTCTCTTGGTTCCAGGGCATGGCTACGGGTCTTGAACATGGTAACATCGAAAAGAGCACCTGCCATAAAAAACCTGAGAGTTTAGAGCCTCAGAACACAAGAGGGGAAGAAAGACACAAACCCACCTGAATCAATTCTGTTTATTTCTAACTGAAGGACTTGCAGACACCCAGAAAGCGAACCCCGCCGCCCCCCTTCCAGCCAGCCCAACCCACGGCGAGCCCGCCCAGGCCCTTCTCTACTTAACCCATGACACGCACCGCCCCCTTTACAGCGCGCCCTCCCCAGTCCGCCCAAGCGCCGTGACGTACCGCAGCCTCAGCCCGCTGAGGGGCTGGAGCCGGTGCGGTGCGGGTGGCCCCTGCGCTCCGAGGGCGCACCAGGTAATGGGGTTCGCGGCTCTCTGCGGCCTGGCGGGGGGAGTCTCCCGCGACCTCGTCTCTGGCGAACCAGCCAGCGGGGCGGCGGGAGCTGGGGCAGTCCGGGGCGGGGGGTGGCTCGGTAGGCCGCGGTGGGGGGCTGCCCTGGGCCGAGGGGGCCTCTGGCGTGTGGGAGCGCGGGGTACCTGAACCGAGCTGTGCTCCGCTGGGTTGGTCTGGCCGGGGGAAGGAAGCCCGGCACAGCGGTGTGCGGCCGCGGGTGGAGGCTGCTGTGTGGGGCACTGCCGGTGTGCTGCACGCGTCCATGGTGCTGGTGTGGCAGCTCCCTGCCCCGGGCAGTCAGGTGCCTTTGTCCCACCGGAGCCCCTTCGGGACCCCAGGGCCGTGCTTTGTGGTGCTGAGCCGCTGAGAGACCTGGGTCAGTAGATGTGCTCAGGTGTGTTCAGGGAGGACCAGTATGGGAAGGCCTTGAGTAAAAAGAAAACAACGTGTTTGTTCATTTTAAATACATAGGTAAAGGATCAGGTGATGCTGATATCAGTATTGTTAATGAGTCCGTGATAATGAACCGTGTGAAATTCAGAAGGATGGTCCTGATTTCACTTGAGAGGACTTAAATTCATATTTGTCACTCCCAAGAAGGAGGAATTTATTAGTCAGCCACGGGCTACACTTAATTTGGCAGCTGGGTTCAGGTGGACACAATGGCGTGTGCTCCCTTCCTTCAGATTCAGCAGAAGGAAATCCTACGTGGGGTAGAGCGGAGTGGTGCAGCGCCACAGGTCTGTGGTGTTTGCTGGGCGCGGAATACTGCCTCTGAAGTGTCAGTTCGTTCTTAGCAGGCCTGGATTTTAATTTTGGGAGGCACACAAGTTCAGGGGGGCATTTACACTGTTTTCCAGTGTGAATGTATTCCAGTGCAGTATACTGGGAGGAATTCTGGGAATTGGACTAGGAAAATTCCCTGTGGAAGATATCTTGTGTTCTACCAGAATGACAAATCCCTGCACTGGCACTCAGATGCTTGTTACGCTAGAACTTTTCATGTGAAGTAGGCTATTTATGTACTCTGGATATTAATATGGGTTTACTGGTTACACAAGCACCATTTTCCAGCTGAATTTCAGTGGCAGAAGTTTTCTCACAGGACAGTTACTTACAGCTTTGGGTACAGAAAATACTTGAAAGATGTAGTATTTCCAGTGGCTCACTGAAGGCAGGTACCACTGAATCTTCCAGCCACCTCTTTCCAGTCCATGTAGGGACATAAGTTAGGACTTAAACTGCGCACTGGCTTGTATGACTTGTGTACATTCTTGTTGGTAAAGCTGTCTGTACGCAAGAAGTGATTGTAAGTGGATCAATAGAGCTTGGTTTTGTAGCAAAGCTATAATCAGGTTGGAGATGCGATAAAGTGTTGGGAAACTGACGTTGCTGCTCTTTGGCTAACTCAATCTAACACCTTGTAAGCAGCACAGCCTTTTAATGGATGTATGACTGTATCTGAAGTTCAAAGCTTATTTTCTAGATTCCCCACTAGATTACCTGTACATTTAGTAATCCCACACCCAGTGTGGGGGCTCAGAAACTGTGATGGTTTCTAGGTGGTTCCATCTCCCTGATGGGAGCTGTGCAGGTGCAAGCTCCACCAGTTCCCGTGTTGTACTTCCTTCTCCCATCCATTGCCCTGCAGGTATGTGGTCTGTGCTATGCTTGCGCTAATGCTTCATGGGCTTTATTGAGTTCTTATGGAGATGGACCTTGTTATTCTCATGGTGAGAGCTGCCCCTGTTTACATCTTAATAACAAGGAGAAGTTTTCTCATATGACAATTTCTTACGACTTCGGGTGCAGAAAATACTTAACTTGTCAGATTGCAAGAGCAGAAGTTCCTGTGTATTGGGAGCAGGAAGAGAAAAGGAAGAGGTTGAGCAGTGATGCTGGGTAAAGAAGTTGGTCTGCAAACTGAGTTTCATCCAACAAATTGTAGTGTCTCACTTTTCATCTCTGAAATTGAGATATCAGTATAACTGATAGGTACGAGGTCTTGTATGGAGTGTCAGTGTTAGTAAAGCAAGCTGTATAAATACAGAAGGAATATTTTAGCTACTTATTCTTAAAACTAAGTTATGACTTTGATAAACAGATTAATGCAAACAAATGTTCTGTCTCTGCTCAACAGATGCCATGTTGCCTCCGAAGAAGGAACGAATACCTTCCAGAGTAACCATGAACTGTTTATGGAGAGTCCTGGCAATTTTCTTACCATTTCTTCCAAGCACATTGTCTCTCCAGCCAGGCCAGGCCAAAGTGTTGCTGGTATCTTTTGATGGATTTCGATGGGATTACATCTGTAAAGCCTCAACTCCCAATTTTCATTATGCTATGGAGAATGGTGTTCATGTCAAGCAGGTCACTAACGTGTTTATAACGAAAACGTATCCTAATCATTATACAATGGTGACTGGTCTCTATGCAGAAAGCCACGGTGTAGTTGCTAATGAGATGTATGATCCTATTCTGAATGAAACTTTCTCTTTGAGCAGAATGGCTATCTATAACTCCAAGTTCTGGGAAGAAGCCACCCCAATATGGATAACAAACCAGAGGGAAGGACATAAAACTGGTGCAGCCATGTGGCCTGGGACAGATGTGAAAATACATGGAGTCTTTCCTACATATTATATGCCCTACAACTATTTTGTTTCCTTTGAAGATAGAGTTGCTAGGCTTATTGACTGGTTTACATCAGAAGAACCCATAAACTTTGGTCTCCTGTACTGGGAACAGCCTGATGAGATGGGCCATATTCTGGGTCCAGAAAACCCACTTATGGGACCTGTAATTAGTGATATTGACAAAAAGCTGGGATATCTTCTGTCCGAGCTGAAGAAAGCAAAGCTATGGGATGTGGTAAATGTCATAATTACAAGCGATCATGGAATGTCAGAGTCTTCCTCAGAAAGGCTTATTGAGCTTGATCAGTATGTGAATAGAGACCTCTATAAAGTCTTTGAGAATTCTCCTGTGGTAGCTATTCTGCCAAAAGAAGGTAGGAGTCACAGCAGTAAAATTCTCTGAAGAAAATACTTGAATATGAAACCTTGTAGACTTTGTTCCTTAACTGAAGTGGCAGCAGCAGCCGCTGATGCCAGTAGGACGTCAGCCTTGAACAAGGAGTACTTGCAGGATCACTCCTTTGTTCTGTTTGCTAGCTCTGTCAAAAGCCTGGATTAACTTTCTGAAATTAATTGTGAGCAATTTGTCTGTTGTTGACTAATACTGCCAAATATCCTTTAGTCCTTACGAGAAGTAAGGTAATCTAACAGCATTATCAAGGATGAATGGTGTTCTAGATAGATAACAACTGAATGTCACTTATCTTGCCTTTCATCAAAATGGTATGGCTAAAGTCATAATGGAAGAATTGGATTTCTAACTCAAACAGTAAACTGAAACCAGATGGGAACCTGTGATAAAAAGAAAGCCTGTGTTGGCTGTTTGATCAGCTGCCAGCTATTGTAGTTCAGTTTTTTCCCCATCACTTTTAATAGCCAGTTATGTTCATACCATTTTTATTGCCATAATAATGGGCAAGGACACTGTTGGATTCAAAAGCTGAAGTCTGGTTGCAGTCGTTGAAGTGTTGCTTAAGTGTCAGGTGTATGTTTAGGGTAGTGATGTAGGGGTGCTGCTCTTTAGTTGGATGATCAAAAGCTGTAACTGTTTGGTGCGAATGTGTTAACCTGGAAGCTAACGGGTTTATGTGTGGTCAACAGGGCTAATTTGGATGTTGAGTATTAAGGTGACCTTCTGAAAAGGTATGTTTTAAGATTCCTGTAACATTTGTGTTACTAGTGGGTGCACTTGACTTAATGCCCAGCAGGGAGGATATATTGCAGACCTAAGTTACCTTTGAATATGTAAACAAATGTCTCCTGTCATTTTTTAGTTTGAAGAATACTCCAGACTAAAAGGTTAGTACGTCCAGACTGAGTTTGCTGCCTGAGCACGCTCAGGTTCTTGTATCTGGGTGCTGTTTCTCTCCATGGTGATAAAAGAGCTGAGTTTGGGAGTCCCATCCTAATGAAGACAGGGTTGATCAGGATGTTCTCATTACCAAATAAAGGAGTTGTAAAAGTCAATTTTAGTGCTGAAACATCCCTAATGCAGTAAATGAGAACTTAAAAGATGCGTAACCTGATTCTTCTGGTAGATGCTGAAAAGAAATTGTATCTCTGCCTCAATTAGATGACAGAGTAGTAAAAAAGGCATTTCTGAAATAGCTTGGATTTGGTTTTGCCCAGAGGTTCAAGTATCTATTACGCTACCGATAAACAAGAATTAGTTTTGAGGATGGTTAAAAGTCCTTCCTTTTGTGTTACCAGCTGTAATTTTGATTATAAACCATTTGGGTATGAAATAACAAGTACATAAGACTGATTCTTCAAGTTATTTGTCTTGCTTATAAACTGAATGAGACATTGAGAAAAATTTTGAATGCTTCAACATGCATCAGTTTCTGCTACTTTAACTGTTTGGGTGCATATTTCTTCCCTGAGAGGTGGATTAAAGCCATTATTTAACCGCGATGGTATATTAGTGTGTGTGGAACTAAGCATATGTTCACGAACATGGTACCTGTAGCGCAGCTGGTGATGCTGGCTTTTTTTGTTGCATATAACATAATACATTAATTCAAAGAAGTAATTTAGTGTAAAAATCATAGTTTGCTGTATTTGGGGCTTCTCCTCTCTGTTATCCCACATAGAAAAGTGGCGTAACAAAATTAATTTTGTTACTAATGTAGTGCTAGAAATGCTAGATTGGAGTCCTTTTTCCTGTTGCTGTAACTCTCTCTATTATATCTGGACTTCTGCTGTCTCATCTTGACCTTTATTGTCAAGATTATTGAGTTTAATGGTTCTATTTTTTTATGCCAGTTTGAGTTAAGTAACATTATACATTAATCCATTTCCAGTTTTCCTCCAGAATCTCTATACTGGATCCTAGGAACTGAGGAGAAAAATGGAGAAGTTTTCTTTAAAGTCATTGGTTACCTCCTCCCAAACTTTTTTCCCCTGAGATACATGCAAAACTTCATGCACACTGTAAATGGTAGGCTGGATTTTACCCTTAGTATACTTCAGGCAGCATCAGACGGGTTAAACTGAGCAGTTGATCTTGTGGTCATCAAGGCAATTGTTTCTTGGCATAGACCTCAGAGAAGAGCTCACTTGGAGGAACACCTGCTGCAGCATGTAGCTGTGAAGGCAGAACTAGACAGAAATAAGTTGTGAAAATGACAGGATGTACTTAAGATTCCCCTTATCTGCTAAAAGTGGCAGTGTTGGCTGCAAGGGAAGTGTAAATGTCTTCCAGCTGTGCTTCAGTCCTTGTAGTGCTGAAACTGGCCTGCAGACTAGCTGTGAACTCTGCTGTCTGACTGACTTGTGCATGTGTGTAGTAGCATGAAGTACTTAAATAAGTCATGGAGCTGAGTCACTTGGCGTCTTACAGAAGTCTGTTATATACACTGCATAGCCCTTAACAGGAATCTCTGCTGCTGTGGAGGTGGAATTGAAGAAACTTGCTCATATGTAGACTCCTGAACTTGCTTTTGTGTTACTGTCTGGATGTCCTGGTTCTTCCTTCCTGCGCGCTGGTGTTCAGCTTGTCCAACTGCTTTCTGACTGTTCAGTGACTTACTGGAAAGAAAAGCTCAGAAACTGGAAATAAGGAAATAAAGAATTAGCACTGGAAAATGCTTATTTATTTGGTAGTGTTAGTATAGCTCTTGAGGGTTTACACTCCCTACACAGTAGATGACTAGGGAAGGGAAAAGAGTAGAGCTAAGAATACAAGCGAATGTGTAGTGATGTTAGCTGCTGTTGAGCACACAGTTCTAGGCCAGAAGTGCCATTTCACCTGTCAGTCCAGCCTGTCCCTTTGTTTGTCCCATGTTCCCTGCTGAGGCCTCTGCAATCTTTGTACAGCTCCTTACACCCTAATGGTCTGAACTGTGACCAGGGGGCTTCTGTTGAAAGATTAATGCAAACTAGTTGTGCTTATCCCTAAGCAGTTAACTGCTAATACTATGATACATGGTGCGCAGCAACAGACTACCTGCTCTTTCTAAATCAGCTAAGCTTGTCATCAGAATGGTAGAAGATCAAAACTGGGAATCAAATGGGGTCAAATATGTAGCTGTTTGTTGGAGCATCTTGTAGAAGAGAAATAGTTGGGTTCACTCAGAAGGAAGTTTTCAGAGGTGCCAGGAAACAAAGTGGTGCTTTCTGTGGTTTTTTAAAGGAAAGCAATTAACAATTAAACTGATTTAAAAAAATAGTGCTATTTGTCATCATAGCCAACTGAGGGGAAGAAGAATATGGCCTTAACGTGTGCATTACCTCACGAACAGGTTTAGGAGCTATCTTCTTGCTTTCAAGCTTTGCATGGAGCTGGGAGGAGCTGGTTTCTTTTCCGTGAGTATTAATGGAATGCTTCTAACTCATTCCTGTGAGAAGCTTATGTTCTCCTAGCTAGGAAATGAGGGATTTATTTGTAAAGTTGGCAAGGCACTTACTACTTGGGAATAGGCTGTGAAGGCCAGTGCCAGGTGTGAGCTCACTGTGAATGATGCTCTGGATTTCTCACAGTAATTTCTGTGCACATTTTAATCCTGTCTTGTCTCTTACAGCTATAATTAGCTTTTGGGGAAGTGCATTTTGCCCTCTTCTTCCAATTGTATTTAAACTATTGATGAGTTCAGTAAGCATACCGCTATGTTTAAGTTTTGTCTTTTGTTTCTTTGAAGGCAAACTGGATGAAGTATATGAAGCTTTGGTCAATGCTCATCCCAACATGACTGTATATAAAAAGGAGCAGATTCCAGATAGATTACATTACAAACACAACAGTAGAATTCAGCCAATCTTGGCAGTGGCTGATAAAGGATGGGAAATTGTGTATAATAAATTTGATGTTATTCAATGTAAGTATTCTGTCTTTACAGTGTTTTGGTTATTTTAAGACTGGGATGGAAAACTCTGTAGTTAAGTATGTGGAATTTAATTTTTTTCCCATGGGATGGGGGGGAGGGGGAACTGGACTTACAATTTCAAAGAACAAAACTTACTGAAGTATGATGATTCATGTGTTTTAGTGGCCACACACTTGAGGTCTTATTGTGAGGTCTAGCAAACTGACAAGCACTTTCTGAGAGATTAAAAAGAAATTAAAAGTTGTAAGTGAACTTGCCGAGTAGAGGGTGAATAGCTTTATCAGGTACTGTTTATTTGCTGGAGAGGGGTTGCGTTGGAAATACAAGGATGCTTTCTGAAAGTCCTCAGTTTCTGTGGATGTATTTGCTTGCAGTAATCTTGTTCTGTTGCTAGAAGGAGTCCTCAAATACTGTGTTACTCTACAGCAGTGATTTTTGTTTACCTTGTAGGCTAAGATGCATTCTAGGTGACTTGAAGGAAAAAAACCCCCACATTTCAGTTCCTCTCCTTGGGGTTTCACATTAATTGTAGGTAGAATGGAGACAGTAAACTGTAGCTTTTGGTTGGCTATGAGGAAAAGTAAAGGTGTCATTATGGTCAGTTTTTAACTTTCTTAACTGGAGACCTTTTAAACTTTGCTGCTGGTTATGTAGCTAAAGAGTGTTACCTGTAAGACAAGTACTTCAGTTATTGACAGCTGATGAGAGCAGCTTTCTGTGCTTACAGGTTTATTTACATGTGCAGGGTTTCAGTGCCCTGCAAGGAGTGGATGCTGGAGACCCACTCGTGAGACCTGTCAACTTTTCCCTTGGTGATGAGTAGATCATGCACGAAATCGGACAAAGCGATTAAGCAGCCATAGCTTAAGTTCTGTCAGCTACTAGCAGTCAATCTGTCTTTACATGGATTTCCCCTTCCTCCCTCTCTTCCCCCAAGAGATCTGGTCCAGTTGCAAAGTTGGAGTTTTTCCTTAGGGAAAATCAAGGAAATTTGGGTGTAGCCCAGCATGCCATTGGCAGTGCAGTTACTACCATGTGAGCCTGCCTTTTTTAAATTTCTCTTTCTTTCTTAAAAATAGTGTTCTCCATTCTTTTTCCTAAAGCATTTTCTCTTTGTAGTTCTGAGACTTGGTATTTGCTGAGAGCTATTTATGCTGTTGATCAAAATGATTCTTCAAAACTTGTGGAAGACTAAATGATGTCTGTTCCTTTTCTGCCTTCTGTTGGTTTTAGCAAAAAGTTTAATGCTTGTTTTGCAGCTTCAGAATATTGACCTTTATCTGTCTTTCATTTCCAGCTGGTAATCATGGATATGACAACATGTTACCAGAAATGCATCCAATTTTTTTGGCATTTGGGCCTGCTTTCCGAAAGAATGCCACTAAAGAAGTAATGAATTCTACAGACCTGTATCCCTTATTGTGCCATCTCCTTGGTATTAACCCACTGCCAAACAATGGCTCATTCAACGCTGTGAAAGATATACTTGCTGAAGAAGTTCCCTTTGGAGCAGACACCTATGCTACTGTTGTAGGAGTCTTTCTAGGCAGCTTTCTTGTTATGGTTTTTTTTGCCATTTTTGTTAAGCATTTTTTCTTCATCCAAGCAAACACCATGCAAATGCAACATACTGAAGCTGCCCAGCCACTGTTGCAAGATTAATAACACTTGGTACTATTTCCTGTTTGATGCTTAATATAAGCTTACACAAAGAAAAAAAGTCACAAAAACGGGTAGGGGTGGGTCAGCATAAATACGTGGAGTAAAAGGAAACGGGTGCTGACCCATTGGTTCAATGGAGTACATACATAACCAGGTATGCAGAGAAAGAGCATGTTTCTGTTTCAACATACAACCAGTTAACCTTTCAGGAGTTGGAAGTACTCTTAGGGACACTATGTATGTAGACCTTGAATACCTGATTTTGACCTATTTTAGGGCAATAATGTCAGCTGAGGTGCACTTCACAGACTATTACGTGGTGATTTAATCCTCCTCCATCCCCCTTTTATTTTTTTCCTTTGAGAAGTTCTTTTTAGTTTCTTGGATTCTAACAAGTCACTGAATGGGACTAGACTTCTTTGGGGTGTTTATTCCATGAACAAGGAAGCTTTTGCATGGATCACCATTGCAGCTAGCTTGGCAGAATAAATCCTGCAGAAAACCAACATTATTATTAAGCTAGATCATGCACTACTATAAACGTCTAAGTTTAGAGTTAGGCATATTTCTGTAAATTACTGTATTAATTATAGCCCCAGAATAAGAATCTAGGAAGTATTGCCTTTGGCAGTCAGCATTAAACTGCTTGTTTTCTTTGTTTTGTTTTGGGGTCTCTTCAGGTAAATATAGGTCTTTATGATTTTAAGTATGATTTGAGGTAAATGTAAGTCTACTTTTTCTGTTGTTTGTTGTACATTGAACTAAATTTTCTAGGAATTCCATGCAGTTGGCAATTTAAAGACACGTACAAGCACACCTTTATATCCAAATGGACTCTTCCATATTTCTGTGATAAGAGGGTTCCTTCAGAATAAGACAGATGAATCAGGAAAGGAACATATATGTGCAAGCTGTTTTCAGAGTGCTGTCAAGCTTGTCACTGGGTGACAGCATCTGATCTGTTACTGGAGGCTCTCCTCTGGTGAGAGTTTTGCTTGCTGTCTTGAGTTTTATCTGACTTAGTGGGCCTTAGAATTTGATGAATATGATTAGATACAATTTAAGGAATAGCCTTTTCTTAAATGTGAAAAAGCACACTTTAATATGAAAAAAAGGTGTAAGACTGGGATTTGTTCTTCCAGAGGAAAGTCTCTGTCAAGGAGAATTACTTATTATGGGTTATCAAAACCATACATTGCTCTGATAATTTTGCATGGAGCAATAGATCTTTTGCTATTGTAGCTGTGGGGTTTTTGGTGAGCTAATTTAAATGGGAGTCGAGAAGCTGCTGACTAAGGTTTGCATGAAAAACATGGTGTGAAGTGAGAAAAAGTTGGCTAGTTGTCTGACTTGTTTAGAAGCTGGTGGTTGTTTTTCCCCTCCCTGAGTTGACTGTTTCTCTGCACTTTGCTTCTGACTGCAGTGCCTGAAGAAGAAAGAAACTCTTTCAAAATTCACACAAACTGTGAGTCTGGCGTTTCAAGTGTAATTTATTGCTTTATCCACAGCACCCAGAAAAGGGCAAAGGTGGGGACATCTTGGCCTTGGATGTGCTCTGTCAAACTAATGGTGTGACTAACAGTGTAAGGCTGCAGGTGCAGGGTTGCTGGCAGGCCTAGCAAGGAGCAACAAGCTGACTAACTGAAGTACAAACCTCATTTTGCTGAACTTAATTCCAGACCTAACGAATGTCACCTTTGTGAGTTCAGATGTGAGCGTACTCCTCACTGCCTCAGTGATGACTCTGCAGGGCCATGTCACGAACTGCCAGGTGCTCGGTGTGTCTGAAGTAACCTGTTGAATTCTTTTGTGATGACAGGGACACTTACATGGCATTAAGTGGTCTTGCACACGGATGTGGAAGGGTTCCACAGACCACAGTGCAGTGCAGTGGATGCTTCAGAGGGAAGGCAGTGAAATATTCCACTTTAAGGTGTATGCTGAAAGTCTACCTGTAATAATAGCTGTAGGAAGGCAGGAAACAGCAGACCTGTGGAGGACAGCCCCTTAATTTGGGGATATGTGTGAAGTCTAATGAAAATCTGATTCATCTCGGTAGTCCTGCTGTTCCTGTTCTGTGTACTGCCTTGTTTACATACCTTGCCATTTTCTTAAGAAAACACTGAAGGAAAACACCTGAGCTAGGTGTGTCTGGCACTGTAAAACCGATTCTTAGTGGAGCTGACCATTAGCTATGTCTTAAGTTTACTTTGCTGATGCCAGCTAAAGCTGAATGCTGCAGGGGCTTCTCAGGCTGACAGATTGAGGCAATAGTGATGTTCACAGCAGTTTCTAGGGTGTCTGGGGAAGTCACAGTAGAAAACCTGAACCTCTAAATTGTGACTAATCACTTCCCTAGCTACCTTCCAGAAAGTGTGTGGCAGACAGCAGCTTGATGCACTGAGTCCAACTTTTCTTTCTTGTTCGTAACTTAAAAGCAAGCTTTGGCACAAATGTCATCTTTGAAGGAAGATCTACAGGCTTTGGTAAGGGAATAACTGAAAACTGGAGATGCTATGAACATACCCTGTAGCTAGTTCAGCTACACACTTTCTCACAGTGGAACATTCTGCTTTAATGGAAATTCTTACTGCAGTAATTTCACAGCAGTGTTTATGGCAGAGGTAAAAATGAGTGGATTGTAATCTCACAGGTGATCATTGAACTCCAGCTTCTTTAATTGTGACCAGAGTAGTTCTATCATGGCCCGCAGTGACCCTGGATTTTAAGGAGGAGGCAAAGTTGGTAAGTGTTGTTCAGTCATCTTGGGACTCACCTGCACAAACATACAAGGGAAGAGTATGTTTCCCCTAACAAAGGGTTTGAGAATAATAATATTGAAAATAATTGGGAACACAAGCATGAGTATTCTTCTGGATGGCACTGGTCTGTATTGCACTATAAGGCCCTTCTTTGAAGGGGGTAAATTGCAACTATGTAGGAAACGGAAGGGAATCTTTCAGCATTCAGGTATTTAGGTGTAGGTTTAAACATGTTTCCTTTATTACTTAGGTGTATTTGCAGGTACCTCTGGGTGAATATGCTAACTACTGTAGCCAGTGTTAATCACTGTTTTAAGGTGTTGGGTGTATGCTTAATGAAATTAACAGCATATGTGATGCCACTGGAGAAAAATAGCAACTTTTTCTCTGAGGTGAGATTTTTTTTCAGACTACCTTTCGGCTGGGGAGGATCTAGGATTTGGTTTCTGTGTATGTGGTACTTTTCTGATATACAAACAAGTTTATTGGAAATGGGTTTCAGTACGCTGTATGCGACTTGTAACTTAAGCTTGGAAACAGAGAAGCTTGCATGATTTTTGTCTTTCATTACTGACCTGTGAAGTATACTTTGAGATGTCAAATGTTTTGTTTCTTTCTGTTTGGAAACGTTGAAGTTAAAATATATCTTTGCTATAGAGCTATCAAGCATTGAGTGCTTGCTTCATTTAAAAGGACTTCTGGAAAAAACTTGAATTCGGGGGGATGGCTAGGGGAGAATGGCCTTAACTCATATATATCCCAGATATTTCTTGTACTTTGCAGAGTGTATCAGTAATTGAAAATAACTGGAAGTGTGATAGAACTTCGGAATTTTAGGTTAAAGTTCTTAAGAGACCTCTAGTTTCCCACCTTGCTATTGTGTATGGAAATAACAGCTGTCTGTTTCCAGGAATTGTAATAGTTTCTTTTATCAAAACAAGCCATGCAGGTTTCCTTGGTAAAGAGCGAGCTGCAGGAATGTTATTTGCAAGAAATGCAGGCTCAAACAAAAAGGGGCACAAAAATGCCAATGAAGGGTTGTGCAGTGACTTTTCAGAGGTGTGGAACAACGCAATCCTGCACTGTGTGCTGGGAGAACAACAAATGGGCAGTTGCTGAGTCCTGCTGCTTTGTAAAATGCAGATGCAACAGGCTTAGTGCCACATCATCTTCCCTGCTTAAATAATGGCCACAGATG
Organism: Myiopsitta monachus; assembly: GCA_017639245.1. NCBI lineage: Eukaryota > Metazoa > Chordata > Aves > Psittaciformes > Psittacidae > Myiopsitta > Myiopsitta monachus. Next base: position 19,219,021 of record CM029922.1, on the reverse strand, counting down.
TGGGCTTGACCCTACCTGTGCTGCTCTACACATCTTTCCAGAAAGGGCATGTTTGCACTACAGTAAAGGTAATGTGTGTTTATTACATGTGAGGCTACAACAATTATTGCAAGCACATGAAAGCACTATGTTCAGTGGGCCTTGCCATAATGAAGTCCTGATCTGAATCCTATTAACAAGTCTGTTTTCTGCAATAAAAGGTGGTACCGTGCATATTAAAGCAAACCTCTGTCTCTGTGGTCCTATCATTGGAGGTATGTAATGCTCTTGATTTGTATTCATAGACACTACATTCTTTTTGAACTACAGCAAGTTAAACTTCCCCTGAAGCAAGTGTTTTGGACCTATAGTTGGTTGAATCAGATCAATTATGGAACTGTTTCCTCAGTGCAAAAGGACAAAAAGCGTATAAATGCCAAGGGGTGGATGTTATAAAGGCTTTTCTATGCAGTGTTGGGAGTTCCTTTATGGAGGTAGTCAACATAATGAAACATCAGTCTTCCCCTAAACTAATACGCCCTGTATGAACACTGCAGAGTTGTATATATTTCAGAAGTCATTAAATGTTGCCACAAACCATTGTTGGGTATGTCTGTCCTCTGGAGGAGGGGGGAAGTCATGGCTTCTTATGTTCTTGTTTTAAATAAACTATTAAAAAGGAAATCAGGTGCTGACTTTCACAAGCAGTAATTAATACACACTATAATTGGACAGTGGAAATACTGAACCATGTTTTAGGCACTTTTAAAAACAATCTTATTCAAATATTTCAACTTTGTGTCCAAGGACAAAGAGGTTTCTTCTAGGTCCTTGATTTGTACATGATCTGCATGAAATCCTAGCTGTACAAGAGCTACTTTGAAGCCTGTCCTGCCAGCAGCGAAGAGTTATGCCAGAAAGAAGACTCGGCACTCTAACTGGAATTGATGATAACCTATATTCCAGTTGCATTGCTAGTTATCCTATTTCTTAATACTTCAGCTTTCTCTTTAAGCCCTTCTCCACAATAACACTGTTTAGTCTCAACACTAAAGGGAGGAGGAATAGAGGGTAAGAAGCATTTCTGTTAGATACCCCCACTTGCTGCCTGGTTTCATAGGAGCTCTTCTTGTCCAAATGGGCTACCTACAGCTAGGAAGAGAAATACAGTTCTAGATTTTCTCATCTCTAACAATATTCATATCCAGATTAGAGTGCTACCATTGTACTTAGTCAACACTTACATTTCTGGTAACTAAAATCCTGGTGGTAACTGTGACACCTGGCCCATGACAGTGATGCAGAGAGGAACTGAAAGCACATCAGTCATACTGCATGACAGCTTTTCAGGGAAGGAGGAGGAAGGGAAGAATAAAGAAGAGCATATACTGTGCTAATTTTAGCGTCTAAAAATAACCCTTCTGACAGGTAGAGAACAGTTTAATCTTTTACTGAGTCTGCCAGAAAGATAAAGATAACTCGGTTGAGTCAAGCCTTTCTACGTACAGATGAAGAAAAGCTGAGAATGCCTTCTTAAACAAAATGACAAGAAGCTAACAAATAACTTTCTCCAAGGTAGGAACTCAAGCATCCTCCCTTTTTACAGCATTTCTAAGCCTGAGATGCTGTAAAACATTCATTTATAGTTACTCCTTAACCTAACCTCTTATTGTATGTAATTAATTACGTTAAATCTTCCAGCAGGATGAGAAAGTGGCTTCTGTATTCAGTCCAGTTACTGCTCTATTATAAGTCTAAAGTCCACTACACTGTCAGTAACAGTACTGATTTTTGAAGGGCCCTGAACTTCTCTTAAGTTCAGATGAATTCAGAGTAAAGCATCTGTCAGCAAGTAGAAGCTACTGGTTTAAGAGGGAGGAAAAAGAAAACAGAACAGGTTAGCTTGTGTATTGTGTTTTTAATCATTACAACAGAATCCTCAGGGAGGAAGATACAAATCAGTAAGACTTCCACAAATAATTTAAAAAACCCCAAATACATCTGAGTTTTGAAGTGGGCAGTTAAAAGTAACCCTTCCCTCCAAAGTCAGGAAAAAGCTAGTCTGTGGCTAATACCAAACTGCATTGAATTTGAGCCTGCAAACAAGAAACCATGCTGCATGCTACCAGGTACCCGAGTGCTGTCACTTCAAATTAATCAGTTTTTCAACTGTCAAACTTGTAGGAAAAGGGCCTGGTAACTATAGTTCCCTTTTTGGGATAGCATTAACAATTTAACCCACCTTCTTTGCTCACTGAAAGATATGGTACCACTAAGGCTTTCTAAATCAATTTCTCTTACAGCAAGTTACTAGACTTGACCATTAACAAGGAATCGAGAGTTCAAATAAAGAGAACACTAGCTCTGGTCTGCACCGGAACTTTGCATCTATACAGTTCAGACACTACAGCTAACAGATCTTACCTCAAAAAATAAACTAACTTTTCCCTTTGAATTTTCAAGGTTTAAAATAAGAGTTTAGAATCCGTGCTGGATGACTGCGTATCAAACTTCCAGTTGTTGCTTTTTAGCACATGACAGCCTTCAAAAGATAATTACCAGCTGGTACACAGGGCAGAACCACCTCTACTACAAAAATCCCTTTAGCAGAGTTTACACCTGAAAAACTTCTCACAGCATTTAGAAGCAGCAGTTTTCCTCTACAGCCCCAAAACTGGGTCATTGAGGGATTCTCAGTTTAAACTGACATCCTTGAGATAAGCAAAGTGGTTCAATTCTAACTGGAGCTATGCAGGAACTAAGTCATCCACAGGCACACATCTGGAAATGTCAAAAGCCATCTGCCCAGTGTTGTAACTGCTGAACCACACACTTTATTGCTCAAAGTAGAGTGATACGCACCAATTCTTTCCCTACTGACTTCTGTTTTCCTTCTCACCAGTTTCTTGTCATGTTGCTGGCTTAGGGTGGAGACAGAAGTATTGGGATCTTCTCTATGCCTTCTATGCCCAAATTCAAGAACAAATCAGAACATACTGTCCAAACAGAAGTAACTTTTAACTCTCATAAAAAACATCTTTCCAAAACATGTACAAGAACACTAAAAGTCAACATTAATTTAAATTCAGTACAAAACCCCCATTAATTAGCAAATTATTATCCCACATTTACAAGTGTTAAAAATCCACTTAGTCTATCCTGGGTAGTTCACACTCTGGGATTTCATTTTGAAAGTGGTCAAAGGCTTTGAAAAACTTAAGCATCCTTATTTTGTTAAGCATCTCTTCAGGCAGAATGCCACCTGCTCATTGTTTTGTTTGCTCATGTTTTACAGGACTCCTAGTCAGGTAGCACATACAAACAAGTTATCAAGTTAGATCTGGCTGTACATTATTTTATACATATACCATTAAAGTGCTAAGAATGCCATCCAGTGCAAGTGCAAACTCTCTTCCTGAAATCCCTGTTTAGCAAGCGAGACAAGGCTCCCTAATGCTATCCAATTAAAGGGTCATCATCATCATATTGTAACTGAAGTCGGGAAAATGGCCGTGCGGGAGCTACTCTATTCTTGGAGATTATAATAACGCAGGTGAAGGTAGTCAGTACCATCAAAGCCCCAATGACTATCCCAATAGCTTCTGGAAGGTTTATGCACCATTGGTCAGCAAGCAAGCACTTGGTGTTACTGAAAGTGCCGTTGTGGGGCAGTGGTGTCAGGCCCAGGATGTGGCACATCATAGGGTAAATATCAACGTTGTTTATTGTGCTCTGCTTGTAACCCTGATGAAAAGCAGGCCCACGAGCAGCCAGGAACGGATGCATGCTTGGGAGAGCATTGTCATAGCCATGGTCACCTACTGGAGAAAGGCAAAGTTTGTAGAGTTAAAATCACAGTTTCTGTTTGCATATTGAGTACTCCCTTCCCCCAAGTTCTTCCCCCAATCCCCCAAAGGCACATATTGTAACCAAAGACAAATGCAGAACATAAAAGCAGCTGTTGGATCAAACACAGAGGGAACCCAGGGTTCCTTCCCTCCTCCCCAAGTCTTTTCCCATAGTGGTCTTCTGCCATGGTTCCCCCTCCATTATCTCTTTTCAGGCATCAACATTTCCAGTTTTGTGCTTCCCACTTCTCATGTCAGTTGAAAAGGAAGTGGCCGCTCCACAAATCAGTAACTGGAATGTAGATTTGTGCTTCTCAGATTTTAGACAGGTATCTCCCCCTTGCAAAGCAGACACTATTTTTTAAAAGCCAAGCACTTTTCCTTAAGCAGGGTTCAGTTCCAGCATGTGAAGTACCCTCAAATCATGCTTATCAGATTATGTAACTTCATGTGAAGGGACACCCAAGCAGTCAAAACCAAAACACAGTCAAAGGACGACAGTGTTGGTGACAGGCATACAACAGAACATTTGTAGCTATAAGGCCACCAGTACTTGGACATTTGGTAGGTTTTTAAGAAATACTCAGATTGTTGGTGGGAAGAGCTAAAAACCAGCTAGAATTAAATTTCCTAATAATATGCCTGAAAAACCTGCTCGAGATACTAAAAATTTCTCATAGCAAACACAACACAGTATTTGGGTGGCTGCATTTAAGTTTTGAGTTCATTTCTTCCCAACAGTTAAGGAGTCTCTGAGAACTGTCTACTTCACTGAAGTTCCTGATGTGAAATGTCAAAGATTCCTATTGATTAGGTCACATTCCCCACTTCAGTGTACTTCAATATTCCTTTCTAATGTTTTCCACCATTACATGTGTTACCACAAAGATACCACATCTTGCTTGTTTTAATGCAGTCCTGTCTTTCCAGATTACATTGTTTTTTTCCTCCTCCTGCTCTCGTTTTGAACAGAGCTGTTCCAAGTCCCCACTCCAACAAAGACTCCTATCTTTCACCCCTGAAGTGGGAGGACTTGCGTGTGCTGACACAGGAACAGTATAGGGATTGGTACACTGGCCACTCCTTACGCTGCCACTCTGCGATGACAAGTACAATAAACACTTAAAATAACCTTTTAGACTAAAGCCTCCCCTGCCTGCTTCTGGAAAGCCTTGGCGAAGCAGAATCGTTTTGAAAAGTGATTCACTTCAACTGATACAATGCTGTTACTTATAAGCATAGACTTATTAACTATTTTTAGGTACATGGGAATGAATCTAACCATAAACAAGAAAGAGACCTCTATTAGAGAACATGTGTGCCAAATGTTGCCAATTTGAAGATGACTGTACCAAATCTGTGAGGAAATGAAAATATAAACATACCTTACCTTAAAAAAACCGTACTTTTGTACAAATAAACATAAATTCACAGAATGGTTTGGGTTGGAAGGGACCTTAAAGATCATCCAGTTCCAACCTCCTGCCATGGGCAGGGACACCTTCCACTAGACCAGACTGCTCAAAGACCCATCCAGTCTGGCCTTGAACACTGCCAGGGATGGGGCAGCCACAGCTTCTCTGGGCAACCTGCGCCAGTGCCTCAGCACCCTCACAGGGAAGAACTACTTCCTAATGTCTAATTTAAATCTCTCCTCTGTCAGTTTAAATCCCGTTGCTTTCATGTAACTGTTGCATTTTTTTTCACTAAGTTAACAAACATCTCGTCTGCCAAAAAACCAACCCTGCATGTGAAACACCTGGAAATACATATACATATATAATCACACCTATACATATGTATGTATGCAATTTGACATTCATAGCATGTAGCAGGAAAAACATGCATAGCTTAGCAGTGCCCTATATGAAGTAACATCTCATTTGTTTTTTCTCTTTAAAACATACTATTCGATGCCTCTAAAAGGAAGATCTCTGGCTTCTTTGGCCATTATTGTTGTGTTCCTATTATTTCACCCCATTTATTTTTGTTTTCTATTATATGTGCTGCAACATTAAGTATTGTGTCTGGCATACTTCAATCTGTGCTGTTCTATATATATATATAATAAAAATGAGCTAAACTACAGTCTAGTAGAAGCTTGAGACTCTGACTTGCCTAAGATAACTCTTAAATTGAACGTTATTTTTGCCAAAGAAATATTCCCCATCTCTTTCTCATCTGTTGGAACACTCCAGACTCAGGCTGAGAATGTTCTAGAAAATGCTGAGATGTTCCTAAAGAAGCACAGTGCCAGGATTAAAAATGAGTGCCACTCATTAAACTGGGACCAGCCTGCACATGGCTGGAATAAACCCAAGACAAGCCACCAAGAGCACAAATGAGGGACACACACTTACATTTTGACAGTGACTCGTTCTGTACAATGGTCCAGCCTTCATCTGCAACCAAGATTATGGGTTGGATTCTCTTATTATGACGATAGTGAAATTGATCTGGAATTTCTTCTTTGAGATACACTTTCATGTGACTGTTGCATTTTTTCAGTAAGTTATACACGTCTCCCTTGTCTGCCAAGAAAAAAAAGTGCATGTGAAACAGTCAGAAGTGATGCTCTGGTACTGCAATTATCTGTCATTAAACCTGAGATTTTTTTTTTTTCTCAAAACAATTATTCTTTGAAAGGCACATAGAAAAGTTATTTGTTCAGGTCCCCAGTGAAACGCTACATGTATCAAGGTGAATTTGACAATTTGCTGTCATTTTCAATGAGGCACCTCAGCTGTGCTTTTTGAACCTACAATTGAATTAACCGTCTGAACGTGCAAAGCAGGAGGGCAAAATTCAAGCACAGAAATCAAGAGGAGGCAATCACACATCAAGGCAGTAGATTTTGTTACTGTATATATCACTTTGTTCATTAGAATTGCTTCAGTCTGGCCACAGATGTGGCAACTGTAGATCAGCAGTGTCACGACATGCCTGTTAGTAATTACTCCAAGATACAAAAATCCTGAAAAAACACAAGGGTTTGCTTCACGCTCACTATGAATTATAACCATGTAGACCAAGTGAGCAACAAGAGAGCAGGCACAGAATAACAAAATGGTATGGGTTGGAAGGGACCTTAAAAGAGGTTCTCTGTTTCCAACCCCTCCTGCCGTGGGCAGAGACACCTTCCACTAGACCAGATTGCTCCAATCCCCGTTCAACCTGGCCTTGAACACTGCCAGGGATGGGGCAGCCACAGCTTCTCTGGGCAACCTCTGCCTGCGCCTCACCACCCTCACAGGGAAGAGCTTCTTCCTGAAATCTCATCTCAATCTCCCCTCTGTCAGTTTAAAGCCATCCCCCCTTGTCCTGTCCCTACAGGCCCTTGTAAAAAGTCCCTCTCCAGATTTCTGGCAGCCCCTTCAGGCACTGGAAGCTGCTCTAAGTCCCAGAGCCTTCTCTTCTCCAGGCTGAATAAGCTCAACTCTCTCACGCTGTCTTCATGAGCATCTTCATGGCCCTCCTCTGGTCTTGCCCTGACAGGTCCATGTCCCTATTGTCTTGGGGGCCCCAGAGCTAAACACAGTACTCGTATTAACAGCCTGTGTACTTTCTCAACAAGCTGTACTAGGACCATCTTTACCACCCATAACAATTTGACACTGACTATCAAAACAAAGTACTTTCTAAATAAACATTCTTCAACTTATTCATGAAATTATGTCAAACTTGCAAAAGCAGTGTAGTTCATCTTGCAGAGAAGATGTGAACAATCTACCATAGCATGTACTTTTCAGTAGTAAGATAAATAACATTTAGTTCTCATTGTGTGACTTAAACAACAAAGAAACAAACCAAAACATACTCTGTCTTGGAAGCACTGCAGCAACTGGACTCTTGTCTATCAGAGTGTAGTTGTGGCGCCCAATACACTCATCCAGGACAATCAGCTTCTTTGCTGAACAGGAGGCCATTCCATGATCACTTGTTATTATGATATTAATAGTATCCCACAAACCTGATGCCTTCAATTTATTGGTAAGGAAACCAATATGATTATCCACTTCTTCTAATACCTTGCTCATGTTCTCAGTGTCATCTGGCCCATACTTGTGTCCACTTGCATCCGGTTCTTCCCAGTACAGTATAGCAAAATTGACTACTGGATTAGAGCTGTTCAGCCAGGCAATGATTTTCTCCACTCTCTCCTCAAATGTTACTGAAAAGTTATACTTCATGAAGAACTGAGGGGTTGTATCATTAATTTTTACGTCGGTACCAGGCCACATTGCAGCAGCACTTGCTCCATTTCCCTGCTGTTGATTTGTTACCCAAATTGGAACTGCCTCATTCCACCAGAAGGGATCCGAATCATTGAACTGTGAAAACTTCTTCTTGGCATCTGCATCGTACATGTCATTGGCCACAATGCCATGGCTTTCTTCATATAAACCTGTCACTATGGTATAATGGTTTGGGAAAGTCTTGGTGATAAAAGAATTTGTAACTTGTTTTACAAGCACACCATCCTTGATGAACTCCTGGAGATGAGGAAGTTTATAGGTTTCCAAGTAATCAGCCCTGAAGCCATCAAAGGACACAAGGAGTAACCTGGATACCGGATCACCCGTAGAGCGAGCACAACAGGCAACTATTCCCGAGAAAAGTAATGTTAACATTGAGTTCATTGTTGATACTTCAAAGTACTTACAGCAGGTAATCAGATGCACCTGAAAAATTCAAAAGATAAGGCAGGTAACACAAAGTAATTGTGCTGGAACCAGTTTAACTAGCTAGACATCATGTACCTCTTGCTTGTAGGAGATGACTGCAAAATAACCAGTCTAAACAGCCACTGAAGTCAACAGTGGATTTTCCTACTGTCTTCAGAAGCTTCTCATATATTGTCATAGCTTTTCATACATTAAAACAACTGAGCAATGAGATTTTCCTTCATTCTAGACTAAATGAAAGGAAGAATTGCTTTCTCTTTTTTAAGCAATCACTCCATCATTCTGTGTCTTATTATGATTCTGCATTCAAAGACAATCAGTATTTTTCTTCATGTTCAAGCAGACACCTGAACAATTCTGGCTCCATATTTAAGATTCCTCTGCACCTCTACATCCTCATTACACATCACTGTTGAGACCAGAATTTTGTTTTCTCTGTAATTACAATTTTTCCTTTTCATCCCATCTTTTTCTACAGTTTCCACTCGCTCGAGTTGCTGCAAGACTTTTGAGCCTTTCAACACTCCTATTTACTCATTGCTTACTCTGTACATAGAACTGCCAGGAGTAACTTCTGTTCTTCTTCTAAGCTGTTGCACAGCTACCATAGCAGCATTTAAACCTGCTCTGTAGGTATTATATCACTTTCTAAGTAAAATAAAAAAAATCATTAGTAACCTTAGGTATGAATCAAGTATTTCTCACCAATGAATTCATTACTCTTGTGAAAGGCAGGCATGATTTGTAAGCCTTTTTTTATCCCTAAACTTATTATGTGACAGGAATACTTTGTTCAGAATTATTCTATAAGCCTTTAAGAAAGAGGAAGTGAATTTCAGTTTCACAAAAACCTTCGCAAGATGGTCAGGCAGCCTATTTACTTTTCAAAAGTAAAACCCACCCCAGCAAGTTTCTCCTTTATCTTGCATGAACAAGAGTGATTCCAGGAGGAAGAGTGGGTATCTTCCTAATTATAGTAGTATCTTCTGGCCTATCTCAGCCCTTTTTCCCAAACTCTTAAAAACTGTGAGTGCATTACTTTAAAAGTGCAAGTAGCTTTAATGCTGGCTAAAACTTTAGGAGGGTGAGGAATTCAGAGCAGGGGAAATCACACACACACACCCCCAACCAACAGTTAAAGCTTCTTTAGAAGATACAAATGTTTGAAGAAAGGATAGTCCAAAATAGTTTTAAGGGATCTTCTAATACAGAGGACTTGTGACACACAGCCCCTTTAAAGAGAGGCAAAGATGAAGAAATTACATAAGCAATGGAGCAGAGAATTGCCTGCTTCATGTTACCAGTTGCTTTAAAACACAGAAGCAAGGCTTTTCACAGCACAGTAAGACTTAAGGCGGTAGTATTAGCTTCAAAATGCTCCTAAGATGCTAAGCATTTCTGGTTTGCACACTGTATCAGCATTACTCCATCCCTGTTTGCACGAGATGCCCCATCCCTGGCAATGTTCAAGGCCAGCTTGGGCCAGGCTTGAAGCAACCTGGTCTAGTGGAAGGTGTCCCTGCCGTGGTAGGGGGCTGAAACTAAATGAGCTTTAGGGTCCCTTCCAACATAAACCATTCTACGGTTACAGCTATCCAGAACCTCCTAACCAGGTTTCCAAGCTCCCTGTTGCTCGGCTCGGTCAGGAACGCGCTACCTTCGGGCTGTCACCGCAGACCCATCCAGTGCTCAGCCTTCCTGGAGCCAGAGCGCCTGCACCGCGGGGCCGCTCAGCCAACGGGCCGGCCCCTTGGGGCTCCGGCCTCACCGCGCACACCGGCGACGGCTCCACGGGCCCGACACCACTTCATTTCCCCTCACCCTAAAACCGAGGGAGTAGGAGGCGCAGCCACCAGAGCCCGGAGGGGTCCCGCGGCCCTGCCCCGTTCTGCGCTCAGGCAGCACCACTCACCACAGCCCCGCCGTCGTCCCCTTCCCCGCTGCCCGCCCGCCGCTGTTCCGCCCCGACCCCACCGTGAAGGCCCACTCCGGCTGGCGGCGCGGGCGGCCCCGGAGGTGACCGGCCACGGCGGGGAACACGGGCAGGAAGAAGAGTGAGCAAAGCGCCTGCGCACCCGCCGCCCGCGCAGCACCAACCGCTTTAGGGGCGGCAGCGCCGGCACTGCCCGGGCGGGCGCGGCAGCGGGGGGCTCTGCCGCATGTGATTGGCTGAGGGTTGGCCGGAGGGAGCGCCGATTGGCTGCGGGGAAGTGGGCGTTGCGCTGTAGGACGCGGAGAGGATCTGAGGGAGGCGAGCTGGGGAAGCTGAGGGGATGGAGGGGAGTGGTGGGGTACCGGGGACAGCAGGGCTGGGGGGACGTGAGGTGAGGAGCGGCCTGAAGGTAACCGGAGGGTTTGAGGCGAGTTGTAGGGAATCATGGGGAGCTGGGGGGATGTGAGTTGAGGTGAGGGGCCTACAGGGGACTGAAAGGAGGCAGGTTGTTGGGAGCTATGGGAGACTGAGAGGAGCCGAGCTGTGGGGGCTGATGGGAGGGGAGCTGAGGCGAGCTGTGGGAGGCGGCTGTCACAAGCAGGGAGATGTGGCAGGCTGTGGGAGAACGTGGGTTTTATGAGAGATGTTAGCTCCTCCGGGCTGGGATGTGGGTCCTGCTGGTGAGGGGTCAGAGCTTTCCCGGGGCACAGGCTGCTTGCTGGGGTGCCGGTGGCTGCAGAAGGATGCTGCCGGGTGAGGCGAGGCTGTGACCGGTTGTGTGACTTGGAGTTGTTCTGTGTCTCCCCAGGATGCCAGTAACCTGCCTCCTTTGCAGGTGTCACAGCAGCCCCAGGCTGTGGCCTCTGCGAGGCAATGGCGGTTGTCAGCGTGATTATCAGTTTCCTGTTCTCTGGGACACCTGTTTGGTCGTGCGGCTCTGAAAGTGACTGTTGATATTGTTTCCTGTGTGTGACCTTATTGCGTTCTCTTGTGGCACGCTGGTTTGCCCTAAAACTTCGAATTCAAGCCGGAAATTGTGAGTTGTTGTATGTAAGTCTATATGTATGAACTGTGTTGTTGCATGTAAGTATGCTGAATGCCACTACTGCTGTTAGCAAAGCAGTGTGTTGTGGTATGATGCATTGAGATCTGTTTTGTGTCCTGTTGTAAGTTCACTTGGTAAATTAAGGCAAATAGTTCACATGCCCTTGGTTTTCCTTTTTATTATGAGAAGGCGTTAGTAATTCTGCAAAAGCTGTTAAGTTACTGGTGCTGAATAACAATGAAATCAGCTCTTTCTGAACAGAGAAAATAAGTGTCCTTTGATAGCACAGTGCAGAAATAGTCACTCCTTTTTAAATTTCATCATAAAAACTGAGAAGACGACCTGTCTGCAACTTCATGGCTGACTTAAAGAATTTCATTCTGTTCATCCTCTTAGCTTGCTTATACTCAGTGCCTCATAGATTTGAGCTTGTTTCTTTCAAATGCCTTTTATATATGCGTGAGTTTGGCAGGTTGTGCTACCTTTGCATGCTGACTGTAGAGTGGCTCTAATGGTGTGGTATAATGAGCTGAATAAAATGACATGCCTCTGATTCACCTTAATTTTGGGAAATGTAGCAGGTAGGGCAAAACACAGGAGTTAAAAAAAAATCCAGGTGAGCCTATAAGACTTCTGGAGGGTATTTAGATGTTATTTGTCAAGTTCAAGTCAAGGACTTCTTGTCTTCTGTCCCTTTTTTTTTTTTTTTTTGTTTCTTACACTTATTCAGGTTGGTAAATATGCACACGACAGTAGAGCATGTTGAAGAGGGAAATGTCCTTTACCAATTTATTTTCTTCAAAGTATTTATTACACAGAGTGAATTAGAGGTGAGGGGAACACATAACAGTAGTGATCTTTCAGCCAATTTCATCAACTTTTGATTGGGGACTTCTTAGAAACTTTATGCAGAGATACAAACATATTGTAAGCACAATGCTCTTTTGTTTACCTAGTTTGGCAGCATACTTACTCAGCTATTCAGTGCTAAAAGGTGTGAGTAATCTTGTTTACCCTTACCCAAGTGCTATTGAAACCTATTTGCAGTATTCACTTATTCATGAACCTGTGCTAATATAATGTGTTCAGTTTGACACATCGTAAAAGCAGCATGCCACACCAACTCTGGACTTTGAACTGGGCTAGCCAATATGTATTGCATATTTAATACATCTCTTGGTTCTGTTTACAGTGTATGCCTGTGAGAAATCTGTGGTTACATGTATACTTACATTACAAGAAGTAAAACTGGGAGGTACTAATACATTTGCCTTCCATCACCTTAATATATCTTTATATTGCATTTCACCCAGTATTTGGCTGTACAGACTGGAGTCCTTTAAGCTCTAGACCATACGAAATTGTGCCTGAAGCTGCACAGATTTACAGCTCTAGTGTAATGGAGCATTTGCAGCTTAAAAACTATTACACACGTTTGTGTTAGTGGTATTGAATGATTGATGGGGAGTAAAGGGTAGGCAGCCTCAAAATATTCTCGGTGCTTGGCTAGGTTTAGTAAACCCATTTTTAGATGGGGGAAACAATACCCTTCTGTTGGCAGTATTATGGAAGGAAAGCAACTCCTTATTTATTTGGGTGAAAACTAAATGTTGCACACAAGTAGGTCAGATACTTGTCTTAAGAATAAGAGAGGCATTTTCTTTCTTGAGAAAAAAGCAGGGTGCTTTCATTACTTACAGTTAAAATAACTGAATATTGACAGAGGCACATTTTCATGCATTTTTCCTTTTATTTTTTCTTTCCTTAATTTTATCTACGTGGTGAAATATCTTTGATCATTTTGCTGAGTATTTTTTTTTTAATCCCTTTACTGTGTTTTGATGCATCTTTATACAGTTGAGATGAAGAAAAATAGGAAGACATTCCATAAAACAGTAGGAGTTTTAGGTGACTAACACCTGTTAATCTGTATTCGATGTTAAGCTTTTGGTGCCCATTTATTCCAAGAAATGGGTTGTATATGGATGCTATAAATGAAACAGGGCTTTTGACTCTGCTGTTCCTTAAGCTGTCCATGGAATGATGTCTGGAAGGCTGCATGACAAGATGATTTTGATTAGAGTGGTGTCTCTGCTTTCTCTATTTTGGATACTAGAGCCTCCGTTGTAAATGAGCCTGAAGCCAGGTTGCTTGGGCTTCCTAAGGGTGCCTGGTTTCAGAGGCAAACAAGGATGTTGAAATGATGCCAGATTTTAAAGGCAAACAGAAATGTTTTCCTTGGAGCAGTTGGGGGAATAAAAAGCCAATATTTCTTAGGCTGCCAGGTTTCTAATGGAGTTTCCGACCATAGAGCTAGAGAGAAAACCAAAAGAAGTTTTATAAAAGGAACTGGAAGATCATAAATAAAGGGCTTTGGAACATCCAAATGAGGAATAATTGTTTAGGCCCTGCAGCAGGTAAAGCAGGTTTTCAAATGTCTGTTGATAATTATTCCTGGTATTTTTAACATCTAAAAGCTGTTGATGAGAGTTGAGTGTCCTGTGCAAAATAGTTTTCTATTGTTTGTCTAGTTTCCAATGGAGAAGCATCTGTCTTCTGCAGAGTCAAATTTACTGATGCGCTGGCTTTAAAGATGCCTTTTTGCAGTCAGTACCAAAGCAAAATCTGGGTGAAGATGGATCACTGTTATTACAGCACGGTACTGAACTCATGAGCTAGCCTGCAGCATCCAGGTCAGTTTTAGCTGGGCAGCAAATGGGTTTCTGGAGGCCTGACTGCTGTGTGAAGCAGCAAGATGATCAAAGTCTTCTACCAAACCACTGTCTTCTGAAATGTTTTTTAATGTGTGTTTTCATTTCTTCACTATGTACTATGTCTCAAATAGAATACAGAAACTGCTAAAGCTGTGTATGTCAACAGTTATTGTGAAACTGAGCTGAAGCATATGTTTCAGAAGATGAGCTAACTCCATACACACATATAACAGTATAGATAAAATTGTCAGTGTAATTTCTGCAATTTCTTGGCGTTTGTAAAGTAGCCCTTCTTAGCAGCAAGGTTTCAGTTATCTTCTTGGGTGCCCAAAGGTGGCCCATCCAAAGGCTGGATCACAGGCAGGGCCATACTGAGCAGCCTTGTTCCTCCTCACCAAATCATCCCTATCTTGAAACATTTTGGGGAGCTGCAGATGCTTGGTCTGCTAGAGTGCTGCTTTTCACAGTCTGTTCCTATCAATCAGGTCTGTGAGTGTTAATGTCTGTAGGAATAACTGTATAGGGGAACTTGAATCTCTCATTCTTCTAGAGAGAACAGAGAAAAAAGAAAGATCTCTCCATTTGTACTGATATAAAAAAGGTTCACCATCATTCAGTTTCAGGTTCCACTGTTTCCAAGAACACACCAGTGTTTTAACTATTAGGTTTTCTTGTTAGGGCTGGATAAAGCTACTTTAGAGCAAGCAACTGACAGACCTCAATTTATTTAGGTTGTGATAAAAGATTAACAAGCTCTTTGCTAAAGTGTGGAAGCATCTTCAGGGAGAATAAATAAAACTGAAAGATTCTTTTAATTAAAGCACTAAAATCATAGCAATAACCAACTAGAAATTGCCTCCTGAGAAACTGCAATAGAAGCAGGTTGCTGTTTCTAAACAGGGCTGTTAACTACTGAAGCTGCTCGTGGCACTACTAGATGAGTTGGAGTTTCCAGTGCTGTGGAATGTCTGGGAGGCAGGCAAATTATTTGCTTTCCTGAAGGGGTACCCAGGAAAAAGTCTTGTACTGGGAATCTGAATTAAATAGCGCAATGTGTCTTTTTGCCTTTACTTACGAATCTCTGAGAAGATGTAAGATATGCTGACGTTCTTGCTACTCTTCCTTCTTTCTACCCTTCTGTTCCTTTCCAGATAACATACTCTCACAGTATAGAAACTTCTTTGCAAGCTAGTCCTCTGCTTGACTATTTTAAGCTGGAGGTGCTGATTGCTGCTAAAAGCGGTTAAAGGGTGAACAGATAAAGTTTCAGTAACAGCTTCAGTGGTTTTAACATACTATTCTGGGTGTGTCAGGATCCTTACTATATTTGCTGTCGTTCAGATAAAACCAAGTTGGTCTATGCAAACTCAAATACCAATAAATGCCTGTATGTGTTTTGGGGCTACTGAACTGACCTCTCTGTATCTGTAGAGTGAACCAAGCAATTATCTAGGCTTTGGTATTCTCAGTTTTGGTGTTCATTTGCTTTTAAATTTGGTGAATTCCAACCTTGCTGTCTAAGAAAATATCTCTTTTAAGGAGCTCAGGTGACTGACTTTTGCAGCAATAAAGACCATCTCCAAGAGTATACTTAATCTTGTTATGTTATACTTCTTTCTATCTCTTTTTGTCATGGTCTCTGAGGTGCCCATTGCTGTCTATTGGACCGTATACAGAATTAGTGGTTAGCTGGTACATTGCTGTGGTTTGGCTTTAGTCTGAGAACAGTGCTGATAGCACACCAGTGTTTTAGTTGTTGCTCAGTAGCACTTGCCCTGATCAAGGACTTTTCAGTCTCTCATGCTCTGCCAGTGAGGAATGGCATGGGAAGCCATGAGGGAGCAGAGACAGGACACCTGACCCAAACTAGCCAAAGGGGTATTCCATACCACAGCACATCATGCCTGGTATAGAAACTGGGGAGAGTTACCTGGAAGGGGCCAGTTGCTGCTCAGGTTGGGCTAGGGTATCAGTTGGTGGGTAGTGGGCAATTCTATTGTGCAACACTCTTGTTTATTCCTTCCTCTATTTCCTATTATTGCTGTTATTAGTCTATTATTATAATATTTTATTTCAATCATTAAACTGTTCTTTTCTTAACCCATGGAGTTTTAAGTTTGTTTTTTTTTTTTTCCAATTCTCCTTCCTGTCCCACTGGGGAGTAGGGGAAGCGAGCAAGTGGCTGTGTGGCACTTAGTTGCCGGCAGGGCTTAAACCAGACTTGCCCCAGCATTATGTTGGGCTGCAGAGCTGGACACAGTACTGCAGGTGGAGTCCTACCAGAGGTGAGTAGAGGGACAGAATCATGGCAGCATACATGCAAGACTGCACACTCATGAAATACACACGTACCCTGTGAAAACGTGGGCCAAAATACACTAAAAAAAATAAAAGGGAGATGGGAATACTTTATAGATTGAGAGAGGAAAGAGAAAAGGCAATAGGCATTGAACAAGCAATAGAGCAAACAAAGAGAAGATGCAGGACTGTGGGACCCTTGCACTCGGCTGTTCAGTGAAGAAATTTTTCTAATATCGACCTAAACTTCCCCTGGAGCAACTTGAGGCCATTCCCTATTGCCCTATCACTTATTACTTGGAAGAAGAGAGCAAGCTTCCATTTCACTGCGACTTCCTTTCAGGTAGTTGTAGACAGCTAGAAGGTCCCCCCCCGAGCCTCCTTTTCTCCAGCCTAATCAACCCCAATTCCCTCAGGCACTCCTCATCAGTCTTGTGCTCTAGATCCTTTATCAGCTTTGTTGCCCTTTTCTGGACCCACTCCAGCACCTCAATGTTTTTCTTGCAGTGAGGGGCTTAGAACGGAGCACAGGATTACAGGTGCAGCCACACCAGTGCCCAATACAGGGGAACAGTCACTTCGCTGGTCCTGCTGGCTATGCTATTGCTGATACAGGCCAGGATGCTGTTGACCTTCTTGGCTGCCTGGGCACAAGCTGCTCATGTTCAGCTCCATCAGTCAGCAGCCCCAGGTCCTTTCCTGCTGAGCAGCTGATGGCAGAGCATTTGTCCTTATATGAATTTTGCTGCTGATGGTTGTGTTGCTATATGTATTTCTGCAAAGCAAGTAACCGGTGTGAGGGGATGTCTCACATGGGTATGGGTGATAAGAGACACAACTTGAATTACAGAACTAACAGCAGAAAGTATTGGTAGCACCTTATTTCAACACCTGGATTTGAGAGCAGAGGAATTTGGGGAGTGGATTAAACTGATGATTTCTCTGTTTTGTAGTCTTATATTCTTCGTGACGGTAGAGCTGGGCCTGATGCTTGGAGGGCTTTGCTTTCCAGTGGAGAATGGAGCAGAGTGATGCTGAGACCTTTTAGTGCCCTCGTGCCTCATATAACCTCCTTCTTCTCACTTCTGTGCAGGAGAGAAATCCCATTTCACTGGACACAAGTTCCTTTGCTGGAACAGAGAATTTTCATCTTGGGAGTAGAGAGGAAGCAGCACAGGACACTCATGTCCAGGCCACAATGTGGACACCTCAGTTTTGATCTTGTTTCTTACAACATAACTTTTGAATAAGGGTACCAAAATGATTTCTGTCATCCCTGAAGATGAAATATAAGGGTTATAAACCAGCAAGTGAGTTCACATAACATGACTTGAAATGCACCTGATTTTCACCTGCATAAATTCATAAGTGTCATCAAGTTTACTCTGGGGCATTATCATCCTGTTACAAGAGTGAAATGTGGATCTTGGAGCTGAATGGGACTTTTCTTTGCTCTTGGAGGGGGCAGAGGAAATAAGTTTTCTGACTAATGAAATCCACATCAACTGCATTTATTTTTAAATAATACTCAAAACTGACTCTCTTATTCCTTATTTTACCTGTGATATTTTATACCCTCCAGCAGGTGCTGCTGCTTCCTGCTGATGTTCGTGCAGGAAAAAAAGTCAGTCATTTTATTTAATGCTCTGCAACTGGACTTTGTTCTTTGTTTTGCATCATGAATATGTCTGTATTCTCTTTTCTTCATTAAGTTATTTGCCAGAAGAGTGACTAAGGAGGGAATTTTTAGAATCCCAGCATACTTAATCCTGCAAGAGCAACTTGTAAGAAGGGTTGAAGATCAAGGGAGTTGCTTATCAAGGGCATGCTTAGAGTAAGTTGAACAGATGCAGGTAATAAATATTTTTATTTCTAAATATGTGAAGAAATGCAAGTGTTTTCTTTAAGTAAAAAATACTCAAAAAATAAAGTAATAACATTTTCTAGTTGGCTTGTTGGCTTTCCCAAGTTTCTTGAACTTTAGTAAATTAAGCTCATGATTTTAAGTCAGTTTTAGCATCACTCTAATAGCTGGTGTGGAATGCTTGAAGTTTGCAGTACAGATGACAGCACGAATTTCATAATCTCTTATTTAGGATTTCCACATGAATAATTCTGACTGAATTACATACAGAAAATGTAAAGAGGAGATGTGATTTGTTCTGTTTGCTGATGGACTGCATGTGCCAGGCAGGAATTTGTGGGTAATAATAGTTGAAATTAGGCCTTGATATCCTTGGAGCCCCCGAGGTGCCCTCATGACCTAAGAGATCTTGATCTCTTATACTTAACCTGCATCTTTGTACTGTGTTGCTGATTGTGACTATGCTTTTGGCACTTTTGGGGTTATCTAGGAACCTTAGTTGAATCCAAGTTTGATAAGGTGAAGTATTGGTTTGCTTTTGATATTGAACTTTAATAGTTGTCTAAAAAGTTCAATATAAGAATAAAGACAGTAAATTACAATTATAAATCTCAGACAGGAAGCACCTGATACTCTACAATGTGAAGCAGCATATGGTCCCCTAGTTCTGTTTGGAGATGGCTGGAATTACAATCCTTCTCTAATCTCTCTTCTGTGTTTCTTTTACAAATCCAGCCTTGCTGCAGCAGTTACCTCGCATGAAGTTACAAGGATGGGTCAGGAGGAAAATGCCTTTAATTTAAATTTGGGCTCAACCACAAAAGATTAAATATAATTAGATCCTAACAGTTCTTGTAATAATCCATATAATTCAGATGTAGTAAGCATCTAGATAAAAAGTCAGTAAGGCCTGAAGTTCTCACAACTTTGATAAATTCAGATTTGAATCTGTAATGATTTTCAGCTCCACTGATTTCAGATGCTCTGAAATCTGTATCCGTCTTTAAGAAGGATGCTAAAGCTGGAAGTATTCCTCTGCTTTATACTCTGTGGGGTTTCCTGTGTGTCTCCAACTTTTAGAGAAAATGAACTGCATGGAGAAGGAGGCTAACTAGATTGCTGAAGGCAAGCAGCATTAAGCCAACTTTGGCAGCTTGGTTCTATGTCTTATAACATGGAGATACATAACCTGAATGTGATTACAAGTAATTGATAAATTAAGTATGCATAATAATAGTTAATGCTTATTCAGTGCTTTTTTTCCCTCCTCCTAGATTCCAGAGTAGCTCACAAGCCTTTTACAGTCTTGGCCCTAGTTTATAGATGAGAGGATGAAGTTGTTAAATGTGGAGTCATTCAAGGTCAAGTGAACCACTGTCAAAACTGGAAAGAGCTCAAGTTTGATGCCTTTTTCTCACGGATATACCACTTTATAATTTTTTATATTTGTGGGTTTTTTTATAAACTATTATAATTTGCTGATGATGTTGTAAGTAACCAGTGAAAATTTGCAGATGATTGCTTGTTTTGTTGAGGCACTTTTGCCTTGCTTTTCCTTGAAGCTAGGCTTTTATGGGTTGAAAATATGAGTAAATGCATGAAGTCTGCATTTCCTTCTCTTTATACAAAACGTACATAAGATTGCCAGTAGAGCTATTTTTGGCTTCCTGTGGAAAAAAAAAACAAACGTATTTCTTTACCATAGCTTTGTAGGTGCTTCATCTGTTCATCACTGTACTTGGCCAGGCTATATATCGATGAACAACGAGTCCATCTCCTAAGATACAGTAACCAGCAGTCAGATCAACAAAAGGGTTAAAACTGAGACAGCCCTTTTACTTCAGTGGAAGTGTAGTTGTTGATTTATAGCTCTCAGTAAATGATTGTTGGAGATCTGCCATGTGTAGCCAAGCATTCAGAAAGCACACCACAGACTCTGCTTCCTCCTGAAGAGCTTTTGTCAACATCTCACTTTAACTGCAGTCTTGTAAGGTACCAGCAGGCAGGCAAAACTCACCAGCCAGCAGTCATGGAAGATCAGGTCTTTACCAATGTTTATCAAAATGTTAACACCACCAATATCTATGAGATTCAGGACTCTAAAGAAGACAAAAGGGAAAATCTTTATGATCATGTCCATGCAGATCCAGCATCTCCTTCTTCCATCACTACTCTCCCAGAAAGTATGGATAGTAGTCAGGACAGCTCAGAAGATAGTTGTAATTCTGTGGCCTTTCAGCATGGGGCTGATGGGGAGGATGGTTCTTCTTCATCTCACCATGGTGCTGAAGAAGACCACCCATACCAGCAGATGGATCTGATGAGCCCAAGTCTGGAAGATAAACATGTAGAGGGCATGATGTTTAAGAGCAACATGCATTTTCCTCTGGATATCCAGTTGCGTCGGAGCCGGAGCACTTCTTCCAACTCTCCAACTTCCCTCAAGTTCCCTCTTAACAATAACTTTGGAGAAACTGACAACTTTCAGGAAGATTGTGAGATTTTCATGTTTGTAAAGGTAAGAGCTTGGGTGCTAAGTGTCCTAAGAACACATCAGTTTTAAACCCCTAATCAGTGTATGTGTCCTCCAGATCAGTAAAATACATCTACTCAGTGCTTTGTTCCTAACTCTGCTGCCTGTGTCCTGTAGGAGTCAATTCATTCACTTACCTCTTACATCTTAAGGTACAGGAAGAGATTTGTGCTGTGTAGAGATGACTGGGATTTCTTTACTTCAAGTGGATATCTGAAAGTATTCTGATTGTTGCTGCAATTTATTTATTCTGCGAAATCTCCTGCTGTTACAGCTAGACAACTACTACTTGGTTTAGTTAAGCTAGTTTAGATATCCCTGTATTTCACTATTTAGCTAGTAGCTATAGTTCAAAAGTTATTAATGCTAAGAAGAAAACTAAATATATGGCTTAAATAATGGCAATAAAATTTCTACAAATGCTCATCCCTGAAAGTGGTTTTCCTTTTATTTCTTTCACTGTTCAAATTTAATGTGTTTCTGTGACAATTTTAACTAATTTCAAGTTAGGTAGAAATTATTGAGGTGACTTTCACACTTTCTCTAAAAAGTATTATGTAAATACTTGTATTTGTAAAGTATAACTCAAATTTCTAAACTGTAAACACCCGTGTTCTTAAATAAACACTACACTTTCCTTCATAAAAGCTCTTGTATTCAACCATTCCCAGTATTTACTAGGCCATAATACAAACCTGGCAGTTCCTCCTTTTTAACTACATGAGGGAAATTTTCAAGTTCTTGTTTCCCTTGAACAGGACCATCTACTGTGAATGTAGTGCTGTGATTTCTACAGAAGTCTTGTGAAGTTTATAACTTAACATAAGTTAAGTTATAATGAGGTTATCAGAATCTGTTCCTTAGCTTCACTGACAGATGCTTTGAAAACAGGCTGAGAGATTTCATTACCACACACAGTGAGAAGTGTTTTCAGCAATGTCTGTACTTGTTTAATTTAGTTTATTTAGACAAGAGCGCACTATAACATTTGCATTGGTATGAAATGCTGATTATTTTGTATAAGCTAGGGTAGATCAAATGGCATGATGAACTCGACTCTCCTAATACTTCATTTGATTTCTCTTGTAAAACTTCGATTTCTTGGAAAACGGAGTTAAAAATGTTATCCAACATTCATGTGTAGGATGAAGGAGAGTGCTTCCATGAAGTGTCAACCAAATCTTGAGATTCTCTTGAATGCATTAAGAAAGATATGATTTAAATATTTTTCCTTTCTGTTATGTATTCCTATAGATGACAGGGTGCCTGAAGTGTTCAAAGCCAGGTGGGATGGGCTTTGAGAAACCTGGGCCCCTGCCCATGGCAGAGGGATTGGAAACTGGATGGTCTTTAAGGTCCCTTCCCACCCAAACCATTCTGTGATTCCATGAGAAGTTGATGTTATGCCCCTTTCATGTCTCCCTTCTCTATGTGATAGTCCTTCATGACTGCTTTTGTGATTTTTGCATAAAGGTTAATTTAAATTATTGGTAATAATAATAATTATAATAACCAAACAAGAAGACCCCCAAAACATTAAAACCAAACACACCAAAATCAACAACCAACCAGCAACCCCAGAAATGGCTGTCAGGTTACTCAGTCTTATTCTGCATAAGACAAACTGCACAACTTCAACCATTTTTCTTGAATTTCAATATAACTGCAGCTAATCTGGTAGAAAGATGAGCATCCTTCAGGAGAGGGAGTATCTACTAATTGCTGGGTCATGAACTGTTCTGGGCCCATGCTTACAGACACGGGTTTCTGTAGAAGTGGGCTATGAGAGCCATATATGAGGGCAGTTGGCCTTTTTATCTTCTTAACATGTACACTGTATGACTCTTTGGAGCAGCAGCTGTCCTATTTCTGTGACTGGATCATGGTTGTTTCTAAATTATATTAATTATTTGGACAAAGTAAGATCTACGGTGCTGGTTCAAGTTCATATCTCTGCTAGTAGTCCTACATACATGTTTGAAAAGTCAGAACAGTTGAGTGTATTTTGTTTGTTAGCAACTACATGGTGTTAGCAACATGAGTGTTGCATTTTGCCTTTAAAATAATCTCTCTATATTCCTTATTCTTCCACATTCCTCTTGCTTCAAAACAATGATGTCTTCTCTTTATGCACAAAAAAAGAAAAGGGGTGTGGGTGTTCCTGTTCAAGCAGAGATGATGGATTAATTTAAATTTCTGAAAGGTTAGAAGAGGGGTATTTTGAAAAGAACTGTCCTGGGGAAGGATCCAGGAAGTGTTTTTCCTTGCTTTTGTTGTGCAGAGTAGCTGAGGATCTCATAAAGGGGTTATCAGCAGCTCTAGAGAGAAGTGCAAACTTTGGACTCAACTCACTTGCCAAAACATAAGTGGCTAGCACCTTCAAGGTGTCCTTGAGCCACAGGACATCCCCACCTAGCTGGAAGATGGGACATGAGTCTTTCCAGTGATTCTACCCCAGCAGGAGCTGGAGGCCTGATGGGCAGGGTACTGGGTGCTGCTCTGTGGGTGGCTGACCTGAACTACTGTGACAGCATTTTATTCCTTAAGAAATGGGTGACATTTCAGTTTGGATATTTGCTTTTCTTTCTGGTATCAAGGTAATAAAGCACTAACTCTATGGAGTGCAGATCCAGCTTTCTGTCTTTAATTATCTAGATAGCAAAAGTCAGCCTATAAAACAGAAGGTCGTAGAGTAATATATAACAACGTTGTGAAATACCTGAGGGCTATTGCTTCTTGCATGTAGGAATCAAATATCTCAGTTACATCAATGCCTCTTATTCATAGTTTGTTCCTTTCTCCAGTGGTCCACCTGAAACCAATGTGGCTCTGAAATTGGGGATAGCTTCTGGATTTGCTCTTTTTGCAGACATTAACAGCAGGACTTTTTGCTGTGGGACAGTAGTGGTAATGACAATTGCCACTATTTATTTCTTCCTTTGTAGTACTAATAAATCTCTGTGAGTGGCTGGACACGTGCGTGTCAGACAGAGATTGCTGCTGACTTAAAACCAGAGGAAATGGGAGATTAAATGACATCTAATTTACTGTCTAGTTGGCTTAGTTGCAGTGCACTGCCTAGGACAGAATTTCAACTTCATCAGGATATTGTGTTGTTACAATAGGACCATAATTTCAGTTGGACTGGATAATCTTTTCTGTAGCCCGTTCTGTGTTATTAGACACCAAGAAAATGTTTAAATCACATTAACTCATCTTTCACTGGTGATCGGTAACTGTGTCACTGCTAGTAGACTATTTCACGATGTGCTATTTTGGCTTTCATCAAGGAATTTCCTGTACCTTTAATAGCAGAATATAGCACATGCCAAAATGGAGATGCTTGTGCAAATCCAGCATGTCCAGGCTTGTAACAGCCATCTTAGTGCCTTTTCAATAACATTGTAATTTCTTCAAACAAAGGCCTTTGCAATGTAAATGGAAATATGACTGACATACAGGCTATGTTACTGAGTGCAGAAGACAGCTTGACCTGATTGTACCTGTTGCTCAGAGGTCCAGCCTTTTCACTTGTAGGTTGCATTTCCCTGTTTAGTCGTGTGTGTGTTCTGATGGGTGAATTTCTTTGAAAATGTTAATTTTTTGTCTTTGTGAAGCTTGAGTTGTTATTTAAAGAATAGTCCCTCTATTTTCTTTTCAGAAGAAAATTACTGCCTTTCTGGTTTATTGACAGCCTGCAGATTATACCTTCTCTGTACACATTTGTGCTATAGGAGCACAGTTCCTGAAGGAAGGTATTTCTTCACCCCAAGCAATAAAGACCTTGTGTAGTGCAAACACTACCAATTTAATGTAGTCATTTAGCATTGTGAACATGCATGTTGAATCACTGTACTGGGGTTAAAGAGTTATGGATGCTGGAAAGCACTTCTGGAGATCATCTAGTCCAACCCTTTACTCAGAGCCAGGGCCATGTCTGATCAGGTTGTGAGTA
Organism: Myiopsitta monachus; assembly: GCA_017639245.1. Classification (NCBI taxonomy): domain Eukaryota; kingdom Metazoa; phylum Chordata; class Aves; order Psittaciformes; family Psittacidae; genus Myiopsitta; species Myiopsitta monachus. The sequence goes on along the minus strand of CM029922.1, from coordinate 19,194,167 downwards.
TTTCCAAAGGTGAAGAATCCACAGCTTCTCTGTGCAGCCGTTCCCGTGTCCTACCCTCGTGGTGAAAATGGCCGAAGCCAGGTGGCAAGTGTAACTCTCTATATTTACACAAATTTATAGTAATTTGCCTTTTTAATGCCATTTTAGCTTTTAAAAATATTTTCTGTAATAAATCCAGTGGAAGTAAGCAAATATTACTTTGGTCTTATGAATAAGCTTAGGAAAAGGTTAAATGATTCATTATCTACCTTTTAAATAGTGTTAACTGAGCAACTCTAAGCAAGGAAAAGACCCAACAACTGTTTCCAGATTTCTCCAGTCATGGCAGATTTACAGACTAAGATGCAGCATGCTACAGTTAATACATGCACAGAAGAAATCGCTAATGGGGAGCCAGTATCCTAATGTGATAGGATGTTGGCTTTTTTTATAATTTAAATGAAATTAACAGATGTTTTTTGCTGAAAACAGTCTCACTTGAGACAGTTTACAAGTACAATTAAGTATAGAAATAAAAGCCTGGAATATCAAGTGATGTGTTCTCCTGCTCTCAGCCTTATCTAGACTATCCCCAGCAGATGCTTCTTTGAAAACTTTCAGTGATGCAGATTCAACACTTACACCTATTAGTCTCTGTCAGTGCTTAATTATTCTCCTGAAACAGAAATTTTCATTTGTTAAAATTCTCTTGCTCAGAGCTATGTTAGTATTTTAATAGATAGGTCCTTTATGTGCTAGAAGACATCAAATTCCCTTCACTCTTTGCTTTCCTAGGCTGAACAAATTCAGTTCTTTCAGCCTGCCTTCAAGCTTGAGTCATCATTTCTAAACTTGAGTGGTTTGGTGTGTTGTGGGTTCTTTTGATTTAGGGTGGATTTTGTTGTTTTTTGGTTTTGGGTTGGGGATTTTTTTTTGTCCTTTTCCAGTCAACTTATATATTTCTTCAGCTCTTTTCTTCAGTTTTCAGATACAGGTAGCATATTTAGCAGTGCAAATAAAAATTACTACAGCAAGAGCCTCTAATTGTCTGTCCAACTCTTTAGTCAGAACACTTTTATCTGCTGTTTTTTAGCATATTTGTGTATCCTTTAACCTTCTGTTTAGGATTGCAAAGTTCATGTTCTAGCCTGATGTTTTGCCGGTAAATGCTGTTGTAATGGTCTCAACCCTTTATCGCTCGCCTGTTTTCCAGCAGGTGTAATGCAGTACTCTTGCACAGTTTGTGCCTGCCATTTGGCTCCAAGAACACTAGGATTCTTTTACTGGTGCAGCCAGACTCTGATCACCCATCCCTGAAAACAGTATGGTTTTGGAATCAGAAAATTGCTTTGATATAAATCCTGTGTGGAAGGGACCAATGCTTTTACTTCACTAACTCAGAGACTAGGGATACGCCTGCAACATCTCCACATCATACTATGCAGATGCAACGTACATTTATGGCTACCTCCTGTACCTTGTCATGGGTAATCTTGTATCTAACGTATAAACCTAGAAGCAATGCAACCCTTATTTCTGAGGAGGAAAACTGCAGTGTCTTCATAGTTTGATTTATGCTTATCTGAATTACTCTGTGTGCATGTGTGAAAAGATTAGGAAATGGCCTTTCTGTTACAGATAACATCCAGTTCCCCAACTATCAGTCATAAACAGAACATGTGCTTTAGCAGCAGGGCATAGCAATTTGGTTAATCTTTTAGATACAAAGGGTAAAAGGCCTTGCTTCTGACCTCTGCTGAGTGTGCGTCTTGTTCATGCACCTTTTCTGCCTCCAGAAAGGTCCATGAATCAATTTTCAGCTGACACTCCCATGCCACCTTCAGCTTTTGGCTCCAGCAGTGACTATGGCTGGGTATAGCACAGTAGCATAGCAACGGCTTCAAAATAAGTACCTGTATTGTGTAGGAAATTGTTACTGCACTGTGATTGCAGCAATAGCAGATACAATGTAAATATGTAGGTCATACTGAGAGAAAATGAAAACAGGATTTATTTATTCATTTCCTTATATATTTTCCTTTTTGTGACTCTCTCTTTGATGTTCTGGAAATAAGACTGTTGTCCCAGCTTGGGTTGCTCTTTTCTTCTGAAACCTCTCAGCTCTGACATTTTACAAGAGAAAAATGTTTGGATTTGTGGATTGATTACTTCTTTTCTGTCCCTGGAAAAATTAACAGTGACAATGCTGCTACATAGATAAATAGTTTCTGTCCAATACAGAGGGGTTTGTATTATTTTTGTTTATTGCAGAAGTAGCTCAAGTGCAGCTCTACTGAGACAGATGTTTTTCAAACCAATAATAGATAATCGCTTCAGAGCAACTGCAACTGATACAGGGTAAATATTTGGAATCTGTAAGCAAAAAAGCTGCTTTTCTGCTCTGCTCTGGATGGGGCTTTGAGCAACCTGATCTATTGGAAGGTGTCCCTGGCAGGGGAATTGGAATTAGATGAGCTTCAAGGTACCTTCCAACCTGAACTTGTCTGTGACTCTATGAAGGGTTGGATTTTGCTCACCCAGCCTCAGGTGCGTCTGTAAGCTAAGTTGCTAACTGCATCTCTGCAGGAAGTCTAGGCTCCTTTCACGTCAATAAGCTATCTGAAATAGTGCAAAGGGATGTTGATTTGTGTGGTTGTAGTCATCAGCTGTAGGGTGAGGTTCATTTGTTAGATGCCATTTGTTCTACTGAGTAACGGCCTAATTCAGTTTTCGAAACAGAGGCATCCAGTGCTGCCTTAAGGCTTCCATCCTGGCCTCCAGCTGCCTCTGCCGTGGGTCTCACTTAGATCCTTTCTCATATATGTGTACAGATTTCCTCAGCTATTCTAGGATCTCTGAAATGCTGCCGGGTTTAGACAACTGAATCAAGCCATAAACTTTCACTGAGTACAATGGCATTATCACCTGAAGTTAAATAAACTGAATGCCACCAGTGACAGCTTAAATACAAAGCATGGAAGAGAAGCCTGCGTGAAGACCTCATAGCAGCCCTCCAGTATCTGAAGGGGGGCTATAGGGATGCTGGGGAGGAATTCTTCATTAGGGACTGTAGTGATAGGACAAGGGGTTGTGGGTTCAAACTTAAAGAGGGGAAGTTTAGATTGGATATGAGGAAGAAATTCTTTACTGTAAGGGTGGTGAGGCACTGGAATGGGTTTCCCAGGGAAGTTGTGAATGCTCCATCGCTGGTGGTGTTCAAGGCCGGTTGGACAGAGCATTGGGTGACATGGTTTAGTGGGAGGTGTCCCTGCCCATGGCAGGGGGTTTGGAACTAGACGATCTTAAAGTCCTTTCCAACCCTAACTATTCTATGATTCTATGATTACTAGACTACACTAGAAGTTAATTCTGGTAATGAGTATCTGGAAATAAACTTTGGACTAATTTGTTGGGTTTTTTTTTTTCCAGACTATTTAATTTTCCTTTTTCTCTCAGTGTCCACACTCAGCAGCAATAGAAGTGCAATAGTGAACAAACATTGCAATGCTGGGCACTTGGGCTGTTCACTAGTTTACTCAGATAAAATAATCTAATACATTTCAGCATCTTTCCAAGACTGAGAACCAGCACTTTCTTTAGCTTAAGTCAACCTTTATCCCTTTCTTAACAGCACCCCCCTTATATGTTTCTTTCAACTGTATTTGGTTTGTAGTTACTTTTTTATTTTAGACACCAAAGTAGAAGAGAAAAGCCAACTTAATATACTAGATTTGCATTCCCAGCTACCAGTTCCAACACAGCTTAAGGTTTTAATTGTGAAAAGAAAATTTGCCTTGTTTCTTTGGGTCCTAAGACCCTGTATTGGAAGGACATTTTCCAGTGTCCTGCAACTGTATTTTATGGTCCATTTAGAAATATTTTTCATATTTATGTCCTCTCATATGCTGTGATTGTGGCTGAAAAAGAATCCTGAATATTTTTCCTGTATCAGTGGCAACTCTTAAAATATTTACAAGCTGTCTAATGGCAAATGTTATGAACCTCTATGAAACTTCCTTCTGTGGGAAAAAAAATAATGGGAGGTGTCATGTCACTTTAAATGAGTCATTGATTTGTTGTCTAAAGGTGTGATTTTTATAATTTGATGTCTAGGTAATCTTTCTGTGTCAATTAATAATATAGTTATGATTGACTTTATACTGTTGGTGCATCTCTGATAATGTAAGACGTCAGTGACTTTTGTGAAGTCAAAATGATACAATCAGGAGCAGATGAGAACTGGTTAGTGCACAGGTCAGATGTCAGTATAAGGCAAGAAGTGTTTGAAACCAGGGTTTCGATTCACAAGTTAATTGATTTTCTGTTGCAGCCTCCATGTAGTAACCTCAAAGCAATCTATGAGTGTTAATGGAGTTAAAATCAAAAACACATCTTCTGTGAGAAAAACATTTTCCTGCTTATAGGTTTATAAAGATGAGGTACAGAAAGGACTTTGTGCACTTACCAAAATCACTCTTTTGGGGTTCCCGGTAATCTGAAAAACATTTCATGGGATTGGAGGTGACATTTGGGGATATGAAGTAGATTCCATGAAACAGACAGCTTCATCGTGTAATACATAATTCATAAACTGATCAAGGTTGATCTAAAAACTAAGTGGCCATTTTTATTCATTTTGGAAATGTGTTTCAGAACATCACTGCTCTGATGGTTCGACCCCTTAATTTCCAAATGACATTTATTCATATGCAGCTAATACATCCTTGTTCTTGTGCCAGCATGGTCCATTAGCATTCACTCTTTCATTTAACACTTTTTAAAGTCAGTTCAGGCTTAGGCATCCTCAGATGTTTTGGGGCTAAACCAGCCATTCCTTTTTGTCTCCATTTGTGCCAGTTGTCATATTAATCCCCTTCCACATATACCTTCTTTCCACAAAGGTGCCTTTTTTTTCACACTGCATCCTGTTTCAGGTTGCTTCTACTTTTGTAGCTAGACTAAACAAGCGGTATAAAAGATTCTCTAATAATCTCTTGGTTTAAGATATCTACGGTTGTTTAAGTAAACACATCATTCTATTTGAGGTGAACTGTCCTGTTATAAGCACATTAGAGTCAGACAGAGAAAGCTTCGTTAATTTCTTGGTGCTTTTCATTTTTTCACTTATCCTAACACCTGTTTTCCTTTCAGCAACAGTTTTCCTAACACAGTTGTAAGGTTCCCTGGTCTGCCAGCAGAGCATCAGCAGGGCATGATTCCCACTGTCCCATTGGTGTTAAGAGTAGTCACAGACACCAGGCATCAGTCTTAAGTTCAACAGCTTTAGAGGGCTTCTCTCTGGATCCTTACTTGACATTTGGATGGGGTTGTTCACTTGTCTGTGTTACTGTGCTTTGGGAAATTTCAGAATCTGAAGCTCAACACTAGCTGTAGCTTGAGGAGTAGTTGAGAAGCAAATGGAACGAGTAGAAGTTTGCATCTCAATTTACAGGTATTTAATCTCTCTCTTACAGAGAAGGTAGAGTTACTGAATGTCTTCTTTGCTTCAGTTTTTACTGCTTTTGTAATGGTCTTAACCCTTTATCACTTTCCCTTGGTTGTGGAGGATTGGGTTAGAGATCATTTAGCCAAACGTGTGTCAAGGGAGCCAGCAGATGTTGTTACTAAGCCATTTTCCATCACCTTTAAACAGTCATGGAGAACGGGAGAGGTGCCTGAGGGCTGGAGGACAGCCAATATCACAACAGTCTTCAAAAAGGTCAAGAAGGAGGATGTAGGAAGCTACAGGCCTGCCAGCCTCACCTCCATCCCTTTGAAGGTGATAGAATAGCTCATGCTGGATTTCATCCCTAAGCATGTAGAGGCAAAAAAGTTATCAGGAGTAGTCAACATGTGTTCACCAGGGCAAAATCTTGCTTGACCAATCTGATAGCCTTCTATGATGGAATGACTGACTAAGTAGGTGAGGGGAGAGCAGTGGATGTTATCTACCTTGACTCAACAAGGCATTTGACACTGTCTTCCATAACATCCTCATAGGTAAGCTCAGGAAGTGTGGGTTAGATGAGCGGGCAGTGAGGCAGCTTGGGAACTGGCTGAATGGCAGAGCTCAGTGTTGTGATCAGCAGTGCAGAGTCTAATTTATGCCTGTAGTAGCAGTGGTCCCTCAGGGATCAGTGCCAGGGGCTAGTCTTGTTCCGTCAATGACCTGGATGAGTGTACCCTCAGCAAGTTTGCTGATGATACAAAACTGGGAGGAGTGGCTGTTGCACCAGAAGGCTGTGCTACCATACAGCAAGACCTGGACAGGTTGGAGACTTGGGTGGAGAGGAACCTGATGAATTTCAATGAAGGCACGTGAGGGGTCACTTCTCGGTGGAGAAGGACCTGGGGGTTTTGGTCCATGAGCCAGCAGCAATGTGCCCTTGTGGCCAGTGGTATCCTGGGCTGCATTAGGAAGATGTGGCCAGCAGGTCAAGGGAGTTTATTTTCCCTCTTGACTCTGCCCTGGTGAGGCCACATCTGGAGTACTGTGTCAGGTTTGGGCTCCCCAGTTCAAGAAAGACAAGGACCTACTGGAGAGGGTCCAGTGAAGGGCTACGAAGATGATCAGGGAACCAGAGCATCTCTCTTAAGAGGAAAGGCTGAGAGAACTGGGCCTGTTTAGCCTGGAGAAGAGATGACTGAGAGGGGATCTTATCAATGCATACAAGTATTTTAAGGGCGGGTATCAAGAGGATGGGGTCAGACACTTCTTAGTGGTTCCTAGTGACAGAATAAGGGGCAATGGGCACAAACTGAAGCAAGAAAAGTTACATCTAAATTTGAGGTACAACTTCTTTACTTTGAGGGTGGCAGAGCACTAGAACCAGCTGCCCAGGGAAGTTGTGGAGTCTCCCTCTCTGGAGACATTCAGAACCTGCCTGGATGTGTTCCTGTGTAATGTGCTCTAGGTGAACCTGCTTTAGCAGGAGGGTTGCACTAGATGATCTCCAGAGGTCCCTTCCAACCCCAACCATTCTGTGATTCTGACTTCTGCTCACATGTATTTGTACCGTTGTTGGATTTATTTTAAGGTGTATTTGATTAAAACTCTGGAGGTCTATGTCTAAACCATTTAACCCCGCCATCTATTTCTCTAAGCCTAAAGTTATTACAAAGTCATGTTTCTGTGAAAAGTCACTAAATAAATATACTGGGCAAAAGCCCAGTAAAAAAAATCAAAACTTTGTTGCACAAATTTAGTTGTGTCCTGTTTTGAAGAGGCACCAGTCTTTCTTCCCTTTCATTGCTGAGCACATGGATTTGTAAATAATCCACAGTAAGTGGTTTCTAGTTACATAGTGCATAGTTACAAGGTGACATAAAAAAGAACAGTGTTGTAAAACCCACACAGATTGTTTTATATGTACATATATATATATCATCCCACAGGATTGCATACTTTAATGGACTTTATGAGGCACTTGAAATCTACTTATATTCACCAAATGTGGTGCTTATCTGTTGAATCAGTAACTTCATGATGGTCCTAACTATTCATGCACTTTGGTGAGCTGGCGCCTTGTCGTGTGTTAATGAGCCCCTATAGCGAACAGCAGCAGTTTGGAGCAGCAGATTCACAGTCATTTGGCTCCTCCCTGTGAGGTTGCTGGGCGAATGAAGTTTGGACGGGAGCAGAGTTTCTTGCAGGCATCCGGCACTGGTTGGCCTCTCGCCCTGCAGCTGATAACAGCTAAAAATAGCACTGGTATAAAAGCCCAGCAAGCAGCAAGGCTGCCCTGGCATTGCCTCCTGACTGCCAGCAAGGGACAAGACGGTGTTCTCCAAGCCCCTGCAAATATGTGACCAAGGAGCATTCTACTGCTTCATTCCCCATAACAATTAACTCCTCAAGTAAGGGCACATGCTGGACTGTGTGACTCATAGGGGAAGTAACCAAGTTCTACTTCAAAGACACAAAAAAGACATAAATTGAAGGCCAGATTTTCTGAGCACAGCATGATAAGTGGGCTGGAGGAATGTCTTTGGAAGTGTGCCTGCAGAATATCTGTGGGTTTGTGTGCAAGAACGTTGTAAATATGCTCACATAATTACCTGTATGAAGAGCATACTCCATGACAAAGGAATTCTGAACGCTTGGAAAAACAAATGTGGTTTTGTTTGACAATGGTTTGACTAAGCTGACATTGAGGAGTTTGGGAGTCTGTTCATAGCCTTGCTGTTGATTCTGGGGAAAACTGGTCACTTCCTTGCCTTTCTGTTCCTGTCCAAACTCTACCTGTATTCTGTTTTAAACTGTAGCCTTTGGGGGAACAGAGACTTCAGTGGTTGATTGCATTGTGTCATGGGTTCAGCAGTAGCAGTCATTTTTCTCCCTCTTGGTAGCTGGTGCAGCACTGTGTTTTTGATTTTGGGCCTGGGAGCAGCGCTGATAACACCAGTGTTTATAGTTACTGCTTGGTAGTGTTTTGGTTTGATCAAGGACTTTCTGAGCCTCATGCTATGCCAGGGAGGAGGGGAGCCAGGAGGAAGCAGAGACAGGACACCTGACCCAAACTGACCAAAGAGGTTATTCCATAGCACAGCATGTCATGTCCAGGATGTGAAACCGGAGGGCAGAGACCCAGAAGGGTGTGGTGGTGGACTGGGGGTGCACGGCATGGTCAGGTTTTTGGGATTGGGGGGTTCGCTGCTGGGGGGTGCACTGGCTGGGTCGCGCTTGGTGAGCAGTTGTATTCTCTTTCTTTGTATTTCTCTTGTATTATTACTGGTAGTAGCAGTAGTGATTTGTGTTATACTTTAGTTACTAAACTGTTCTTATCTCAACCTGTGCAAGTTGAATTCTTTTGTTTCTCCTCCCCATCTCCCCGGGACTGGGGGAAGATAGAGGGGAGTGAGTGAGTGAGTAAAACTGTGTGGGTGGGGGGCTTAAACCACGACAATTGCAAGCTAAACCTTTGGGTGTCTGAAGTGCTTTGAATGAATAAAGAAGGGACACAGCTACATTGAACAGCTCCCCTTTGAAACTGGCGAAAGTTACATTGAATTGAAAGCAGGGTGTAATTAGGTAAAACTTTAGGAAGTCTTTAAAATGGGTGGCAGTATCAGCCCTATCAATATTAAACTATTTCCTCGTGTATTTTTTCCAGTGGCTCTTTGGTTTTATGAAACTTTGCACTATGAAATTTGTATGGGTAGATTCTCTTTCATTTTAGTTAGAGTTTTGGGTCTGGGTTGGGTTTTTTTTTCTGATTTATAATAATACACTGCAAGGTTTATAACATCCTGCAAGATTAACGTGACCCAGCTAAGTTGCCTTCAGTTTTGATTTGATACATTTTATTTTCTGGAAAGGTTACTTATAACTGCTTAGCCATTTCCCCTTTGATAAGAACGTTAAATTACCTTGTGCTGTCTTAATTGAGAGATCTCCTGTGTCAAAATAGATAAAAGAAGGTGATGGTTTAGCAGCTCTGTAGACTGAAGTCATCTTTTCCTGGTCAGGAGACCCAGCATGAGCAGAGGTGGTAGAAACTCCCACAATGGCTTCCACCTAATTGAGATACAGAGCTGAGAGGAGTCAATCACTACAGCACACCTGACTTCCCCCTTCTGAACTCTTTGCTTTTCCTCTCTGAAAGCCAGTTTTCTGCGTTAACATGAAGCCAAGAGATAACCTGAGAGTCTCTTATTGGTGCCATCCTCTGCAGGGGCTTTCTCTCAACATGATGAGATAGCTTTATATATATATCTTAGTCCGGCATCACTTGCTGCTTGACTAGGAATGACTGGAAGTTGCTAATAGTATCTAATTAGCACTTTCTGAACTGATGTAGGTCTCCCAGGAAAAACTAGTCCATTTTCCACAGACCTGTACCATAGTTGTCACCAAGGTCAGAGCAGTGAGACTGCAAAGATGACTGGGCATTTTGGTGACCTGTGAGGTTGCTTCCAGGCAACCGGGGGTCCACACCTTCCCTGTGAAAGTGATACCTGCTACACTGCTCTGTGAAAATTGTGATTTTTTGGAAAAAGTGGGGTTTTTTTACTTTTTTTTTTAATCTTTTACTTGAGGAAAAAAATAAAAAATCTTGCATCTCTCTAGTTAAACCACCCAGTATTCCCAACTCTGACAGGCTCAAACAAGACCGTATCACTATTCAGACTGCGTTCAGAGTGAATTTCACACTAAGGTTCACTTTCAGTCTTAATCTAAGCTCTTCTTTAACAATTGACACCCCTATCTTTCCTTTAAGGATGTGGGACATGGTCGCTAGTCCTAGTAACCTGTGCATGGTGGTCACCAATGAAAAATCTACTAATGTGAGAGTGTAGTTGCAGACAAGGGGTTCACTTCTGTGCTCAACTAACCACACTACTCCAATTCATCCTGGTTGTCTGCATTAACTCTGCAGTGAAAACGATCCATCAGTGAACAAAAACTGAAATGAGATACCACCAAGTCAATGTCAGGTGCTTCAAGACATTGAACTCTTGTATGGAAGAAAGAAGGAAAAAAACCCCAAACAACGTACCATTCATTTAATAACAGTTTGAAGTGATGCACTAAGGAAAGTGAGCTTGTTCACTGGCAAACTTTATGGAAACCTTATCACAGAAGTACCAAAAGGTGAAATGAAAAATGAATGAGGGCAATTTTCTAAGGAGAATGGAAGAGTTCTACAGTTCACTGTAACGCTCCAGGTCAGCCACCTGCATTAACACCGGTGTATGGCACTTTCATTGTGGAGGTGGACCATAACGTAAGCAGAGGTTAAACTTCGCTGCTGTGGGGAGATGTAAAGATGTTGATACCTGCTATTTCACACAGAACAAGAGTGGGTTTATCAGAGAGCCAAAAGCCGGAGGTCCTTTCTTAAGCCAAATAATACATACACCACAGGGGATCCTGTACCACTATGCAGATCTACACACATAATCCATGCACAGGTTCTTTATGGCTTCATCTGGCATAGCTAAATGTCACTGAGGCCACTGTTTGAACCCATGGGAACTAGTCTGAGTCACAAGGAACTTCAAACTGAGTTGCTAAAAGCTTCATCTTTTAGAAATAATGTGCCTCAGAATATGGAGAGTAATTCCTGCTTTCAGCCAAATTGTTTGCTAAACAACAGAGCAAAACACAAACCTGTCAAGCAAAATCAGCAGCAATTGCGTGTTCTTTGGGCTTTACCTACTGGGGGGAATTGAAACTTAGCCTGAGACCCGCATGTGTTGTACATGCCATTTTGAACACTTGCTGCAAATAATTCATAAATTGGTATCAGAGAGTGTGTTGCGTGCTGGTCTTTTGCTTGGGGGGGATTTAATCCTTGTTTGCATGTTCGTGCTTTAAATCCTAATAAATTTAGTCTTAATTGATGACAAGAAACATGCAAAGAAATCATCATAATCTAAATAGGAACTTCCACTAAGAACACTTGTAAGACAGGGTTATGTATTACTTTGTTGCAAACATGTAAGTAAAATGTCATCGTAGTTGTATGACAGTAGTGAGTCAACAATAACAGGTGTATCACACTTGGTGTTGTTTTTCTTCATCATGCTTAACAGTATGGAGGTTTTATTTTGAAAAGCAAGGGCTGAGGTTATCTACATTCCTCCTTTCATCACTGTCCATATAGCTCACAGTTCAGGACAATCTGTAATGCTCTCCATTGTATCCCCTACAATACCTTTTCCAGAGCGGTCTCAGTCCTGTTTAGAAATATCTTTTGTTTTTAACTGAAATGGCAGTTTGGGAATGATAGCAAAATAAAGAAAAAAGGAATAAACTATTGCCCTCTAGAAGCCTCTCTGCTGAATGCATCATTAGGAGATGTTTTTGTACCTTTTAAGTGCCACTTCCTCACGAATGGTTACCTGTGACTGTCTCAACATGACCGCTGAGATAATTATCCATAATGAAATCCCTCTTCACACTGAACAGCAGTGTGGTTATATCTTGAGGGTGTTAATGCTTATTAATTTTACAGCAAAGTTTGCTGCTGCATCCATGTGAGAACATAGTTATATAGAAAAACTTATTTTGCAACAATCCTGCCTGAGCTGATTCTAGTCATCTAACATTCCATTAAACAGCCAGAGACCTTTAGAGCTAAAATATTGCATTTTCATAATTAGGTGAAGGAGAGCTGCTGTACCTCATGGCTATAATGGATTCATAACTATCTGGGGATACAGAGTGGGTTATGTCAGATTTGCCAGTTAATTGATTGCAAAGTTTTCTGGCCTAGGTTTTGCCATCCCATCCCCACCTTGGGTCATTCAGACTGTAGCCTTGCTGTATCAATGTCTTTTCTGGCATGCTTTTGAGTGTGGGAAAGTTTATAAGACAGAACAGAATCACAGTTCTTCCATCAAACCAGCATGTTTTTAGGCACTGTACATCTCTGGAATTGAGGGAAAATACCTGCTTACCCAGCCTTGGCATGAGGCTGAGGAGAAGGACTTTGTGCATCCTTGCATGTCTTGTTCATTTAGGGAGGGGAGCATGCTGTGTGAGCCCAAATACCTGAGATAAATCCCTTTTGATTTTCCTGAAGATTAAACAAGATCTTGATAGTGACACATTGCAATTCAAAATAAAATAAAATTTATTGGATTAGTTCCTTGCATTTGTTAACTTGTGAAATAAGTAGCATATTGAAGCTACCAGCAATGCAATAACTGCAGTTGCACATTACCAGTAATTCAGTCTGTGCTTGGAAGACATATATTCATAACCTGTTCAAACATGCTGGTTTAGTACGTGGTTGCTGCTTAGTTGTATATTTTTAGGCAATTGAGCAGTTAAATAATTCCCAGCTAACATCATAGCCCCAAATACCATTTACTGCAGCTGCACAAAGACTTTACTTATTTTCATCCATCATGGAGGTTTATTCACAATGTGAAAAATGTTACTTGTGTCGTATACAACTTGTAATACCCTGCTCACAGAATGAGCTGGGTAGCAGCACCAGGGGAGCTCTGTGCCATGATCCTTCTTGGTAGCTTAGCGGTCTGCTGGAGAACTCCATGATAGAATTACATTCTGGATGCTTGGCCTCTGATTCACCCCCTCAGAACAAATCTTTGCTGGAAGTGAAGCTTGGATCAGGCTCATGAAAGCTGATAGCGCATCAGAGTTCACCTACAATAGGGGTCTTATGTGGAGATGTGGCGGTTCCTTTTCTGAAGCTGTCCTTTTCTTTTATTAATGGGATTATATGCTCATATTCACTTATATATCTCAAAACCCTCAAACTATAATGACTTGGCATATGAAGAGTTCATAATTCAGTGTCTAATGTTCTTGTACGTAATTCAAAGCCTCTGCTACGTCTGACTTTGGAGCAAATGATAGGCCAAACCAAGCAACCCATTCTTTGCAGTAAAATGAGAGTGTACTAATTATTTATCAGTATCTTCCCCTTAATTTGGCTGAAGAAAGAGATGATTTCACAGCACAAAACAGAGCTGTGTAGGCAATAACCACCATTGTAGTTAAAAAGGTTCCACCCAGATGTAAGTGATAAGTCAGTTTTATATGACAACGAAGCAGTAAATGCATGAATAGACTCATGAAGTAGTGCATATATATATCTATATTTCCTCCTACTCACTGCCCCCTACAATGTTTGTCTTAAATCCAGCTTTCAGAATTTATTTAAAAATCCCACAGCATTTGTATGAGCAAGGACACATTTTCTTGGTCTCTTCTAGGGTTCTGTAGGGAGATTTCTGAAAATCAGAAGGTTTTTGAGGTGGGCTGGGTTATTCTCTCTGTGGATACTTAAAGCACAGCTGGAATAACAGATGTGTGGTATCCACACTGCAGCTCCTGTAGCCTCTGAGCACCTCATATCAAGTCCTGGGGCAGGGGATGAGTGCAAGGTGGTGCCTCAAAGGTGAAAGTGGATGGGGAAGGGACCTTCCAGGGGCACTGCTGTCCAGAAGCATCTCGAATTAGATGGTGTTTGGCCTGCTCCTGCACTAGATTATATCTGGATCAGGATGGAGATGGCTTCAGGGCATCTTACCTCCTTTCTCTGTCTTGCACAATTTCCCTTCTGCTTTGCTAAGCCTCAGCACAATAACCTTTGTCTTTCAAACTGATTATAATATACCACCAAATCCAGACAGTAATTGGGAAGGAAGGATTTAAATGTTTTGACACATTAAGTCTCTACCAAAATTGCTACCTCTAGACTTTCAGAGTGCAAGGCATGCACGACTTTTGAAGTGGGAGAGGACACGTGCATAAAAATCACTAAAGCACTAATGCTACAGATTTCTTTTTATAATTACAGCAGGATTTGTCTGACCATAATAATGTCTTTATCTAAGCTTGTTACCCTGGGCTGCCTTTATCACCAGAGAAAAAAAATAGGCACTTCTAGGGCACATATTTTCATTCTAAAATAGGTATCAAAATAGGTCACATGAATCATATCTTATAAAGCACTGCTATCTTGAATGCTGATTGTATTTAAACATTTTGGTTTAGCATTAGCACTATAACCTCCTTACGGTTCTCAAAGCTAGCAGTATTCTCTCTTCTGGAGTTGATATATACTCTCCTGTGATTTAAACTGTTCAAAGCACTTGTCTATAGCAAAACAGTGTTTTCAATGAGGCTGGAGCTACAGGTAACCTCAGTTAAGATGATTCAATTCCCGTTGTTTCCAGAAACCCTCATTAAGGGAAAATTATGTCGTCACATGAGGTGCAAATGAAACCAAACAATTTTTCAGCAAAGCCAAAATCATATAATCCTATAGTTGATCTTCAAGGTCCCTGCCAATACAAACCATTCTGTGATTCTGTGATAGTTGGTAATACATTATTTAGGGATGCATTTTAGAGATAGGGTGACTACACTTTGGTTTTTGGCAGACTTTTATGACCATAATATATTATTACAATGCATTGATTCTTTTTGCCACATGTAAGTACACTTAGTCCATGTCCCTGGAAGTTTACAAGTAGGCCTAAGAATAATTATACAATAAATGTTTGGTAATTAATGTGCCTACTCCAAAAATTGCATGTAAAAATTTGAAATCAAAGGAGTAATAACACTTAATTCTCTTCCAGTTAACCTGCCAGTTATTTGAATGAGTGCTAATTAGGTCTAAAAACCATAAGCACACTTATACAGTAATTATAATGTTGATTATGTTGTAATTACAGTTGCAACAGCATAATGAGATTTACTTGTTAACCATTTCAGTGCTTCATGGAGTGCACATGGAACAGCTGTGGGGAAATCCTGCAGAGCTTACCCAAAAAGCCATGGAGATGTTGGCTGCTACTGATCTGGATCTGTGTCAAATGCCTGGGGTCATGGGAGGGAGTTAGAGATCATCACAAAAGCACACAGCTAAGAGCATTTTCAGGAAAGGCAACTGTTTGATCATGCCAAAACCATACCCAAAAGGTCTCTCTGTCAGAAGGGGAAGATAGAATTGCTCGTGGCTGGCAGTGCAGGTGGCCAACAGCCTGTGAGCGAGCTGCGGTGGTCCCCAAACAGGAGCAGAGAGCAGTGGGGATGTAGTCCCCCCAGGCACTGATGGCAATGATGAGGAGATCCCACCGACCCCTTTGCCTTTGCATGCTCTTCCTTCCTGTGCCAGCACTCCCTTCCTCCATGCCTTTAAGCTGTGTCAGTCCTTTCTACAGAGTGCCACCTCTGGCTTAGGGTTGCTGTGAGTCACACAAGGAATGCAGGGTGAAGGAAGGGAGTATAGATGACAACAGTACATCAACAGCAGGCTGAGGCCCTTGAAAGTTTTCTTTCATACTCCACCCCATCATTCCTGTCCCCCTCTACAGCCACCACCCTGAGCACTGGGAAATGCTTATTGGACCCAAATAGTTTATTTTCCCAGGGCCCCGAAGCTCTTCATTCTCCTGTGTAACCCCATTCCTCTGCACCTGAACTCCTTCAAAAGTGGTGGCACCATGGGTGCTTTTCTCACCTATGAGTATTCACTTTTGGGTTCTGTACCACTTTGTATCACACATGGGGTTTTAGCCAAGGCAGAGCTCTGCTTTTCAGCACCCTCCTGGACCAATTCAACAGCTAATGACAGGGGGAGGAAATTAGGCTTTTTTCCCCCTTACCTGTCTTAGCAATAGCAGTATTAGCACTTTGAACAGCTACGAGCAAGACAAACACCCTTTAGAAAAGAAGGAAAAAACATCAGTGCTGCTTAAAGCAATGAAACCAGCCTGCTGCAGAACTTCCCTCTTCCCGTCACTGGTGCTCCCAGCTCCAGGGTAAGGGAGGGAACAACAGAAACTCTGAAAACGGGGAAGAGCAGAATTACGTGCTCGGAGCCTGATCATGCCGTAGGTACCAGGAGCTTGTCTCCTCCCCTGTGAGTTAACCCCACCCTCTTTTTTTATGCTCTGGGCTATTTTGGGCAGGCGGTGAGAACTGCAGCTCTGACAGATGAGATACTGTACCAGAGCACAGCAGCACTTGTTGCTCTGAAGAACTACACAGCCCTAACAGGGACTGCTGCTCCGCTGCCTGCCTTTTCTTATGTTTTTAATTATTTATTTATTAGCCACAAACTTGTTTTCTCCGCTGGTTTCGAGCCTTGTCCTTACAAATGATGTTTTAAGAGCTTTGTGAGAGCTGTTTGGAAGGGAAACCCACCTGCTGTGCAGTTGAAGCCTCCTTTTGCCACTTGGTAGTGGGACATCAGCCGGTAGCCTTGGGGGTGAAAAATGACAGACTCTCTTGCTGCTAATGGGGAAGGAAAGGACCCTGAAATTGAGCTCTTTGTGAAGGTAAGTTGCGCTGTGAATTGGACACTGGTGTGACTCTCAGATCAGCTCGGCTTCTACTGAATAATCAAACTTTAATTCTCTGGCGCTGAGTGGAAGCGGTGCTTTGACAGCCTGTTATCTCTTGCACACACGTTCGTACTGCTTTCTCCTTCATGACATTAGAATTAGGTAATGTGGAGGGAGAGCCAGAGTTCCTGTGTTTTATTGTTATTTCTCCCCTCGTGAGTTTGTCCTGTTATTCTTAGCCTGCTGCCTGCAGTGTGCTGTGTCCTAACTTTAGGCTTTTTAGTCTAGCCCCTAAGAATCCTGACTTCCTTCTCTGGTTTTGGGAAGAAAGCAAGAAGAGCTGAGGGGTACCATGGTTTGGTACGGCAGCAGACGCTGTCAGGTCTGAAACACCAGTGGATCATAAACCAAAAAAGATTGAGATAAACTGGCCGTATTCTGATAATTTCCTGCGATACTTTTTTTGTTTATTTGTTTGGTTTTTTTTTTCCCCTAAAAAAAAAGAACCCAGATTTCACTCTCACTTTCCTCAGCCTGAAGCTCATGCTGATTTTATACAAGGGTAACTGAGAACAGGAACTGATATAATGAAAATATAGAAAAATAAGTGCATCTGTCACATGGTAAGATTTCAGAATGTCTCAAATTGGGTACATCTGTTAGCCTTGGGCTAATAAAAATCTTGCCATTAAAATCATATGTTCAAACATATTACATATGCCACCTTATTAATAGCAAACTTCATGCAAACTCTGTCCCAATGAAGAGCTCAGATTTTTTGATGTTCAGAGCATGTTTCAAAGGCTTTATGTACATAGCCTGAAAATCCACTATGGGCATATACCATGCAGATATCTGGTTCCTCAGAGCCTAAACCATCCCTGTAAATCAATATGATTATTATTAATATACAGGAGTTACATCAGACCCTTTGTAAACAAAGTACTGAATGATTGGGAAAGCAAATTCCAGCCTGTCCCTTCTGTCAAGTTGAGGGTATGTAATTGCTTTGTACTCCCTGATAGATATTTTGGGCTGTAAGTTGAAATGTTGGCCACATCCATGATGTGTATACATGGCCTCTTCACGCATCTTCCAAAACCAGTCAGTTCAGTGCAGCCGTTCTGACAGAGCCAGCATCAAGGTCTTTTTCCCTAACAAATGGATTTTACAAGAATTTCTGGTTCATAAATGCCCAGTAGATCATTTGTGTGTTAAAATGGGCCAGGATGGGTCCATATACCCAGACAATTTGACCCCTACAAGCTATTTCTACCAGAGTGAGTTTAATAGAGATGTTTGTGGGCTGAAAAATAGGTTAGTAGGATTGTTTGGCACTCTGTTTTCACAAATATATTCTGGAATGAAAGCGTTTAGCTACTGATTCATTTTAGTGCCCGCACTATTTTACTGAGGCTGATACGGGTGTTTGTGATATATGGTGCTTTGACTGCATCAGCTGTGAAAGTGAAGGTCATTGCTCAGATTCATAGCATGAAATTCTGGGTCCATAAGGTGCTGGAAAAAAATTGCACTGCATTCAATTGAGGCATGCCATCACCTGAAGATTTATAACTCCAGAAAGAACATTTTTAGTAATGTGACTTCCTGCATAATGTATGTCACAGAATTGCGTAACGACTCACATAAAACTCGGAATTTGCAGAGCTGGAGCAAAAGAATTAATTGGTATCTTCCTGCAGACTTTCCACTTAGGTTGAAAAATTGCAATTCTTGATGTTTTGGAAAGGTGCCATTAATTTAATTAGAAGTCTAAAAGTTGTATAATGTAACCATAGTGTGTAAGTTACACAGCTCAGAAGCTGGAAAATGAAAAAGAGAAGAACATCCAGCAAGAGATGAGAAAATTGCTGAAAAATAGGAGCATGTAAGAGAAACAGGATCAGGAAGTTTCTTCTGGAGCATGAACTTTCTCTGCTCCCATGAGACCCCACCTGCAGTACTGTGTTCAGCTCTGGGCCCCCCAAGACAATAGAGACATGGACCTGTCAGAGTCCAGAGGAGGCCACGAAGATGCTCAGAGGGCTGTAGCACCTCTGTTATGTAGACAGGCTGAGAGTGCTGGGCTTGTCCAGCCTGGAGAAGAGAAGGCTCTGGGGAGACCTTTGAGCAGATTCCAGTGCCTAAAGGGGCTATAAGAAATCTGGAGGTGGGCTTTTGACAGAGCCTGTAGGGACAGGCCAAGGGGGAATGGCTTTAAACTGACAGAGGGGAGACTGAGGGGAGATCTAAGGCAGAAGTTCTTCCTTGTGAGGGTGCTGAGGCCCTGGCACAGGTTGCCCAGAGAAACTGTGTTTGCCCCGTCCCTGGCAGTGTTCAAGGCCAGGTTGGATAGGGCTTGGAGCGACCTGGTCTGGTGGAAGGTGTCCCTGCTCATGGCAGGGGATTGGAACTGAATGAGCTTGGTGGTCCCTGACAACCCAAACCATTCTATGGTTCCATGATATCACTAAGAGGAGATAAACTCCTACAAAGGAGAAGGCACTTTGTTTTTTGCTGGAAAGAACTGAAAAGTGACAGTTTCTCTATGAGTAGAAGATATGGGGACAAGTGACAGATTTAAATATACTGGACCACACTTGAGGCCAGTTCAAATAGCAGGAGATGTTGGGGCCAATGAGCATTTCATCACTTGATTTTTGTGGTGCTAATACTTTGCTCAAGGAGAAGAGTTCTGTCCTCCACCTTTGAATGAGCACACAGCCAGAAAATGCAGAGATCATTGAGAAAATGTAGGACAGGAGATGTGGCCTGGAGGAAACTGTATCTTCTGCAAGCACAAATAAACCAGAAAGGGCTGTTTTTCATCTGCCGTAGAGTCTCTAATAAAAGCAGTTTTTGTCTCAGGTTAAAAAGAGAAAGGTGTTACACAATTGCTCTATTTTGCTTTTCTGTTTAACCTTAAAAAGACAAGTAGAGAGGTGATTATAAATGGGAGAGCTGCGATGTAACCCAATGCAGCTTAACTGAGCTGTGCAGGTAGGCTGGGCATCACCAGGACGCAGCTGAGCTGCTCTGGCACAGGCAGGTTAAGCAGTTATCACACCTTGTTATCATCCCCATTGATTTTACTCTTACTCTAGCAGTGCCCTAACCTGGATCTATGAGGTCATTTTATGAACAAGTGTTTGTTCTTGCAAGAGGTGCTTGATTGAGAGTAAACCTCCCAAATCTGGGGAAGGACGCAAGCATACTGATGGTGAGAACGGGCAAAGGTGAGGTCTGCCAGGGAGATGGTGCCCCCTTAATCAGATCTGCAGTTTGTGTGAGCAGGCCTTATGTGAACACCGAAACTCTCCAGCTCCTATTCCCCCTCTAAACTTGTTTGACAAGGAATTGGGAGAGGCTGCCACAGGAAAAGGCTTGCTGTGTGGTAGCGCGAAACGCTGGCGGCAGCAGCCTTGGAGAGGTGAGCATTGGGAGGTAGCGCTGGTTCAGTGCTTAACCTGGCTTGTTGTAACTCAGGTTGATTTTAATTAACCTGGAGCAAAGTGCGTCTGTATAAATGACACCCTGTTGGAAGGTATATTCAGTTTTTCCTGGCAATCTCACACCTGTATACTTGAATGTAGCGGCTGCACTGAAATGGAGCTCTTTTTACATGCAGTAATTCAGACTATTAAAATCCATATGCGAGGATCACAGAATAAGTGGGTCAGTCAGACAGCCTGGCTGTACAGGGCACAGCACTCATCCTGCTGATTTATCGTGCTCCATCAAAAGCCCAGGGGTCACTGCTCTTAGGAGGGTGTAGCTGCCCTTCTCCTCACCCTTGGGCACAGTTATCCCAGAGATTATTCCAGTGAGATGCAGGACTTCTACGCAGTCTGGGATTTCTTTCTGTGCATTTTCTGGGTTTTTCAAAGAAGTTGTGTCTGCCAAAAGGTGATTTCAGGCTAACCCTGGTTTGGATTTTGGTGAACTGCTGCAATGTGTCCTTGAAGGTAGATATAAATACAAACATTACTCCTGGTAACAGCCCATAACCCCTGGTTGGTGCAAACAGTCATTCATTCCCTGCTATTAAGGCTCTTGTGGTTTTAATGTATGAGTTTCTCTGATAAGAACACTCATTTCAGTTTCAGAATTTCAGGGTTATGAAAACAAATAATGACTTTACAAACTGGGAGAGAGAACTTGACAGGAGCCTTTTAACCTGTTGCATTGGGTTTGAGTGACGAGGGTTTGGTAGCAGGGGGCTACAGGGGTGGCTTCTGTGAGAAGCTGCTGGAAGCTTCCCCCACATCTGACAGAGCCAGTGCCAGCTGGCTCCAAGGTGGACCCGCTACTGGCCAAGGCTGAGCCCATCGGCAACAGTGGCAGCACCTCTGGGATAACGTATTTAAGAAAGGGAGAAGGAGCAGTTGCAGCAAGAGAAAGGAGTGAGGATGTGTGAGAGCACGATCTCTGCAGGCACCAAGATCAGTGTGGAAGGAAGGGAGTAGGTGCTGCAGGCTCAGGAGCAGAAATTCCCCTGCAGCCCATGGTGATGGAGGCTGTGGGCCACGCTCCTGCAGCACATGGAGGTCCATGGTGGAGTGGATCTCCACTTGCAGCCCATGGAAGACCCCACACTGGAGCAGGGGGATACCCAAAGGAGTCTGTGACCCTGTGAGCAGCCTGCAACTGGAGCAGGCTCCTGGCAGGACCTGTGGTCCTATGGAGAGAGTAGCCCACAATGGAGCAGGTTTGCTGCAGGACTTGTGACCCTGTGAAGCACCCACACTGGAGCATCCTGTTCCTGAAGGGCTGCACTCCATGGAAGGGACCCATGCTGGGGCAGTTCATGAAGAACTACAGCCCATGGGAAGGACTCATGTTGGAAAAGTTCATGGAAGACTGTCTGCTGTGGAGGGGAGCCCACAGCTGGAGCAGAAGAAGAGTGTGAAGAGTTCTCCCCTGAGGAGGAAGTGGAAGCAGGGACAATGTGTGATGAACTGACCACAACCCCTGTTCCCTGTTCCCCTGTGCTGCTTGAGGGGAGGAGGTAGAGAATTTAGGAGTGAAGTTGATCCTGGGAAGAAGGGAGGAGCTGGGAAAAAGGTGTTTCTAAGATTTAGTTTTTCATTACCCTGCTCTGATTTGATTGGTAATAAATTAAACAGATTTCCCAAGTCTGTTTTGCCCATTATGGTAACTGATGAAGGTTCTCTCCCAGCCCTTATCTCAACCCATGAGCCTTTCACAGCATTTTCTCTCTCATGTCCAGCTGAGGAGGGCAGTGATGGAGTAGCTTTGGTGGACGCCTAGTGTTGAGCCAAGGGTCAGCTCACCACACCAGTTGTAATAATACAGTTTCTGTAGTTTATTTGCTTCATAGACTGCCCTTGAGAAGAGCAGAAATCACAATCAGATCTGGAAGCCACAAATTGAATTTCTATTTCTTGAGAAATCTGGGTATTTCACTGGGTGCTATGAACTCAACTCTTGGCTTCCATGCAAAATCATTCCTACATTCAGCAAAATGTTCTAGGTAAAGAGGAAATACTAAAGAGAGGAAAGCACAAAGAAGAATAACGATACTGACACATCTGGTTCAACCTGTCTGGTGCTCAAAGACCAGCAATAGCATATTTTTGGATGCTTGGTCATGAGGTTGGCCAAGCCTTTCATGCTTTGAGGGGGACATAGCCACCCTATAGTGTAAATGTGTACAGTCTCTGGCACTTCTCAGCTGCCACCCTGAATGGTGTGGGCACAGGGGTTATTATAAACCTTGCATTTTTCATCTCTTCAGAAGCTATCAAGCAGGGGTGGGTACCATGGTTCGTGTCTCTTATTTTGATGAGGCAATGTATGATCAGCAACCAAAGTATCTAGTGCACTGGCTTTCCTCATTGGTACAGAGCTTACCTAATTTACAAGGTTTACTGATAGTCTGGAGGAAAATAGCTTTACTGGGTTTTATAACATTTATAAAAATGTTTCATAAGCTCCATGCAGAGGGCTCAGGTGTTTCAGTATAATTCTGGCTCAGTTCCTATCTTGCTTAGGTGATTTCAGATCATGACTGACTGGGTTGAGGCTCATAGAGGCTTCGTATATCTATAATGAGCATGAGAAGAGAGTCAGGCTTCCTAAAATTGAAACACAAATTAATAGAGATTCACAATAACAACTCCACTGCAGACACAGATAAATCAGGGAAATGCTCCCTGGACTGATAGCTGCTTCTCTGGTCTTTTAAGTAAGCATTTTCAATAAAATAATAATCAAGGGGAAAGTGCCCATCCTGGTCATATCTAATTTTGATTTTATATTATATAGTTAGAGAAAGTATTTCAATAAATTAACAAATAGCTGCCTAGCAAATGTTTTAAAATCTTAAATTGCTTATTTTAACTTGTGATAAGGAAAAACAATAACGAAGCTTTAGCCTGAATTATACGGCCCAGAGTCTGTGTGTCTCTGTGTGTGTTTTCTCTCTGAGTGTTTGCAGATCTTGTTTTGCATCAAGAGAATTGCCTCGTTGGTGGGAATGTTAGAGATGGGCAGTGAATAGTTTAAGCAGGCCAAATTTATAAAATGGCTTGCAGGGATATATTCACTATCCCTGGCACCTTGAACCCCGTCTGGAAGAGTTTTAGGATTGCTTGGGAAACCGGATCTCAAGTCAAGAAGGGATTTTCAGCTGTCTCCTAAGTTCATGATTTTATCATTAGTTTATGGCTAAAGGTGAATGACAGCCTTACGTGCCACAGTTCGTTTTATTTCTTCATATAAATATCTGTGACTGCTTGCTTTTTGTTGAACTTGATAGCATCAGTATCAATGTTAATTGTGATCAAAACATCTGATTAAAATAAAGCACATTCAAATACTTTGTTGAATATCTATAACTTCATTTCTTTAAATGCCTTTAGAAATTGGATCCCTAATTCAAATGGATTAGACTTCAGAAACATTCAGGATGGGTTATATCCCATGGCCATAAAAGCCAGTCAGGTTTGTAGTGCTGAGTTCAGAGGCAGCAGTTAGGTCAGTTTAAGTTCCAGAGGGACCTTGACATGCTTGTGAGGTGGGCTGATGCCAACCTGATGAAGTTTAACCATGCCAAGTGCAAGGTCCTACACCTGGATCAGAGCAATCCCAGGCACAGCTCCAGGTTGGGCAGGGAAGAGATTCAGAGCAGCCCTGAGGAGAAGGACTTGGGGGTGTTGGTCGATGAGAAAATGAACATGAGCCAGCTGCAGTGTGCACTTGCAGCCCAGAAAGCATAACTGTATCCTGGGCTGCATCAAAAGGAGCATGACCAGCAGGTCGAGGGAGGTGATCCTGCCCCTCTACTCTGCTCTTGTGAGACCTCACTTGGAGTATTGTGTGCAGTTCTGCTGTCCTCAACATAAGAAGGACATGGAACTGTTGGAACAAGTCCAGAGGAGGGCCACGAGGATGATGAGTGGACTGGAGCACCTGCCTTATGAAGATAGGATGAGAAAGTTGGGGCCGTTCAGCCTGGAGAAGAGAAGGACTGTGTGGAGATCTCAGAGCAGCCTTCCAGTATCTGAAGGGGGCCTATAGCGATGCTGAGGAGGGAGTCTTCATTAGGGACTGTAGTGATAGGACAAGGGGTTGTGGGTTCAAACTTAAACAGGGGAAGTTTAGATTGGATATGAGGAAGAAGTTCTTTACTGTGAGGGTGGTGAGGCACTGGAATGGGTTGCCCAGGGAATCTGTGAATGCTCCATTCGCTGGCGGTGTTCAAGGCCAGGTTGGACAGAGCCTTGGGTGACATGGTTTAGTGTGAGCTGTCCCTGCCCATGGCAGGGGGGTTGGAACTAGACGATCTTAAAGTCCTTTCCAACCCTAACTATTTTATGATTCTATGATTCTAAGTGTATTTGAGATCTTGTTTAAATGCCACCTACTAACTCCTTCCTCTGTTACAGCTTTTCTGAGCCTGATAGTCAAACCAGGTAAATACAGTGTTTTTATTCTACTATGAGAAACTGGGGATATTCATAATTCTGATTGTGTCTATTTAGAAAAAAACACCAGGATGCTTTTGGTGCTCTATGTTTAGCTGCAGATTGCTCTTTCTCCATCTCTGGTAGCACATAACTCATCAGGCTCACAGGTTGTTGTGTCATGGCTCAGTGATGACAGTGAAGCTCCAGTAAGTGTCCCCAGGAAACTTTTATTGGCAATATATGGCTCTGCTGTGGCTATTCCCGAACAGCAAATGTCACAGAGATCATTTGACATAACATCCCAAAAATACTCAGGGATCCTTTCCAAAGAGCCAGTAGGAAGTACATCTGCCTGTGCTCCAGAGTGCAATGTTGGTATCAGTTCACCTGGCTATGTCAAATATATCTTGATGGAAGGCTGTGTAAGGATTGTTTCAGAGAGCATATTGATCATTATGGCAACAATATTATTTCTTGTATAACCCATAATTCCTCAAAATCTGGCAGATACCAGCAAAATAACCCCAGCAGTGCTGCAAAGAGGTAGCATCAGCATTAACATTTAAATTTTTCAGATAGAAGGATTTTCAAACTACTCTTGTTTTAACAAACAGATGTTAAACGCCTGTGAGTCTGAGTGTCGGTTTTATACATGAATAACAGAAGGATTCAAGTATCCTTTTTATTTTAGCAAAGGCTGACTCAAAGTCGTAGGGACAATCGGTTGGAATAAGGAAGGGTTTGGATTTGTGCTGAATTCACTACTTATCCTGGTATTCAAATTTATAAATCTTATGTGAACTAGGAAATCAGAGCAGGTACCAACAGCGCTATAGTAGGTACTTTGAAAATAGGTCAAAGTGGTTTGTTTGACACAGTAAAATTTAATATGGGCAAAATCCCAAATAGTTCCTTATTCCCTTTCCTTCCTTGGCTTCTCCATTTGTTTCTACTTGTGTATTGCTGACACACAGTAAAACTCATCTAGATGCAATAACAGTGATATCTATTTACATCTGGAGCTATGAGTTAAAAAAGTCTGAGATTTTTGTAAGCCTAATGAGTTTAATCAGCATCATGTATTCCTGGAATGATTTTTTATATTAGGCTTAAGCGTTGGAAATTATTACAGTGGAATAGAAGTAATTCAAAATGTATTCAGATCCAAAGCCAGGAATTTTATCTAATGATACCTAAGGGTAGAACTTTCTGTACCTGACTGCATTTACAGCATGTCATTGCTGTTTGCTACACAACTTGATTACAAGTTCACACATAAATGTAGAACGAGGTCCATAGGATGTTTTCTCTGACTCTGATTCTTTGTAAATTAGTATTATTCTGTCCCTCTCAATAATAATTTCAAAACTTATCTTTTAGAGTGTTTAATATTTTAGATGTATCCTTTTACACGTATCCTTTTTAATGGTGATGTTCACTGGCTGAAGTGGATCTTCCATGATACACCACAGATTCCTTTTTGCTTCAGTGACTCTGGTGCACCAGAGAAATTGCATAAGGAGATGTGCTCAGAAAAGAGTTCAGGACATGCAGCACCCGAGATACAGTTCTGTAACACACCATAGCATTTTTGCTGTGTTTTGCCATCTTAAATTTGCCCCAGTGTTGTCAAAATCTGAATCAACATTTTTTGGACTTCTGTTCTACGAACAAGTCAGTGTTTCAGCACTTTATCTTAATACGAAGCCACAGCAACAGCTCCCACCTTTAAAAACTCTGTTTCTAATTACTTTTTCTTCAGCTCTAATCAAACTATAAGAAGGTCCTGCCATGCAAATTTTGCAAGGTGTTAAGCTCTGTAATATTAGTAGGTTTTTACCTATGTTCTTGCAAGACTTCTATTTACTTGTTTGCTTTTCTGCTTCCTTCAGCAAGCCAAGGCAAGTTATTCAGGCTGTCCTTGATAAAATGCTGATAACCAGTCCTCCACCAGAGGTGGATACATTGTGGGAGCAGGGAACATTCTTCACTCTTATCCCAGTATGGAATACTGAACACCACTTAAAATAGAAGAGGAGTATATGATGGGCTCAGGTCTCCAATATAGAGCTGTCTTCTGGCAAAGCATATTGAAAATCTCAATTTCCGGGACATAAAATTAATCAAACAGAGGAAATAGGGCATTTTCTCTCAGGTAGAGGCCATTGGGTTCTTCATTTATTATCTGAACGTGAGCTAGCTCTAGTGCAGAGTTTGTGGAGCTGTGCTAGCCCCGCACTGTGCCCAGATAGGTAGTGGTGCAGTGGGGAGATCAGTTTGAGCTAATTGAAATGTATTTCAGGAAGCTTGTGTTGTAATAACCTATTAATGCCTCAGAAGGACAGCGGGAGCTGAACCTATCCCTTCTGTTGCTACTTTGGCACAAATGACATTGTATGACGTTGTATTAAGGATGAAGTTGCTCGTATTAAGAATGAAGTTGCTCAGATAATTTGCTCTTCAAAATCCTCATTCTTGATAGTCATTAATTTTGTGTGCAGAACAGAAGACAGGAACACGTGGCATTCACCTGTACATGCTTGAATTAATATAACAAGAATTTCCAAGCCTAATATTCAAGGCCAGAGCTGACTTTCCTTTGCTTTAATCTGACTTAATGGTTTGCCCTATATGACCACCCTGGTCCTATGCTCCATCCTTTAGGCATAGCTCTTTTGTCTTCTATTTTTTACTTAGCACTTAGCACAACTGATTCAGTGTTCATGTGCCACACCTGCTTAGTAATTCACAGTAAATATTCCAATAATAAATACACAAATTATGCCAGTCACAACCATGCTTTCTTGTTTTTTTTCCTTTCCTGTTAGTAGGGAGGGTCAAGGTTTAGATTACCTTCTGGCTGGCTATTTTAAGTGCACATGCGTCTAATGTGTGTTTTAATATTGGAAAATATGTAGAGAAGTATAGTTTTAAGGCTTAAAAAATCCTTAAGGCAGTCGTTCTCATTGAAGTAAAAGACCAAATGTCACTGACTGCAATATTAAATGTATCTGTAGGGGGCTTTTTAATATAGTGATAACAAATATAACAAGACATTAATAGTTAGTTAAGGTCAGATAGAGTCAACTTTGAAATAAGCTTAAATAGCTTATTTCTGTAAATAAACTGTAAAGGTGACTAACCATTGGAATGAACCAGCAAAGAAGTCATGCCCTTTCTTCTTCTAGTTCAGATCAAGACTAGATATGCTGTAATGAAACACACATAGTTAAATC
This sequence comes from Myiopsitta monachus, assembly GCA_017639245.1. Lineage (NCBI taxonomy): Eukaryota > Metazoa > Chordata > Aves > Psittaciformes > Psittacidae > Myiopsitta > Myiopsitta monachus. Next base: position 19,166,245 of record CM029922.1, on the reverse strand, counting down.
CAATGAAGGAATAAACAAGCCATAAAATCTACAAACCAGGAAGGCATTGCAATAGAGGATATCTTGTCAAACCAGAATGGGGCTTGGTTTAAGCGCAGAATTAATCTTTGATTTCCGTGTCTCTGAAAGATAGCACAAATTTGGTGGAAGCCAATCTGATAGAAATGATGTTCAGAGGCTGCTTGCATGTCTTACAATATCTCTTGGTGTCCTGGGTGTGATGGTGGGATATGATTAGTTCAGGTCATGGTTAAATATGTGATTGCTTATCTTTGTCTGGATATGCAAGGGCCAGACTTCAGAAGGGCCTCCAAAAGTTGAGGAGATGCTGGCTTGGCCAGTGCTCTGAATGCCGTGTCAATATAGGTCAGACCTTGAGGCTGAGATGAAGGAAGAGCTAGACTGGGAGATAAGAGAGCTGAATTCCCTTTGTCTGTCATTGCCTAAGTCATGGCACATCCTTGTGCTTTGGCTTAATTTCCTATGAAAAATTTGCACCGACATTCATGTTCATATCCATGTAGCCCCATAGCTTCTCCAGCTCAAATTGCCTTCCTTCTTTTCTCTTTACATAGAGAAATGACTGTAAAAGCTACTCAAGCATCATGGTTTAACTCCTCACAAAATACTGAATTAATCCTCAGGTCAGGCAGGTGCTTCTCTAGATCAGTTTCCAAGCTTATCCTCCCCATGACATTTTAACACCCAAATAAACATCCTGAACCTCGCCACGCATTGCACATAGCTATTGTTGTTTGGGTGTACCTGTGTATTGTCCAAAACAAGTGGAAATCAGATAAACCAGCCCTGATGGATCACTATTGTTGCTGGTGTTTTTCTAGATTGTGATTCAATTTGTGTGGGTCAACAGGCACGTTGTGTTACTGCTTTCCTTTTGCTTTTAGCTGCTGAATGGACTAGCTTCAAACAGATACTAATGCATATCATGGGAGGAAATTAGTTTCTTTCACTGCCCTGTGTTTTGTGATGAGCCATTGCTGCTGATTCACTGTGCAACTGGAGACCTGTTTCATTCATTTATTTTATTTATAGCATTTTTTAAAAAGCTCTTCCCGGATGATGAGGGGTTGAATCATGGAATATTCTTGCAGGTTACAGCATGCCTCAGAGTGGCCATTCTAGTTGTTTTTCTGTCCCCAGTTCTTTTACCTGTTCAGGACATGCCAAGAGGACCCAGCTTTTCAAAACCCATCATTATTAAGCCATGTTTTCAGACTTCCACTGGCATTTGGGTAATTTTATTTTACTTTTATTCTCTGACTGTTGCCTCACCCATGCAGCTTGACAAGGAATAGTCTTTTTGCCTTGATTTACTGAGTCGCCCTTCCTTGTACTGAGGTGCTCTTCAAATTTTTGGGTTTGTTTTCTTTTTAAAGTCAATGTATTTGAGTCCCCCCATAAAGCTCTAGATCCAGTTCTACAGCTGGGTCTTGTTTCAGGTTCAAAAATTATCTGTTGCTTCCTCTGCATTAAACGCTCACCCTACCCCAAGATAGAGCCATGGGGATTTCCTCAGAGTGTCTGAATGTAATCTTTTGGGCTTTACTTCATCGCTAAGTAGATATTTCTTTAAATACGCCGTAAGTCTTCACATCATTTAGCCTGTACTAAAGGCAGATGAACATGCATGCAGGAAGACTTGTTTCAGATTGGGAAGTATTATCTGCCCATCCTGGTATGCTGAAACCAGCAGGCCTACGGTATGTTTGTATAGGTGCACCTCATTGTCTCAGTGGCCTGAGCATAATCTTTGCCTTATGGCCTGATGGTTCGATGTTTATCTCAAAAGAGATTATTCTACAATAATAATAACAACAACATCAACAATAATAATAGCAGCAATAATAATTTTTAAAGGTGCTGATTGTGGACAGCCACTCAGTTCTAGCCTTGGAGAGCTTGGGAAGTCTGTGACCAGGAAGGGAAATTAAAGGAAGCACAGTCTCACTCCCCTGACAAAGAGAGAAACCTTGAAACTTTAATTTTCCAGGGGAAGGAAATGCCTCCTTCCCTCAACCTTGGCTACTCCTCTCAGCTTCATCTGCACATGTGGCAACACCTTGCTGTAGCTCCCATGGGCAAGAAGGGATTTTTCAGAATCAGCCCCTGAACATCGATTCCACTCTGGGCACTGAGGATTATTTAAAAAAAAAAAATTAAAAAAAAATGAATGAGTTAAATATCTAATTAATTTTAAATTATTTATTTAAATATTGACTTAACATTTATGTAAAGCCATATCCAGGATCTTTGAGAATGAGTGGAGTTAGTAGCAATCACATTGCACCATGCTGTCAGAAAGAGGGTTATTGTACTGACTGATGCTTAGCTCTTCATTGGACATGTGAATTTATAGGATTTCTACATGTATTTGTTATTCTTCAAGAACCACCTGTGTGCTTGGCATTTCACAATAATAGAAAAAGTCCTCAATTTCAGAGAGAACTGTAAGTAAACGTGAAAATAATACCTAATTCTTCAGAGCTGAGTCGGGTACTTTAAGGAATTTGGCCTAGCTGTACACAAATGTACATAAAATGTTCAGATATTCTCTTGCCAAATGCTAGCTTCTCAATTACTTCATTAACCTGGACGTACTGATAAGCTTTCCTTGGCGGGTGCTCGGCGGCGTATGGAGTTCAAATGGCATTTTGCAGATTGCAGTTGTTCAGGCTAACAGCTCTCTGACAGCCTGCAAATGGAAACTGCTCCCTTCTCTGAGCAGGAGCGCAGGATAGAACAAAATCCTGCCAGAGAAACTTCTTAAATGAAGCAGGGTGAGAATTAGCCCTTCTCCAGAGATGATGTTTAGGCCTAACGACCTGTCTAAGAGCACCAGAAGGTGGTAAGGTGTGAATTATAATTGATTAACCATGCTGGGAAATAGATTGACCATGTCCCTTAACAGATAGCGCAACAAACAGTAAATATAAAAAAACCCTGTAAATATAAAATAATTTATATAAAAATTTAATCTGTAAATAAAAAAAGTATAGAAATGGTGATGACGACTAGCAAGATTTTAGATTGATAGCATAAAATCTCTTTCTAATCCATCCAGAATCTAGGTCTGAAGCACAAGCATGGCATAGGAAGTACAATGTGTTCTTATCACAGCACAAAATCCAGCTCTATCAGCCCAAACCTGAGTGTTCAGATTAAACTGTATTTAAAGATTTTAGTGACCATTAAGCAAACGTTTTCCTGTAGAACAAACAAGACCAAGAAGGTTCAGATGATATTTTGTGTCTACTTTGCTAAGCCTGAGGGAGGCAAAGCTGTGAGAAAGAACTTGTTTTTGAGAGTGCCAAACAGTGATTAGTGTTGTAGATCATGAAAGGGTCATGAAGCCAGAGGAAAGCAGAATAAAGATTTGACTTAGATTAAATTAGACATTAGGAAGAAATTCTTCCCTGTGAGGGTGGTGAGGCGCTGGAACAGGTTTCCGAGAGAAGCTGCGGCTGCCCCATCTCTATCAGTGTTCAGTGCCAGGTTGGACAGGGCTTGGAGCCACCGGCTCTAGTGGAAGGTGTCCCTGCCTGTGGCAGGGGTTTGAAACCGCATGAGCTTTAAGGTCCCTTCCAACCCAAGCCGTCCTATGATTCTATGATTCTATCACTTACAGAGTTTGGCTGAAGACTGTCTTTGGAGGAGGGAAATGTGGCATCTTCTTATGAACATGATAATAACTGGGTGAAGGGATTTACGGGTCATAGAATCATAGAATCATAGAATAGTTAGGGTTGGAAAGGACCTTAATATCACCTAGTTCCAACACCCCTGCCATGGGCAGGGACACTGGCCACTGAACCGTGCCACCCAAGGCTCTGTCCAACCTGGCCTTGAACACCGCCAGCGAAGGAGCATTCACAGCTTCCCTGGGCAACCCATTCCAGTGCCTCACCACCCTTACAGGAAAGAATTTCTTCCTCATATCCAATCTAAACTTCCCCTGTTTGAGTTAGAACCCATTCCCCCTTGTCCTCTCACTACAGTCCCTAATGAAGAGTCCATCCCCAGCATCCCTATAGGCCCCCTTCAGAAACTGCAAGGCTGCTATGAGGTCTCCACGCAGCCTTCTCTTCTCCAGGCTGAACAGCCCCAACTTTCTCATCCTATCTTCATACGGGAGATGCTCCAGTCCCCTGATCATCCTCGTGGCCCTCCTCTGGACTTGTTCCAACAGTTCCATGTCCTTTTTATGTTGTGGACACCAGAACTGTCATTATCTCTGTGTCACACTCCATTTCCATGATATCAAATGGGATTTGTTTAATTTTAATAGTGCAGCTGGGTGGCAATGTCAGAAATAGAGCGGGCAGTCAGGGGAAGGGACAGGAGATTTCAGTGTTGCCATCACTGACGCCAGTAAACAGAATGTGTGGCTGAAAGATGAGGGGCAAAAAATGAAACAAAATTAAGAAAGGGATTTTATTTTTGAAATGTAAAGTGAGTGAGCAAGAAAAATTTGTGGAGAAAGTCAGTGATTGCTTCTGAGACATGTATGATAGGAAAGAACAGGATGGAGAAGAGTTTTACTGTATGATCATGCTGGGATCACTGCTGGGCTTCTGGGAGAGTGGTCCACTTGGAGCATGAGAGAGGGACTTAGGAATGATAAGAACAAAACAAGATGATACTGGGAATAGACAGCATGGTCAACTATGCCAGGAGATAAAGGACAGTAACAGGTGAAGAGATACTAGGGAAATTGCAATGGCATAATGAGGTAAGATTTTGTATAAAAGAAATAAAATTAAGAATTGTCTTTATAAATAGCATTGAATTAAACTTAAGCTTTTTTATGCTAATAACAGGATAAAATTAAATTAAAGGAAATTCAGTCTAAACATGAAGTTAAAATTTGTTTTGAGAAAGTTGTGAAAACTGTTTCCCACAGGAAGTTTGTAGAGCAGCATCACTGGAGCACTTCAAACTGTATAAGCAGCACTCAAGCAGTATAGACAAAGAGATTTAAGAAATCATCCTGCACTGAGACAGTGAGTAGACAAGAAATGTGATCCTAACTCCACTCACTGACCCAACTATTTTAATATTTGCATCTATCGTACATTAGTTTCAGAAGTCTGTACCTAAAAATACTTGTGAATTGTATTCCTACCTGTACACACACTTATTCAGAAATCCGCAGTAGCTTTTGGAAAACATCACAGTTAGTTGTTTTTCCTGAGCATTTGATACTTGAAAATGCAGCTTGTTTTGCTTTTAGATGAGTCACATGGAATGTTTGCTTGCTGTGTGTTTGTCTTAGACTCTTGTTTTTGTTGCAGGTATTTACGTCTACAGACTCAGAACTTGTACTTTGTTTCTTGTTTAAGAAGACATCCAGAGAGATTCACATTCCCCTCCTTTGTAGAAGGCTATCAGAAAAGACTACCTTGACACCCCTTTAATGCCTAAATTTGACTCTATGTCTGTGTAAATGACCAGGCAAACAAATACAGCAGTTTAGGCAAATAAGAAAATAGTAAAGGTGAAAAAATATCACCTGAACAGTAAACTCTGTACTGATTTCTCTGTGAGTGTATGGGAACTATGAAAATCATTTATATTGCATTTGTATTCTTATGGCAGTAAGATTTGGTCCAAATGCTGGAAGCACTGCATTGATAAATGATGGGTTTACTGAAGCTATTGTGGGTTGCTTTGGGAAGTCATAGCAAGATGTAAACATCAACCCAAAGACCAGCCTGAGCCTGCAGTGTGCTGCTTTCTTGCAGTGCAACTTGATCTGCTTTCAGTGAAAGTCATGAACAGTCACTGGGGCAAGCTTCTCTCATATCCTCTGCAGCTCAGTGAACTTTGGAAATGCAAAAGGAGATACAAAGACCGAGTCCTGCCCACTGCAGGATAGCACCTGAGTTACTGATTGCTCTTTCATCCCTTTTAAAGTCACCTATGAACAGTACTTTTATGATGTTAAATAAGATCTAAAATGAGATCATCAAAGGCAGATTATGGCCTGCACTGGGGGTGGTTGATGTGCTGGTAAATGCCTTTATCATTGAGACCCTGCTATTCAGACCTTTATTAGTAATGCCTGCAAGTGACCCTCTCTTCTAATAGTGCAAATAAAGTCATGGAATTTCAATAAATAATTCAGCCCTGGATCTGATTTCAGGTTCAGCATTAACTTTCAGCACCTGGCTGCTGTTATTTGTTAGTCTGATATGCTGCTTAGAGGCATGGAAATTTGGCAGCAATTCATCAACATTTGCAGAATATACTACATGACCAGATTACTGTCCCTGGCTCAGAGATTTTTAACAGACATTCAAGTTCCAGATGTGCACAGATTTAATTCTTCAGAGAAAACCTGCATGCAGGTTTCTAGTAATAAGAACTGAAGCTCTGCATAGAGCTTGCTTTGGAGAAATAACTCCTTTATTTGCACCTGATCTCTACCAGGAACAGGAATAATTTGACTATAATTTGCATTGCCTGTGATACCTTTTGACAATGATCTATTTCTCATTTTATTTTCAGCAGCTTTCCTAGGGGAATGATTTTTTTATATATCTAATCAGCTCTCAGAATATAGAATCATCAATATTTAAAATGATTATAAGTGGTGCTTTATGAATAGCTAAACTGGATTAATTCCTACATTCTGTCCCCAGAGCCCATAAAATGACTTGTGGTTTTAGTCACTTATTTGAAAGAATCCGCTGAATCTGAAATGTGACTGTACTCTTCCTATAGTCAGTGGAATATTTGTCATTAATGGGAATATTTTGTATGAATATTGATTGTTTTGGAATTAGATCAAGTGTATAGGAGTATAATCCAGTAATAGCTCTGCCACTAAAAGGCCAAAACCAGAATATGGAGCTACAGGCATAAGATTCCAAAATGTAGGAGTTGCATTCTGTATCTGCAGAGCGTGAACAGCCATCCAGTATGAATATATTTCAGGATAAGTCTATTTGTCTTTAAAAAGGATTCGTGGCTTTCCTGTTCTAAGTCCTTATCTCTTCCTATGAGATACACTGTTGTATCTGAGATAACCAAGCAGTAGGTGATGCTTGAGCATCTCTATTGACTTTTACTGAAATTGTGACAGTTTTCTGAGTACAGCTCTGGATTCCCCAAATTCTGTGACTAAGACTCCTTGCAGCACCTAAACCCACACATATAAATGCAACTGATGGATAAACTCCCCCAGAAAACAAAACCCGAAATCTATATAAGTGATGGGGTAAGTTATCTACCTTTAGCAAAATCCTACAAACGTGAGGTTTGTGGTTGCTCTCCGTAGGAGCTTCACCCTGCAGTGCAAACATATACCGCTAGAGGGGATTTTACTACCACTCTAACATACGTCTACTCTGGAAAACCTTTCAAAACATATGTTCTAGTCCAACCACAAGATGTTGGCTACAGGCTGAGTGAAATCTGTGTTTGTATTACGCTAAAAGGTCAGGAAAGATTATTTTAATTGTCCCTTCTGGCCATTAAACCTATGAGTGAATTTCTGGCCCCATCAAAGTCACGGGCAAAATTCCCATGGGCTGCACTGGGGACAGACTTCATTCCGTGCAGATCAGAGGAAAGTGAATGTCTGTGCCACCAAGCATCTAGCTAGGACAACTTTATTGTCAGTCACTAATACATACTGTTAGAAAGGATTTTTAAAGCATCCTGTGCATCAGGAGGAAATGAATTGAGACCAGTTTTACCAACCTTTTTTCTTTTGATTTCTTCAAAGCCTCCACTAATGCAGATTACACAACTCCTTAGAAAGCTTGCTTTGTGTTTTGTTAGTCCTATAATTACACTGGATTTTTTTCTCTCTAAAGATTTATTGTTGCAAATTAAGCAAAATACTTAATCCTATTCTCTGTGGCCATGAGGAACGATGGATCATCATCCAGTTTGTAAAATAGTCATATATGCTTGAGGACTGTTACGTAGTGGTAGAATGTTGCATGCACATTGCATTATGTTGTTGCCATTGCTTGTAGCTGCATATGCAGATCATTCATAATCACAATTCTTGTGATTTATGTAAAACCTCCTTTGCAGCCTCTTCCTTTGTAAAGCCTCGGCAGCTTTCCCTTTCCTGCATCTGTACCTTAGATTTTGTTTTCTTATGTCTTATACCTTGAGGTTCACTTTCCTAAATTCCATTTAAGTGATTACCATATTTTGTTCAAATTCCTTAACATCACTTTGGAGTCAGCTCCTCGCCTGGGAAATAACAGTAACATCTTCGTGCTCGTTGCTGTCAGGAAATTTAAGGTTCTGTCTATTTCTTCCTCCATTTTGCTAATGGAAACATTCAATATGATTCACCTTGTTGCAGGCCTTTCTGGTACCTCTATTTGTTATGTGTTTCTAGACTAACAGAAAACTTGATTATTACTATTCCAGAACTGGTTTTTTAACCACTTATGCAAGCACTTTGCAGAGATTTCCTGCTATTTCCCCACTTTGTTATGAAAACACGGTCTGGAGCTTCTGTCAGAAACCTTACAGAAGTCAGCTTCTAGGTAACTGCTGCTTCCTTCCTACCCACTGTGCTGGGTAGAGAACAAAATTTGCTTGGTTTAGTGTCATTTGTTCCTGAAAGTCCATGTTGCCTTTCCTTATCAATTTCAGATTTCCCCATGTGCTTGTGAGCTTACTGTTTAATCATTTGTTCCAGTATCTTTTATATGTTAAGCTAAGATACCTGTCATTTCTTGAGATCTTTTCTTATTCCTGTGGTGTCTCACAATATGTTATTGATGGGTCCTCCAAAAGCAAAGCTTTCAAAATCTATTCTCTGTGATTCCATCTAGTGGCTAACGTGGGTACACAGGATCCTGTGCCATGATGCTGGTGACTGATGGGATCACAACTGTTTTATTAGGTTGGGAAAGGCTCTGGAAGAAGTGTAAAGGGTGATTGGTATTAATCCATCAAGCCAAGACAGAAACATAGATTTCCAGTTCACTGTGTCCAGCAGCCCATGACCTTTGTGCATAAATCTGCTAACGAGAGCTGTGATGGGAATGGCAATTATGGGTTTTGAAGAATTTCAAGGTTTTGCTCTAAGTCTAAACCCCACATTTTTAAACCTTCACAGTGTTATTGAAGAGAAGCTGAGGGTTCTCTGTGAGGAGGAAAGCTGAAACAGGATCAGTAATTTTCACAGGAAATTTTGGCTGGAGGGGGTGGGCCATGGAGCAGCCAGAAACCCTGGCTGAGCTGCACATTGGGGCTGGGACCCTGTGGTCTTCTGGCTTTGCATGGTCCCAGCACCTTGCCCATGCTCCAGCTGGACTGCAGGAGGGAGCCACAGGCTAGGACTCTAGGCTATTTCCAAGGTGGTATGGCCAAAGCTATTGCACATCTCCACCAGGTTATTTGTCAAACCTCAAGTGTGCCTCTCCAAAGAATATTCTTCCAAAGGAGAAACTATTTCTTCTAGGTGGCTCATGGCTTGATTTTCCAAGTGTTGAGAGTTGATACGTGTGAGAAGTCACCTGACTTCAAACTGTCTCATAGGATCTAAAACTGCTAGCCACTTTGAAAATGTCAGCCTGCATTTACCACCCATCCTTTAGCTAGTATTTTGCTGATATTGTAAGAATATACATTAAAGATGTGCTATGTGTGGTTTGTCACTATAGTACTGCTGATGTTGCTTAATGGCTCTCACTCTTTTGGGGGCTTTTCCCTTACATATCACCATGCGAAAGTCAAACTTGGTATGCAGAAATCCCTCACAGCAGAGCATGCTGGAGCATGGTCTCCTAGGAAAAAAAGACATCTGTGCCAGCCTTAATTCAGATAGATAGATAGGTAGATAGATGATAGATAGATAGATAGATAGATAGATAGATAGATAGATAGATAGATAGATAGATAGATAGATGATAGATAGATAATGTGTATATATTTTGGTATAGGAAGTTTCATTATAGTTCCCACTTCCTTTAGTTATCTACTATCAATTTCCCATTACTTTGAATGCATGCAATGATAAGCTAGAGATCTGCAAATATTAATGGTAACAAAATCGTTTCTTGGTTTGGGTGTCAGACCAGTCTGTGCTTTTCTACTCTGTTGGTGTTTGTCAAGTCAGGCGCCTTTAGTTCTTAATAGAAAATAGGTGATGGAATAGCATGAATCATTTTCACGTGATGAGATTTTTTACCTGTGGCTAGTCTGTAATTTTCCAAATCCAAACTGCACATGACTGATGGGAGTTCACAGGCATCACAAAGTTTATTTCAAAGCAAAACATATTTCATGTGGCACATGTGCAGTAGCCAGTGGCTCTAATAAAAGCCTTGAGAAAAATCAAGACTTATTTGGACAGGTTGATCACTGTGTATGTAGCTGCTCTGCTACCAGGACCTCAGCTGATGAATCTGCTCTGCACCAGGCCTATGGACCAGCTTGAGTCAATGGATCTTTAACTGTGAATATCCCAAGCCATCATGAAAGGATCCCTAGGAAGAAGCTGACCTTTGTGACTGCTTCCTGCCCATGCTGCCATTTGTGTGAATATAAAAAACTGGAAAATAGTGATTTTCCCAAACCTGATGAAAATACTTGTCAAGTCTTAACATGCCTATGGGGTCTCCAACCTGCAATTCCATCTCCTGGAAACCCTGAATGGCTCAAGGGTACAAACACATCTCTCCCAGACCTGCGATCTGAGCAGTACAATGAGAGCTCCTTGGAGATCCTCAACTCTACTGATGTGCTGCTTAACCAGTTTGAAGCAAAAGTTTCAAGCCAGCTCCCTTCAAATTGGCTGGCAGTGCAGACCGTGTTAAGCTTATGTGCATCTATAATATATGTCTGTATGTATGCCAGACTTGGACAACATTTTGGCTGGCTTTTGGAGAGCTGGCTGAAGAATTTCACCACTTCTTTTTTGTTTTGTTACTACCCTGACAGTCTTTTTAGCTAACGCTCTATTTTTATTTGACATGTATGCACATGGTCCATTTCCATGTGTGTGTGCTTAGGAATACAGTTCTGCTCTATCCTGCCTTCCTTTGGAAGGCTGCTGCTCAGAGTTTCTCCCAGCAAAATGAAATCTCCGGGAAAGTCCAACAAAGTTAAAATGCTGCACAGCAAATTTATTATTGTTGTTATAGGCCCTTATTCAGGAAAGTACTTAAGTATGTACTTAAGTCCCGTTGAAATCATCAGGACTTAAGAACATGCTTAAAGTCAAACATATACTTCCTCTGAATTGGGATGTATTTCAGCACATGCTTAAATGCTTTCCTGAACGGGAGCCATAATCAACAAGAGTGGCCTGTGATACACAGGATTTGTGCTACAAGATTTACTTCTTTCCTGAGACCTACCAGCGCTGCTCTATTAATATACATTTCTTAGCTTGCCTCTCCATTGGTGGTACTCCAAATAGCTTACTGGCTTTTACATTTGGATGAGAAGTTGTGAAAGAGACGAGAAACTGGAAAAGAAAATGATCCTTACTAAAGCAATACCTTGGCATGTCTGATCTCGTGTTTCAGCCAATGATTTTCCCCTACAATGGAGATTTGTGCTATTGTGTGTGTGGTATAATTACTAAGACAGATTTTTTTTTTTAATGGCACAATAAATAAGATATTTTGTGGCCTGCTCTGGCTTTCAAATTGGATTTTCACTTCCCCTTTGGGTTCTGAGCGTAAGGAGAGTAAGTGTCAAAAGGCAGGCGCTTTCCCAATTTTAAAACAGAGAGGGTGTAACCGTGTGTAATGTGAGTCTAGATTTTGATTGTAGGGATGATGAAATCAAATCCTTTCTTAATCCTTACTGGGAAACACTGAGGTAAATTTGCCTGTCTGCTTTTGCTAACTCATTAAAATCCTTTTGAAAAAGAAACGTGCTTTAGTGTCATCAAAAATGTCTCCCTACTTTACCCCAGAGTCTCAGAGAGCACTGGACCATTGTGCAGAGTAGCCTCAATGCAATGACAATGGAAAAGAGGAGGAGAATGGGTAAACCCAGGTACATTGTTTTCCTGGAGAACACACAGTGCTTTCTGACATGCAACCCTTTCCAGGGCTTCCTTTTTTAAGCTAGGTGCTTAGTCATTATTAACAACAGTATATTTCTTTAAAGCTGCTGTATTTTGGGAATAACTGGAAATGAAACTTGCGTTCCTTCCCCTCCCCTCCACTCCCATTAAGGTTAGTCAAAATAATATAGAATTGTCTGTGTGCATTGCAGTCACTGTGTCGGTGTATTTTTGGAACGAGTGAGGAAGCTTATTCCAGTTATTTCATTTATAGCAAAGTATTAGCTTGCACTTGAGAAGAACTCCCTATTCATGTCATTCAGCTGTGCGGTGCAGTGATTGGATGCTCTCGATATTACCTCTACTTTACAAAAATACTTGTCACAAACTCATAATGTCACCAAGACTTCCTCCCCCCTTCCTTAACTGTGTCCTTTGGTAATGTGTCCGTACGTCCCCCAGTTGTGCACACAAATATCTTTGAAGTTTAATTAATTCATTAAAAATAGCTGAAGTATTTAAGGAGGAGTACCTTATAAATAATAAGGGAGAACATCTTGTTCATTCTTGCCATTACTCAGATAGAAATAAGCAGCTGGTATGATGGTGGAGGTTTCCTGATGTGATTATACCGAGTTCCAGGGCAGGACCTTGCATCAACTGGTGTGAAGTATCTAAATGGCTGGAGAAGTAGAAAAGGATTTTTATTTTTTTAGAAGGTGAACCAATGCAAGTAAGTTTGTGAGAAGCAATGGGAGCAGAAAGTGATGTTTCCAAGATGGAGCACATTTATTCTCTAGAAATTCTGCCTCCACAAACTCTGGGCTGTTCTATTGCTGAGGTCCACATTCATCACACCTGAATTCAGGCACTGATCGGTTTCAGTCAAAGCAAAAGGTGACCAGATCAATCTTTTGGATGTGCTTGTTGGCCTTGCCCTTAGGCATCTCAGTTAAACTTCAGTGGGATTAGCATTAACCAGAATCTCACCTAGCAGATACTTGAATCTGTTTTACTCTTCCACAGTCACTCTGGCGATTTGCCTTTTCAGATGAAGTCCTTCTTTGTAGGGAAAAGGCGGCCCTGAAACCCTTTCACAACTTTAGGACTTACAGTGCACTTTAAAAGCTATGTCCTTGATCCTAGCGCTACAAAGTCTCATGCCTATCCCTAGTTGCAAACATTAAATCAGAAATATTTGGTGTTTCTGGCAGGGAGAGTGCATATATCGTCAACTTGCTCCGTTTTATACGTAGTTGATCATTTTTGCTGTGCTTCAGGGAAGCTATGTGAAAAAGCTTTCGTACTCATTTATGAATAACAGGGATAAATGGTGTTTGTCTGACTTGTCATTTGTTTGTTCTTTTCTTTCCATTCACTGTTTGATTTCTTGATCTTGTTGAAGGTATTATTTAATTCCTGCATTCTGAGCCCTTAACCTTGGACAGATACATAATAAGCTTGTATTTAGGCACTAGTGGGGTGCTTTAAGCAAGCTGTTTTTCTTTGAAAGTAAAAGTGACTGAGGCTGGGAAGTTCTCTTTTCTTCCTCATCTCCTCCTGGTAGTTCATAGTCTTCACAGGGGTCTCAAGACTCTCTGATAAGTCTTTGAAGGTATTATCTACTAAGGTTTTAATCTTTCTGAGTGCTGAACGTTGAATTACTGACTGCTCTTAGAAGCAATGAGAAAGAATTCACAAAACCAACAGAGCCTCGTCTATAATATCTGCAGAAAAAGAGCTGAGTTTAATGGGTAATTTGTGTTGCTGGGGAGATTTTGACTCTGTTCCCTCCTCTGTCACCAGTTTGCCTTGTGATTTGTGGTAGGATTTTTAGTTATGCCAGTCACATGAGATCAAAACCCATGAGTCAGACTCCACCCAAATCATGAGCCTGGCTTCCAGATTCAGGAGCTTTGAACACAGATCATGCCATGCTTTTTCTTTAGTTTATCTTTCATTTCTGGAATTTCCTCTGTCTATTCCCAATATGTCTCTAGCAATTAATGTTTCCCACTCCTTTGGAAGTGTTGGGAAGATATTTTGACCATTTGGGCTGTTGGAAGCCTCTTTTGACCCGCACAATTAATTTTGGATTTGATATCCAAGTGAATCTTATTTCTTCCAGACTTCACATCTTTCTCCTGTCCCCAATGACTTCTGCATCCCTTAGCCTCACATGACCCATCACTCCTGTTTCTTCCTTGCCATGCTGCTGCTCTGTTGCCCCTTCAGTCCTCTCTGGTATTAAGAGATTTCTTCACGATTGCCTTGCAGGATATAGAATGGGTAAAAAGATGCAGATCTGGGTAACCCTTTACCTTTGAATGAGAATATATAATTGGAGAGAGCAGGAAAATGGTCTAAGTATCTTTCCCGAAAAAAAGATGTTACTTGCAGCGCAAGAAGTAGGTGATGAGGACAGGCAGGAGATCACCTCCATGAAGGATGAAGACCTGCAAGGAAGGCCAGAGCTTTGCATGTTATTGTGAGATATGACCTCTTTGCTTTCAAGGTGTTTGAAGGACTTGGCAAATTAGAGTTTTACACTATGAAGGGATTCAGGTGAAGAATGAATCGGAAACAATGAATTTACGAGCCAAAGTAAATCCAGAGAATGTAAGATGAGAATGATGCCTTTGGTCTGCAGTCTTTAGCCCTCTAATTCACTCGTTGATCTGTTTTTCTTCAAATTTTAGGTTTGTAATCTATTGTTTAGACTCACTTGGCCAACTCCATTATGAAGGATATGATTATGATCTGAGATGGTGAAAAAGCCAAAGAGAAATTTGGTGTCGTATTGTTGTTTTCTCCTATAGCATTTGCCTCTTTTCTGGAACCGTAAGAAGTTAAAAGTTCTTGGCAGTGGTTTAACAAGCCAAATCAATAAATATGACTTTGCAGTAATTACTGCATGCTATACAGCTGTGCCTGATATTCCCATTGTAAGATTGTCATTGTTTTGCCATGAGATTTGAAGATCAGAGGTAACTAACTAGTAAAATTTTGCAGAAATAGACTAACCACACCTCAAGCAGATGGGAAAGTGCATCTTCTTTTGCTCATCCTCCTGCCATACCATTCTTTCACCCCCCTTGTTTGCTGATTCTTGCATGTGCCATGTGCAAGGCATATTGCAGAGCCGTAATTCCAGATAAAAATACAGCCAGACTGTACACCCATATCCAAATACCTCTAGAATCTGTGTGCTCAAAACCAATCTTAACTCAGAGAAAAACTCTTTACATACCCCTAATATCCATAATACATATCCCTATTCACAGTGGGTTGTCTCCAAGCCTAGATTGCACAGTCTCTCTGTGTTTTGGTGGATAGGAGTTGTGGAATTTGTTTTTAAACCCAGGATCATCAAAAGCTGTGTTCAAGACATGAGAAAGATTCTCGACGCCAATCAGAAAATCTCTCGCTAAACATTTCAGATGCAAGGCCTGAATCTGAAGCAACTGGACACATCTCAAAGTGCTTCTCATTGTGCTGTGAATGTTTCACAGAACTGCAATAATTAGAAATGATTCCTTCCTTATGACAGGCAAATCCTACCTCACAGCTTGAATATTAACAAGATAAAGTTTATGAGAGCAAGCAGAGTAATATAATATTTTCTCTAAAGGAAAAGGGCATCTATTTACTTAGCTCTTTCATCAGCCGTTTTCAGACACACACAGTGTGCAAAAAATACAGTTATGCAACCCGTGTGGTTCAACAACTGAAGGTTGGTTGCTTCACCACGATTAAAAGAATCTTCTAAACACAATGGTACCACAAATTAAAATGGAAATCTATCAAGACCATTATCGTCCTGAAAGCTTTGGCCGCAAGCATAATTATTGTAGAAGGATGTTGTCCTTGGACGCAGCTCTGGCTCAGTTCAGCTAGTGTTATTTGTATCCCTCCATGGCTCAAAGTCAGGATTTGCATGGCTAAGGATCATAAATTTTCAGAGCAAAAAATAGGCTATTTCCTCAGTGCTAGCACTAGCAGTTTTTTATTGTTTTGTAGTGGTTTGTAGGCAACTCATTAGATACTAGAGATAGGAACAGACTGAATGCAGTGGCTGAAATCTGCTTGGAACCTTGGAAGGATTTGGATGGAGATTTTGTCTAGATCTGGTTGTTAATGTCTGAGGCTGTTGCTTTACTGATATGAACAAGAATGAGTGAATGTCCAGAGTGCTTGGGTTTAAATTTAAATCTAAAAGTTCACAGTTTGGACCATAATGCAGTGAAACAGATCTTGAGCTGATACAAGCTGCAGTCCACAGTATTAAACAGAGCAGAAAACCTGTCCTGAATTTTCTAGCACGTCCATGAGGCAGGCAGTCCTGTAGGGATGTAAGTAATTCAGAGAATATAGTCTCCTGGATGCTGCTTGCCATCAGGAAGGGGACATATCTGTACCCAGAACTGCCCTCAAGAGAAACTTCAGGCAACTTTCTCAAGCTCCTGATGATGGCCAAATCCTGGAGTAACTCCATTTTTGTGCGGACGATAAACTATATTAAATAGCAGGCACTGATGATAATTTTTAAAGTGGTTATTTTTCTTTCAACGTCCAATTTTCCGTCATGAGGGAGGTAAGCGATTAACAAGTCTGCAATCTATTTTTCTTCTCTTTCCATCCCTCAGGCTGGGATAGATGGAGAAAGCATTGGGAACTGCCCATTCTCCCAGCGTCTCTTCATGATCCTCTGGCTCAAAGGAGTTGTGTTCAACGTCACCACTGTTGACCTGAAAAGGTACAAATCATTCAGTTTAATTGCAAATAATTATATGATCCAGTGTTTTCCCTATAGAAAGGCCCTCCCAGGTTCAATCAGATTGGTATCTAGCCTAAAGAGTCTGTGGTACACTATAAAATAGTTGGGATTCAGGTTGGGTTGTTGCTTTTTTTTTTTCATTTGTGGAATGTTTTTATATTAAACAGGGTACTTGTGGTAGTTTCAAAGTCTTCTAACCACAAACTGGATTAAAAAACAAAACAACAAACAGCAGAAAACAGAAGGGCAAACTGATTTTTTAGGATCTATAAATACCTGTGCAAATACTTAGCCATAAAGATTAGTGATTTCATGACTTTTTCTGTCTCTGCAGAAAGCCAGCTGACCTACACAATCTTGCTCCTGGGACCCATCCACCTTTCTTGACTTTTAATGGAGAAGTCAAGACAGATGTTAACAAGATTGAGGAATTCTTGGAAGAGACTCTCGCACCTCCGAAGTAAGAACTTGTGTTTTTATTTTTCAGTCAATATTCCATTTCCTAGGAATGAAAGATGTCCTAAGAGGAGTTCCTAAAAAGCACTCCATCCTACAGTCTTTACTTACAGGAGTAATATTTATTTATGAAACTTACTGGCTTCAGTGAGATGACTTCCATGTGTGAAGGTTGCTTGTATGACTAATAACTGCAGAATGTTTTCTCTGTACACATTTCAGGATGCCCTTGTATGCAGAATTAAGGAGACCAAATGCTAGAAAAATTTTGTAGGGGTCTGGTGTCCACATTTCACAAAGCTAAAAATATCTTGGAATAGATGCCGAGAATTGCCACACAAAAATATCTGTGCCAGGAAAAGCATTTTACAGTGAAAAACTGGAGGTTTCTGAGCTGTATGGTGTATTAGAAAGGTTGGAAGGGGAACTGATTACAGAGTACGAGAGGCTCTGGAGGCACAAAAGTGCTCGTTATTCTAGTCAAGAAATGACAAGGGCCCATGACTGGAAGTTATAACCAAACTAATTCAGATTACAAAGAAGGCACAATTTTTTTTCTGTATGAATGATTAACCATTGGAACAAGCTTGCAAAGAAAGATTTAGATATACCACATATGCCTTAGTTAGTCTAACGTTTTGGACTTCATACGAGGATAATGGGGGCAGAGGGAAAGGAGGGGAGGGAATTGTTGGCTTGTGATCTAGACTTTAAAATCTATGAATCAATGAAAATTGGCTTGGTTCCTTGCACAGTGTTTTACCTCCAAGTGAATCAGCAGCTATAGGCCAGTCCTGAGGCAAGAGATCAGATATTTAAATTTTCTATACTCTGTTCCATGACCACTGAAGGCAGCAGGAGTTGGTTCATTTGTGTTGGTCTTTCAAATAGATGTATTCCTTTGTGCCAGATGTCTATAAAAAACAATTCAGGGACTGAAAACTTTATGTTCCTTCACCTGGGTAATACTAACATGCCTCACTATTACATTCTGGAGTACATTTTCAATGTAAGGAATTAGGCACGACTGACATTTATAATGGAGAGAGCTGGCTGCCAAGCTCGCCTGCACCTCTCTGGAAATTTATGCTTCCTTCTGATTTAAGGCCACTGTATCTTGGATTGTGGTAACATAAAGCACCAGTGCAATTACCTTTGTCACGAAGCCATCTCTCTGTAACTATGCAAACGCCTGCCTTGACAGACACAGTTATTATTAAGAGGGACTTGCCAAGCTGTTGTTTTGAGATAAATGACAGTGTTAATTGCAGTTCCTCGCACAGGGCTTTTTTCTTTCTTCTTACGAATTGTATTTGTAATCATCGCTATGTTGCTGGTAACAAGATGTCATTCTCCATACTGCTTCCCTCTTTTTAGGTACCCCAAGCTGGCTGCCAAGCACCGGGAATCAAACACTGCTGGAATTGATATCTTTTCCAAATTTTCTGCATACATCAAAAATACCAAGCAGCAGGATAATGCCGGTGAGTAGAATCATTATCAAATGTGCCAGGGAGTTTGTGTGCTTAAATGTGCAATAATTTTGCCATTCTTCAATTGTTTTATTGTAAACTCTGTTCACATGACATCAGGTGCCTCTGCTGATCACTTTGAGATGGTTAGTTCACTGGACTCAATTCACATGTCCATCCATGCTTGAATAAACTACATCTATAATAGTAAACAAAACAGGCCACAGAACACTTAGTAATGCCTTTACCAACTGTCATGGCACAGCTCCTGTCCACATAGCCCAGCTTCTCCTCCAGAACAGGATCCCATACTGCTTACTGGAAGTGCCTGGTGGTCTGACTGCCTCCTCTACTCTGCCCAGGCACCTCTTAGAGCAATGTGTGTTGACTGGGCTCGAAACTCTGCTAGTACTGAAAATTTAGCAGCGAATGACTGGGTGAGAGCAGCTCATGCCCTGAACCTTCATAATTGGTTAGATCTAGCCATCAGACTCTTGGCCCACTTATGATTATGTTACGCTGTTATAGCTAATTTGCTCATATAAACTGACTTACAGCAAGACATTAAATGTAAAATAAATAAATGAAAGAAGTGGCTTTAAGAAATGTAATTTGCACTCTGTAAGCTTCAGACTTCTCCTCACGTTTGTGTGTCAAAAGAAAGAACCCCCCAGAAGCTGGATGCCATGCATATTTACAAGCATCCTATGCTGTTTTCTTAATGAATCTGCTTTTATTCTTCATATTCCTCTTGGAGAGACAAGACTTCAGCTAGCTAAAGCTCCTATTCCTGGGGGAAAGCGAATGGATTTACACTGCCATATCCCTTGAAATGATCTAAAAGAATACTTGCAGTTACTCACTGATGTACATCTTACCTTATATTACTAATTTCACAGACAGACCTAAGGCGTATTAAATACCATGTGCTTGTATTATATCATTCGGAGAAGACTAGATTTTTTCAGATTCTAGCTTTGCCACAGATTTCATCTCTGTGATTATGTTTCATTGCCTGGGGCTGACCCATGAGATGAAAATGGGTAAATGATGATTTATGTCAGATAACAATCTGCTCCTTAATGTTTTTGTGTTGTTAACAGAAGGAAATAATTATAGTGCTTCACTTCGCAGGGATGCTAAAAAGTTGCATTTTTTTGTCTAATGCTAATGGGATGCTCAGCTAACCTCTGTAGGAAGTTGTAAAAGGAAGATAAATGAAGAGTTAGACTAAGTAGATGTTGCAGCAAAAATAAAATATCTTGGCTATTTACAATGAATTTTTTATGATCTGCTCTGCAACTGTAAATCTTAAGTTCATCTGTGCTGCCGTTTGAGGTCTAAAACAGCCACGGCTATCTGTGCACATGCATAACCCCAATGTGTTGCTTCTAGTGACTCTGCAACATGCAAATCTCTGGACTCATAAAGGCTGGCATCTCCAGCCAGTAATAAATGGCTATCTTAGAGGTGTTTGCATCTGGTCATAACCAGAGCTGGAATTCAAGGTTGTATATCTGCTCCTGTGAGATAAGGAATCTAATCCCTCAAAGTGCTCATGACCAAGTCTCCACATTTTTACTAGCTGCAGTGTGATTAATGGGAGCTTTCCCTGGTTCTGCCCAGCAGTCTCTTGGTTTAGGTACTCTTAAAAATGAAAGGAAAACGCTTCCCTGTGGTAATTGCACACACTAAGGCTTGTAGGGAAGAGGTGTTAAGTGGCAGTAGAACAACCATCTTTGTTTCCTTCAAAAATCCTCACTCCGTTTTGTTATCTTGCTTGTGATCTTGTGATATCCGGACACACTGCAATCTCTAAACATACTGATACTCAACTTCCCTGTTCGAAGTAGAGGAAACTTTTTAGCTTAAGTTTTTATAGCTGGAGTGCTGCAGTGCAAGGAGAAAAAAGCAGAGATGATCAGAGTATAAGTAGAACCTAAATGCTTTTTCTATCAACAGAGCAAAGTGCCTGAAGACCTCAGAGTCCTTGGGACTATCAGTGCAGACTTATGCCATATAATCATAGAATCATAGAATGGTTAGGGTTGGAATGGACCTTAAGATCATTTAGTTCCAAACCCCCTGCCACAGGCACGCAGGAAGTAGACCTCAGTTTTGAAAAATTGACTTTCAGTTTTCAAGGGCTAAGCAATAATAGCTTTTCCCTTATCTCAGGGACATCTTACCCACTGTCCTATCCTGTTCTTCTGAACCTATAGCAGTTATTCTGAAGGCTGATTTGAATGGCAGATGAGTCAATTAAAAGGTAGTTGTGTTAGATTTCTTGAGCAGTGAAAAGACTGCGCAAAAGGAAAGGGCAACACCACTGGATGCATATTTCCTAATGAACCTATTGCTTTTTGAGTTGCATTTTTAAAAATGGAAATGGTATTTTTATTATTAAATTGCAAGACCGATTAGAAAGGGATCTGGGGCTCTAGCCCTGCTCTGATACATGTCATTTTGCAGAAGGTTCTGATGCATTAGCGTTTCTATATAACAACAGAAGTAGTTGTATATAGATCTGTAACAATAAAAAGCATTTTATAAATATAAAATGTACTTACATAGGTGAATGTCCCTTTCCCTGTGTCTACATGAGCAGGTGAGATCCAAAAGAACAGAGATTGCCGCTTGTGGTTATCTTAAACAGTTCCCATACACCCCAGCTCTCAGATAAAGGTAGTACATGTAATATATGTCGCACAGTCATCCTCTGATCAGCTTGTAGTTCCAGCTGACTCAAGTGCTTGTGTTAATCTGGAAAGACACACCAGTGACTGGGACATCAGTTTTGCATGATCAAAATACACAAGTGGAATAAGACTTGTTAATAAACCAAGAATAGAAAGCAGAACACGGACTGTTATAAAAGAACAATTGTAATTTATTTTAGTTGGGAATAAGGGAGTGCTGACTATGAACTAAGTTAAATCATGAAACATCAGGTTCTTTAAATTATGTTCTGCTAAACTGGGAGTCAGGGAGGTGAATTCATTAAAGCGTGGGAGATCAGGCTGGAAATTTGTAGCATCAACCTATCTCCAGCTGTGAGAAGTGTCGGTTAAGTGTAATTATATATGATCATTTTTCATAGCATACTGCTTTAGCAGAGATAGTGCAGTTTAAGTAACACGATCTCTCTTTACAGCCTGTGGCTATTACCTCTTTGTGGAAAAGTGGGAAGAAGTGGTTGGGATAATGAATGAGATTTATGCAGTAGGAGAACACTGGATGTGAGAATTAATGAGAACTTAATGCATGCCAAAGATAAGCCCAAGGTGGTGTTCCTCCCAAGAGGGTTTACAGTCAGGGCCATGCAACACTTTCAGACTTCAACTGATTCCATCACTCGGCCATTCCCTATCCTGAGAGAGGTGGTGAGGTACACAGGTAACAGAGTCTGCAGCCTTGAATTCGCTAAATGATTTCTGTGTTTTGGTTTTTTATTTTCCTTTTTTTTTTTTTTTCTGATAGTGGAAAAGTTACAGAAGAAAACAAGATTTGTAATTTCGTGGTTTAGTGAATGCCTGTTTTCTTGCCTGCAAAGGAGAAGATGCAGATACATATGTATCTGTTTCTAAGATTGTGATACCCTCTGCTGGCAAATACATAGCAAGCAGCTTTACAATTGGGGCTGAAACATCCCCTTAACAAAATAAGCTCCCTTTTATCAAGACAGTTTCCTCTTACAAACGCAACATCGTCAAAAGAGAAATGTTTCCTTGTAACCTATCAATTTTGAGAAATTTTTCATGGAAAAAACATCTTGTTTATTCTGGATAAGTTTAAATTACTTTGAGGCAAAATGCTTTAATGTTACAGAGAAAAACAGCACTTTTTTTTTTCCTCTGGATTCATGCAGTACTTCATTAGCCACACACCATTATGTTTTATGCCTGGCACAGAAGTAGGTGATAACCTTCTCTGTAAGTCTGTAAGGCAATATGTTATTGATCATGATTCATTTACTTACCAAAGGTATTTGGCAACCAGGCTGCCCTGATTTAATAGTTCCCTGAATTTCTGATTCTTTTTTTCCATCTTTGTTTTCCTAACTTCTCTGTCTTATGATATAAAAACGTTAAAAGGCTTGGAAAGGGCTGGCGAGGGCTGTAAGCCCAGAAGCAAACACGCTCATGCCATATCAAAGTCCCACCACTTTTAAGCTTCTTGAAAGGGAAGGAATTGATTCCAGATTCTCAGGATGTGGCAAGCTGTGTTTAAAGAAAGTGTGTGCATTTATTATTTCAAGTCACTTCAATTACAGCAGGCTTGATTCCTTCCACCCCCTGTGTCACTTGATAATTTTATAACAGGCTTTTCTGAAGGAGTCATCTCCTCATAGCAGGATTAGATCCACACCTCGCTTCAGCGGCACAGCTGAGTTACTCAGTTCTCCAGACATTACCACCAGGCTTCACTGCTTGTACTTGAAATGACAAGTACTCTTCCGCACAAGAGCAGGGGTCCTTGGGAGAGTTTAGTGTCAGTCATCTTAAAAACTGTTTCCTGGATGCTGTTGCTCAAGTTTTCATGGCCAATTTGAGGGTTTTTGGTTGCTTAGCAATTGTTTAATATCTAGAAAGCAATCTTGTTTGAGCACAGGAAAGCAAACCAACAACTTGTGTGTTTACTTTGGCTCCTTTGGTTGATGTTAGGCAAGTCACTCAAGCTTTGTACAGTAACCAGGGTAGCAACAATGTATGTATTCATTAGAGGAGGATGAAATTTAATTAATTGGAATGCTGTGTACATATTTGGTATCCTGCTTATTATTTTTTCTTGTGAGACTGTATACTACAAACCAAGGGGACAGCCTGTAGTAACCACCCATTAACCGTCCTGCCTAAAATTGTAAGTTCTTTGGCTCATAGAATGAGCCCTTTGATTTCATTTATGAGTTTAAAAAGTTGTTCTTGAATTGAGTTCTTAGGGGGCACCAGCTCCAGTGTGGGTGGGCGCATTCATTAGTGGTACGGAAGGATATTTGACTGTATGGCTCTTCAGAAGGTGCTGAGCTGGGAGACCACCAACATGATTTCATGCAGAGGAATTTCCAGCCGTCTGACCAGAGGACTCCGCTTGTCTGGTTTGGATTTACATCAAGAGGCCAAAAATAAAAGCGCATTTAAATCATTAACTTACATGTGATTAAATGCTGTTCACCTCTTTCAGTAGCTACATCACACTTTGTGGTTAAGTGTGTGAGGTGGGAAATGTCTCCGTGTGCTGTGTATGTATGTATACAGTAGATAGCTATGCACACACACGTACAGGGCTGGAATTAAAACTAGCCTACATCAGTTTCATGCTGTGGAGTACTCCTGCTAAGAAGAGAGTTAGATTCATAGTATAGGTATGTGCACATACTCAGTGGTGTGCCCTGATTCTTTTTAGAAGTCACTGCATGCCTCCTTAATAAGCAGAAAATCAGTTCACTTCAAAAACCTACACAGAGCACTTACAGTAATAACAGCTCTGCGGTGCAGACCCTTTGTGGCACCTGAGCTGAAGTATGTACCTGGGTAGGAGCTTCTCAATGTTGTGGGATGGCAGTAAGTCAGTGTAGGAAAGCAAAACATCTGTCCCCAGAGCATCTCCATGCTTGGTGAGGAAGGGCTGGGGTTCACCTCTCTTTCTTCCAATCTGGCTTCTGACTTCCAAAGGGGTCAGATTATAACTGAAAAGGTGATGCAGCTTGTCCTGAGTCTTTGAACCTTCTGGCCTATTCTGTGCCTAAAGGCTTCACTCTGTGCTCAGCAATGTTCCTGTCAAAATTCCTGACTTTAACAAACCAAGTTTAAAAAGCTGTTTGAATGCCCTTGTACAGATGGGGAGTTTCCTGTGATAGGGATCTTGGATCAGGTTCTAATTTGGAACCAGCATTAATGGTTTATGCTTTTTGTACAAATTTCCAAGGTGCCGTACAAGTATATAGGTATAAATATATTTGTGCGTGTGATGGCTGTGTATCAACTTGCCATTAAAAGTTTTCCTTCTTCCTCTTTAGTTGCAGATTTTCCTTTTTCCACTACAAAACTCCACACCTGTCCAAGGCCCAGCACGGGCCACAGTTCATCCTATGCTGTGACAATATTAAGTTTTCTCCGTCAGGCAACCAGGAAGGACTTGAAATAGCTTTTAAAATTGTTTTAGAGAAAAGGACTTCTTACTTTGTGATGGAAGATATCAGGATGACAGATCTTTAACTTTGGCATTTTGAAGCACAAAAAAGCTATTTCAGAACATTTTAAACAAGTTTTTATGACTCCCTCTGAGCTGAATACTGTTGGGCTCATGGTAGCTGAAGTGCCTGGCAGCTTTACAAACCAGCCCTAATATAAAAAATACCCAGTCTTTAAAACATATGTAAAATAGCTTTTTTGCAACATTTGTGGCACATAAAGTACCAAATATGTGTTGGTGAGTGTGATATAAAGCTTTTATTGGCATTCATTTGGGATGACCCATATAAGTCACTCATGATATGTTAATAGAACTGTTCTCCACTCTGTCTCTTTATAAAAACACACATATAAAGAGGGCTAAAACAGCGGTGATAGCTGTGTGCTAACTTGTTAAGTAGCGCTGCAAGTTGCATTTATCATCTCTCCTGCTTTATCTGCTTTCTGACCAGCAATCAAAGATTGATTCTAAAATGCTCAGAAACAGCACTTTGCAAATAAGTTTACTAGAGATATAACTTTTTGAAAGTTCTCTGCAAAATCATGCTGGCCAGAGGCCCAGAGCCATCAATATTCTGCCTGGTACCAGTGACAGCTTTAAGGACCAATATCTTTTGACTTGCCAAAACTAAGAACTGCAATTTTATGACATTGGAAGGAAGAGGTTTTTAGTTTTCTAAAATTATAACAAACTATCATCTGAATCTCAGAAATATCTACCTTACGAGGGAATGTTTCTTGTCTTTCCTGTAATTTGGGTTTTTTTCCTTCTTCTAAGGCCTTGCTAATTAAGGTATGAATGGATGAATGATGGAAATGTAAAAAATACTATTTGAAAACAATGAAGAACTAAAACCCTGTAAGTCCAGATGCAATCAGACTGGAAACCCACAAGGCAGGGACTTGGTATGCCTGATTAGTAGTCTTAGGTGCAGCCGTTCTGGGAACTGTAAATATTTACAATTAATGTACTAGAAAATACAATTTTTCGGCACATCTGTGCTGAAGTAGCTTTGAAGCCATAGCATACCATAGGGAGGGAGGGAAAAAAAAAATAAATATATATATTTATATCAGTTCAAGACACAGAATATGCAAACCCTTAAAAGCCAGTTAACAACATATCCTGAAGTCAATGAGATTAATGATATACTCAAAGCATATTCTCAAGCCTTTGCTGAATCTGCACAGGCCTATATGCACAGGCCAGGCCTCGACTAAATACTTGCAATGGGAACAGTAGTTGGCAGATGCTGTTCTTTACGAGTGAATTATTTCCCCTGTGTGTTTGAATATTCTTCCAACTGCTGCTGGCTTTACTGGGATGCTTTGTACTGTTTCCCAGCCGAGCTCCCATGCTTGCACACAGGGGCAGTAGCACAGCTGGAAGTGGATTAGAGCAATTTGGCGGCAGCAGTCCTGGGAGGAATTAAGCGCCTCGCTGCTGGAATGGGAGGCCTAAATTACATTATTATTTAGAATTGAATTTTAACTTCATTGCTGCATGGTTTCACCCTGGTGGGTAACTCCCTTCATTGCAATATACTTGGTGCATCTAAAGTATGTTCCCCACAGCAAGGGTTTAGATGAAGTTACGGCCTTACTCAGTAAAGTGTCCAAATCATATATAAGCAAATGTCCAGGTTTAAGCACCCAGCTGGTCTTACTGTCCCCAGAGGATTGTTCACAGGCTTATATTTAGCAATTGTAGAGCAAACTACCTCATGACAGACAATCCAGGGACTGGCTCTTCTGCAAGTCAGTTTGCAACACTGTTGGTGACTTCAAAGGGAGAAAGAGTGGCCTGGAATCTGTTTTTCCCAAAGCAGATTTTTTTTTGTTTTATGCATGCAAATGTTCTTCATAAAATAATGGGGGAAAAAAAAAGGAATGAGGCATAAATTAAAATCAATGTTACTAATTTCCTTTGTTAGATTGGATCCTAAATATTTGACCTTTAGTTTGAAAATAGTGCTGGGAATAAGATGACTAAATGGGAGCTGGAGACACAGTTCTTGTCTACATATTGTGATTCTTCTGATTTCAGAAAAAAAAAAAAAGAATTTCATGGATTTGAAGAAAGAAAAAGCTTTGGATTATTTACTATGACCTCCTGCAAATTATATTCCAGTCAGTTTTGCCTATTGAGCAAACATGTTAGGATTTCATCCTCTAACACTGAAGTTTCTTTCTATCAGAACAGAGAATAGGTGAAACACAAGTGTCTTTGGTGCACAATGACTCTCTAAAGGAGAAAATATCTTGGATGAGGGATACACAGCTGATGGCAATAGCTGGTCCATACTGCAGGAGAAGGTGAACCCCCAGTGATTCATCCACTCAAAGCTCAAAACCAATTATTTCCCAGACTTTAACCTGGAATCAGGTTGACTCTGAACATATGAGGAAAGCATGTACTCAGCAAGACTTTCTGCACCACTCCAAGGCATTGATCCAACCATTCCCATGTCTAGCAGAGAATGACCTGATAGCCATGGAGAAGCCCATGAAGAAGGAGAAAAGATACTGTGATTTTTACAAGCATATTATGCATGAAGTCTTAATGTTGACTAGCAAATTCTCTGTGACATTGATGATGATACAATCAACCTACCTCTGTTCTTGTTCTGAGACCTAAAGTCTGATGTTAGAGATTTTAAATTGCTATGACCTGCCTATGCAACTCTGTCTTCCCCCGTCACAGTTTCTCCTATTTCTGTCAGAAATGGATTAATGCCTGCCTTTTCTTAGTCTCATTAAAACACTGTTCTCCTTTGACCACTTGCTGGAATTTCCAATGCCTTTTTAAACTGGGGACACTAGAACTTGGAAAAATGTTCTTAATACTTGCTGCAACAGTACAGTTACAACAGAGAGAATAAGACCTCCCTACTAGCACTTGAAAGTTTTACATATATCCAGACATAATTATAACTCTTTTTGCCTCTGCTCCTTTCAGAGAGGTTAAGTTGGGGCGTAGTCTCAATGATCCTAAGTCATTTCATGGGGCTTGAAACAAGAAATCTCAAAAGCAGAAAAACAATGGAAAATTAAGATATGAGTCAATTGTAAATCTCATCATCTCGTGGTTTTTGTATCTCAGTAACAATTTTTGGACACAAAGGGCAGAAAATACTGGAAACATTAAAATGCAAGAATTTGAGACTGAGATTTGCCAAGTTAACTGTGGGATGTGGGAGTTAATAAGCTTTAAAACTTCATCCTCAGGTGCTTCTGGGGTGCATTGCTGCGTTTCCCTCTCGTGTGTCTTCTCTCCACCATTGCTGAAGCTAAATAACAGTCGAAAACAGGGGAGTGCAACTGGGATTACTATCCTGGTGTAAACAAAAGCAGACTTTATTCCTCTACATGCCTGGGATTGAAAGAATATCAAAGAAGCAAGCATCAACAGTCTGTAGAGGAGCGATCTTCTCTGCTTAAACATCAGAACACAAGGGGTCCCCACAGCACTGCCTCTAAAGCCCGGTTACACTCCCGACCAGAAGTTACCTTTAGTGCTGAAACATGTACTTAGTTTTCCTTTGTTAGTCCCAGAATCCTCTTTTTGCTCTTTGGTAGTAAAACAAAACTTTACACTCTGAGTAAACATACAGCATCCTAAAAATCATGATACCAGAGTGATAATCTCATACTATAAATATGTGGTTTTATAATCAGCCAGGCTTGGTGGTTTTGGTTGGGTTTTGGGGGGGGGTTTGGTCTTGGGTTTTTTTTTTTTTTCAGTTTTCTGATGCAAATCAGCTGCTGCTTATCTGCAGTTGGTTTAGGGACACCTGCAAAAGACTAGCATTACAGGGGTCAGGATTAGGCCCTTGGGGACGTGCTCTAGAAGTGATGCTTGTCACTTGTGTGCTGCTGCAAGGTTACGATGATTTGTGAAAATGCATGTTAGGTGCTGTTCTTCCTGGGGCACTTGTAGGACAGTAGTTTTACATTCACTTGCTTCCTGCCCTCAGGGTCACTTGGCCTCTTAAAAGACTGGGAAATGAACCCCTGTTTTGGTGTCATTTGAACACCTGGCTTCTCTTCTTAAAAAACAGCATTTGAAGGAGCTCCAGTTGCATTCTTTATGATGAAGTTACAAGTATTATATTCATTTCTTACCTCCACTGTAAAACCATGTAAGAAAAGAAAGGAAGAAAACTGAGTTTTTAGTCTAAAGCTGGAAACAAGTTAAAACAAACTTTCGATATGTTTGAAAAATGCGGGGGGGTTGTGCCTTTTTTTTTTTTTTAAATTATTGATTCACCTGTTTCGCTAAATTTAATCTGGGAGTAGGACAGATGGTATCAAAAAAATAGGAATATGTCTCTTCTTCTTGCTATATTTACTGTTTATCCTCCTCTAACCTGAAACATAAGTCCACAGCTGGTGGACTGCTTTTACTGCTTTCTTTTTTTATTGCTAAAAAAACCTGGTTTTACCAATGTACAGTTTGTGGATGAGGAGTGCTATTATCATTATTTTATATATAGGAAGTTGGAAGGCAGGGAATTTTAGCCATTAAACCTTACATAGGTCATGTAGAAAAGCTTGGGAAGAAGAGACTCAGGTGTCCTAAATCCATCTGACCTCTTAAACTTGGATCTTTGTGCTCCCTCTTAGGAAGGGGTGCCTGGGGAATACCAGGTGTCAGTGTCTCTAAGACTGAGAGATGCCTTCTGTGGAGTTTTTGAGACATGTCTGCCAAAATATCTCAGACTTCTGGGGTGAAATGCTAATCAATTAATCCACATCATCAAGGGTTTGTAGATACGGTGGGTAGGGAATGGAAGAGGGATGGTAAGGGAGGGATCAGCTCACCTAAGTCTCTCAAAAAGTTATACATTAGTCATTCAATATTCTTGGCTTCTTTTGTGGTCCACGGAGAGGGAAATAAATCAATTTCAAAAGGGCAGTTTGATTGATCTTGAAATATGGATATAAAGCTGGAATAACTTCCTTTGGCAGTGCCTTTCTTTCATTTATATCTATAAAGGAGACTTGAACAAATAGGTTGGGCTAATTACCTAATGCTTTGATGGCTGAAGTTAGGCAAGGTGAACCTTATCTGTAAGTTGGAGACTTAAACCACGACAGTCAATCATTAGATTTTTGATGTGTCTGTGTTCCTAAAGTTGCTTTGGGTATCTAACAAACAGCTGTATTTCAGCTCCATGTTCCTTGAAGTCAAGGATGAAGTGCTCCTGGGGTTTAGCACCTCCATTTCTCTCACTAGACATACACAGAACATATATGCCAACATATATGGAAAAATATATACCTATTTAAACCTGGTTTAAACCATGTCTGAAAGGCAACTAATGACTGAAGTTGCGTGGCTGCTTGCATGTGTGTACCCGTGATTTTGTGACTCATCCAACTGCTGGTGTGAGCTCACCTGAACACTGATTAGCAGTAAAAATGTGTTTTCAAGTCACAGCTCTGACTGATTTTGGTGATGATTATGATCCCCAGTGCCCTAAGAAAAATCCCTAAGAGAAATCCCTAACCAGGAAAGTAGAGTTGAGGAATAAAAACACTAATCTATTTTTCTTCTGTATACACAACTAGGTATTCATTGATTCATTAAATTAGGAGAAACAGATCACAACCTTTCAGCATGGTTATATGGGCATTTATCTTTATTGTGGGAACATGCACAAGCCTCTGATCCATTGAATGTTGAATTATTTATCTAGAGTGGAACATCTTTAATAGGAAGGTGACTTACCCTGAAACTCCCTTTGGCCCAGAGCTAGGCATCTATATGCCTTGGATGCATGGGAGTATACAACATCCATCCTCCTTCTCTGAATTTCTAATGGTTCTCTTTGTGACTGCCCACTCATTTGCCTCTCAATATAGCCACTGCTCAGAGCTGGGGATTTTACAAGGCAGAAACATGCCTGGAAAGGATGTTGCAATACTCAAATCGGCAATGTACTTTGGGAATAAGCCCTTATATTTAAGTAACATGAAATAAAATGGGAGGTATTATTCTACATCACTTAGGTGAACCATGAAATTGTATTTAAAGGGTAGGATTCATCTCACCTAACTTTACCTCCCTGAAAGTTGGGTGTCTAGTTTGAGTTAGTCCTTAAGGCTTCATCTGTAATTCAAGCAGCAAGAAGGACAGTGTGGAGTGAGTCACACCAGTTTAAATCAGATGTCTCAGGAAGTTGGAAGGAATTGCCCTCTGGAGATGCTGAGTACCTCTAAGCAGAGGGGAACCTACATAACCAGCTTAGACAAGATACCTGACTCTGAAATGGCTAAACAAAGGAAATCAAGGCACCACTCAAATCCCAAGGGTTATATTGAAATCATAGGGGGGAAGATAAACTGTTCAATATGTGATACGGTGGTGCACATATTGCAGTCACAGCTTCTCCAAGTGAGAAGGATTAATATATACAGATTAAAGTTACAATACTCTGTTGAGCCTGCCTGAAAAAAAAAAATGAACAGGATGGAGAAAAAAAGAGAGTGAAAATAAGAATCCTTGGTCTTTAATCAGACTGTCAGGCTGGTAGAATGATATTTTCTTACCTTAAATTGCTGTTTCTTAGCTGGTTTCCCACTCCTACCAGAAAACAGTATTGGGTCTCACATTATATCAAACTCGGTGAATCTGGAAGTGATCAGGAAAGGTGGTTTGTTTTTTAAAGGAAAAATAAATCTCGGATTGTTTGTGTGAGACTGTGAATATTTATGTACTGTTCCCCCTTTTCCCTCATTGCATATTTCACCAAGTTCATTTGCGTGTGTTACAGGATAAATCTTACTGGAGGGCAGTGGAAGAAAGCAGTAAAAAGGAAAAGCATCAATCAGTGATCCAGGGTAGCAGCAGGAATCGTTGTTCGTTTTTGTACATGGATCATTGTTTGTTGAACTTGCCTGGGCTTGACAATTAAGAAACTTGCTGTTCTGCCGAGGTCAGTCTCAGGTGGTTTCAGATGATGGCTACAAAATTCATTATGTTGCTAGGCTTAGATGACTTCGAAGCCTTGTTGTCACTGTGCTTTCAGTGGTATTCACTTATGAAGAGGGTCACGTGTATTTTACTTTGCTTTGGAGAAAATATTTTGTGAAAAAATGTTTATTTGACAAAAAAAAATGCTGTGTGCTGTGTGAGTAACCTGAATTATTGGCAAATGTGGGTTGAATTTGGTGAATAATGACTTGTTTTGAAAAGTGAAAGTATTTTCTCTTAAACCTTTTGAAAGAAAAGGTTATTATTTTTTCAATTTGGAAAGGACATGTTAATTTTGAAGATTACCGACATTTTAAAAGTGATGTGAAAATGATGGAACGTCTAGGCATGACTTACTTAACCAACTATCCCAAAACATGGCTTTCTTTTTGTTTTCATGCTCGTTTGGAAATCTTATGTTATTTTGCTTTAAACTACTTTGTTTGCTTTTAAACTTTGTTTAAAGAACAACCTAGTCTTGCTCTTGTATAACATAAATCAAATAGTTTTTCATGTTCAGTTTGGCAAAGAATTAATTGTTCTTAATGCTTTGATTGTGCCCTCTATGCTTTACATCTCTTCCCATAATAACTATCAAGTAAAATTCTCATTCTGCAATGGTTCTGCTCAGACACATAAAACAGGAGTCATCTCACCTAATTTTAGCTATTTTAAATTTAGGTAGCCAGTCTGCCTGTTCTCAAAAGAGAGAGAGAGAGGATCCTCTGGTGGTAATTCAGCTTTTCCTAGGCTACTATTTTAGGATGGAATGGTTTGCCTTCCAGTGGCTCCTTCAGGCCGCAGAGTTTGGCATTTATGTGCTTTGTCTGTTTTGCTATTTCACTTCGTCCCAGCATTGAACAAGGAAGGAAATATTTGGAGTTCAAGGAAGGGGAAGAAGAGTCCTTGTCTGACCTCTGCAAATGCTGTGGGTGTGGGCAGCCTGAATCAGTTTTACTCTTTCCAAACGGTTTTTCTTTTACTACTTTCTAGTTACTTTCCATTTTTCTTCAGCCTTATTTGACCCACAGAAAGTAGAGATGGAAATGGCCAGTGATGATGGGAGGTTTATGGCCAATATTATTTGGAGGTCAGCTTAACTGATAATAATAGTCCCTTTTGGCTTTAAAAGCTTCAGGAGAAATCCTAACTCCAACAGAAGCTGAACAGAAGAAGCCAACAGCAAATCTTCCATGGGCTTTAGTATGGCCAAAATTTCATCCTGAGTACCTAGTAATGAATCTTTAACATTTGCCCCCCCTATCCTTCCCCTACCCTCCCACTTGAAGTATTGCTCCATGCATTTACATTTTCCAGTGTTTTGTTCAGTTGTGGTATAACTACTTCAAGACACAACAGCTTCTCTTTGTCCCCTGGAAATAGTTCCACAGGCTAATAGTTTAAGGAAGTTTTTGCTTGAAGAGTTGAGTAGCAGAGCCAAAGTCTGTTCTTGGTTGAACTGGAGTAAATATGGAATAGCTTGTTGACAATGTGGAGTTACTCCTCTTTTATGTCACTGTAACTGAGAGCACAATTTTGCCAATTATTAACTTCTGTTACATTATTTATATTTCTTTGCATGTCAGGATTTGTTAATGTCGTTGTTCAACATCAAGTAACCTTTTGCTGAAAACAGAGCGTCATTGTGAATTAGGTATCATCAACTAAATTGAACCTCACCCTGTGCATTTGACAGATGGTAATACATTCATTAAGTGTTCTGTGGTTGCTTTGAGGTTGGAAAGTGCTATTTTTCTGGCTTCTAACTCTGGATTCTTGAGTAAAGTTGTATGAAGCATAGTTTTGAGGGGAGAAGAAAAATCACGAAGAGCTCGTGAGGGTTTTTGTTGTTAATACTGTTGTTTACTACAGATGGGGTGACACAGAAGGACTGTGATTGCTGTAAGTTATCTTGGGCTGCATAAATAGCCCAGAGTGGGGGGTGAGAGAGATGGTTCCACCTTGGATTTTGTATATACGCAGCTAGCACTTCTTAGAATTTGAAGTTATATTAAATACATCACTGTGGAGGCAAAACAATGCTTGTGCCTTTGTGCTTGGTGAATTCGCTATCCAGAAAGATAGTTTTTAAGAGTTCAGACATTGCAGCAGTTGTATGGGTAAGCTAATGACAGGGCTCCTCTTGCAGAATGGGTCACATTGGGATCTTTATATTCACACTGAAAGTCTGCAGGGTGGGGAAGTAATGGGAGGTAGAAATTTGAAAAGCAGCACACAGCCACATTCTCAGGCATAGTTCCACTCAGTGTTGTAATACTGAATCCTCCGCCCCGATGTTACCCAGACAATGCAAGCCTGAGATTAGACACTTCAGGAAAAATTCTCCACACAGCTGATTTAGGAGGTACCTAAACCAAATGTAGAAGAAACTCCATTGACTACAGGAGGCCCATTTAATTTACTCACTTCCCAGAAGATTAGTCCCACCCATCGACTTGCAGTGGAGCCTCAGCTGTTATCAGCTTAAGTAGCTACTTAATGATGTTTCCAAGAGGGTAAGTTGCCAAGGGAGTTGGTTGTTTAACTGCTTCTGAAATTGCAGGATCTTGTTTATGGCCTTGTTGAACTCCATGAGGTGTGCGCTGGTGCACCTTTCAAGCCTGTTGAGATCCCTCTGGATGACTTCCCTTCCCTCCAGCATGTTGACTGCACCACACAGCTTGATGTCATCGGCAGACTTGATGAGGGTGCACTCAATCCCACTGTCCATGTCACTGACAAAACCAATACTGACCCCTAAAGAATGCCACTCATCACTGGTCTCCACTGTATCAAGGTTTTAACCTCAACTCTTTATGGTCACAAAGAACACTTCTCCCAGGTTTTTTTTTCTCAGAAACTAAAAATTGTCCTTTTGATACTTCTCTGTTCGGGGGGGTCACTGGTGAATTCAAACATAGGGTGAGTTCCTCAATAATGCCAGCATTATACGTTTGGTTCTCTCTGAGATGTGATACTTAGAAACCTCTTGCTTCAATATTTTTGAGACTCTTATTCACCCTCCTACTTTCAGTGGGCATTTCTCTGAGCACCTTCTTAAGGAACATAAGACTTCAAATCATACAGATAACTCTGAATCTGTCAGGGCGCCTAGAAAGTAGGATTTGCAACATGGACATTTGCATATGGATTTCAAAAAATGGCTTGAAAAACATTGACAGACTTTAAAAATCTGATTCTGTACCTGAACTCCATTTGAAGTGGCAGGTTTAGGATCTTGATTCTCTTAGCTTTTCAAAATTCTGTCACTATTCAGTTGCAAGAAAGGCAGTTCTCCCTTCTTCACTACTCTTCAATTTTCATGGCTGTTATGAGAGATCTACTACAATCAGGAGAGTTTTGGTTAATTACATGGGGTCATTGTTGTTACAAGTGGTGATTCAGTCCTTGACTACCAGGACATGAGGTGGTCCTGCCTGTAAGATGTCAGCAGGATCCTGTGGGTTCCAGCAGTGCCTGTGAATTAGGTCACAGACGTGTTAAACCCTGAACGTATACTTATTTCTGGCTGAAAGTTGCCATATGCAAGTGCCAAGTTCAGATAGATATTTTTCCCACTGTCACAAATAGGCTTTACTCCAGGCATTGTTTTTGCAACAGCCATGACGCACTTTGATATATCAGTAAGAGCAAAAAAAACCCAATCCTAATAACTTCCAGAAAAGTTACATTAACACATCTCACCTGCTGCTCCTGTATTTGTAACGCACACCTAACTGACCCCAGTGGGCTAACACCAAACATCTAACGTAGTACTGATACTGGAATGTTGCAGAGAGGACTCAGACAACCAACAATCCTACTGGGTAAAGGTGGTACTGGAAAATGCTCAGTGCTAAGCCAGTTCTCTAAAGGCTGGATGAGCAAAATTGAATTAAATAACAGTAATTTGATTCCACTGTCTCTAAATGAATGCCCTGTAAGAGGACATAGTCCGAAGCTGACCAAGAGAAGGAGAACTGTCTGTTCAACAGGTGCTATGGGTCAAACCAGAAAGAGATTGCTGAATCTTTTGAGTGTTGCCACATGGGGGTATATTACACACTATGCAATTATTATCCTTCAGTAGAAGTTGTGCAGCAGAGCACAGCTGCAGACAATTAAAGACACCACTGCCAGCATCTGACAGCAGAATGTCAGTGTCAAAATTCAATTTGGATTGATTAAATAAGGGATGGCAACACTTCTGTTTTATGGATCAGTCGCTTTAGATGCTCTGCTTTCAGAAATAAAATTCTTTCCCTCCCTGCTATGTTTGTTGGGGCATTTTCAGTTGGATTGCAGTCATTTCTCCAGTCAATCAATTATGCCAGGATTTGCCACTGTGTCTAGGAGTCAGCTGCAAAAGAGCTGGTATAGCTCCTGGTGCTTGGCCAAGAGGCTTCAGTGGGAGCAAAACATCAGGCAGCTTAATCTGACTTCCCCCACTGGCACAAGGTTTAATGGATGTTAGGGCAGCAGAGAAATCACGTTCTGTGGTGTTCAGCTCCTGCTCTCTCAATGGCCGTGTGCGTGCCTCATTTCTCTCCATGCCAAAAGCACAGGGGTGGCTGACAGCAGAGCCAGCAGAGCTACCTGTGCTAGCAAGCTGCTCTATGCTGGGTGATCCTTGCAGCCTTTTGAAGCTTGTGTTGTGCTCCATAAGTATATTTACCTCCATAGGCCTTGTAGTGCTACACCACCTGAGTAACTTGAAGCATCGAGTAGTCTTCCCCAAGATAAATGGCAGTACGTAACTCAGGGATATAACATTTTACAGGATTAGGCCTTAAATGCTGACTCCAGGCCAGATCTGCAGCAGGTATAAATCACTACAGGTAATTTTCACCAGCTGAAATTCTGGCCCTAAGCCCATGAGTCATGTTGTTATTTCTTCACATTGTAAATTCTTGCTGTTTCTTATTTATATTGCTTTCTCACTTTGGGGCACTTGTCGGGGCAAGGACTCCACCGTGCTTGTCACCCTTCAAACAGAAATGCAGATAGACCCTTCTTAGCCCAGAGTGTTTGACATTTAAATACCATGCAAACCTGTGCACAGTCATTCAGCTTTCTGTAAGTGCATTATTGCAATCAAGTTTTTCTATTATCCTGCCAGTAAAGTATTAGAGCACAAGTTCTGTGCCTGGGCTGATACTTCTAAGTAAAAACTTTGTACTCTTCTTTGTACTATGTTGAAGTGGCATTTAAGGACCGGAATTTGTTGGAACCAGCAGCAGTGTGGGACATGGTCTTCAGTAAAAGGTCTAAAATCTCCTCTCCATTGTGACACCCTGTTGGAGGTGGAGACTTGGAGACATGGTGGACATGGAGACATGTCAGAAAGAGAATTTGCACCTAAGCTGAACATGAAGTGGGGAAAATCTTAGCAGTGGCTGAATATCTCACCTGTGTAGTCCTGTATTTCATTATTGTTAAATATCAGCAATATTATACAAATATTACCTTTGGTTCAATTGCAGTGTATCTTTCAGCTCCTTAGAGCTCTGGTTAGCATCTTCAGAATTACTGCTATTGCCTTAAATTACTTGGGAAGAAGTTTAAAACTTGCAAAACTACAACTTCTTAGAGCTGAAGTAATGCTGGAAAATTCTGTTTCATTACAGTCCTACCTAGCTGTTTAGAAATATAAAGTAGCAGTGTACAGGCCTCCAGTTTACTGTGTGATTGCCTCAACAGACCAGAGGAATACTGCAGGGTGTATGTGTTTTATTGGTGTATCATGCTGACAAGCTGTTCTTTCCTTCCATGACCTCTTTGTGCTAGTCAGGAGATGTGGCACAGTAGTTTTTTGTGTCCACTTTTTCTATTTTAGAATGAACTTTACTTTCAGGCAGACCTTGTTGGGCTACTTTGGAGTGCAAATTAACCACAAAAAGATGGTTCTTAGCTTTTTTTCTAGATACCACCATAGCCATTGACAATGAGTGTTTCTAAATAATTCTTACTTTACCCTAATCACTTATTTGTTTCTTTTTGACAAAGCCCTTGAAAAAGGTTTGGTGAAGGCTCTGAAGAAGCTGGATGACTATCTGAGAACCCCTCTGCCAGAGGAGATTGATGCAGACAGCACAGAAGAGGAGAAAGTGTCTAAACGCAAGTTTCTGGATGGAGATGACCTGACCCTTGCTGACTGCAATCTTCTGCCCAAGCTCCATGTTGTCAAGGTAAAAGATTTCATGTGATGGTCAAAGAAGCCTTATCTGACAATGAAGTGCCCTGCTCTGACAGCTGCCTGCTAAAGTTAATATATATTTCAGCATAGATACCCTAAGTGTCTTTGCTCCTCACTATTTCCTAAAGGTAATTTAAATAACATATTAAATACATGAGGAAACTGTCCCATCACTTATTAGTGGCAAAGACAATATTAAGATCTAGGTATCTCATCTCTTTTTTTTTTTTACCCTGCTCCAAATAACAGCAGTCTTTCATATTAATTAATTTCCATTATTCTTAAGAAAGAAATCAAAACTTTAGTCAGTTCCCACCCATTTATAACTTAAGAGCAGCAGTCCATCTTTTTGGGGAATACTTGTTCCAGCTGGTATTTCACACAGGGAAATTAACAGATCAAAGTCACCTCTGAGGTCCAGGATTTAAGATGTACAATGGTCATTGGTATAGTGCAAATGGTGTACATCATCTTGAGTTGTAAATGTTGCGTTTACTTAATTTATAAGACTACATGTTTCTCCAGAATAAAGCA
Source organism: Myiopsitta monachus (assembly GCA_017639245.1). NCBI lineage: Eukaryota > Metazoa > Chordata > Aves > Psittaciformes > Psittacidae > Myiopsitta > Myiopsitta monachus. Next base: position 19,127,624 of record CM029922.1, on the reverse strand, counting down.
AGTAACTGGCAGACCTTGGCAAGCAAATAAGCTAGGAATTAAAGCCATGCATCTAATTTGGCTCCATGAGCCAAAACATAAACTGTGCCTGGGAGCTGACTGCACACATGCAAGGAAGATAAAAACAAAACGAAACAAAAGTTGCATAAGTCACCAGGTAAGAAATGTGATAATATCCTCACAAGTTTTGCTCTTTATTTGGCTCATCTTCATTGGTGACATTGGAGTCAGACAGTACAAAATGCATATGTGGCCCCTTACTGGTTCTTGTTCCCTTGGATGAAATGAAAGATGTTAAAAGCAAATTAAAATCTTTCTTATACAAGCATAGCCATAGGATATTGCCTGAAAAACATTTTACAGATGGAAGAAAAGGGTAAATTAGTTTTTAATTTGATGGAAAATGTGTGCTGGAAATTGTGAAAATCTTGACTTAAGTTGCCCAGTGGGTTTTATCTTCCCCATGTGTGTGTGAAGCATCACTGAAGGCAAGAATGCTTAATTAAATGCAGTTTAGGACAGGATTTGGACTTGCATATACCAAGTGAATCCTGGTAATAAAACCAAATCACAGTCATTTCTAAGAACATGACTGTCCTGAGAAATCTGAGATGGAAAACAGCTCTACCATGTGCTTTAAAAATAAAGGGGAACTCTGTGGCACATATGTATGTAATTTATGCCCAGGAACAATTTTATACTGTCAGAAAAATTAGAGATTGGAAGCACTCATTAAATTAGCTAATCCATCCCTTCCTAACAGCAGCTCATTCTGTCACCACAGGATTATTCTATATGGTATATTCTTACAGGAAAACTGAAATGTCCCAATCCAGGAAGCTACTTAAGCAACCGATGAGCCGTAAGCACAGATTAGTCCCATTGACTTCAATGGGACTATACAGGTGCTTAAAATTAAGTATGCACTTAACTATTTTCCTGAATAAGGGCCTGAGTGTTTTTAGAAATCGAAAATTTCCCTTGATAGACAATTTCCTAGTCTGACAAGTCTTGAAATAACCATTTTCTCTCCCAGTTTATTCTAATACTTCTGTTTCTAATGTCTGCTAAATCATTTTGGTTTCTCAATCATGGTACCCATACCACCCTGAATTTTTCCTTTGCATGAATACAGATACAGCCTTCCAACAGCTGTAGGTGGTTACATCCTCTGACATCATTGGCCAGGCAAAATATATTACATATATTAAAAATACAGGTACAGTATATATAAAATATAATGGTAAATATAAATGTAAAAATAAATATGAAGATATATAAAATTGTAGCTAATACCTTTCTCTTAAACCTATCTTGCCTTTTATGATTCAGCTTATCAGCTTTTTCTAAGGTAGCATCTCAGCTTCAAGTAATGTACTGAAGACTGGTAAAAACTACCAAAACCCAATATGGTAAAACTAATGAACTTCAGATATCATAGAAGTAATAATATGGTGACAGTAGCCAAGCCATTGGTTTAAAAGTGCCCTTAGGCCAAGTAGAAACCTTGCAAGACATAGGACAACAAACAGTCACTTTTCAGGACTTTTTGTTTCTCAGGTCCCTGAGCCTCCAAACATTTCTGTACTTTGCTGTTTCTGGGAAGGGGCTCTTCATTAGGGATTGTAGTGGTAGAACAAGAGGTAACAGGTTCAAACTTAAGCAGGGGAAGTTTATGTTAGATGTAAAGAAGAAGTTCTTTACTGTGAGGGTGGTGAGGCGCTGGAACAGGTTGCCCAAGGCAGTTATCTGTGCTCCACCCCCGCTGGTGTTCAAGGCCAGGTTGGACAGAGCCTTGGGTGACATGGTTTAGTGCCTGTGGCAGGGGTGTTGGAACTAGATGATCTTAAGGTCCTTTCCAACCCTAACGATTCTATGAATCTATGATTAATTATATAATAAGAAAGAGTAAGAAGCTCTCTAAAAGAGAATCTGGAGATATACCACTAACAATTCACTTTTTTCTCTCTTTTATTTTTGTTTAGATTGTTGCAAAGAAATACCGCAACTTTGAGTTCCCAACAGAGATGACAGGGCTGTGGCGGTACCTGAAGAACGCATATGCCAGGGATGAATTCACCAACACCTGTGCAGCTGACAGGGAAATTGAGCAAGCTTACGCAGATGTGGCCAAGCGGCTCAGCAAGTCCTAAGTGACCTCAGTGCTAGCTCAGTATCCCCTTTTACAGACTCTTCTCCTTGTTGCCTTAAGATATGCTTTGTTGTTATGCTATCTGATTGGCATCCTTATGACTTCATCTGTTCAAGTGTATTGGTAAGGGACAAATCTGCTTCTCCCTTGAGAAAAGAGAAGGCAGCTCTAGTGTGGGATCATGGAGACCCTTTGAAATCTGAACCTAAGATCTTGCTAAACTAGTATTATTTGTAATCAGTATTTGAAATTAATCCACTTTAATGGTTTCTTTTTTCATGTTGGGGTATATTACCACCTGTATTCTTTGGAGTTTTGAAAATAGGATGTTAGCTGAATTTTCAAGAGTTAGGAACACAGAAAGGGTTCTTCTGTGGGCTATTTCAAGGATGCTTCTTCCCCCAGTGCTATTGAGATCCTTGAGGCACGAGAAAAATCTGAGAGCGGTTGGGGGGAAAGGAGTATGACCCTAAAGGAGGAATGCTTTCAGCAGTTATATTTAAAACAAACAACTCTCGGACTGCATATTCTGCCTTAGCAGGCCCAAGAGTTTATAGGGCATTTATTTTTAGCTTGGCACAAGAGGGGGAAACCTGAGCTAGTATGTCAGACTTGCAGATGCTACTTTGCGTAGAATTTACATGATATTGTTGGATCTGAATATTTAAACAAAAGAGAGTGAACAAGAAATTGAGAGGGCAGCCCTTGGATCTGCAAGTTGGTAGTGACACGCAGACACAGCGATAATGGGGACAGCATATTGTCTCCAGTGACTATAGAGGGAATTGACAAAGCTAACCAAACGATGCAGGGTATTGTCATCTTGACTGTGTGGTCGCCAGTTCCTTTATGATTGCTATCTTGAGAAACTTGGATAGGCAGGAGAAAGCTGTTGCTGCACACGAATTCCAGGCAGGGGAGGCATCTTCTTCATGTTGGGCTCCAGATGGGTCACTTTCAAATACTCATCATCTCACCCCAGAAGTTTGCTCTGAGGGCCGCAGAAAGGGCAGGCTGAAACAGAGAGAGGCACGTTTCCATCCAGAAATTCAACAAGTATGCTAGCCAAAATCCATTCATGATGCCTTAGTCCCATTCATCCAGGGTTTACCCATCAAGGTTACATGATTCTGAGTTAGGATTATGTTCTAAAACTGATTATTTGTTCTATCTGTAGCATCTGAGTGACACCATCTGCTTTATATGAGTGATTGTTTGCACCTTACTATAGCAAATTCAGAATGAGAGCTCTTTTGCATGAAACCCAACTGCCCTGATATGTACAACAGTGTCCATGGTTCTTGATTTTCGGTTTGAGGAGATTTAGTGTTGTTTTCCAGGATAAAATAAATTTAAGCTGTAACCCAAGGTGGCTTCCCTTCTTATGAGAGCTGCTAAAGCTGCACTGATTTGAAGGGAACCACAAACTGGGGAGCTCTGACCGAGGGGCATCTCACAGCAGAGAGATTCTTGTTTGGCACCAGAAAGCTGCAGGACTGGAGACAGGATTGAAAGTCAGCCTTTGCCATGTGATGCTGATGACAATCTGAAGCCATCCTCTTGCTTTGGTGGGATTATTCCACTTTTCACACTAACCTGCTGGGAGCAGAATGTTGATTGTTGATTGTGAAGATAGTTTGTGGTTGACTATTGTTTCACATGCAAGTCAATTTGTTCCAAACTTTCAAAACCTTGGAAGAAAATACATGAACTCCCAAGTCTTCTACTAGAATGGGCTATTTTAACAGTGGCTACTCTGAAGAGCAAAGCTCACACTCTTTAACACATTGCTGAGAAATCAACTGGCTCAGAGAACACTGATAGCAGCCAGAAAAGTCTAATGAGATTAGAAGTGTCGGCACAAGCACATGTGGCTTGTTAAAAACATTTCTTCATGAGATTGGAATTATTTGTAGTTTATTTTTTTTGAATTATGGCAACTATTTATTTATTTATTTTAATTGACTCAGTCCTTTCTGTCTGTCTTTCTGGTTCTCACTCATCACACTGCTCCACATGGCTCTGCCTGTTTAGAAAAGTGTCATTAACAATGCTCTGCAAATTCATTTCTAGAGAAAAGTCTTCTGTCTGATTAATGGTCACTGGATTTTTTAATTTTCACTATGATTTGGCTAGGGGCATGCCCATCAACAGAATCTGCATTTTTCTCTGTTGATTTTTTCCAGGTTTGTACTTCAGTTACTGCTTTTGCTTAATCACAGTTGCAGTGAATCTTAGCGTAAAGATGCAGAGGCAGATGGAGATTCTTAAGTGCTTATTATATTTAGCTCCTTAGAGAAGATTGTCCAAATATGTAGCAGATCTCAGGCAGGGTAAGTGAACAAGTTCAGGGTCTGGCCTGATTTCTGCCTGAATCTTCACAAATTTACTGGATCCCATGGTTCTAATATCTTTTAATATCTTTCTTTAGTTTTGCTAGAAGATGGCTAAATCATAATCAGTTGATCACAGTGACCTCCAGTTGCATCTATTTGTAAAAAACTGTGTTTAAAAATGATTGAGCTTATACCAAAAAGAAAATGAGCTGTTAGTGCAATGAGCTTTTTTAAGATGGTTTTTATGTTCTTAAAATCTTTCTAGATTTCATTATAAAATCTGAAAATCCCCAAGCTACCTTCCTTTTAATTAATAAGAATAAAAGAATCCTTAAATAACTTCATTACTCTAACACCCCCAAGATACTCTAGATAGATGTACTGATGGATATAAGAAAAGGCAAGGTATCAGAAAGAGGAAAATGAAACAGTTTTCAGCTACTGTGCCTGTTCAATCTGAATTCAAGTCTCAGTCTGCATCCTAACTTTGCATTTTACTTATAACTCTGTCACAGGCTGACCCAAGATCCAGGCATTCCTGGACCTTTATTTGGGTTTGAAATCCAAGCTCATGTTTTCAGATCTGTAACTTTTGCTCACCTTTGTGCTTTTTGGCTTTATCCATAGTCTGAAGCAGGAACTACTGGAAATCCTACATAGAAAGTGTTTTGCTAAGATTTTTAGCTCACTCGGGATCCATCACTAGTGAGATTTTAAAGGGCTCCAGACTCCTTTAGGCAGGGTATGTTTGATGACCTTCATTGTACTTAGAATTATAAGTAATAAATATTAATCATCCAGGATTGTATATCTACATTGGCAAGGCAGCATTTCTGAAAAGAATCTAAGTGACAAGACAGACATTGCAGATTTACAATAACTTTGTTCATAAATTTTTTGCAAGATGTAAAGAAAGACATCGTGCAGAGGGGAGAAGAAGCCAACAATATGGATTTAATCATCTACATTTCAGAAATGCAGACCAAATGTCTGTAAAGATGTCCATTTCATCCAAACATTTCTTAGATATTTATTTCAAAGCTCCCTGTTCAGTCAATCCAACACTCCATTCATATTGGAACTAATATTGATTTTTCTTCTATTAGCAGTGGTATGGGAGTGCTACAGTATCCCATACATTAGTTGCATTTATTCTCTGTTAGACTATTTGAATTGCCAAGAGGTCATCTTGCTGTACAGGTAGGACTAAAGAAGTATTCGTTTCAGGAGTATTTAAATGAGGGCTTCTGACAAACATTTTCTTTCAATACCACAAATCTTATAATAATACTGCTTTATCAGGTCTAGTGTTGAACATAGAGCTACAGGTTATTTCTATGTTTTCAATAGCTGCAAAGCCATTGACAGGGAGGACTGACAGTCTATATCACAAGCAAACTAGACAGCTTGGTTTCCTACAAGAAAGTTCAGCTGAATTGCACATAGCATTTATTTTGAATATGTATTCATTTTATTTTAACCCCTAGTCACCTTTCCACGTCTCTCATCCCTTCTCAAATTCAATCCCAAGTTAGCCAGAACCATTCTGCCATTTCCTCAGTGTTAAGTAGCAGGGTACTCATGGATGGATACATGGAGAACTGTGTTTTAACTTAACCCATCTGTCTTGAGGGATGAAGCAAAGAGAGCCCCTATTCTGCACTGTTTGACTAATTAGCTGAGTTTAAAGTGTAGCAAAAATTTAGGCAGTGCAAATCCCCCTCATGAAAAGCCCCAGAAGCACATCGATACATTCACTTTAAAAATGAATTGGTGTTTCAAAGAAAAAAAAAAACAAACCCCAAAGTCTTCATGTGCATTCTCTTAAGCATCATGAAATTTGTGTTTGTTTATTATTCTGATAGGTATATTCATTATTCTTGAATTGCTTTTATTATCAAGAAATATCTTTTTTTTTTCCAGTAAGATTTTGCCTTTCTGCTGAATCTTGCATCTCTTCATTAATTTTTATGGATGCAATGACCCAGTAATGCCAGAGGAGGCAGGAAAGCTGTGAGGCTTACACTTGTTGAGAAGTTCAAGGAGAAAATGATTTTTTTTTTTTTTTTTTTTTTTTGGAGAAAACAGTATTAAAAGCAGTTTAAAACAAAAATGTGTCTTTTCATCTGGGATACTTAAAACTGAGAGTGATAGACTGTTTAGTCTGGACTGTGATTTTCCGCACAGACCTGAGTGAGCCACCATGTTTAAGGTGGCTTTGCTTAGGTATTTCCCAGGATATATGGAGATGTACAGAAAGATACACATAGAACAGAAAGTTGTACGTAGAGATGTTCCCAGGCAGCTTTGCTTAGATATTTCCCAGGATACACAGAGATGTGCAGAAACCCCATCCGATGCTGGTTTTCAAAGCTTGATTAGTAATGGTCCAAGGAGCTCCATGTAACTTCTCAGGCTCTCACCACGCAGTGTTAAAGGACCCAGCACTGTCTCAGAGACCGCAGCGATCACGCTATTCCCCTGTTGCCTCAAATCATTCCCCTTTCACCATTCATTGTAGAGATGCTAAAGCTGAAAATACTCCAGAGGATGCACTTGAATGTGGTGTATTTTGAGCTGTGCTCATCAGCTAACCAGCTCTGAATGATGGCACTGTGGCAGCTCAACAGTTTGCGCCTCTGCTGCCAAGTGGAAGACCTATCGCCCATTGGAGTAGCAGTGCTTGGAACAGTAACGCTGAGGCTGCTCAGCCAGTGATGGTGCAGGCATGATGAAAGGTTTCAGTGCCACCTTTTCTCCAGCCCAGTTCTCTAGTTGAAGTGTGTTAGCAGCTCAGCTGGGGCCATCATCCAATGCTAATGAGCATTTCTAGCTTGCAGCATGTGAATGGAGACTACTCTGTGTTTAATGTTAAACATGTGCTTGCCTGCTTGCCTGCTTGCCTGCAGAGGGGCCTAAAAGTCATGACAGAAAAGGCCTATATTAATGAAGAGCATTATTATTCTCTTTCCTTTGAAATCTGGTGGCAGAATTCCCAGTGGGGGAATTCCCAATAGGAATTCCTAGTAGAGCCCAAGGCTGCATAAGCATGAAGATGTTTCAAGTGTGAAGATGTCCTTAGAGAATGGAAAACTCCCAAGGAGAAAAGGAAGCAGCAGTGATATATAGGGTCTTCTTACAGAAAAAGGACACCAGCTATGTCCCAGGGGCACCTGGGGGGACACCACCAGAGCTGCCAGGCTCCGTTCTGGTGTATCATGGGGAGGTTCAGAATGGATCTGGGACCAGGCCATGCTGTAGTGTAATGCCAAGGCATGTTCTGCTGTATCTCCAACCACTCTCCCTATGGTGGTATTCCAGAGTATAACGATGCCTCCATTGTGTATGCCTCACTCTTATTATGAAGTTGCTTGTCTAAAAAATGCTGAGAATGGTGGGGGAATTTTTTTTATATATATACATGGAGTAAAAACAATCCAAATATGCTTTAATGGTTCTCAACATGATACTGTCAATTCTCACCACAGGGTGGAATTTGTTGGTGGAAATTAAATTAAATTAAATTAAATTAAAACAGAAAAGCTTGGCTATTGCTAATGGGTACTACTGGGAGCCCTAAAAGGAGTTTGCAGCATAGAAACATAAGAAGAGTGAACATCCTTTAATTCCCAGAATCACTTTGGTTTCACAGGGTCATTTCAGCCTATTCTGCTGCACTGCTGAGACGTTGCTTTTTCCCTGTCTCCCTAGGTCTATAAACTCTGAAGAATTTGGGAAATGGCTACTGGCACCACATTAATCTTTTTCTCTCGCTTTTTCTCCCCCTTTCATTAAATTAACTACTTTAGTTTGGAAGTAAGCAATAAGCAAATAGAACTTGTAAACAGCAGATTTCTCTGCTTTTTCATAAAGGAAGTTTTTAAAAGCTTTCAGGAAATGAGAGGTTATCCCCAGCTTTGGGAATAAACTGTGGTATAAAATATATACAGAAGTGTGATTCTGATTAAATAATTTTAGCAGGAAGACTACAGTTTGTTTTAAGGAGCATGCTTAGGCGTTAACCAACAAAATACTCCATATACTGCAATAGGGACTTAAGATTCAGGTTTAATCTCTGATGTTTTGGGTTTTTTAATTACCTATTGTACAACATAGAAACTATGTAAATATATTTACTTTATTTAACTGTATTATTTAATTCAATAATGTGCTGTAAATTGTGTTAGGATGGAAGGTGGCATAAAGAGGAAAACTTACACTCTTGAAACAGCACTGTTATTTCTGTGTCTTTGATTTTGTTTCCACTGGAATAAACAAGAGCTGCAGCATTTAGTTGGAGCAGGATCTCCAATTCAGAGATCCAGATAGCTTGGAAGGCTCTTTGGAGGACAGGGTAATTTTCTATTTAGCAATCTGAGTCTTACAGTGGGCACAGTGCATTTCAGAAGGCGTCTGGAACCATCCTTGGGTGAATGGATAGCGTTGCTTGTGAAGGAACACAGTGAATCCCCTGCTGTTGTAAAATGAGATTAAGCCATCATGAGATGCTGACTGGCTAACCCCGAACCAGACACATTTGCCTGCAGCCCAGCCACTAAATAGGTCTGGCATCAGGAACCACAGCGTAAGAGCCTGGCCTCAGAAGTGAGTCGAAGCACCATCTTTGTCACCAGTCATTTTCTATTTATAATGACACAGATCTATTTTATAATCACGGGGAGACACAACAGGAGTGTGCTTTGTTCTGCCTAAATCGCATTTCTCGTGTGGGTGCGTTTAAACACAGCCTTTGGCCCTTTGCCGCACACCACACACACCCAAGGCGGGCAATTCTGGCACAACAATGCACACCCTGTCGTGCTTGAATGCTCAAAGACTCCTGTGCTGAAGCAATAAACTCCTGCTAAATGGCTTAAAAATGTTCCCTTAAGTGTGCTGAGCTGCCACGCTGCCTCACTTCTCATTTCCAAAGCCATTTTGTGTCTAAGCCTTGGGTTTCAAATAAACCAGAAGTATATTGCGTTGTTTAGTGCTGGAAATTGCTGGGCATTATTAACCATAAGAAATTAAGGAGAAAAAACCCAAACCCCAACCCAGTCCTCTTTCCTAGTACAAAACTGACTGCTTGTGTCTGTGAATGTATTTTCGGAGTCTGTGAATAGATTCCCAGTAGCTCCTTGCTTTGGCTTCTGGAGAATGGGTCCTCATCTGTGCAAATCCCCAGAGTTCTGATGGTATCCCCCTCTTCTTTTTCCTTTTTTCTTTTTTTTTTATTTTTAATTTCAGGGTCCTGCTCTGTATAGCCTGGAAATGTATGACCCAGTGATCAATAGGTTCATTTCTGTTGTCTGTTTTCATTTCTAAAGCCTGAAGATCAAAACAAATTGCATACTGAGGTTTAGGGGTGAATGGAAATGTTTTGGTTTTTTTTTTCTTGTGAGACTCCATTTTCAAATTCTGACTCATTTGGGGCACAATCCTGGTTACTTTGAGGAGGATCTGAGGTTGTAAGAGACGCAGGGGAACCCACTGTATGTGCTACTCTCCTTCCACTGTGAGAGGATAACAGGAACCAGTATGGAAGTCCTAGGAGGTATATGGACAGTTTCTGATGTTCAGCATGAAAGCAGCCTGCACCTGAATGGTCCTAAGCTGACACACAGTTCCTTAAAAATTGAAATGATTTTAAAAAGCAAAACCTAGGATGTGAACACTTCACATGGCGACCGGGAACAGTTCCTCTTTGGGCCATTACACAGGCAAAAAATATCTAATTTGGAAGGACACTCAAACTTTTAGGTATTGGCCCAAACCCAAGTCCAGGACTGGATTTTCTTCTCCAAAATGTCATTAATCTCAGAACTGCCAAATGGCTTTTGGGATTGTCACTGCCTGAACTTCGGGGGTAAAAGCAAAATGAGGATCTCTTAGGAAGGAAGCAGGAATGACTTTTAAACTCATATCTTGTAAGCTTAAAAAAAAAAAGTAATTTATTTGTAAACATCTTTTTTATAGTGGTTGATGGTGAAAAGTAAATTTGTGTCTAGGGGTCTCCATCAGATAAGAAAGAAAAGCAGGATAAATCCCTTTGCATACCTGTGATTTTCAGTTGAGGCACATCCTCTCTTAACGGATAATTTTAGATTAAACTGTAACCTTTTGGGTAAGAATTATATATTTCTTCTCTGTATGTGCAGCTTTTGAAACAAAAGGAACCTGATTAGTGCCTGTGTGTGCTGCCCTAACCCTCATAATATATAATAATAGGAATAATATAATTAAAATGTCATTGCAGTTCACCTTTACTATTTTGATTGTGCGGCTGTATTCTGTCAACTGTGAACAAAATTAATGTCCTTTTTGTATAACAGGCAGTATATTTTATTATCGAAGAAATAGTCAAATTTAATTTTTAAAAGCAAAAAAAGAATCTGCTCGTTGTTTCATTTTAAGCTTTTGGATAAATAAGCAAACATTTCTTTTATATCCTTCAAATGAGTATGTGTTAAATAAAGAAATGCACCTTCCTGCATTGGAGCTGTTTATAATCTTATATTCCAAGAGTGATTAACACCTGATAATTTGAATAAAAGTGGTTTATTTTCTCATTGGGTTATTCCTGAACTTTTGTTTAATTTGTCAATTGGGTTGTTTTGTTTGTTTGACTTGTTGGGTTTTTTTGAACAGGCACCATTCCCTTGTCTGCAATCAAAAAAACTTGTGCTCACAGCTTGAATACAACTATACTTATCACTGGATTTAAAAAATAGATTTAATAGAAATAAAGGGGAAGAGAGCAAGGACAAGTAAGCTGCATCTGTGCTGGAAGAAGAAACATGGCCAGGGTATAACTCACTCACTGTCTCCGGGATGTTGGTGCCATATAGATGGTGCAGCTGGTGGCACCTTTTTGGCCTTGACTGGTGACCTCTCTCCAAGACAGCGTCCAAGTGCAGCACACAAGGGATGAGAACTGGTGGGGTTATAATATAAGTCTACAAAATAGTGAAATGGGTGAAATAGGGAATGATTGTTCAGTATTTCTCATATCAGAGAGTATGTGTTCTTAATGAAGTAATGAAGCAGCAAGTGAAAAGCAAACGGAAAGCAGTGCCTTTTTACACATTGTATAATTAAACTTTGGAAACGTTTACCAGAGGATGCTCTGCAGATCAAAGTGAAAATGGGGTTCAAATATGGATTTGACAGCTTCATGAGGAACAGAGCTGTTAATATTTTTAAACATGAAAGTTTGGATGCAATTTTCAGATCAAGAAGTCCTTAAATACCAAGGCTGGGAGAGGGTCCAGGAAGAGGGCCCAGATTTCCACCTGCCTTATTTCTTATATTACTTCTGCTGTGAGAGATTAGACACAGCTGAGGTGGGGCTGGGTGTCTTGTCTCTGGGATGGCCTTTCTGGTCTTATGATACACAAATGTGAAGTATTGCAAATTTTATTACAGCATAAAAGTTTGAAGTTAGCTTCCCCAAAACAAACCACTTCCAGAGAGGCATTAGAGACAAAGGCTCAGAGTAGAGACGAAGGCTCAGAGTCCCTCTCACAGAAAATGACAGGGAATCACGATTTATCTGGAATAGCAACAGTCCATCATCAACAGCTGCACTCGGAAAGGAACATGTAGGATTTCTCCCGGTTTACATGTCAACTTTTTTTCCGTTGACCAAATACTGAACCCTTTGGGCCACATCCCTCTAGTACAATATCTCTCATGATGTGTGATATACAAATGAGAATTTGTTTCAAATTCTTCTAACCCAAGCTGGTAAGTGTCAGTTGAATGTTTCTGCCTTAACTAGTGCTGAAATAGCCATCCAGTTGTCCAGAACTGTAGAAGCCCTGGTCCTCGGCTGGTTGCTTTCGGACTAAGCTCTCAATGTATACTCAATTGCACCTTTAAAGCAGATGTAGTCGTTTCCCTTGACAGCATGGAGGAAAACTAGAATATCTGCAAAGCTCACCATCAGGCATATCAAAGAATGAATAAATTAGGTAATGTGATGCCTTTTTCACCTAATTTTTAACTGGTCCTGAAGTACAGCTTGCTGTTTGGTCACTCAATTGCATGAGGGTTGACCATGGCTAGCACTGCTGTGGCTATTGGTAACACTGCCATGCACTTTCTTATAGAAACCCACACCTTACACAGCTCCATCATGTCACTGAATTTCCAGAACCACACACATGAGATGTGCCACCCTGCTGAGCATCTCTGAGAGTGGTCTGTACTGAATGCTTCAAAGGGTGGTGCCAGGAGCCTCAGGCTGGGATTTAATGTCCTGACCCCACACAAAAGATGTGCCACACCGGTAGAGCTTTTTCAGTGTTTTTTTTTTTTTTTTCATTAAAAATAGCTACCTTTAGCTCTGACTGCTCTTGTTGTACAAACAGACCTGACACTGGTCTCAGACTTTCCGAACACTGGTCTGGGTGATATTTTATGGTAGTGAGTGCCTCAGATTCATTAGGCTTTGTGCAAGAAAAGAGGTTTCTGTATGTGAGTGATTGTGATTGCAGACCTGAATGATGAAAAATGGGGTGAGTAACAAGCTGGATCACTCATTATTTTTCCTGTCTTTGTTTTATCATCCCTTATGCATCTGCTTTGAACAACATTTCCCCTTTCCACAACCATGTGTATATGCTGCTGGTCATTTCTTTGGTCATTTCATCTTTGAAGAGTAGCTTCTACCCAGCTAATCCCTCTATCTGACAGGGATTTGTACTGCTGTCTCTCCCTGCTTGCTATGTGAAAAATAGTGTCCTCAGCAGGCTCCATGGAGCTGCTGGAACCAGTTCCTTCAGGGATGGAGTGGGGGAGAAGCTTTATGAAGGAGGGTTTAGTTTGGTTTTTCTTTTTTATCTCAATACCTGCTGTAACACTCTACACATCCTGCTAGACACACTGCAATCAGTCCAGTCTGCGCCAGGCAAGAGTTTAGACATTTCAGGTGTCATCCATCCTTCATATCTCATGCATGCCTTTCTTTTCATGAGCCCAGCAGATGCCTTTAATTGCCAGCCACTGCTCTTGGCTTTCCAAGAAGTAGCAGAGGAACTATGGAGTCCCTCTGGCGAAGGATGAAACAAAGGGGCCCAGCAGTGTTATGACATTTTCTTGCACTGAATTGGCTTTGGGAAGAATGGGCTCTTTCCTCCCGTTAGATAAGCACAGAAATCTTAAGCAGATGCTTGCAAAACTTCAAACAAATATATACTTAAAAAATAAATATAGGCTATACTCGCATGCCCCATAATCTGGCCAATGTTCAGCCACCGCTAACAGTATCTAGCCTTTCTCTGGTGAAGCCTGGAGGAAAAAGAGAATCCCGCAGTCTAGTCACTCCACAGCGGGACTACAACCAGCTCCACCAGCACTATCATCACAGGGCTGAGTGTCGCAATGCTGGTGCCCGGTCTCCTGTTGTTCAGCAACTAGAGGGAAACACATCCCTTCTCTCCCGTGTGTTTTAGGCACACTCCAGGGGCTTTTAATCTGTTTAAGTTTCTCCTTAAGTCAGCATTGTGGAAAGTGAAGGGTTTTTTAATGCCATAGGGAAGAAGGTGCAGCAGCCTGGAAAGCCTAAATTGCCAAAACCAAAAAGAAAGGGTGTTTTCTTTGGTGCTTAAGTAATCCTTATGCTCCCGATTTCTAGGGCAGAGACAATAGGGGGGATTTCTTCTGTTAGAAGCCACATGGTTTGGGAAAAGCTGGGTGAAAGTGTATTAATTGAGAAGTGTACAATTGCAAGCAAGAAGTTTCCTTTCCCTCAATTCTTTGTTAAAACAACATTAAAGAATATGATAGGTGTCAAGAGAAGGACTTTAAAGAACCTACTGGAGTTCAAGTCACCCATGCAGTCCTCATTCATGTCCTTGTGCAGACAGGTTGTGATACCAGCTTTCATCGGCTCATGTACCACATCCCACACAGGTCCTAGCCCTGAAAGGGTGATGCCGTTTGTTTTCTCAGCAGTGTGTGGTGCTGGGCCTTCTTTATTCCTTGTTACTCAACCTGTTAGGAAGCACTTTAAAATTGCCATGGGATCATGGGATCATAATGCTCAGTTTCATCTATTTAGCATCTAATTTTTCTCAGTATGTTGCACTACACAGCAATTCCAGGGTACTGCTGTATCAATAAATTCAATGTGCTGGGAACTTTCCTGATCTCTGAGACAAACCGGCACAATATGGATCTTGTCCATACTGGCTTTACTCTCCCAAACTGGATGGCTTCCTGCAAAGTGCTTATTAGAAAGAGGCCCTAGGCAAATGAACCTCCAAAAAAATGCTGGGGACAGATCAGTTTGGGAGGGAGATGGGTGGCCTGAGCCAAAAAGGATCTCACAGTCTAGAAATATATACATCTATACATATACACTAACTAGCAAAGGTAGGTATTTGGGTTCCTGCTGCTTGTAAGTGCAGGTGGGAGTCCTCATTGCTCCAGCACCTCAACTGTTGTTTCAGGTCCTAGCGCTGCCAGAATGCTCATGTATAAAAAGTAGCATATTTTGGTCAGCTGATCAGTATTTGTTCTTTCCTCTGTTCGGAGTGTTTGACTTGGCAAATGTAGTAATGTTTTAGTGCAATTTTTCTTTGTGTAATGTCTTGTGTGTGTGTGAATATGCATGCATAGACACATACATGCATCTATTTACATAGATGCATGTATACATGTATAGTGTCGTCCTTCCCTCTGAGGAACATTTTAAGTCTGGGTATCTAGAATCACAGAAAATAGGTGCAGTTGGCATTTGAGCTGCCACAGGGTACCAGCTGGCTTTTGTACCCCACCTTCACTGAAGCCTGAGTCCCGGTGAGGTTATTTGTCACACTCCAGTGAGAGATGCGCTACCAATCCCAGTTGGCTGGGAAAATTCACTATCCCTTGCCACAGGGTGCAATTCCTCAGGGAGAGCCCCATGGCTGTCAGAGCCAGTTGGATGCCTTGCTCTGCATCCAGCCAGAGTAACACTCATATTTATGGTGTATGGACTAAAATCTTTATTCACAAAGCAGCAGATTTAGCTTTTCATTGTCAGCGTGGATGTTGAACTAATCAGAAAAGGGAGCAGGGAAAGGGTGGGGACAGGAAAAGAGGAGTTTGTGGGAACATAACAATGTTAAAGAAAAAACTTCACTTGCTGTCAGTTAAGTCTTTCCATTAGTTACCTCTACCATTATGGATTCATTTTAAGATCCAGACTTCAATATACATAACTTTAAATCACTAACATCTTTCAAGGCTCTGTGATTTGCTGGTTCCATATGTAGCCTCTTGGCCCATTGCATTGGCACAGGTTCAATTCTTGTTCTTCCTTTGGGTTACAGTTTCCTTTCTTTGATGGGGGGATCAGGAGGGGAAGAAGAGGGAAAGAGCAAGAAAGGGATGGTGAGATAGAAGGCAAGTGATGAGGGAGAGGGAAAGATGGGAGGAAAAGAGAGGAGCAAAAGGAAAAGTAGAAATAATACAAATGGAGAAAATAAATAAGAAGCACATAAAGAGTGGAAAGAGCAGAGAGAGGAAAACAATGAGAAATGTTGTCATGAGCAGCTGTCCCCATCCTGCTGCGTCTGGCAGTGCTGGAATGCTGAAGAGGGATGAGAAGGCTGATACAGCCTTCCCCAAGTGCCTGAAATGGCAGTGCCATGCTGCCGCTCGTCCCCATTCAAACAGGCTCAGTCCCTGCCCGAACTTTATAATTAAGCTCACTGAGATTTTGCTTGGGGTCTGGGCTGACAGCTGCATTGAATTTTGGTTTATTGTGTGATTTATCAGGGCCATAGATGGGCGTTTGGATGATTAAGTGCTGCAAAAATACCTTGGAATGCAACACACAGCAATATCTGCATTATTAATAACAATAATAATAAAGATAAATGTTCCTCCCCAGAGCTTTCGATGGCTATGCCACTCAATTTAACATTTTAACAGTGGCATGTGGCCTTTTCATGGCACCTGGTAACGTCTGATGTATTCGAGCAGGCAAAGAAAAGGTTATTTGTCAAACGCTCAGCCTCAACTGTAAGGTATTTTGAAAGCTCCAGGTCAGAGCTGCCTGAGCTGCATTCCTGTCCCTGACATCCTGCAAGGCTGAACTTTGTCATGTTATTAAGCTGTCAGCAGAGCTGGGGCGTTATTTAGATTTCTGGTGGGAACTCCTTGCATATGCTCGGGGTGCTCTAGTGGGATTATATCAACACCATTGTAAAACACACACAAATGAGCTGTGTTGTAATTACCACATGAAGACCTCACTTGGCTGGGTTAATCAGCAGCGAATAGAAATACCAGATAAACACAAATGGGCCACGAGGATGTTTATTCCAGTGGCAACAATGCCATTGTTTCCTTCAAGAACAGACTGATTTTGGGGCTCCCCTGGTAGCCAAATTATTGGCTGCTGAGCATCTGTGCCATGCATGGAGGAGCAACATGGGACTCTACTTTCTCCCTTGTACGAGGGTCCTACAGGCGTGACCAGCAGGACCAGGTCTGTAAAAAGATGCAGCGGGACCACGGAATTTTAAGTGATGTGATATTTGCTGATGTAAAAAAAAAATAGTAAAATGTTTCCTCTACATCTTTACACCAGTTCCACTCAAAGATCTGCTCTGCATAAGACCCTTGTGCACACCAGGTAAGACAGAGGCTGCTTTCTGTGCACCCCTCCTCACACTGCTCTCTTAAGTGGAAGAGCAATTACAGCTTTATCAGTTCCAGCTGCTGTTGAAAAGACACTTGGGAAAAGTATCTGCCCAGGGAGTTTTGTTCTGTTGGTTGCTATTCAACAAATCATATTTTAACCTGCTTTTACCTTTCACTTTTTGGGGAGGGACATAACTTGTTTTAAATTCACTGTACCTCCCAGTGCCACAAGCCACATTGGTGAAGTGGGACCGTGGTGCCACCAAACCATCCTGGGAAGTGCACAGGGCTGAGGTCCTCCATGACAAGTCCTCCCTTCTCTGCCAATACATCAGATTTGTTTTATCTACACAGAACCTCAGGGCTGTAAAATGCCATGGACAATGTTTTGCTAAGGAAACTACTGAGCTGCTGGAAAATGTCCTTGTCCCAGGTGTTTGCTACAAATGGGCAAGGCATTGACTGAGAACTCTTTACGGCAATGATGTTGCTTATCTGGAGTAGTTTGAATGAGCAGTGAGGATGGTTGTGCACAAACTTGCCTGCTTCTGTCAGAAGCTGATGGCAGAGCATTTGGTTAATCCCTTCCTCTGGAAAAAACTGCAGGGAAGTGTAAGGGGTGGTGACAAATAGTCAGTGGGTAACACCAGCATCGTTTGGCACAGCAAGTTTTGAAAGAGGTTTTACTCAAAGCCTGACATTACATTCCAGTAACGTAGCAATATAATAATGACTTTCTCTATGAAAAACATGACACACTATGTCAATAATATAATAATTTCATAAAATGATTGTGCTATAGTGATTGTGCTATATATATATGCTGTGGATAAAGATATCTTACTGGAGCCTCCATCTGCAGAGAGAGGATTGTCCAGAGATGTTCACTCATCACTCAAATAGCCAGGTTAGTAGTTCAGCCCTCATATCCTGGAAATTAATGCATGAAGCACGGGATCATCAGTGTCTTCCTATTTCTAGCATAAATAAAGGAAGGTTTTCTGCTTCATTGAAAGGAAGGGGAGAGGAAAAGGGTAATGGTGAGTTTCAACTGAAACCTAGAGACAGTGGGTTAAGGAGAAAAAGCCAGAGAGCTAAGAAGGAATTGTGTTTACTTAGGGGCTATTTGCCATCTGCTGGTCCTAGAGAAAAATATAGCCAGACCATGCTCTGAAAAGCTCCCCTCTAAGTCCACAAGTCTACACTTATTTCTGGGACCATGTAGGATACCAGGCACTGAATAACCATAGCAATCTCATTGCCATTTCTTCCTCCCTGTTCTTTTTGCCACATCTGTCTGTGCCATGCTCCATGTTAGCTCTTGACCTCCTATCTCATGTAGAGGGTTGAAGTCATGCTCAGCACTTGGGCTAGATAATGCAATTGGTAAATAGTACTGATCAACAAACCCTCATGTTCTCTATACCATCACCACTATAGCAGTCTGTCATGGTTTAACTCCAGGTGGCAACTAAGCCCCACACAGCCACTTGCTCGCTCTCCCCCAGGAGGGATGGGGAAAAGGATCAGAAGGGTAAAAGTGAGAAAAATCACGGCTTGAGGTAAAGACAGTTTAATCATTAAGCAAAACCTGTGCATGTAAGCAAAGCAAAATGGCAATTCATTCACCACTTCCCATCAGCAGGCAGGTGTTCAACCATCTCCAGGAGAGCAGGGCTCCATCATATATAACAATTGTTTGCGAAGACAAACGCCATAACTTTGAATGTCCCCCCCCTTCTTTCTTCCACCAGCATTATATGTTGAGTATGACATCATACGTTATGGAATATCTCTTGGGTCACTTGGGGTCAGCTGTCCCAGTTGTGTTCCCTCCCAGCTCCTTGTGCACCTCAAGCCTGCTCACTGGTGGGGTGGGCTGAGGAGCAGAAGAGGCCTTGCCTTTAATTACTTGATCAGCAGTAACTAAAATACCCCTGTATTTTCAACACTTTCTCCAGCACAAATCTAAAACATAGGCCATACTTGCTACCATGAAGAAAATAAACTACCCCAGACAAAACTGGCACACAATCAAAGGACTGGGCATTACAGATAGGCACCTTTCTTGCCTTTATCCACTCTGTAGTGAAGCCAATGGAATCCTGATGTCTCCTAGGAGTACCTGAGAGCCATGAGAGTGGCTCATCACCTGTAGAGACTTGTCCAGGAACCTCTTGCTGCACTGGAGACTTGAGGTCCCAGGGGCACACTCATTTTTATCAACAGTTTTGGAAAATTTGAATGCACAGCTCATAGATCTTCTGTGTGTGACTTCTCAGTAATCTCAAAATTTTCCATATAAAATTGGTGGTTTGGACACACACACAAAACCCCACCAAAGCAATTAATCTTCATTTACTAACCAGGATACCAGCATTAAACATCCCACTGAAAGCCAGTATTTGGAAATGCAATTACATATTTAAGTAAGATGGCAGCTCAGAAGAAATTTAGCCTTCCTAAAGGCTATTTTTGGCTGGTAGTCACTGTCACCCTGTGTTCCCTCTGCTTGCTTTACTCATTTGCTGCCCTCTGACAAGTGGGCTGAGTGAACATCTTCCTTTGTGAGTACCATGGTGCATAATACAGGGTCCCCACAGTTTACTACTCATGAAACATGAAGCAGAGGAATACATGAAGAGGAGGCTCTACAAAGGGATCTGGATGGGCTGACTCAATGGACCAATGCCAATTGCATGGGGCTCACAAGGCAAAGTGTCAGGCCCTGCACTTGAGTAACAACAACTCTGTACAATGCTACAGACTTGGGGAAGAGTGGCTGGAAAGCTGCTCAGCAGGAAAGGACCTGGGGTTGCTGACTGATGGAGCTGAACATGAGCAGCTTGTGCCCAGGCAGCCAAGAAGGTCAACAGCATCCTGGCCTGTATCAGCAATAGCATAGCCAGCAGGACCAGCGAAGTGACTGTTCCCCTGTATTGGGCACTGGTGTGGCTGCACCTGTAATCCTGTGCTCCGTTCTAAGCCCCTCACTGCAAGAAAAACATTGAGGTGCTGGAGTGGGTCCAGAAAAGGGCAACAAAGCTGATAAAGGATCTAGAGCACAAGACTGATGAGGAGTGCCTGAGGGAATTGGGGTTGATTAGGCTGGAGAAAAGGAGGCTCGGGGGGACCTTCTAGCTGTCTACAACTACCTGAAAGGAAGTCGCAGTGAAATGGAAGCTTGCTCTCTTCTTCCAAGTAATAAGTGATAGGGCAATAGGGAATGGCCTCAAGTTGCTCCAGGGGAAGTTTAAGTTCGATATTAGAAAAATTTCTTCACTGAAAGGGTTATGAAGCATTGGAACAGGCTGCCCAAGGAAGTGGTTTAGTGGTGGACTTGACAGTGCTGGGTTAACTGTTGGACTTGATGATCTTAAAGGTCTTTTCCAACCTAAATGGTTCCATTGTTCTATCATAATTCATTGTAAGAATTGGTGCAGGGAACCCCTTGGCTTTTTTTTTGTGGGTGCTCAAAGTTGGCCAGATGCAGCATGGATGGGATCTTTTGTTTCTTTGACTCCCACTTGGAAAAAATCATGGCCACATACTTATCTTTAAATCCAGGGTTGAAGTCAAAGGGATTATATGGTCTGTTGATTAGGGGTAGAGTTTAGTGTGTGCTTGAAGATGTGCTCATTTTGTTTACTGAATGGGAGCATTTCCATCAAGTTTAAAGAGAAATGGATTGACTGAAAAAAAAAAGGGCAAGGTAAGGGAAAAGGTCATTGTCACTAAAAACTAGTGAAAAATAAGAAAACTTACAGACATGTAGACAGTAGAATTTGGAATAATGAGGAGTTACGCAGCACTGAATTGTTCACTATATAGCCCACCCTTGTGGTTTTATGAAATATCTTATGCAGGATAATAAGAAAATAAACACCTTTTCTCCCAGAATGCTTGAGTATTGCATGCTTCATATTCTGCAGTGTGAAGATTTCTTGCCTTGGTATTTGTTTTCTCTTTGCCATCAGTCAAAATCTTCTCTAGCCTCAGAATAAAAGGCATCATATTTTATTTTCCCCATAGCTGCAAAACCAGAGTATCAAAGACAAAATGTAGAACTCACTTGAAGAAAAGGGTTAAAAATGTTCCCTCACAAAAGGGAAAGTATTCTGATGTTTGAAAAATTATTCTTCCTGGACTCAAGTTTTTTACCAGTGATCTGCATCTACAGCCTTTCCCAAAACACTCTATCATCAAATGATTCAATGTCATCATCAAAGAATTTTTGGCTACTGACTTTCCTTTAATAATAGTTGAGAAGTTTAATGAAAGAAAATAAAAGATCTGCGTAGATTTCTTCCTAAATTGGATGTAATTCTGCCTTTTTTTCTTTTTTTTTTTTTGGTAATATTTCTGCTCAGAGAAAATTATAGCCTCTGGTGCCAGTGATGTGCTGTGTATGTTTTGTTTATTACAGAGGTTTTAACTGGAACCATGGGTGAGGGAGTATCATTATAAAATTCTTGATACTCCTGTTATATTTGTACAAACATAGTTGTGGGCACGGAAGGCAGTGGAGGAGATGACATTCTGAAAGCACTTTCTCCTGTTTTTAAGCATCTGCTTAGTCATTCAAACATGGTATGTGCTCACATGCTCTCTAGGCAGAAAGAAACTGAGGTCCTGGTTCAGACCGGACATCTGACCTCGTGTTATCCAGCCCCACCTGAGTTAAAGCTGGTTTTCTGCAGCTGCCGCTCCAGGGCTTGGTGGTGGTCAACCCCTTCCTGGTGTTTGCCATCACTGCATCAGGGGCATTGTGAGGAGTTGTATGGCTTCTCACAGCCTGGGCTTGTACAAACCAGGAATGCCTGCAGTTTGTAGAAAAAACATCCCAGACACACAGGTTACACACATGCAGTGGCTGAGGGGAAAAGGTGGTTGCACCAACTTTGTGAATAGCAAGTGTTGAGTCCCAGAGAGCTACAAATACACGCCTTATCTGCAGTACCTGTGAAGACGAGCTCTGGAAATAAGGCCCGCTGGTACTCTCTTTGCAACTGTCTGTATTTCTTTATTTATTATTTTCTAGCACTGACTTTCTTCTGACTCCTTGTAGGACTGCAAGAGGTGACAGATGAAGAGGAAATAAACAAGAAACTTTGAACTGCAAGGGCCAGGTTTTTTAAAGATTCAGGAGCTGGATTTCTTCCCATTTGGTCTCTGCAGGTTGAGCCAGATTTTCCAATGAATTCAACCAGCAGCACTAGGTGTCTCCTGATGGGACACTGTTACCCCACTTGGCAAAAAATTTCACTCATAAAGATGTTAAACCCTCTTAGAAACCTGTCTGCTGCGAATCACAGGTCTGCTTATTTATTTATATTACTCTGAAACACAAGGATCAATTAGCTGATGGTGATGTGCAGGAGGGAGGAACCAGGATTTCTATTTGTCTTCAGCAACAGCTGCATCAGTAAGGGCTGAGTGTTTCCTCTGCAGAGCCCAGTTCACCTTGGTGTGACCCTGATAAGTTGGGTTTCACACCAAACCCTTCAAGTGGACTTGTCCTCATGTAATCTTGGCTACCTCAGACCAATGTGTCTCTGCCATCAATGACATGATGAGCACCTCCACAACGCTGTTTTCCTTGCTGACTGTAGACACATCTCTTAGAATGGAAGGAGCAAACTTATTTTCAGGAGGACCATCTCAGACTACAAATTTAGCTTTATGATGGGTGAACTCCAGTCAGAATAGACTCATATGGAGATGAATGGGACTGTGAGTGGCCTGAAGTGAAGCACTGGGCTTGCACACTTTGCTGGATTGGGCAATCAGCTCTAACCAGGCCTCAGGATTATCTGTGGTCACATTCACTGAACCACTGCTCTGTAAGGGACAAATTCCACTCTAGCCCCAAAAAGGCTCCTCTCATTGCAGCGTCATAGGTCA
The DNA here is from genome assembly GCA_017639245.1 of Myiopsitta monachus. Lineage (NCBI taxonomy): Eukaryota > Metazoa > Chordata > Aves > Psittaciformes > Psittacidae > Myiopsitta > Myiopsitta monachus. The sequence continues at coordinate 19,104,596 of CM029922.1, read as the reverse complement.
GTAATTAGGAGATATATGAGAACACATTTGTTCCTCCAGTGGTAGATGTAGCTGCCAGCAAAATGTGATGAGTAGGAAGCAAACCAGGCAAGAGCTGTAGACATCCCTCACTGGAGCCAGGAGAAAAGCTCTTATTGACATCTGCAAATCAGGGCTGAGCCAAACAAGGGCTGTAAAGAGAGAGCCCTGTGCACTGTAAGGGTGTGTTGGTCGACAACCAAGGAGTTTAATATTCTGTAGCTTACAAGATCCCTGCTGGGCAGCACAAAGACGAATTTCTCTTTCATCAGCACAACTGGAATTAATTTGGATTTGTTCTAGCGCAGAAAAGAAATAAATTCACTGTGCACATTTCCCTCCTTTCTGCTTCCCTAACGCCCTGAATATACATTAAAAATGAGTCCTGAAACCTGTTTCGAAGAAGAGACAACTTGAGGTCCACATGCTCGGATTGCTTGGGAAATGTTTATTTGACAGGGTCATCATCTGAGGTAGAGAAGAGGAGGTGGGGGAAGGAACCCTTAAGAACGGAAGGAAATCAATAAAAGACTGGTTACTCAACAGTGGGATGAATTTAGAATAAATAGGTAAATACCTTGTTGACTCAAGGCATCTTGTTAGGAGTCGCTCTGAAAGCAAAATGTGGAGAACTAAGTGTCTTAGGAGAGCAATAGTGGTTTTGGCTACTTCAGTTGACCCATGGGTTTATGTTGCTACTGCTGCTATTGTTTGGGTTTTTTGACCAAATACACTGTGTCTTCACCTATGCTGATAGATTAAGCAGTGCCAAGGAACATTTTTTTGTGCAGCCCCTTGGTTGCATCTGCTGTTAAATTGACTGAATTTTCCCCAGCAGTGCTTCTGGCCTTATCCATCAGGGCCTGGTGGTAAACTTGGAGTTAGCATAGAGCAGGAACTGTTCCCAGTTCCCAGTAGCAGCAGCAAAGGATGCAGCTGGCCACTTTTGGAACAGTATTTAACAGCGTAGACATGGACATCCAGTGAAGTGTTGCTCCCACATTTAATGTACTAGTATAAATGCATAGGTATTTTTAAATATGTATCTATTATAAACAACTAGAGGCAGATTTCTGGAATGTGTTGGGGTGGAAATTCTTGGACCAGCTGAGCACGAGTGTCTCATAGTCTTGCACCTTCCCTTTTTATACCCTATTGCTTTTTCAATGCCTATTGCCGTTTCTCTTTCCTCTCTCAATCTATAAAGTATTCCCATCTCCCTTTTATTTTTTTTAGTGTATTTTGGCCCATGTTTTCACAGGGTACATGTGTATTTCATGAGTGTGCAGTCTTGCATGTATGTTGTTCCTGCTGAGTGTAAGCCCAGTCTGTATCAGAAACAGTAATTTACCAAGCAGGAAGTAGTCCAAAGCTTACTATTAATAGTAACTCCTGGCATTTGGCAGTGAGCATTCAAAATCTTTGGATGCTGGGAAGATATAATTCATTGCAAGCAGCCTCAGACTAACCCACATAAAGAAATCAAGTTTTAGTACAATACAAAAAAACCCTATTCTGATGTTGCTTCCTATTTATTTTAAGGATTTTAAGGAAATTTCTTTTCCAAAAGTCCAGTTATGAAAAAATACAGGAAAAATGCCTATTTTCAGTACTCATAGCCATTTCTTATCAGGATGAGGATAGGGAAAGCTCATCACCTCCCATGAGAAGTGAGCAATTAAAAAATTTACTAGAAGGAGAAAAACAAAGCAAGTCAACCCAACACATGGGCATTATTCGCCAGTGAGCAAACCCAGGGAAAGTACCAGCAAATTAAGAAGCTGAAAAAAGATGGCTAAAAATCAAAGGAAAATGAAGAAATTAGTTTCCTTTAATTCCTTTTCAAGCAACTCCCAGTCAACGATTTTGCAGAGCTTTAGTATTTTGGGGCGTTATTGAAAACTAAAATTAGCTGATGGCGATGTGCAGGAGCGAACTAAGATTTTTATTTGTCTTCAGGAACTGCTGCATTGGTAATAATTACTTTAATAATTACTTGCATATTAATTAATACTGTACATAACTTCTAGTTTTGAATTTTCTAAATGTACAGGACTGGTTAATTTTACTGTATTACTTTGTATCAATAATATGTTAGGATATAATATTGCTGTCTTTTAGGGGTAGGAGAACTGAGGCACAGAGAGATACTAATAAGACAAGTACCTGAATACAGAATATTTAGAGTGTATCATCTCCAGCTTCTTCACTAATGAGTTATCCATGGAACAATGCCACCTACTTAAATTTAGGCTGTGTTTAAAGATACATCTTTTATATGGAAATTGATTGAAAGTAGCTGGTCCCCTGTTGTGCACTGGTGTTCAGGAATTGGCTACTGGCTGAGGCTGAACAAGTTGAAGTAAACTAATACAACTGTGCACAGTGGGAACAGAAAAGCAGTTAATTTGTTTCCATAATCCATGCATCCTTGTTACTTATAGATTTCATAATCAGTTGAAAAATATTAATTTCATGAATCAATTGAAAAAAGAGGCATTTTTCTTTGCCCAAGACTTCATGGAAAATTAATATTCTTCTAGAATTTTTGAAAAAAATTTGAAACGTGGACAATGTCAAAGGTGTCAGACAGCCCAAATGAGGAAAAAAAGCTTAGGAGGAACTTCCTGGCTTAGAAGGCCCAAAATGTCATTCAGAGTCTTTCACTGTCACTAGCTAGATCTTACTCTACCTAGGTTGATAGCTCCTCCCACATGAGGCGGGTTTGCCTGTTTTTCATGAAATAAATGCTTTTAGTGAACACTATGGACACTTCAAAGTAATGATGTACATCTTGATTTTTTTGGGGGGTGTTTTGAAACATGAATTGATGTTCAGGCCAGGAGCAAATTCCCTGGCCCCATATGGTGTCTCATCTCCCTTCTTCTCTGCTCTGCATGTGGTCACATAGCTTGGTAGGTGTGGTAATGCTCCTTGGACTGGTTTGGGTAAAATAAGTCCTCATTTTGAACCTTTGGAAACCCCTTCTTGATACAGAATTTCAAGGGCTTTCTAGTTTCTTCTGTGTGTCATAATCTCTTTGTCCTTCATGATACATCTTTGCCAGGAGTAATTCTTTCAAGGATTCCTTTCTTCTTGCAGAAAGGCAACATTTCACTGGCAAGGTCTGAGTTAAAAGGTATATTTTTTTTCACCTTCTAGGTATCAGGGAGTTGATTTGAATAAGCATGTGTCATGGGTTCAGCAGTAGCAGTCATTTTTCTCCCTCTTGGTAGCTGGTGCAGCACTGTGTTTTTAATTTCGTGCCCTGGAGCAGCGCTGATAACACCAGTGTTTTCAGTTACTGCTTGGTAATGTTTTGGTCTGGCCAAGGACTTTGAGTCTCATGCTATGCCAGGGAGGAGGGGGAGGTGGGAGGAAGCAGAGACAGGACACCTGACACAAACTGACCAAAGAGCTACTCCATGGCACAGCACGTCATACCCAGGATGTAAAATACTGGGGGCAGGAACCCGGAAGTGGCAGTAGTGATTTGTATTATATCTCAGCTCCTGGACTGTTCTTATCTCAACCCGTGGGAGTTACATTCTTTCGGTTCTTCTCCCCATTTCCCCCCATCGGAGTGGGGAGGGGGAGGGGGGGAGGGGAAGGGAGGGAGAAGTGAAATTTATGGCTTAAACCACGACAGCATGTTCAATCTTAAAAGCCAAACAACATGAAGGAAGGGTCAGCATGAGGAGGCAGGAGTTTGACAAACATCTCCGCTGGAATTGGCAGAGATGGGTCCAGGCATGATTGTTGCCTCTCTGTTAGGGATCACTACCCTGCCATTCTACTCACAGTGGGGTCCTCATACAAACACCAGGAGCATCATTCAGTCCATACACAGGGATGTGATAGAGCTGAGGAGGCAGAAATTTAATTTTACGCTACTTGTGAGATGGAGGTGATACAGACAGCAGGAGGTGGCATTCCCACTGGCATGTCTCTTGGAGACCTAGTTTTCCAGCTCTTTCTACCTGCCTTGCCCACTTGCACCAGTGAATAGAGTCAAAACATGCCTGAATCATTCATTCACTGCAGGAGGACACAGCCACACTACATGTAAATGTGTTAGTTTCTTCTTGGTCATTAAATGGAGTGTTAAAGCTATCCACATATATGCCATAACAAGTTGTTTCAGATCCTCGATGTATCAGGCAGAGCACAGAAGTATACGCTCCATCCCTACCCACTCTATTCTGGGTAGCTCCATATTCACACCCCTCATAGAAGTGGGAAACCAGAGATTTCGCGAGGTGCGTTATCTCTGGAGAGAATGCACGATGCTCGAGCAGTGCCTAGCGCCTGTAGTTCTGGCACCAGAAGAGCTGACTGCTGCACTTTCACCTGTGGCTCACTCATGGCAATGGAGAATTAAATTCAGGAAGAATTCAGGGAAATTGCTTTTTTAATAATAGGGCAGGAATTTTCACCCACCTCTTTCACCCTAACCTGAATGCTATGGAGAGAAGTTATCTGTACGAATTGCCTTCCTCAGCCAGTCTGAGTCATTTTTCTGAGTCTTAAGTTTCAAGGGATTTTTTGTGGCTACACATTGACTCTGGTTTTGTCCCTGGCATCTCTACAGGAAATTCAACTCCACAGTTTTGGTGGCAGACTCAGCAAAACGGCACTAGACTGAGTGGGAAGAGTTAGACCCTCTGGGAGAACAGTCAGGGTGAGGAGATGTTGCCCCATTGCCCTTGTTTTTCTAGTTTTGTGGATAACCAGAAGGTTACAGCCTTCAGCACTTCTGCCAGTCAGAGCTATTTTTAATTAAAAGTAAACCCAGGAAGTTTTTAATATAGACAAAATAACAACAGGTTGTGTCACTGGCAAGTTCTAAAAATTGTACTGCTGTGGCTTTATTAAAAAACACAACCATTCAACCATTTTCCCTACTACCTTATATAAAAAAAAAAAGTTTATTTTTTAGGTTTTTTTTTTGGGGGGGGGGGGGTGGGTTTGTTTTTTTTTTTTTGAGGCTCAGCCATGAGCCCAAGCATCAAAAAGTCTTTTTCTTGCTAAAAGCATTACCTAGAAACTGGTGCAGAAGCTGACAACCCACTCTGAGACGCTATTAACAATACAGACTTCCATGTATAAACTGAGAAGGATAGAAGGGTATGGTCAGCAGCATGTTCTACACTAAATGATATTGTTCTGTTATTATTGTGTCTTATATCTTGCTCTTCCCTCCAAAAGCCCGACAAGATATCAAAATATATCTGGTAGCTGATCAGTGATCAAGTACGAGTTAGATGGAAGATGTGTAAGAAATAAGCTCAATAGAAATTAAAGATGCATGTGATGAAAGATTTTATGTATTTGGCTGGAAGGAGGTTACTAGATCAGTTTTCTCAAGGACAGTGTTTGTCATTACCCATTTCTTAAGAATGAATGTATTTAATATGTCCATTAGTCACTTTAGCATGAAAGGTTTTTGAGATTTGCTGAGGACACAAAAAGAAGGACTGAAGTATTACTCTGTGACAGTCAATGTCCTGAGGGTGAGAAAAGCTGAAAAAGGATGATATTCATCTGAGCAAAATACAAGGATTTCATCTTAGAATTAATAATGGGAATTTTTGCTGGAATATCAGAGACATTGACTGAAAGCAACAGAGATGGGAAAGGCATTAGTTTGTTAGCTGATAATCACATTTATTTGGAGCCACCAACATAGTGGAACCAGAATAACATGACAGTTTCCCAGGATGGAAGATATTCCCAGCAAGGAGGATGTTTTAAAACTGTTGCAAAAGGTCTACAATATTGCCTATTTCTGTGTACTCATCATCTTGTGGACAAACATGAGCACAATCAATCCTGTGAGATCAGACTGAGGAGTACTACTAAATGAGCTGGCTTGGGGTGCAGAAACAGCCTCAGCAGTTAGGTTTCACCTGGCATGTGTCTTGTTCTGAAGTACCTTCTGCAGAGCTGTGAAAATAGATCTCCTTGTAGGCTCCTCTCCATTAACCTGTTTTGCTGGAAATGCAGCAGCACATTTCCAGCTCTGCTACCCTACAGTTGTCTGCTTCAATGTGCCAGCAACCTCTTCTGAAGCATCTGATACCAGTCACACTCAAGAGACATAACCATGGTAAGATGAGCAGCTATTTCCAGTTTGGCAGCCTGGCAATTTTTGTTTCCCTGGGAACTGGCGACTGCCCACATACACTGAGCCACTGTGCAGGATTCCATAATTAATGTCACATTTGCTCTACCATCAGTCTAGACACATTTGTCTAAACTATTGTTTTTAAAAAAGAAATAAAAATATTAGAAATGTCAATCCCCAACAGACAGAGTGTAGAGAATAAATAAAGCTGGCAGGCTCTTTTGTCTTTGATCAGTTTTGCTACATTCCTAGTTTTCTTTTGAAGGGGTCTGACAAAGATTATTTCCTTTACCCTCTTTGGCTTTAGAGTCGCCCTGCACTTCTTGGCATCACACAGCAGAAATGCTGTTAGAATTAAATAAAGTAGCTGCCATGTTTAGGGTTTAGCAGAGCTACAGCATATGGTACTTGGGTACCATTTGCTGTTGTGTTATTCTGATAGTATTTTCCTCAGCCTGCAAATGTCCAGAAGTGTTCAGAAATTACTTCGCTTATCTCTGAAGTTTAGTTATTTGTGAAGGGTCATACTGAAGGAATAATACTACAGAAGCTTCTGGATCGCAAGTGTACCATTAAACATCCAGATGAAAGCACAGGGAAAATTTCAATTGGTAGGATCCTGATTCAATACCTCGCTTTATAGCAACTAAGGATTTATTCTTTAAAAATACCTGTAAAGATGACTGTGTAATTCCTCAATGCATGATGTTATTTTCTAATTAAAAAAAGAAATCACTCTTCTTTCTCTTTTTGTCTTTCCTTCTTTTTTCTTCCTATCATTCTCTCTCTTCCCCTCTCCTCCTTCTTTCATCTCATTGAATTTCAGTCCTCGATAGCTGTGTAGGTAGCTTTAATCTTTCATCTAGGGTTCCTTAGAAGTTAGTGCTGTATGACATCCCATCAGTTATTTTACAGATGTCTCTTAGTGTGGAATAAGGGACATTCCTCTCACCATTTATACAGGGAACCTAGGCAAATAACTTATGTGTCACCTTAATTCATAGTTTCAGGTGCCAATAGATGTAGATATTTACCTGTGAACTCATTGTCTTGACTACCATTGTAGTTAAAAGGTTACTGGTACAGTTAGTGGAACCTTTGCCAAAGATCATCTGACCAGATGTAGGTGTCTACAGCAAGACCAACCTCACTGACTCTTAGGATTAAACCTGGACTGACTAAAACAGGAGTCGGATGACCAGGAACATGTAAATGTGTCCTGAAAGCACTTTGGGCTGGATTCGTCCCACCCTTCATGTCTAATTTATAGGTAAATCACTTAGGTGAGGATTCCCAACTGTAATACTGATCTGCAAGCTACCAAGTCAGGCGAAATGACCAGCTCTCACTGACATGACTGTCTAATAAACTTGATGTAATCTGCAAAAGACGCCTGCAGTGACTTTTTTCTTGAGGTAGATGACTTAGAATACCTCAAGCACATTCTTTAGTGATCATATCTACCGATCTATAGCATTTCATTGTTCTTATCAACATGATATCACCACAAAACCCCTTTAACTGTAGACAGAGAAGAACTGTCTTCTGGGTTTAATGCATCCAAGCATTTATGTCACACTCATTCAAGCAGCTTCTGAGCATTTAACAAAAGATGCAAAGAGTGAACGATGATGGCCTGTGTATTTACTTTCTCCAATATTTACTCTGATAAGGAATATAGCTCTATAAAGCTCTCCACACAGCTTTCCTAAATGTACTTTTGAAAATGCATGGTAAATTTATTATTGGGATCAAGGAGGCAGATACTCCAACATCAAGTGTTTTGAAGAAACCTGTCTTGAAGTGACAATGATGCAAATCATGTAAAATTAGGGAGAAATCTATCATAAACAAAGCTTGTGCACAGTTTTTGTGACCTTTTTTTTGTTTTGTTTTGTGGTGGCAGCATTTTGTGCTTCTGAGTGTTTGGGATTTCAGAAAATGAGTAACTGTAAGAGAAATTTTAATGAAAGATGAAAGAAAAAATGTCAGAAGAGTGAATGAATGGCAAGAAGCACAGTGTGCAGAAATAATGGTTTCCTGATGCAAGGACCCTCAACCATGCCTAAAAATGAGGCTCAGTTGGAATGAATTATATTTTTCCCATCAAAATAGACATCTTAATAAAGCAGTAACTGAATTACGTTCATAATTTATATTTTAACTGAAGAGCACACAGGATTTCTTTGCACTCAAAGGCTATTTGTAGATTTTGGAGGTATTTGGGGGGGTAAAAGACCATATATGTGGGCACAGTATAACTGTTGCAAATGTTTGGGATCCCCTTCATACCATCTCTGCAAGAACAAAGTGCAGGGAGCGTGATGAAAGGCCAGGGCGTATCTTCTAAAGCTCAGTACAACACAAGCCTACAGATGTACACAACTTTCATCTAGGAATTTAAACATCTCCCCACTCTACTACCTCATGCACGCACATGTGAGCTGGACTCCTGTTCCTTTTCCCTGAGTGAACGTCAGCAATCACACAATGACCTGCAAGTCAATTGAGGAATGAGACGTACAATTAGCAGTGAAATAAAAAACAGCTGGTGCAACTGAATAGCTGTTATTCTGAGCACATGAACCTGAAAAGATACTGTTTATTTTACAAGACAAACAAAATTTCCCTTCTGCTTGATCTGGGAGAGCATCTACCATTGGGAGCTGTCCATTTTCATTTAGGCTTTCTGGTGCCAGGGCCAACTGTGCAGAGTTATAAACAAAGAGCAGAAAGTATCACTTTCCTTGTTAATTTGACAGTAAACAGTACTAATCTGACTGTGCAGCTGTTTATTGATACCACCTCCCCAACAATTTAATATACAAAACAGTAGCCAGTGTGTTGGGACTTCACTGTTTACAAAATTCAAGGAGGCAGAATGGCCATAATCTCTTGCTGTAAGACAAGACATCAGCAGGTACTATGATTTGTGCCTTTTTCTTTGCACCAGGTAAACTATGGAAAGACATTACTGAGATTAAGATGAGCAATTTTTCGTTCATGAGTGTCCTCAACGTGGTGCTTCTAGAACCATTTCTTATTAGTCTTTCTCTGGTTTCTGTGAGGTCAATGAGAACATTGCCTTCTACTTCTGTAGCATCTGTTCAACTAGCTTGCAGTATCTGACACTGAAAATAGGTCTTATGTATTTGATTATAAGACATTCTTTGTACTAGCATAGATGATATGCTATAATAGTGACTGGCAGTATTTGGGCTGAAAAAAATGAAGCTGACTCTGATGTTGCTCCAATGTTGTGCGATAAAAATGGAGTAGAGGCATCATGCAGAGGCATATTGATTTGCTTATATAAACACATACATCTGTGTCGATAGGAGCCAGACTACAGTCTTCACTATCACCTCACAGGGTGAATATCCTTAGATCATCCATCATTCAGGGGCCATGAAGGCAATCCCTTCAATCATTGTTTGTTTTCTTGCTGAATACCTTCTGTTTAACAACCTTCTTTAGGTAGGATTTTAATATTGTGCTAGGATGCTGAATCTGAAGTACTACTAATAGCTGAGTGTTCTCTGTAACTTCTGGTCTGTATTTTTAAGGGTAAAAATAAGAGAATCACAGAAAGATTTATAGCTCCACAGAGGACAAATAGTAGTGAATGACTGCACAGTCTCACCTTGGTCCAGACTGGTGAGGGACATAAATCATTATTTCTTGTTGTGCTTGTAATCTCTGGACTTGCTTGGAAGATATGGATCGCGTAGAATAAGTAGGTACTCCCATGAAATTTCAAAAGGTCAAGCTCTGAAGGTTTCATTCAGGTGACAGGGATAGTGAATAGACCAGAGATGTCCTAAAGTAGCAATTGGCCTCTAATTCTATGCCTCACTTTCTGGTTTTGAAGATATGAGTGGATCAAACTGGGCTCAAATGACAGTCTTGTATGTAATGCTTTGGGTCTGGTCATCAATAACAATGGTTCTGGGCCCCATAGTTCACCCTGGCCATCTGTCTTTCCTAGTAAACAGGATGCTTATGGGCATAAACCCACAGAAACTTCCTTTTGTACATAGGTGGGCATTGGACATTTTTTTATTGGCAAACTTTCCAAACCAGAAATATTCCAACAGGTTGGCTAACCTGTTACAATGTCTTTTTTGTAGTGGGTGTTTTGGTCCTTGAAGACTGTGGAGAAAGGACAGGGGGATTACAGTGGATTGTGTCAGTGCTAGACTGTCTTAACAGTCATGACAGACTGGTGGGGCAGAAGTTTATCTTTAAGAAAGTGAGAAATGTGCAAGTAGTTATTTGAGATCTGTGAGAAGAGCCAGGCTGCTGGCTCTGCTTGGGGTGTGTGGGCATGGCAAATCTCACTTTTCGATTGGCAGCAGTGGCCATATTAACCACAGGGACAAGATGCTACTAAAGGACATGCTGGGAAGGTGGCTTGTCTTGCAGAAAGGCACGTTGGGAAGGTGGAAGTGGCACCAAGAATGCCTTTCCCTTGTAGAAGGGAAGGCTACAGAGGTTCCCCAGCCAAGGATACTTTCCACCTCTTTTTGTTTGTGCTCGTAGTTTTGGCCTGGAGCTATCATATGCTGGCAGAAATCTCCAGCTTCCCTGGGGCAGTAAGGGAAGAAATTCTACAGAGATACCATCTTGCTGGTTTTATTTTCTTAAGAATAATGCAGACATGGCTCTTTTTTGTGTGTGAACATAGGCCTGTGACACACTGCCAGGGTGCAAAGTGTTCTGCAGAAAAGCTGATGTCCACATCCAGAGAACGCTCAACCTACACAGATGCCATTGCACAAATAGACAACATTGACTGTCATATTTGAGAAGCAAGCATAAGAAAAACAAAGCTAAGACATTCCTTGCCTAATTTGCATGATTTTTTATAAGAGAGTTTTTCTTTTGCCTTTTCTCTTACCTATTTTGTTAGTGCTTCCTTAGAGCGATGACCAATGCTGTATCAGCTTTTTGGATGAAGGATTGTTTTAAGGATTGTAATGAATGCTTGGAAGAATTCGTACCACTTGATTATGCCAAGTTTTGATTGGATCAGTCTCACTTGGCTGAGATGGTGATATCATCTTTAATTTTTTTTTTAATCACTGTTGCCCAGTTTTCAAAGTCAACAGTTTGATAATTAAAAATATATGTCTGGTTTTCACTGGGCTGAAAGGTAATTAAAGCATATTGCACTGCCAATTTAAGGTAGAGCAGAGAGAGCTGAAAAGTGCTTTCCATCAAATACACAGAACTCAGAAGAACAGTATTGGTGTAGACCAGCAGAAGTACGGTGACTCATTTGCTTTGAGACTAAAAAAAATAAAAACAACAAACAAACAAACCCAGGAAAAAAGGTATTTAATGTTCCTATTTTATAACCAAAATACAAACAAAAATACAAGTATTTGAAATGGCATCTGGATATTCTTCTTGATTCTCACTGTGTGCAAAATCAAGAACTGCACAAATCTGATGCATGGAGCTCATGGTTGCCTCGTGGTAGGAAGCTGTTGAGATGTTCCTGAGTTCTGTTGGGTCAGGATATTAAAATGTTACCCCATGTGATACAGCTGAGGAGCACTGACAGTTCTCAGGATAGTGGCATGTTTACAACCAAGTAAGGATATACTATACCTCTTATTATACACACCCTGGATATGGTTTCAATAGTGGTTTAAAGCCTACAAGCACTGCTGAATGTTCTTCTAAATGAGTGTGAAAGATGCCTTCTCCTCAGTGAGCTCAGTGAAGTTTATCTTACCTGGAAAATGTGCTCTCCTCCTCTTCTGGGGTTAGTATTTGGGCGGCACCAATAATAGCTCTGCCCAGTGATGATCCTGTGTCCAGCTGGATCCTAAAGTGGCACCAACAAGTTAATTGAACTTCAACAAGGGAGTTTATGTCTGAAAGGCAGAAAGTTACCTACAGCTAAAAGCTTACTCCATACTGCTTACTTGCTCTTTCATGCCACTTTGCATATCATTTTGTATCTGCTGGACTGAGGCAAGAGGAAGTAGCAGGAAAGCAAAAAAGGGCTTGTAGCAATCGTCTGGTAGTGAATCTAACTAAATAATTTGTGGTGTCCTATTAATAATGGCAAGCCTGAAAAAGTGGTCTTGCACTTCTTTTAAGGACTTGCAGAACATCCCTTACACAGTTCTTTCCACTCATTTTTCTTCTGTGTACATTGGCCGGTCTGTTGGCTCCACATATGAAGACCAGTTCTTGGACTTGGAGAACCTGGCTTGGATTTGACTCTCTCTCCAAGCTGTCACAGGAGCCATGGTCTGTTGTGCATTTACATGACCAGCATCTTAAAGATCTTTACAAATGATAAATTACATACTTTTCAATACTTTTCTTTTGTTGTCTTGTACTCAGAACAGTTTGCAGGTTTCTGGAGTTCCTGTAGATGGCAACTGCAGCAGAGTTGTCCCTAACTCTAATTTAACATCTAAACTGTGAGATTTAAGCTCAGGGAGCCAGGAACAGGAAGGGTCCTCCCAATTGAAACTAATTGGATCCATGCTCTGATATCCGTGCTTGTTTCTAAAAGGGTATAATGATTCCAGCCAGACTGTTTGCTCAGTGTCAGTCTGAATTTAACTTCATGCTACTTCACTTTATTTTAATTCGACATTATTTTTGTGTTTATTTTACCTAATAAGTGAATCATTTAACTATAAAAGACTCATTTTGGAGGGTTAAGGGTGGAATCTGGAATGGGTGAAGCTTGGAATAACCACTGACCTGCTCGATTATGCTAGAGTAGGGCATGAGCAATGATGTCATGTCAGGGAGGCAAGCCAGACATGCAGAAGTGAACAGGCTTGCCATTCTCCCTTCGTCATCATTGGAAATGTCAGTAGACTTGCTTGAAAGACAGATGTGGTTGAGTTTGTGATAAAGACACTCTGAAGACTCCACCAATCAGAATGCACTGATGTTAATGTTGAATTTCACTTTAAAGAATGAATTTTCAGAGAAAACTAATGGCATTTATACCATAAAACCACCGTTTCACTCAATCTGCAATATCATGATATATGAAATATGAGACTTTGAAAGTGGCTACTGATTAAGTAAACCTCACCTGAGGGGTACACAGTCTATGATTCACTGTGAAACTGTGACAAACTGCTTCTGAAAACTGGGCCCATTCATCATTTATCAGATTATTTTTCAAAATAAGTTGTCAGTTGAATTGGAGTCTCTTTAAGAGTGAATTGAGTTATTCCTGATATATGCCATTCTAAAAGTTTAATTTAGTAAGAGATATGTTAACGTATCCTGACATCAAGGGAATTTGTTTGCTTTGTTGTCACTTCAGGTGGGATTCATCTTGGATAACTTTAGAAAGGTACAATGAGGATATCAGCATTGAGGATAATCGCCCAGGTATCTTCTATAAGCAAAGGAAATAGGATCCCTTAGGGATTGCTTTATCTAGCTTATTTTTGTTATCTATCTTCGGATGAGATACATCATGACTTTAAAATGCATCTGTCCTCATTGGCTATTGAGAGAGCTGGGGTTGTTCTTCTGGGGAAGAGATGGCTCCAGGGAAACTTTGTAGAGAGGCCTTTCAATATATTATGAGGGCTTATAAGAAAGGTGGAGAAAGACCAATGCCTGTAGTGACAGAACAAGGGCCAACGGATTTAAACTAAAATAGGGTAGATTTCGATCAGACATAAGGAAGAATTTTTTTATTAAAAGGGTAGTGAGACACTAGAACAGGTTGCCCAGAGAAGTTGTGGAAGCCCCGCCTCTAGAAGTGCTTAAGGTCAGGTTGGACAGGGCTTGGTGCAATTTAATCTACTGAAAGATGCCTCAGCCACTGGCAGGGGAGCTGGTCTGGATGATCTTTGAAAGTTCCTTTGAGTCCAAACCTTGCCATGTTTCTATGGTTCTATGATTCCATGATACTGTGACTATAAAGAGAATCCAGAGTCACTATTTTTTGGCTGAAGTCTGTTATTTTAGTGTATACCCATGGGAAGGTGAACTTGGTCCTTGTGGTTTAAAACTGAAAACTTTGAAATAGTGCATCTGACCCACTGTACATGACAGACTGTTACAGTTTATTTCATTACCTCTGTCCTGGGTCACATCTTGCCTGGCCAAAGCATAACATTAATGTATCTGTCTACCTATATTTTCCAGAAAAAAAATCTGCTGCTGGTCTGAAGATTTTGTGCACAGTCTGCACTACTTATTTCTAGAGCTACACTTACCTAGAGGGGAACCTCTTTCTATTTTTTATTCAAGGCCAGGTAGGACAGAGCCTTGGGAAACACGGTCTAGGTTGAGGCATCCCTGCCCATGAGAGGAAGGTAGAAACTAGATGATCTTCAGGTACTTTCCAACCGTAAATATTCTATGATTCTATGATTCTGTATCAGCTTTATACAAGTCTTGACTGAAATATATGAGTACACATAGATTGCTGCAAACAATATACGGTACTTCTTATCCTGAAAAAAGATGCAAGATCAATATATCTGAGGAATGACTGAACAAAAAGATCAAACAACTTGCACAAATCCATGCCTTGAACACTTTTCTCCCCTTGTCCATACCTCTCAAGCATTGCATATTGAAATCCTCTTGTAGGCCAAGTAATCCTGCGCTCATTAATACCAATTCAAACCCACAGAAGACATGAGGATTGGGATAGCCCAGCTGACTGCTACTGTTAGCCCAATACTGGCATTTTTCTCCTTATGCAAAACCTCATCAATGAGATTTTGGATAACCAAAACTAAATGTGGCTGATTTATGAGAAGGATGATGTTGAGGTCAAGGAACTGGAGTTAGGTATAGGATCCATAAACTCAGTTTCTGATCATTTCACAGTCTTTCTGTTCAGCCATGGGTAAGGCTAATATATTAATGAATGCTACACAGGGTTTTTGGCTAGCACTGGATCATATTTTAGTTGAGACAATGAGGGTCTAAGCAAGCTAGTTTTAACTTCACAACAATTACAAAACTGAAAGAGTCTTTCCACAGAAATAATTACTCAAAGGATACAGAGATTGAAGAGATAAAGGATAAAAAGTATTAGACCACAAGCCATGATGTTTTGATATCACCTGACATCTGAGTAAAAAGATGTTGATGAACATTAGTCATTCATAAAGCATTATTCTTACAAAGGTTTTTTTACACTGGACCTTCATATGAATAGAAAATTGCTATCTTAAGGGAAATAAAAATGTTTACTGCAAGGTCCATTCTGTTGAGTTGGAATCCAGACATTTAATTGTTTTGTTGTTAAGCAGCAATATTTTTTTTTTCATATTGACAAAGAAATAAGGCTTTGTGCAACCAGACAACCTGTGTCAAATAAACTGAGTTAGACAGATTTGTCCAAAGCTGTCTTGGACTCTCACCCTCTCTCCACCACTGTAATCTGATCTTTCAAAATTTCACAATGAACTTTTGGCAGTTGTTCCCCCAAGGTCTGTGACTCTTCCGATAAAATCCTAGACACTGATCGGAAGAAAAACCTTCAAAGCTAGAAAGAGAGCACATTATTGCAGTGGTTGGCATAATGACATCTGGAGGAAGATGTTACCACTCAGAAATTGACCATGGCGGTGTGGTAAGCACTGTGGCTTCTCCCATATTCAAAGCTCAACATGGTAGTTAACAGATGACAGTACCCACTTCCTTGGACCTTACTGAATTTACTTACTGTGCTTCTTGAAATTTATCTTCTCAACCACATGAGTGACCAAAACCAAAAACTCTACAGGAAAAAAATACATTAGCATCTGCACTATGGTGTCAAATGTGCCTATGTTTATATGGGGCTTTGATGTGTGTGAGCAAGGGCTGACTCTAGATTTTGTAAATTCAGTATAATGTGTCCCAAAACATTTTTAATGCAGTTTTTGAACACAGTGAGAATATGAAACCTGCTGTCAGATATTTAGCAGGTCAAAGAAAAGCATACCCCTGCTTGTGCTTGTCCACCTATTTAGGAGCTTTTACCTATTTGTGTATCTCTCTATCTTTCTGTTCTCCCTGTCCAGAGAATCATTAAATGCCCACATGTAAAATTTGACACCAGATATTTTTCTGCTCTGTTTTGAGCAGCTCTATAGGGGAGAAGGATGGGATTGGGTAAAGTGTCAGAAATAGGAAGAAGACCTGGAGAAGTCAGAGAGGAAGGGGAAGAAGTAATGTGCCCTGTTCTTTTGCCCATTGCAGTCTGGATGACTCCCAGCATTTCTATTGCTCATTGTTCCTTTGAAGTTTGTAAAAGTCTGTGAAAATTACTGGTGAAGTTTTCTCACCTCTACCTAGCTTTAGTAGAAGATGACATTTACTCCTACTGCTGCTTTCCCTCTTAGCTTTAATAGTGGTTGGTCCATAGTCTGCATCAATAGTGTCCAGCCCTTCCCATGACACAGGTGAACATCAGCATGATGGCACCTGCTGAACCATGGAGTGGAAAGAGAGTAAGGATTTGTTGAGACCTGGGATGTGCTTTAAAATAATTAAATAATAAATAGTCCAGCCAATCTGAAAGAACATTTTAGAGTTGTACAATCAAGCACTGAAAGGTGATAAATGCCAGAATTAAGGATGTCAATCAACTTCAAAACATAGCCTTCTGGCATTGTAAATTATGATACAGTCTAGTTATCTCATCACGCACACTTTTTTCCTCAAGGCTCCTGTCTCTGTTAATGCACATGTAACAGTGAGGAACAGAAAAAGAAATGGAAGGGCTGTCTATTAATTTTGCATCAAACGAAGGTAAAAACTGAGTTGCAAAAAAGGAGCTAATAGCTGCAAAAAAGGAGTTAAACCACTAATTTTTAGATCATAAATTTCTGACAATTATTGTAATGCCTTTTTCATCTCTGTATCTGGGGAAATGCTAACTTCTTAGATTATAACCAATCATCTGAGCAGTTGTAACTTTGACAAAGTGGTTTCTCTGAGGCATTGCAGATTTGAGCTGGTTGTATAACTAATAATACAATCTTCACACCCATACAAATTTAGAAAATTTATAAAGATGTTCCAAAATTGCTATTTGCAATTATGATGTTCCAAAATAACTATTTGCCTTAAAGAATACTGATATATGATCAAATCTCTAAAAGATTTTGCCCAGCAAACTGGTCAGTCCTTCTCATTTCTGTAATCTGATTAAGTCCCTCTGGCTGGTAGAAAAGACAATGAGAAGTTCTTCTATTTCAGAGGACATTTTTGTTACAGGCAATCAAACAAACCTGTGTGCTTACTCTTATAAGTCATGGACAAATGTGGTCGTCTTGACTGCATATATCCATACGGTCAAGCATACTCATGTTATATCTGATGGTCTTTGTCCAAGCACTGCAGAAAACCCAAATCAAAGATCACCCCAACAAAAGGTCTACGGCATCTCTTCAGCCTTTGTATTATTCAAACACCTTTAATCTCACCATTAAAAGCAAAGGGGTGAAACATTACATTTGTATCTACTCCAAAACTGGACTTAACTCTATCCTACCGTAAAAGTTAGCTAAACAAGTCTGGGTCTGATGGACAAATGAATCTGTTTTGGTAGTAAATCCAGACAAGTCATTGACAATGCATTACAAATGTTAGTTTGCCCTTCAATTATCACTTAGGTCTGGAGTAGAAAGAGACCTGGTATTTAACCCCCATGTACATCATGCTATTATGCTTCCTCCTTTCCCTGTCCAGATCTGAATTTCAGACACTCATCAAAGGCAGACAGCTTGGATGTTCCCACCACTCTTGTCTACAGCAGATTCCAGGTATGAATTCATAGTTCTGTATAGAAAATCTGAGGCTGTATCCCACAACAGTCTCCCCAACTCTGAAGTCCTCCAGGTAGTTTTCCTCTGCATCAGAGCAGAGACATACTTGCCACAGAAGGATGTCTGAGGACAAAATATGGACATTCAGGATGTCCTTGTAGGTCTGTCAGATGAATATTAGTAAAAGACAGAAAAAGAGTTAGAAGTGAAACAAACAGTACAAACCAGACCCAATGCCACTGCTACTACTGAAAACAACAGCCAGGCAATAATAATGATGCTGGCTGTCTCATCATGCATGTATGCAGGGGGCTAAAGATAGAAAAATGACACAGAGAAGCATAAAATCTAGATTTTATGAACATTTTGAAGCCTGCTTTGTAATTTTACTGATGTTTTTCTAATGTAGTTTTACATGTGTGATGTGACATCTCAGAATTAGAGAAATATAATTCTGGAATTCTGGAAAAGACTTCAAGAAGACATTGAAGGTAAAGCTGAATATCATCTATGTTGTTCTTGACATGTTTGCCTGCTCTAAGAATCATCCCATGATGACAAACTCAAATACACAAGTAATATGCTGCTTTAGCTTTAAAAATTTTGTCTCTTTGTCAAACCTAAATTGTTCTTGTTGAATTTTAAACACATTACTTGCTTATCTTCCCTTGCTCTTCATGTGCACCTTGTGTGTCTTAGACCGCGAACTGAACTGTCTAAAGTGGTTTCGAGTATTTCTGTCGCTCAAAGGAATTTTTAACTTCAGTTATGTATTAGTCTAGGAAGACATGGTTAAAGGAATAGGATTTTCTTTTCACTTTGATCTCTCTTGGTTTAAGCCAGCTCTAGAGGAAGTTCTGGTACTCTCCATCTCTGGAGGCACTTGTCCTCCCCACTGTCTCAAAGAACAGCTGCCCACAGCACAATTACGAGTTGCTTTTATGGTGAGGGAATGGTGCTTTCATCCTCTCCCATTTATCAGAAGTGATGTCTGAACACCTTCTTTCACCAAGGATCTCAACAGGCAAGTCTTTCTCTCACAGTGTCTAAAAAAAGAGCTTTGTCTTTACAGTATTGAAAGGACTTCAAACATCGAGTACTTCTTGTGGTGAGAGATACTTACCTAGAAAACCACTGTAGTGAAATTCAAAGTGAATATCCAGCCGCCTACCACCCTCTGAAACAACTACATACAATAATTGTGATCTTTTCCATCTTCGCTGAGAAATTTCAAACATGTCTGTATCAAATGCGATGCCATCTCACAGACAGGTGTTTTCAGTTCTGTCTGCTGTCTCCATTTCTTAAAATGCTTTTCTGTTGCTTGATGGGTTTTCATTTTTTTTCGTTTTCCGTCTAATAACATTACTGAAAAGTGATGTGAAACAGATAAATCCTTCAGTTTCCTCTTTCATTCTCAGACTCATACGTACACACACCGGGGGGGTGCATGAAGTGCAGGAGACAGAAAAAAAAAGAATTAAAAAAATAATTCAGGCATATGCCTTTTTTTCTTCTTCAGTGAATGAAAAACTGAGGTCCTGAAGTATGAGACTCCTGCAAGACCTGCAACGCCAGCATGCCTGCTGCCAAGAACATGCTGTCATTTGTGGCTCCTCACACTTCCTCGTCCACAAGAGAGCCTGGGGACTGGCATCCACCACTGAGGCTTTAAAAAGGCTGCATTATGTTATTGAGCAACTGGATTAATGAAAATCTCCTTGTTATCCTATTTGTGGTGTCTCTCAGCTTTGAAACCCATAGCAAAATGGCAGTTTCTAACTGGTTTTACCTTGCACATTGCACATTTTTACACTAGACAGTCTGATGTCTGTGTTAACCCAGACACAAATTAGCTGGGAAAAATATATGTTACGTACATATGCATGCACACATCTCCCTTTGCTTCAAGAGCTTTAGGTCACAAAGGCAAGCAAGAAATTAGGAAAAGCCACAGTTTAGGTAACTTTTGCAACCTGTTCTCTTTCCATGTGCAGAAAGTCCATGGTAAAGTTTTGAATAAAATGTTCGCATCCTGTTTCATTCAAACAATCTCATTCTCATCCAGTGCTCAGGATCAGTTCTCTTGGGGTGAATGAGAATCACAAAGTCCCAGAATCTTCCATATGGCGGTACCATACCTCATGTGAGGATGTGGGAAAATGGAGTAGGGGACTACAGGGGAAAGAAAAGAGCAGTGTGAGAGGCTCCATCTGCTTTCTTGCTGTGCTTTCTGCTCCTGGTGCAATGAACACTTGTGCTTGTATCTCCCCTGATAATTAGAATTACTTCTTTTCTTCCTGCTGACGGAACATAAAACTCACACAGAGAGTTAAATTTTCATTTAAAAAACTATATAAATTACCAACTGCAGTAATTGTGGGAAAAGCCTGAACAGACAATCCCAGCAGCAATGTCTGGTCAAAGCCTACATTTGATTTCACTTCTTCCTTGCTCTGCTTATACCCATCTCCCACCCTACTGCCGTGTTACCCATCTCCCTTCCCAGCAGCCTCCCTCATGCTGCTCTACTCCAGCAGGAGGAGCAATGGGAGCACACGAGAGGCGTCCACCATTTCCCCAGCACTACCAGCGCCCCTTCCACAGCCAAGAGCAGCAAATTATCTGGAAACTCATATTTGGCTCAGGGCTGGAGGAAACTCCAAAGCTGTTAAACTTGAAAAAAAGTCTCTGTGGAGTGTGTGCGACCTCAGAGTTCCCAAAGGCTCATTTCGTAGGATAATTTCACTGGAGAAGGTTTTTGCAGGAAAAGACATGTCTCTGACAGTAGGGTAAGCCCCTTGCTGAATTCCAAATCTCTGCTCCAGAGAAAAGGGAGAGTAGAATTTTTTAATGAAACACCTATTTGGGTTTTG
This sequence comes from Myiopsitta monachus, assembly GCA_017639245.1. Lineage (NCBI taxonomy): Eukaryota > Metazoa > Chordata > Aves > Psittaciformes > Psittacidae > Myiopsitta > Myiopsitta monachus. The sequence continues at coordinate 19,083,801 of CM029922.1, read as the reverse complement.
GTGTGGTTTATATTGTAAAAAAATGGATTTTTTTTTTTCTTGGGATTTTATTTTTTTGGAAACAGGTGAACAACATTTGTAAAATTTCATCCCAAGTGGTTAAATTTGCAACCTTATGAACAGCTATAAAAAGAGTGTCATAGTGGGAGGAAGTACAGTCTCCCTTTATTATAGGTCAGAATATGGAAGCCATGTATATGCTACAGGACAGCATCCTCTGAAGAGTGGTATAGAGCTAAGGGCTCATGCAGCTCTTCTGCAGGTGAAGGAATATGCTTCTGCCAGCTTCTTCCCAGTGCTGTCACAAAGGGTGTATACCATACCAAGTGGTGTTAAAGAAGGGCTAGAGTTTACTGAATCACCTCTCCTCCTGGGTAGATACAGGCGTATACTTAAAAGAGGATTAGAAGGATTTAGGGATGCAGAATGGGTTAGGCTGTTTGTTATTTAGCAGTGCCAGGAGCAAAGATTTGTGGCAAATTTAGGGAATACAGCTGATGGTGCCTTTGCGGCATCTCCAAGGTTAGGTGGTAGGTAACAGGGATTTGGATTTCATAGGAGTGTGGAGCGACAGCTTAGAGGACAAGTGAAGCATTCAAGATCCTTTGTGGCTCTTGCCCCCAACAGCTGTGCAATGAAGCATATTGTTAAAAATGGATGTTTCAACAGGAAACCACTCTTAACAAAGCCAAGAGAAAGGTCTTGAAAACCTCTAGAGAAAGCCAAGCTGTCAGAAAGTAAGAACAAATACTGGTGTAGCCCTTCTGGATTTCCAGTGGTGCATTTCAAAGATGGAGCAGTGCCATGTAAATGACATGTCCACCCGCAAGCTCGGCACCAAGTACACCAAGAGATCCATGTGTTCATGATGGAAGGTGATCCAAAGGGCATGGCTCTTACCCTTTCAAGTCCCCTCCGATACACTGCTAATTACCTAGATAGCCACAGAGGCGGAGGGCAGCTGGTCATAAATTACCCTGAGATTCCTGAGGCTGGAAAGGGCTGACGAGGCTGAGGTCGAAGTGCATCACGCTGCATCTCTTCTGCTCTGCTCCACTGGGAAAACAGCAAGACCAGATTCATGCAAGCCACTGTGAAATGTCAGGGCATTCTTGTGGTTGGCTCCATTATAATTTGCTTTGGAGATATTTGGACATCTCTCTTCTCTGCTGGGCAAGGGAGGAGGAAGTGTTTGAACCTTTAAACCTAGTATGTCTGGCTCTGCTCCTACTTACTGCCATGTGAGATGGTAAAGGCAACACTTGAGCTTAAAGGAAGAGTAGAGCTGGTTGAGTGTTTTATGCCTACTAATTGCTTTTCTTAATTTATCTGCCTAAGAGGTTTATGCCAACGTGTTGCGTTTTCCTATTTCACTGTCTCTAAAGGACAACAGTTCTTGGGGCAGTTGGAAAGTTTAGAAAAGGCATATTGACTTCAAAAGTGACATTGCTGCATTCAAAAAGCTATCCTGCTTTCTGTTCACCTGCTTTGTTTTCTCATAGGGCTTTGGAAGTAGAACAATATTTTCAATTACAATGAATAGGATTTTTTAAGCAACCAGCCTAAATCCTTCATAGACAGATATCATACATACAATATTGATAGGGCATTGGGGTAGAAAAAGACAGGAATTCAGAATCTGCAAGTCCAATATTTGGATTTAACAGCACCAAGAAAGCAGACTGGTGTGCAGGGCATGCAAAACTCAGACTGCAAGTCCTAACACCAGAAATTTCACTTCTCATTGCCTTGAATTATTATCCTATAAACTAAAGTTAATTATACTTGTCAGCTCTGCAAAAGACTTTGAGGATCATTGGCAAAAATGACCATCTAGGAAAAAAGTGTTATTTATATTATTAGGACTGATGACACAAAGTTAAGCTGTTCCAATTTTATCCAACAGCCAAACACGTGCTCCAGTTTTACGAATTACAGTGTGGGCTATCCAATTTCACAAGGCACACTTGCCACCCGGTGCCACAGCTTTATAACTCTGGCTCCACAGTTAAGGTGAAAAGAGTATAATAACCATAGAATTTACGTCAATTTTGTGGAAATGTTATGATTATTCACAGCTGAGACTGCAAAGACATCTTAAAGCACTTGATAGCCATAGAGTTTCCTGTCATGAGTCTCACAAGATCTACCTGCTGCACTCTCTACCAAGCCTGGAAATCTGCCCACTCAGCTGAATCCTGTGCCCACCCAAGAAGCTCTGCTCCTGCCTTTATGGGAGTGAGCCTGGGACAGAGATATTCACCTTTGTTTCCATTAATTAGCTCAAAAGTGAAATTTTCTGGGTCTGCATAAAGACTACAGCAGATTGCCCATAGCCAAAGTATATAAAAGGAGGCTTTCTGGGCTGTCTCTCTAGGATTATATTTTATTCAATAATATAAACAAGCATAAATCTTAAAAACAGTTGAAAAACCTCTGCTAAACCTCTGCGTTCAAACTCAGCCTCTGTCAGGCATATGTTACTGCAGATATTATATCAGATCAGTAATTTCTAAGAAAAAATAAGCACATCTTGGTGGAAATATGATGGAGCAACTTTTCCTTAAAATTCTGTCCATAAAGAACATAATTCAGATGAGAAAGCAAGATCATTAATATCATGGGGCTAATTTAAACTCTACATCAAGTGTAAGATCATATGATCAAAAGTGCTTCCTGGCATGCTTTTGATGGATGCCAGTAAGGACTCACCTGGTCTGTACTGGCTGGCTACGGCATGGTGTTAATGGCAAGCAGTGCAGATAATGACACACTGCGGGTTTTGGGAATGAGGGAGAAGAAGACACGGACATGATTTATATTGTGCCATTTGCCCTCAGGACCAGAGAAAGGCGTCTGACCCCGTTTAATTTATTTTTATAAATGTAACTCTTCTGTGTGGGATCCTTTGACCTCTCTCATAACTTGCATCTTTCAAGAGCCATTTCCAGGATGGAAAATATAGCAAATAACTTAAAATTAACTAAGTAGCTGAAAGCAATGCAGAAAATTGTCATATGTGCATGTAAGCTGTGCTTTTAGAACCAGAAATGACACATTACCTTTTAGCCAGTCAGCTTCCCTGAAGGAAGCAAAATTTCTGCATACACACTCTTGACATTGAGTGACAAAGGTTTTTATTTATTTGTCTGCAGAACTGATAGTTTTCCGTTAAAGCTACGATAAAATATTTTGGCTCCTCTCAATGGGTACCCGCAGGGTTAGAAAATGGGCTGAGAACCCCTAGGACACTTGAAAAAATATTTCAAAACAGAGGCAATCCACTTAAAACAATCAGCCATGTAAGATATATAACTTAAGTAAAATATCTGATGTTTGAGCAGAAACTCTCTGCTTTTGATAACATTTTACTACCTATATGAGAAAAAAATTCTGAAGTTCTGCAGTGTGGGAACTTAATTAAAGCCTCAAAATACCTTGGGTTTTTTTCTTTTCCACAGTGAGGAAATGAGAGGTCTGAGTCAAAAATCAAGGCCTTCTTATGCTGCATATTGTGCAGAAAGAGAGGAAGAAGCAGGCTCTGGTGCTAAAAGATAACTGTCTGTAGAGATGAGATTATGGGTATTAAAATGTAACTCCTGTTTTCATTATGTTACAAAAGAGGAACTAACAACTACATGCTTCACTCAGAGGACTGAATATCAATTTTATCTTAGATGAGAAACTTGCAGCTTGGGAAAAAAATCTATTCCAAGGAGTATCAGTTTCTTAGCCTCTCTAGTAGGGCCTGATCTTGTATTGCAAAGTAGAGGGGGCTAGATGGCCTTGAGGTTGTATCCAGTCACTGTCACTTGGACAAAAAATGGACCCTGGCAGAGATTTGAGGTTGATATCCAGTTCTGGTCAAGCACTCTGCTTTCATCTTACTGTGACGAAGAGGAAAGCAAGCAAGGTGCTGGACTCCATTTCCCTCTTTTCTTCTAAGCAGTTTGTTCAATGCTCTTTGCTTTCAGCAGCTGTGCTCTGGGGCTTGTGGAACAGAGGTTGATGTTCCATAAACGAAATTGAACAACCACCTTCTTGTCTTAAATTTGTCTGAAAACATATGCTCCAAGTCGTCAGGGGACTGCACTCCTCCTCCACTCAGAGGAAGCTCATTTGCAGCAGCTGAGGTCTGACAGCTTCGTAAGTGGTAGACAAGTCCTCTTACCTGACACGTCATGGTGCAACTCAGAAACCTCCAGACAGGAAAGCCTAGCTAGAAGTTGTAGTAACTCACATCCGCTGTGGTTCAATAGAAAGAGGACCTGAAACTCAGGTGCACCAGTAGCTTGAGAAAGCCACACACCATTCCTGGGGCCAAGTTTTGGTCCTCATGCATCACTAGGAGTTTTGCATTGAAAGTAAGACTTGGTGTTAAGTAAATAAAATGCCCACCTTGTGCCAGTTCTCCAGATACATTTCTTTTTATTTTTAGTTTTTTGAGCAATCAAATGGTGTCTTATGCATTTGCAGCTAAATATGGCTACAAGATTAGATAAGCATGATAATAAAGGGTTATGGAAATGTGCTGACCACAACTCAACACGCAAGTCACAGTGTATGAGAATACATATGTTTAGGGGTTTAGGTTTATGAGAAATAAAGATGTGAATGATGTTGTGCTTGCGAGTCATGAGCCTTGTGTTTTCTTAATGCCAGGAGTGATTTATTTCTTGTAAACAGTTTTACTCAATTGGGGCATCCAGTTACTACAGACCTTGTTTGGTATAAAAACTAACGGCATAGAAAAATATTGCTATAGCAAGGTTTAACTGGTTGTTAGCCCAAACATGTGGCTGAACATGAATTCCACTGCTTGAAATATCCTCTAGTCGCTCAGCAACATCTTAATGTCAAGAGGAGATTATAGTCAGCATTCCCAGTGAGCCATGACTCAGAAGTACTGTATGGAAAGAGGACATTTCCAGCAAAAGCATGATATGGAAACTAAACACAGAAGTGCTGGAAATCTTCATTCCCATATTAAGAAAAAAAAAAAAAAAGAAAGAAATGTGAAAGGCTAGCTCTTCTGAAGTGGAATTTTGGCTGTTGCTGAGGACATTATGAAAATACACATCACATGCTTGGTTCCTCATATACAGCTATGTTTCACAGCACATCTCACCACCACCTTTGACATCCCTTTTTTAATTCAGAAAAGACACGGGAAGAGACCTTGCTGCTCAACAATAAGTGCGAAACCTTAGGAAAGTGCCATTTTCCAAAGCAGGAGCTCTAATAACTTGAAACAGTGTAGTTTTGCTTGTGTTGCATAAAAGCTGGTAATTAGTATACTTTAGATACTTCGAGAGGTATGGAAATGCTTTTAAAAAACCATGGACTGAAGAGATTGGCCTCATAGAAATTTACTTTAAAAAAACCCAAGGAGATGCTTAAATATTCATAGTTTCCATTTCTAATCTTTCTACTCACAAGTTTCCTGACATACATAGCTCTCAGTTGTGTTTGTGAGATACCCAGCATCCTGAGGTCAGATAAATTTCTTGTTTGGATCCAAATAGGTTATTTAAAAAGTTTTGATCCTGTACAGGTTTGCACACACGAATCATAGAATCATAGGATAGTTAGGGAGTAAGTCTAAAATGATCAGGACTATATCCAGTTTTAAAGCCAGACACATACTCAGGTATGTGTGCAGATATATATGTGTACGTATATACGTGTTTGTAGGGTCATGTGATATGGAATCTAGGTAAGAAAAAAAATAATGTATATGCAATATGTCAGGCTTAAAGGCTTGTGGCATGAAATACAGCTGGAGGCCAGTCACTAGAAGTTTGCACTAGAGGTTTATACTGGGATCAACAGTGTTTAACATCTTTGTCAGGGACATGTTTGGTGGAAGAGAGTGGACCCCCAGCATGGCTCCAGGTGATAAAAAACCATCTTACCAAGGGAGATTGTGGAGTCTCCATCCTCAGATACATTCAAAACCCAACTGGACACAGTCCTGGGCAACCCACTGTAGGTGACCCTGCTCTGAGCTGAGGCTTGGATTAGGTGATCTCTTGATGTGCCTTCCAGAGTCAGCAGTTCTGTGATTTTGTAATTCTGTTGAAAAGAACACAATTGTTTAGAGTTTTGTGATGAATTATTTCCTCAATTTTTTTTAGCTTCATGAAAACCCATAAAAGTTTATGAGAAATGATGGCCTTTGTTCCAAAAATTAAAAACTGCTCTGCTCATACATAGGTTGCTTTCAAATCAATTACTTGGCTTAGGTCCTCAAGTATATTTGGTAATGTTTTTTAGAAGTAATGAATTTCAAAGGCTTACTATCCAGTGTGTTAAAAAGTTCTTTCCTCTCATGTGTTTGAAAAAGCTTTGTTTCCATTTTCTTTATTCTTCTAGTTCTTACACTATGAGGGGGAGGAAATGAAAAATAAATATGGATTTGCCTTTTATCTCAAATATCTTCTCATGAAATAGTACCAATGCAAAACCAGCATGTGATAGATTTCACTAACATTGGAACAAAAAATGTGAAAAATAGGATGAAGTAATCTTAAGTACTAAGAATGGAGTACCCAGGTAATAGCATTTTGATGAAAGGGTAGTCTATAAACATTTTTTGGCAGTATTTTTCTTTTCACTTGAGAATTTTCCATTTTTCTATGTGCAGTGATTCAATTCCTAGCAAAGGATGGCCTGGGTCCAGTTATGACACTGGCTTTAGCAATCATTTGTAATGAGAATCTAAGCTGAATTTCATAACCAAGAACAAAATTTATGGGTCTTTGAATCCTGAATTGGATATGAATTTTGTGGTGGGGTTGTCTGGAATTGTTGTTGTTGTTGCAGGAGACCTGGACCTCACTGTGCTTTCTGCATAAACTGCATTAAAAGTGGCCCTTTTCACTAAGAAGTCAACAGTCTAAAAAATTAACTTTTCTGCATTCGAAAGCCAACCAGGCATCAGCAGTCCGAGACTGTCCATCTCTTAGGTGTATGAATGCAGTGGGAGGTGTCTGGAGTCTGCAGCTGGAACAAATCCTCCTGAAGGATGCAGCTGACCATGAGCCACTAGCTGGGTCAGAATAAGTGAACAGACAGCCCTGGAGTTAGAGCCAATGAGTCATTGCTGGTTAGTGTGATAGAGACTGGGGTAAGATTGCTGGGTTTTTTTCCAACTTAGTCTTCTTTAGACAGTATGACAAAGGAAATGCTTAAGAAGAGAACCAAGGTAATGAAAACAGGGTAGGATTGCAGATTTTATAGGCAGCAAGTCAAAGGAAGTGATTCTCCCCCCTCTACTCTGCCCTCATGAGGCCTTACCTGCAGTCCTGTGTCCAGCTCTGAAGCCCCAACACAAGAGGGATGTGGAGCTGTGGAAGGGAGTCCAGAGGAGGCTACAAAGATGCTCTGAGGGCTGGAGCACCTCTGCTATGGAGACAGGCTGAGAGAGCTGGGCTTGTTCAGCCTGGAGAAGAAAGGGCTCTAAGGAGACCTTAGAGCAGCTCCCAGTGCCTAAAGGGACCTGCAGGAAATCTGGAGAGGGGCTTTTGAGAAGGGAATGTAGGGATAGGAAAAGGGGAATGGCTTTAAACTGAAAGAGGAGAGATTTCATCAGATATTAGGAAGTTTTTCACTGCAAGGATTGTGAGGCGCTGGCACAGGTTGCCCAGAGAAGCTGTGGCTACCCCACCCCTGGCAGCGTTCAAGGCCAGGTTGGATGGGGCTTTGAGCAACCTGGTCTTGTGGAAGGTGTCCTTGCTCATGACGGGGGGCTGGATCTTCAAAGTCCTTTCCAACCCAAACTGCTCTGTGATTCTATGATATTTGTCAGAAACTTCTTCCAAACTCAAAGGACAGCCTGGAAAAGAGGTGTGAAGTTATGTATAATAAAAAAAAAATAGCAAATAGACAAGAAAGATTAACTTCACAGGTAGCTCAGAGCCTCTAGGTCCTACTAGGCAAAGAAGGACATCAGAATGATGCTGACTCTTCGAGAGCTGCAATTTGGTTTCTTCAGCTACAGTTTGGAAGAAAATCCAGGCTCTGGTTACTGTAGCACTAAAGATACTATTACTGCTGGCATAAACAGAAATCTTTTCCAAATACAGACAAACAGCAAAGGATGTAATATCAAACTATTCTTCCAGTCTAGAGGTGACCCTTCTGAAACAGGCTTAAGGCCCACATGTGCATGGCAAAGCAGTGAGGTGTATCCCACTATTGCTTTCATTGTATCTTTTCTGCAGCTATGAGAGGGCTTCAGCCCTCAGGGCTGTCAGCTGGGCATCTTTCCTGAGCATTACATTTATTATAAAAGCAAATACTGCTGGGCTGATGTGTGCACTCAGCCTTGATGAAGTCATTAATGTGGTTTCCAGCAAACTGTACATAGAACTCATGGCTGCACTTAATTGCTACCATGTTCTTCCTCCGCACATATTCTTATATTAATAAGAAAAAATGCTGAAAGCCCTAATAAACTACATGCAGAAGAGGAATGCTTCAACTGCAGTTAGATGGTCACATCACCATAGATATGCAGGCCAATTATCAAACAAGAGATTATGTGTCACTTAAGGCACTGAATAGCAACACAGACAGTGAGGCAGCTTAAACCCAGTTCTCCTTACCCAAATGCTGCCAGCAGATGCACATTTCTGGGTGTGATGGGTGCATGGGGAGAGAAGGGGGTTACTCTTTGTGTCACCTTTTTGGTTGGCACTCTACTCCTGCAGGGCTAAGCTGTAGGCTCACTGAAGAAGACAGCTTGCCAATGTTCTCCTGGGAAAAGTTATGGTTGTCCTACCAGGGACACTTCTTCCTGAGAATTCCTATGTGGTGGTTTTGAACTTACAGCTCTACAAAGGGCCAAGACAATGTCAGGGTGCTGCCCTACTTGCTTCATTTGGGGCTTTACCTCAGACAAAGGGAAAAAGGGGTGCAGGAGGCTAAGTAACTGGTGGGTGTTATCAGGTATCGGAGTTTACTTTCAGCCTCCAGCTAGGTACAGATTTAAAGAGTTGTATTTATCTCACTTAACTTTAGCTCTTTAAAAGCTAAGCTTCTTGTCTAAACAAATTGCTTAGTCGTTCTGTATGGCTAGCAACTTAAAATGGCGTTAATCCCCCCTATTTAGGATTATTCAAACTCTTGGTAATCTGCCTACTCCTGATCCTAGTCCCTGCCTGATCTTTTCCTCCTGAGTGCAGAGGGAATCTCAATGACTTGTTTAGATTATGCCACTAATTTTTGGAGAGCCAAGATTAGGTGAGATAAGTCCCACTATCTGCAATGGAATCTGAGCCCCTAAGCTGTTATCAGCTCCAGGTAGCACATGCCAAGGACATTTGCGTTGTGTGGGGTGGCAGTGACTTGCACTTTCATTGGTGTTTCTCTGACTTGAGTCTCTAGAGAAAATTTGAGCAATGACTTCACAGAGATCAGTATTTAAAGGGTGTCACCTTGATACTCATATCCTACGAGAATAAGATCCTTTGCTTTGTAGGGATATCACAGTGTAGTGAGATCAGTGGAGCTGCATCCAAACTCACATATCTAATTAATGCCAACACATAGGTTGCTGGAGGATACTGTCAGAGAGCCAGGATCCTCTTCCAGCCAGGCTGGATGACCTGTGCTGCAGAGTTGATCGATGTGTGCACAATTCAAACTGCTGCAGTGGCTTTCCCTTCAGTGAGCCTTTTGTACTTGCCTAGGGTTTTGGTTCTGAGGACAGCATAGTGGGTAATGACTGGGGGACCTGCCACTCTGCTGCAGAAATCATTTGGTCCACTACTGAAGTTTGGCTTGGGAAACGTGTCTGTGCACAACACTACATACTGCCTCTAGACAAGATTGAAAACATGCTTTCTGACTATCCACTGTGAGTGAAACAAGCTGTTAAGCAGAGCATAACTGTCCTGGGCAGGATTTAGCCAGAAGATGGGGAATGAGAACCTTCAATTTGAAGTCTCCTGGCTGCAGTAGGAAAAAAACCAAAAACCTTTGTTCCCATTTCTCTACAGAAGCTGACATTCAAAGCTTAGCAAGAGGCATCCACAAAATGTTTGATGGCTAAACATATCACCATCTGGAATGGGATTGCCAGAAAGAGAGCGAGAGAAAGACTTCTTTTTCACATGTAAGTTGTTTAATAAAAATAAAATTCCTCTTGCATTTCTGACATGGGACTGTAACCACTCCACCCTAACTCGCTTTGTCATGCTCAGATCTATGAAGTAAGAGGAAATTATAGAAATATATCATGTCTGGGTTCTCAGGATTGATTATGACTCGCTGCTTTTATCTTCCAAACAGTCACTAAATCTAATTGCCTTGTTGTAATGGATTAACCCCTGTGGTCCACAGTAGCATTTATATTGTGTTCAAAGAGACTGTTACACAGTTAGGGTACTTTTTTTCAGCAATATACTTTCATAACATGTAGGCGCTCTTTGGGCATAACTCACCCTTTGTAGGTCTTGGGGGTCTAATTGGCTCATTGCACTGTCTTTCTTCAGGGGATGAATTTCACACCACTTTGGGAGCAAGTATAAACGGGTCAAAGGGCCTTCCACAGCATAACCATTTCTTTTAAATCACAATACAAGCAGATTTTGAAACCCTGTGTTCAAACATCAACATCTGTATTGTAATCAAAAACATTCCCTTGCTGATGTTCGTGGGATTAGTATTATTATTAGTCACAGTACCTTAGCTCCTTGGAGACCTGAACTCTAGGGTCAGGTCCCCAACAAGAAGCTGTGTAAATACAGACCCTGTGTTAATAAAGTTACCACCTAAGCTGTCATACATTGTGTTTGCTGATGGCTGATGGCTAATGGCTTACACACAGGCCTTCCTGGTGGCTCAGTGGGTCCTGGTGACTCTCCAAGTGTTGTTAACAAGATCACGTACCTCAGCAGTAGGTGTGAGGCGAGAAACAACAGATGGCTGTGGACAACAATCGCAAGGGATGGAGACAACTACTACTCAGTGTGATAATCAGGAGTCAAAGTACACTGGCACTCCAAATCCTGACCAGTATCTTTGGAGGTGCAATGGGAGAAAAATGTTTTAAGGTGAGGTGTGAAAGGGGAAAATGCAGTAAGAATGAAAAAAAAGTGAAAAATTCAGAGAAATGAGGGACAGGATCTGCAAAGACACCATGTGAGGTAGGCCTGCCAGTGTTAAAGGAGGAACACAAATGTCTGTATCAGAAGGAAGGAAGGGGAGTGCTGTGAGATAGAAAACAAGCAAGAGAAATGGCACCAAAGAAACAAGGAAGGTTATGTGGCGCCTTTGAAGGCACTCCTGAGGTGTGATTTGGAAAGTTGAAGAAGAAATGGTGAGAATAGTGAGGCAAATGGTGAGGTGGGGCTAATATTAGGATGTTGTGTTGCCTGGAAATCACCAAAAAAATATTTAGCTACAAGGCCAGCAAAGTTAAAGGGAAATCAGCCAAGTCCTGGACTTGCCACAAGAGTGTCTGTACTTAGCATGGGTGAGCAAGAAGAATCTGGAAGTGAGATCCATACACGGGGAGCAGGGCAGACCTGACAAGAGAAAGACACAAAAGGGAAGGGAAGAAGATAGGAAGTAGGTGGCACCAAAGCAGAGACCAGCAACAAACATTCCAGAAAGAATTTGGGCCTTACTTGATGAAACCAAATCTAATTGTCAAACAGTTGGTAGACCAGAACAGGTAGTAATCCATGAATTTGACAAGGGATGTCAGGACAGCAGGTAGATAAGGTTACATGCCTTTGTAAAAAGCCTTGTAAATGAGACATGAATTAGGTTTGAGGTTCACAAAAGAATTTTTAATGGAATTATTTGAGATTCATTCTAAAGTGAATAGGAAGCCCTTATGATCCAGGCTCCTCGAAGTAAATCTAATCTAACACATTTTCTTCTTTCATCACACAAGATGTGATATCAATCTCGAATCAGTGTAACTGAATGTTTAATAGCTTCAAGCAAAAAAATAGAGCAGGTGAACAAAATTCTTTAAATTGCTCACTTTATAGAAGGGCAAGTTGTCTGTTACATTTTAAAGATGTATCATTCTATCCCAAGTTGGTTTTATATCCTGATTGTCATACTGATAAGTGTTTAAATTAGATGCTTCACAAAAATTGTCATCGGAAAATGGAATCTGTTTAAATTCTGTTAAATTAATATAGCTGTTAATTATAGAAATTGCTATGAAATTCTTAGTCGCTGTTTTTACATCTTGAGCAGCACAGTTTAGGCTGTACTGAAATGGCTGGAGCTAAACTTTCATTTCACCTCTGAGTTTGGTTCAATGGTTTCAAGAGGTTAGTTCAGGAGACTGCATTGCTGATCACTCCATATCTTCTGACCCATCTTTAAGTCTGATATTTTCCCACTGTAGCAAGTCACGAGGATTCACACGAGCAGGCTGAGATTACAATGTCTAGGGATACATTATTACTCTGGGTAAAACCATGACATCTTTGCAAACAACAAACCTTCCTTATCTGAGATGAGCTTAACTGTACTGCTCAGAATCTGTATTGCAGAATAATTTATAGCAGTTCATTGGGACACAAGCTGATACAGAGGAAGAAAACAACATTTTTACATTTTTATGCACAGTTTCTGCAGGGAGCTGTAGCCTGGATTAACTGTTTAACTGCCTTTAAGGAAATTTGTTAATGAGTGTAAACCACAGAAATTTGCCTATAAACATAAATTCAGTGCTGCTTTCCCTATGTATGTATTTTTATACAAGCTAAGGTACTGCTGGATGTTTCTGTGCTGTGCTTCTGCATGCATACTTTGAATATTAGTATAACCTTGGTTTCAATTCTATCTAGTGGCAATGAGTTCCCCAAGTTAATTGTGCACAAAGGCTTTTGAGGAAGTATTAGCAGTACTTGAGAAATCTGCTTTCCTTTCAAAGCTCAAGCAATTTCTGGGGTTGTGGCTTCCCCATGGCAGCCCTGGTGAGAGCCCAGAGCTCTGTTACAGCACTTTCAGATGTGCTCCCATGGTGAACGTGTTCATGCTGTGGACAAGTGCATTTATACAAACCCACCAGTTCACGTCCTGGGGACCTGGCCTTTTCCTTGGCAAATGGCTACAATATTGTTTCATGGACACATGTATGTGTTTCTGCATGTCAAACACAGAAGGCTGATTCCAGTGAACAGAATAAGAATTTTTTTTTAAAAGTCAACATCAAAACAAAACAAATAAATAAAAAAGCAACCAAAGCAAAACCCAAAGTAAAATAAATGGCTAGTCTCAAATTGAATTTGACACCAGAAAGCTTCTCCCATGGTCAGACATCTGCAGAAGGCTCAGGCACTGGCAAGAGGATTTAAACAACAAACTGAACAGAAGAGTACTGTATTTATGAGTGACCAACATGACAAACTCTATTTAGGTTTTATACCAAAAGCTTAACCTTTTGCAGTCTGTGGGTTGGAGCTGCCCTAACAAGAAGCGATTACTGCTGTGTATTTTTACTTAAATTTTTGCTTACAGTGTAAGGCTTACGATGTGTGGCTTCTGTCATAGCTGGCACACAGTAACAGGGGTATATGCCAAAGCTGCTCTTACATCTCCAAGGCAATGAATCAGAAAAAGCTGTGGTGTTCTAATCTGAACGTACTCTTTTCTTAGGCTGGAAGTCCTTTGCTTTCTTAGAAACCAGACAGACACTGTAATTCCTTCTGCTCTCTCATGTATTCCACCATAGATAGTTCACTGGAGGCGTATATACTCATATTTTGACACAGCAGCATGACAGAGGATGAGTCTGGTGACACAGAAAGCGCAATTTGCTTTATTTAGACATCTGCACCTCTCCTGTAGAGAGGGGATTACAAGCATGGGCAAAGCAATCCTTCCTTTCATGCTGCTTGATGGCTCCCAAGATGTCTCACACACAAACCAGCTACAAGTGCAGATTCAGACAAAGAAAAAAGGCCAGAGTTGAGAAAAAGTCAGATTATCAGATTCAACAAGTTACTAACTGTTGCTAACTGTATCTAGGCTCTTCACTTTTCCTTGCAGTCTCAGGATTCATTTGGTGCCCTGAGATGTCATGACCTTCTGTCAACAATTAGACAGAAAATTAAAACTCATAACAGTGTAACAGCATGTCTTTACATGGCAGAAAAATCTGCTTGTGTGCCAAGGAACAGAACTGGAGATTCCATGGGAACACTGCCAGTTAGAGACACCTGCCATAAAGCTATTCATATGCACGTATGTGCATGTATCCGTGTCAGTGTATGCATATATGTGTGTGTGCAGATGCACACGCCTACTCATAAAGTAGACTGATGAATACACTTGACACATTTGAGACAGAACAATGTATTTTCTTCAAATTTCACCTTTACTCAGTTTTTCCAATATGCTCAGATTATTTGTTCAACACATGTTTAAAACTGATTCCTTTGGGTTTGGTTTCATTATATAGATTAATAATGACCACAACAGCCGAAGGTCCCATCTAATATACATTCACTTCAAATGAAGCTTTCCTTTGGAGATACTGCCTAAAGACTAAGGGGACTGAAATGTTAGTAATCTGATTGTTAAATGGGTACACAAAAATGACACCTGGAGTCACAGCTTTTTCATTTAGTAGTAACTTAAGTACAACTGAAAAAATAAATAAACAGAGGCTTGAATTGTTTTCATGGAGATATAATCAGTCTGAACAGCTGGACAGAACCACTTGAACTATAGTTCAAGTCTGCCCTAAGACTTATATTCTAGGAAAACGAGTTTGTTCTGTAAGATGTATGTGCTATGTGCCAACTGCAGGCTAATAATTCACAAAAATATGTAACCCACACATCCTATCTCATTTTCCAGATTCCATGATTCCCTTTATTCTATATTCCATATTTGTGATTACATACTGAATAATTTTTGCATATGATTCCAAACTCTGGGGTCGGTCGTGGCCAGATTTTTCAAAGCGAGTGGCCACAATTTACTCAGTTTGGGGTATTTTTTTGACATAAGTATTGTGAATACACTCATTGCTTTAAACATATGTGCACAATGGATGCAGCCATGAATATTTATATCTGATGATGCACATTATTTTCTTTGAAAACTCTTAGAAATTTCCTTGTAAATCATGGCACTGGAGAAAATCCCCAGCAATGTTTTATTTGCTAAAAAACTTGAATCAATAATAAATT
The DNA here is from genome assembly GCA_017639245.1 of Myiopsitta monachus. Classification (NCBI taxonomy): domain Eukaryota; kingdom Metazoa; phylum Chordata; class Aves; order Psittaciformes; family Psittacidae; genus Myiopsitta; species Myiopsitta monachus. The sequence goes on along the minus strand of CM029922.1, from coordinate 19,068,628 downwards.
AAAAAGCCACAAACAACAGAAAACAAACAGCAAAAAAAAATTGATCTGTAGATGAAGTGTTTACATGCATGAATATTGTCAGAATAGAAATTCTGTCTGCTCATATGAACTGTGCATTCCTTTGTGTGTGTGGTTTTGTGTGTGTTTCTAATGAATGCCTGAATCAAACGTTTTTGCAGCCCATGACATTCCTGTTTTGTTAGAGATCTGACTGAGGCTTCAGAAGCTGTTTGTTACACCAAATATTCTTCTGTGAAAAGGCAGAGGAGCTGGTGGTGGTGGTGGTGTTTAGCTTGCTTGGTGGGCGTTGTTTGGTTTTTTGGTTTTGGATTTTAGGGTTTTTTTTGTTTGCTTGTTTAGTTTTTATCACTAACACCTTAGCCTAGTACGATAGTGAGTTATACAATGGAAGGGCACATGGTCCTGCAACCTTCAGCTGCTTTACCATACATGGTACAGAGGAAATTCTGTAAATCACAGATACTAGTCATGGCCAGTGAACATCAATGGTTGATTTAGTCTAAATGATACAGCTGTGGTAGAGACTGGATCTAGTACCTGGGCATTTGCGTATTCAGGCAGATGCTATTTCAGATCTGCTGAAGCACAGCCCCTTTTAGGAAAGCATGTTTTATTATAGTTAATTTTACAGTCCAAAAGATGAGCAGTTGCCATTTCCTGGAGCTAAGTAGACAATGGATCTGCATTTACAGCTTGTAGCTGACTACTTTCCTGCTCTTTTAGTTAAAGGCAAATAAGAGCTCTAGTAATTTTTCTGGGAAAAACACTGCTCCGCAGAGGCAAGAAATCATTTACATGTTGTTGCCTAAACCCAGATTATTTTGTATACAGCAGCTGGTGGCCAGGCAACTCCTCATTGAGAAGAAGTAAGGCAGTTGGCAGTGGAGAGTCCCGACCTGCTGTCTAGCAGGTTTGGAGTTAACTTAAGGCTTGAGATGAGGAGGTCAATCCCAAGTTTGGAGGATTCCAAGCAGTCCTGGAGACCCAGGACTGTACATGCATGCCTAGACATCATCCCTTACAGGGGGCAGAGGGAGACATATTCAGGTGTGTTTGCTAAAGTAAGAAAGTAAACATATTTCATGGACTTGGAACACAAAGAAGAATATATAGAAGATACCTTCAGGAACTGTTGCAGGTTTATTATCTTCTTAAAAATCTTTTTTTCAGTTTTAACTCCCAGGCCAGGTTTTCTAGACATTCTCCTATCCCTGTGTAAGTTTCACTGCTGTCCTCTGGCCTCTCCTTGTATATACTCTTCCTACAGGAGGGATGTCAGACCTGGATCTCAGCTGTATCTCATCAGGGATATACTGATACTGAAGAGAGAAGGAGTTCTTCATAGTTTTCGTTGTGTTCACATTTTCCAACAGCTTGAGTGTTGATGTACATTCACTCAATTTCTAACTCACTGTAATGTCTTCACGTTTTTCAAAAGAGCTGCCAGTATTCCTCATCTTGTATTTGTACAGTTAATTATTCCTCCTGTTGGACTTCACATGTGCTGTTATTAGAGTACACCTTGTTCTTTCTGACCATTTCTCCACTTTGTCAGTTCATTCCTGACCCAAATCCATTTTTCCAGCATGCATGCAGACTCTCCCATGCTGTTGATACCTTCACTATTTATGCTGTCCATCATGCAAGTCATTTGTGAAAATACTGAAAGTGCGAGACCAGGACAGACACCTCCATGTGTTTTGTTTACTGAAACCTCAGCTTGATTTTCAAGGAGGAGATAGAAGAACTCCTTAGTTTAACAGCATTGAATGACCATCATGATCGCCTTAAAGAAATGCAGAAAGTTTAGTTGAGGATTGGAGTGGGTGTTCAGGGTGCAGAATAAAATACAGCTGTGCACACTGATAGACTGACAAATATTGCAAAAGGTGGCACATAGCAAGGTAGCTCTGGGCAACTTCTCTTGTTTCTCTCTTTACCTACTCACACTGCCTTTAAGCGATCAGAGGGGCCCAGAACTTCATCTTGTGCAAATATCTACTAGATTTCAGCAGCTAAGCCTCCAGTGCTGCAAAACCAAAGCCTTTCACACATGAAAAGTTAAGCTGGAAAGTGAGTTTCTTTGCTAAAACCCAGAGAGGTGTCAACATGCCCTGGTACTCCAGAGGATTTTGTTCTATGTTAGAAAGTTTTGGCTGGATTAAAGAGCTCACTTTGTGTAATAAAGTTGAAAGTTTTAATCTGTGATATTTTTCCAGAGCTGATATTAATACATACTATAGCTGTCTAAAAAAAAAGTAAATTGAAAAATCAGGCTGATAAAAAGTATGATAGGAGTATTTGGGAGGAGAGGAAGGGGAAGAACTCCATTTTGGAAGTGAAATGAAAGCTCAAAATAAATGCTGAAGAGTATTTTACATGTGCTCCCGAAAAGCTGTCGACGAAAACCCAAGAATTTTCAGAAATCTGTCGATTCGTTATTGTAAGTGGTTTATATAGAGTCGCAAACATTAGTGTAATTAGGGTCTTTCACTGGTAAAGAAACCCCAACTACAAGAAAACTTAGTGTATTTATATAACATATTTGTGTATTTCATAAACAGTTCACTGTAACATGCAAATTCCTTGGCTCTCAAACAACCCTACACAGATGGTGAACTTCAGTCAGCTAAATAGCTGGAACATTTCACTTCAAACTTTTCCTTTTATCTTTTACCTTCTCTGCTATTTCCCTCCCATCTTTTCTGCCAGCTACTTCACAAAGAAGCCTGGGAACGACTATAAGGCAGTCTCCTCAGATCAGTTAATATTACTGTCTATGAAGACAGCCTGAATTCAAAGGCTCCTTGTGAGAGACTGGGAAGTTCTTCATTTCTCCCTTGGCAGAACTTTCATGCTGCTAAATAGCAGTTTGCTCTGCTTGTTTCAGTGAGGAGAGAAGATCTGCACAGGCTGACATCAGTATAGCCTCCTCCTAAATTAGTCAAACCCCATTTCAGATCATTAAAGGGCATCATGTGCACAAGCTATATGTAGCCTGCATTGACTTTTAAACTAGATCCATGCAACTGATTTCTGATATTAATACCATCATCATCCCTCAGCTATACCAAAGCACTGCAACCATGCACTTCTTGTGCAAAGGTTCTGTCAATGGTTTCATAGATGCTCAAGGTTGGAATGTGGACGCCATAGCAAATTAATTGAGCCTTTTAATGCAAGGCCAGAAAGGTATTGAAAACTGGTTATAGACTCCAATAACTTTTGTTTGATAAAGCCATAATTTTGTATTGGCTAAAATATGCCTTTGACATTTTATAATCCCTTGAAAAATTCTGCAGGTGAATATTTCATTACTTCCCTTGCAGTTTGTGATGATTAATCACTTCCATTGTTATATTTCTAGTTGTGATTTTTAGGGCTTATTCTCCCATTATCCCTTTCTCTGATTGATTAAAGACCCATTGTATCCTGGGTGTTTCCTCATTGAGAATGTTTTCACAGACTCTAATTGCACCACTACTCAATATTCTTCCTCATAAATTCCATGGACTGAACAATTTTAACTGAGAATTAGTTTCTCATCGAAAGCCATTTCCCATAATTTGACATCTTTCTTCCAGTTTTCTAAAATTTCTTTAAATTTGGAGTCAATAGCAATGTATGTATGAAACATTCCTAGCACTGATCTCACTAATACTTGTATAAAATTGCCTTCCTGCCTACCATCCTTCTGTTCATATTTAAGGTTTGCCCTTACCCAATACTGTTTTCCTGGGAGCTGATGTGAAGAATCTCCTCTTCTGAGTCACTGCTTCAAGAAGAGTGCCTGAATCTGATCCTAGGTCAGACCTTTGATCCTATGGAGACATTTTTGCATTTACACTTATTAAATTTGAGACATGACGTTAATCTTTGTGTGAAAGGCCTGTGGAAAAAGGTGACTGACTTAACGATGATTTTACTGACCTAATCCCATGCAGAAGCCGTTCATTTCGCCTGTCAGACAAAATTGGAGATTATCTGATTTCTAAAAATTAAATGAACTAAAAAAATTAAACTAAAAAAAAAATTAAAAAAAATCTCTTTTCCTCTTTGCTGCAAAGGAAAGTTATAGAGATAGGTTTAGGCTATAAGCTGATGTTTACATTTGGATGCAAATCTTCATATGGCCTGAACTAATGGAAGGAGAAATTACTTGAAGGCAGTTGAGGGCAAGACCATTCGCATTAAGGCATCTTGAACAGCCATGCAGCTGGAGGTGGAAAGTCTATGAGATAAATATGTCTGCAAAAGTGCTATTAGCCTGAGTGAGACATCTGGCTGTTTCCTCTGACCTGAGGAGACCTTGATATTAGTAATCAATTTTTGCTGTTTAACAAAATACATTTTTCTCATTGCATTTTTTTCCTTCTTTTACAATAGCCTTGGGTTCGTTTTCTTGTTGCAAATGGGTCAAAATCTTTTCCTTTTAATCCCCTAATTTCAATAGACTGATTACTACCAGTTGTTTGGTAGCATAGTACATGTAATGTCTTATTCTCTATACTTTATTGAGCATGGATGTTGGACTGTAGCTTTTGGCTGGAACTGACCAGCAGAAGGAAAGGAAGGAAGGTCTGTCTAGTCCATGATTAAAAGATGAAATTTCCAGATGTTGAGGGTTTTGTTTGAAAAATGCTCTCTTTTACTGTGTGAAATACCTTAGCTTAAAAGCAAAGAAAAAAGAAAGATATTAGACCAGGTTTTTTTATAATCTCCTTTTCCATACTGCAGTTTTTAAACTTTGTTTTCTTCTTTCTCTACCCTCATGTTAATCCCACAGATGCTTAGGGGAATGGGAGCTTCATAGCAAGGTCTGTTGATCCTTTCATTTACTGTGGTGCAAAGGAGTGCACACTGAGCCAAGTGGTAACGAATTCCTGCCCTCTTCATTCATTGTTCTCAGGGAAAAATGTCCATTTCATATTTCCCAATCAGATGTGATATTTCCCAGCTTGTGGATCATTGCCTCTGTCAGTGTGCAGGACAGACATTCACTGGAGTTAATAAACACTCCTTGATTGAAAAGATAGCTGTCCCTGCTTCATTATCACAAAAATTCATTATCATTTGCTGAAATTAGATAAAAACCAATCAAGATTTCAGAAGAAGACATGTGGCCTGGTTCACATAACTACGTAATGCCCAGGAATGTGACTTTCTACCAATCACAGAATCATAGAATAGTTAGGGTTGGAAAGGACCTTAAGATCACCTAGTTCCAACATCCCTGCCATGGGCAGGGACACCTCACACTGAACCATGCCACTCAAGGCTATGTCCAACCTGGCCTTGAACACTGCCAGGGATGCAGCATTCACAACTTCCCTGGGCAACCCATTCCAGCGCCTCACCACCCGCACAGTAAAGAACTTCTTCCTTACATCCAATCTAAACTTCCCCTGTTTAAGTTTGAACCCGTTACCCCTTGTCCTCTCACGATGATCCCTAATGAATAGTCCATCCCCAGCATCCCTATAGCCCCCCTTCAGAAACTGGAAGGCTGCTCTGAGGTCTCCACACAGCCTTCTCTTCTCCAGGCTCAACAGCCCCAACTTTCTCATCCTATCTTCATACGGGAGCTGCTCCAGTCCCCTGAGCATCCTCATGGCCCTCCTCTGGACTTGTTCCAACAGTTCCATGTCCTTTTTGTGTTGAGGACACCAGAACTGTGCACAATACTCCAAGTGAGGTCTCACAAGAGCAGAGTAGAGGGGCAGGATCACCTCCCTCGACCTGCTGGTCATGCTTCTTTTGATGTAGCCCTCTTTTGTTTCCTTGCTTTCAGACTCCACCAGGATGCGATCTGAGCCATTTCACCCTAGAGATCCTATTTAACTACTCCTGTTTTCCACCAGATCTCTAGCTCCTTGTCTCATCTGAACTCCCCTCAACTTACTCTCTTCGTGTCTTGTGTGACAGAAGTAAATATATTTTCCGAGCTCTGTACTTACAAAGGGCAGAAGCACTTTGGTGACACTTCAGGAGAAATTCAGTTTGAAGAGAGCATATGGCATGGAAAGAATTAGAAATTTCAGAGATTGACAAATGAACACAGGATCCTGCAATGAGAAGTATCATGCAGCTTTAAGGCACACAGAGCTGTAAAATCCTGAAGTTAAAATCTGCTTTATAGATCTTACAAAAGATAAGGTACATCTGATCTTCAGGAAATGCTATACCCCTTCTTTCTTACCATCTCTTCTACTATTGCAAGCAAGATGCTTGAAAACCTCCAGTCAGTCCTCTTCTACTTAGAAGAGGCACCAGCCTAACATCAAATCTAATTATAGAAAGCTAAGAAAAACTTGTAACTCATCAACAAACAAACGAAGAGAGTATTCTGTCCAAGGTGGATTTTTAAATGCCAAAAGTCACTAAGTCCATGAAAACTGCTGTGAAGTTAGTCTGGGGATAGCCTACTTTAGGTGCTTTGAGAGATATTGTGGTGATAGACTGCTAGTATATCTCCCTGAAATTTATAGTGTAGATTTTCATAAACGATGAGAACTACACAATGCACTAAGGTTAGGAGAAGTGCGACGTGCTCAGTTTTATTGATGTTGTGTTTCTTTTCTTTTCTTTTCCAACAGTAAATACTGTTTAAATTCCAGAAGAAACTTCCACAAGTCCTGGTACTAGGGGTGGGAGATAAACCTGGCTTGTAGCTGTGAGTAATATATACCCCTCACCCCAACACTGCAAGATATTAGCTCAAGGCTTGTCAGCCTCTTGAGTTTTAATTAATGAAGTTCCTGTTAAGGACATTTTTTTCCCCACTTGTTCTATTCCAACACATTTCTTTCATTTGAAACCTGAGTGCTCTGCCAAGCAGGCCCACAATGTCGGAAGGGGAGGGAGAGCCTGTCTAAACTACAGTCATCTCTCTGTTCAACTTGATTCGATTTAGTAGAATTTCACTTCGTCGAATGACAAGATGCTGTATGTTGACAGTTGCCTATTTATGCTGAAGTGGAGGCATAACAAAATCAGTTTGGCATCTGGTTCACTCTATCTGTAGCTTTTACTTAAGAATCTGATGCTCTTTTATCTGGTTTGACTGACATTGCTGTTTAGTTTCTGATTTGTTGTTGCGTTCTGATGTGTTGGGCTGGTTTCCTGGTTTCTGTGGGTTTATTCAGGTTGGGTTCTTTTTTTGTGTTTGTTCATTTTTTGGTTTGGCCTTTTTTATTGTAAAATAAAAGCTTTGTTAGGAAACTGGCATTCTCCTCCTTGAACACACCCTTCCTCAGCTGCAAGTCTAAAAAAGGGAGACAGCATTCTTAAAAGGAAGGAATTTCTTGTATATTCTTTTTTTCCTTTAAAACTTACTGGAAGAAGTTAAATGCAACAACAACGACAACAGCATAGAAAAAAAAAACCAGCAAACCAACAAACCCTGCTGCGGTTTTAAAGTAACAAATGCTGAGGATGTGAGTAAGAGACATTACGTTGCGACAAAATCCCCTCCTGGCTTCGGCATGAAGTTTATCTGATGATGTGCTGACACATCATATGTTGGTATGTGTTGGTATGTTTGTATCTTGGGCTCTTCTCCACGATGTATGACTGCCCTCCAATAGTCAGTTGAGAGACTTGTCATCTGCTATCTACTCTTTCTCATACTTTTCCTGGGAGATGTGTGCAACAGGGGATTTTGCTTTCCCAAGGAAGATTAAGTGTTTGATCATTGTCCTGTGCTAAAGGAGGCAGTTCAGAGGTAGGTGTCTTGCATTTCAGAAGAAGACAGTGAGTTTTGTGATGTCTATTAATTCCTGGGGAATTTCATTCTACAACTCAGCCCAAGCCTTGAGAAATTTTTGTCCTTACCCTTGTTGCAGGAAATTCACTCGAGCCAGAGAAGTTTGTTTTGTTTTGTTTTGGTCTTCATCCTGGAGCTTGTTTTGGATAGGGAACCCTAAGAACACCAAAGCCTTGCACTGCAGCAGGTCACACCTGACGTTGTGCATTAAGAGCAAGAATTTTTCCTTCCTCCCTGGATCAGTTTTTCTGGCAGAAAGGAGACACAGCCTTTGATCTGAAGCTCCAGAATGCAACACTCCACATTTAGTCTCATCACAGTATTTGCAACCCCAACCCAATTTGTGAGTGAATCAAAGAGCACTTGTGTTAGAACCTTTCTGTGGTATGCATTGCATGAAGGCAGGAAGATTTTGAGAGGGAAGAATTAGTAACCCTGGCTCTGAGCTCATCTCAAAGAAAGACATGCCTTCTAAAATAATGATTTCTACAGGGTAGAACCCAGAAAGATGAACTACTGAGGAGCAATCCTACTCTTTCCTTAAATCTCTTACCCAGACATTCAGAGCACAGACGTATGTCCTGTGGCTCCAGTAGTCACCTACTATTCACTCTAGGTCACAGCCCTAGTCTTAGTTACCCCAGTCTAAATCAAACTTTGTCTTGTATAGACCCAGAAAGATTTTAAGGCATTTCTGCAACTCCATCCTTGTTTTCCTCATGCCCAAGGTGATCTTGGATGATGACCTTTCTTCTGAGTTTTCTGAAGAAGCAATGTTAGTGCATCTCAAAGAAACAAAGTAGAAAACCCACACTTTAACCCTCTGATTAATAGCATGTTTTATTTACAAAAAAAAAAAAAATAAAGCCATATTTTATGATCTGTGTATTAGATCCACTGAAAAACTGTACTTTGGGTACCATCTGAACAAAGCAGTTAGTCACAATCTTAATTATGATCATCACAAATCTCTATTCATGTGCAGGTACTCTGTTACCCAAGTATCATCACAAGGTTTTCTTTCAAGCCGCGCACTTCACTGTAGCCCTGTCACCTGGAGGGTAGAAAAGCAGTGGAATCCAGCTTGTTTCCTTGCTAGCCATGAGGAAGTCTCACCTTCCATCCATGGCTCCAGCCTTGGTCGCAGAGCTGGTCTCTGCCCTGAGGATTCCCTTGGCAGCATAGCAGCCAAGCTCAGCTATGCACCATGCATCAGTGTTAAAGCCTTTAACAGAATGGCTGCTATAAACTGTAATGGGAACTAGTAATTGCATAAATATATCACCTACCCTTAAGTGCCGCATTAGAATCTCCTTAAAATTTGTGGCTAGTGTAATTTGTGTAGTTTGCCCTTTCTTACATGCATGTTGCCCAAGAATTACAAGCATAAAATAATTCCACACTCTGAATTCATGCTGAGCCGTCTCAGGGATGTCAGACTGCAAGACATCACCTGGATAAGCTAACCTACTCCTCTGTGAATAAAGATGTAACAGATGTTAAGCCTGGGAGGTCCCCTAAGGCCTTTTCTATGCACAAATCCAAACACCATTGGCTACATTCCCCAACAGTCAGAAGAAAAAAAGAGTCATATTTATAGCTCAAGAAGCAAAGCAACCTCAAAATCATAGTATTGCACAGGATGAGCCCAGGAGAGGCTCAAGTCATTGCCAGCGGTCTGGGCACCTTCAATTGCAGGGCACTATCCAGGTGAAAATGTACAAGGAATCTTGCCTATGCACAAAATTACTGCAAATCTGATATGGAGAAATTTTTTTTGGCCCTGTAACTGATGAGTGGTTTATACTGAGCACAGGCACAAAACAAAATCAAGGGGGAAGCAGCAGTGCACCTGACCTCATGTCCCATGTCAGACTGCTGCCAGATCTCTGATGAATCTGAGAAAAATAGGGAAAAAATAAACACTGAAATCAGCAGCCAAGTTATTCATCAAAGGTGGGAAAAAAATCTTCCTGGCCTCTCTAGGCATCCAGTGGAAACCCTGAAGCATGGAATTAATTAAATACAAAGAAACATAATTAATTTAATTAAATGCAGCCCTTTTAAAAAGGTTGCTCTGATTAATGCCTGCTCCTGCAAAAGCTTATGAATATATTTAGCCCCATTCCCAAAGACATCATTTGCAGGATCTTGATTAGAGAAGCTAAAAGCTCACTAATATGAGTGCAAATGAATACCTTGCACTTACAGTGTTAAAGCAGACACAAGAAAGGTCATTTTAAACAACACTCTCAGAAAAGAGATCAAAACATCCCTCAGTTTAATAACTTCTGGGGCAAGGAGGCACCATTCAGATCACCTAGACTGACTCTCGGCATAATGCCAATCACAAAACCTCACTGTGAGGTTCTCACATCAGGTCCATCAGTCTCTGATGCAGCCAGATCCTGCCACCCATTTCCATAGCATAAGGTTTGGTGAGAGGTTTTTTGATACATTGGTTTCACCCTCTGATAGCACTTGGCAGTGGTTGAGCTCCAATTTAGTAAGTCAAACCATTTCCCAATTAAGTGACAGACCTTATCATATCATTGGTATCAATCAGTTCCCACACAACAAAACCCATTAAATAAAACATCCCAGCTGAAAGCTTTGGAAATGAGTCTCAGTCACCTCCAACAGAGTTTGAGAAACTAAGGTTCGGAGACTGATGGTTTGTACTATCATGTGGTCATATATTCCAGAATTTAGTAGATCTGCTGCATTTCCTAATGGAAATGACTGCTCCTTTTGGTTTGGTTTGTTTATTTTCCCTGCCAGATATTTTAGAGGGATGTTTTCCTGAAAGTCTGGAACTGCTACTTGGTACTGTTACTTGGAATGTTAAGTGTTATGGATGAATGACCAGCTTGTGTATTTTGAATGTATAAATATAAATATAAAAAAATATATAATATATGCAAATTCTAGTCTTTAATACGACCAGGTTATCTTCTCAACAGAGTTGATGTGCATCATCTGCAAATACCAAAAGTTACAGTGTTCTGCATTATTAATTCCAGGGCCAGGGAAATTTTCTCCAAGTCAGATTTGCCCATGAATTCAGGTATTGTTATTTTAACTATTGCAAACACTGAATATTGCTGGAGTAGAATTCATAGCATTTCCCCAGTTCACCACTCTTAAAAGTATGAATACTTTGATTTCTTACAAATGAGATTAATAAAGCTTTTAAGAATGATCATTATGATTCTATGAAAATATTTACAGTTTTCTGGTGCATTTACTTCCCTGTGAGAGACAGTATAAATATGTAGAGACTTGCAATGTTTCATTCAACCTTATCTTTTAGGTGTTAATTCATCTTTTTTTTTCCTAGTCAAAAATAAAGCAAATATCCTCTACCTCCAGATAGGAGGCAGATGCAAGAGATCTTAGCTGTTCTTCTCAAATGCCAACACGAGCCAAGATTTTACTTTTAGTGACAGGTTGGTTTAGTTTCCTATTTAGTATTGGTTGAAACACTGCAAATTCCCCTTAGAGACAAAACACTGACTCCTTAACAGAAAATTGTTCTAAAGGCCTTACTGAAATTTTCCATAGTATTTTGTGTGTTTTCTCACCATTATTTCCTTGAAATTGCAGCGAGAAGGAATTTTATCATCAAAGTGAGCAGAACTGGCAAGGCATGAATGAACGCAAACCAAAGAGGCTCCTGATCATGTCTGTCTTTGATGAGATCCATACACTGCACCTATGTGCTCCGTCTGTGGGGAGATCCCAGATGTCATGCTACTGTTTCATCTGCAAATTTCAGCTCCCTTTCAGACCTTGAAGAAGTGACTAGAACTTTCCCAAATTTCATACAGCTCAATGGATCACTTTTATGAAGTACTTCAATCTTTTTTGCTAATGGGATTTTTGGTTTTGTTTTTTTCCTCTCTCACTTGCCACATAAGCTGAACCCGTGACAGACATCAAAGAATTATTTGACTTCAATGTCCAGTCAGCCCTTCCTGCCCACAGATGACCGTAGGGAAGGAGCTGAGCCACTGAGGCCAATCTGAGCTGAGAATACTCCTTTAACATCAATGGGAAAGGAGACATTGTCAAGTGTTCAGTTCACTGCAGGCTGCTACAGGAATAGACTTTGACATCATTTGACTGCCTGAAGTGCTCAAAGGTTCAATGAGCCTGAGACCAGAGATAGGCCTAAAAGAAAAGAGAAATGATCTTCCTTCTAGCTGTCAAAATCATATATAAATTATCAGGTTGCAGGAAAAGGATCCCATTACTCTTTTGAATCTGATCAAAATACCAAAATCTCCAAGCTTTAATAATTCTCTTCCCTGGGTTTAAAACCAAACCAAAGCAGAGCACAAAGATGAACACAGATGTGACATGAGGAGATAATTTCACAAAATATTACAAGGACCATGACGTACAATTTCACACAGAAATTGAAAACATCATACTAATAATCAGACTTTGCCAATAGGGTGGCAAAATCTTAATTTTGAACTCTGATCTCTAATGTGATCACAGGAAACAGCAGACTGGTGAATGCACTGGATTTATTTGTCATTGCTATTTACTTAGAGGCTTGTGTACACTGGGTAGCTGCTATAAAATAAATTCAGGTGTGAGTTTACAGCACACACTTTCTTTTCTCCTGCCATCTCATCCAGACACACTTTCTACAAGGAAATGTGAAGTAGGTTGTTCTACTGCACTGGTTTTGGGAAGAGATTATCAAACCCCAAAGGCTTTGAGCAGACATATTACTTGCTCATGTGAACTGCTTAAGAGTTATGCTCACTGCTATTTACACTAATGAAAATCTGTTCCAAAATCTCAGCTGTATAACCGCCTGCTTTAGTGCTTTCTGAAGACAATGGAAATACTGGATAAACCGAATAAACAGCATAGGATGGCAGTAAAGACTGTACTGGGATGAGAAATTTGACATGCTTATCCTATGTGAATAAAGAATCAGATTTGCCTTTGAGCTGGCCGTGATGAAAATGCAAGAAAGCTTTTGAGAATATTTGGAAGTTTTTCCCTCACTAATATATAGAAAGCAGATACCGATTCCTAAATAATTACTGAGACAAGAGGTATGTTTCAACTGGGAAGCACAAAACGTCTGACCGCAACTATGATACATGGGAAGGACTCACATACAAAAGGGGTTGATCCAAAATGGAATTATTTACTCTTGAAAGTGTCTGTTTATGGGATGAATTGACAGAAATATTGACACTAAGGATTATAATACATTTACATGAAGGAGGAGTTTGAAGGGTGGATGTTTGAAGAAAGAGGGAAAGTATTACATAGGGGAGGGAAAGTGTTTTATTACTGCTAGAAGATGGACATGAAGTCCAGAAAAAAGGTAATAATTCTGTTTGTTATGGCTTTGCACTGTTAAGACTCTAAGTATCTGACTTTTGGGCAAAGATTTTTGCTATACCCTACCACGTCAGAAATATAATAACTTTCTGGGTTTCAGGGTCAGGGTCATTGTGAGGATTAATCCATCGATTTCTGTAAGCACATACTGAATTCCTCAGATGATGTCAGCACAAGAATTGAAGGAGGCATTGTTTTAGGGAAAGAATAAATAACAGGAAGGGTTTTGGTTCAAAGAACTGGAGGCAAATAGTATGAGCATCCTTAAACAAAACTTAGGTGACTTCATTGCTGATAATAAGAGAGTATTCAACAGTTTTACTCTTGAAAGCAATCAATATGTTAGAGGAAGACAGGACTTTTATTAACCAGAAAACTCTGTTGGGTCAGTATTATAAATAACAGTTTATTTTTTAAGCATTTACATCAAAAAAAGAGCAAACCCCCAACCAAACAAAAAAGAACAAAAATAAGCTGTCCTTCTCCAACATTAAATGTTCCAAGTATTATAGAGTTGACATGATTAGTACTGAGATATTGCAGGCCCAAAGCACCTGTTCCTTGTCCTGGTCCTACATAACCTTGTATCCAGCTTGAATATGCACTTTCTGTATGTCTTACAGTGGAGAATAGCTTTCAAAATCATCCTTTACATCTCACAGTTGGTGGAGAAAGTATTTAATTTATGGCAAAGGTGTCACAAAAGGATAAGCCTTGAGATGCAATACAGAAGCTAAAGTCAATGGCTCTGAGATTATACTTCTTCAAATTACAACATCTTTCATCGTTATTGCTGAATGTCGTTTTCCTCAATCCTCCTTGTATCTGTTAAAGTATTAAACTAATCAAAATAGAAAAGATTAATAAATCACAGGGCCTATTATAACCTACAAGGATTCGGCAATAGGGAAAAGTTTATTTCTATGATAAAATACTGCATGACTAGCAAAAGTATTATAGAGCAACTTTAACTTCCTCCAGAGCATTCATCTAGGTCTACTTTGGAGAGACAATAGCATATGTAGTGATCACTGCCACAAACCACATCTCTCAGCTTCCATCAGGGTTCAGCTGCACAGGTATTACATAGGTAGGTTCATCCCATCTAAGTGAGGTGTTGTGTAGAGGCACTGTTCTTCAGTGCTTCTTATAACATCAATAAAAGAAACATAATCTGTTGACACATTAAAGAGCCTAATCTAACTACCTACATACCTTACCTTTATCTGGTGAGATGGACTGGACCCGTGTGTATTGTTTTAATGAACCTCTTACAAAGCTGTAACTTTTCTTATAGGGTCTGGTGGAAAATACCTAAACTAGTTTAAAAGAAGAACAAAAAAGAAGGTAGTTCCTACAGCTAATACCTAAGGCAAAACCAGAGGCATCAAAGTGGGGTTATGAAAAATTGAGACTGATCACCTCTACAGTCAAGGGAGCTGCTCTAGGTGAGGTTCGTTTTGGGGTAGTATATTCTGGAGGATTTATTTATTTTGAAATATTATTTCAATGCTTTATGCTCTGTCCTGAAGGATATAGGGTATTCCTGCTACATGCTGTGTGAACAGCCAAGGAAGACTTTAGTTTATCCGACTGTCTTTTGGTACATGACCCAAAGACGAGGCTTTTCAATCCAAAACAGTCTATGGAAAAAAAGTGCTGCATCTTTATTTTTTGAGATGACGTGTCATAGTCTTTCTAGCTAAACTGCTTTCACTAGCAATCTTATAAGGAAAATATGAAATAGGAATATTAAAAGTGGAAATTAGACATTTTCCTTTTTAGATGTATAATAAACAGTCAAACTTGATTAGTTTCAAAACAAATGTTAAGTATAATCTACCAGTACTGCATCCAAAATGAAAAGAAACCAAGGAAAAAGTCTGCAGAACAATGTGTTTGGCATCCACCCTGTTTCTTGGAGTCACTCTTCATAAGTGTTCAGGGCAGTATTTTCTGACATCTCTTTCTGTTTGCACAGTAATCAGTCACTCAAATACGCAATCAGTCCTAAAGAAAAGAGGAATTTCATTTATGCTGTGAACTCCAGATCACATGCAGATCACATATTCAGTTCATCCATGGAATATAGTTAGATACCAATGTTAACCTAAGGCATATATATATATATATATATATATGTCTCCAGTACTAAAGTGACATCCTGTTTAATATTATGAAAATGCATAGTCTTTTGCATTCTGTACTTCTGCGAAGGTCTACAGAAAACCTAGGGTACTACGTCTATAGACTGACCATGGTTTTGCCGTGGCTTGTCGCCTGTATCTTCTCTATTTGTACTTAATATATTGACTTTGTTGCTACAGTACAATAAAACATTATGATATTCTCTACTATAATACTATCCTGTTCCATTTTGAAGAAGAGAAACTGAACAACTAAGCAATATAGCCTTGTCATGCGTTCAGCAGCAGCAGTCATTTTTCTCCTTCTTGGTAGCTGGTGCAGCGCTGTGTTTTTGATTTTGGGCCTGGGAACAGCGCTGATAACACCAGTGTTTTCAGTTACTGCTTGGTAATGTTTTGGTCTGGCCAAGGACTTTCTGAGGCTCATGCTCTGCCAGGGAGGAGGGGGAGCCGGGAGGAAGCAGAGACAGGATGCCTGACCCAAACTGACCAAAGAGGTATTCCATAGCACAGCACGTCATGCCCAGGATGTAAAAACGGAGGGCAGAGACCTGAAAGGGTAGGGGTGCACTGCTTGGTAGGGCTGGGTATAGGTGGTGAGCGATTGTATTCTTTTCCCTTGTATTTCTCTTGTCATTGTTATTATTGGTGGTAGCAGTAGTGATTCGTGTTATACCTTAGCTACTAAACTGTTCTTATCTCAACCTGTGGGAGTTGCATTATTTTGATTCTCCTCCCCATACCGCTGGGGAGCTGGGGGGAAGAAAGAGGGAGAAGTGAGTGAACGACTGCGTGAGGGGCTTAAACCATGACCAGCCTGAGACATGAACAGCATTATGAAGGAGCCAAAGCTAACTCGTTCTTCTGCACCTGGAAATTTTTAATGGAAAAGCTATCTTCAAATGGAAAGAAATACAAAAATCCTCAGTCTTATTCAGGATAGTGGTGGCTGTAAGGAAAAAGGATCAGCTTCTGCTATCCTCCTCATGTTACCTGATGTCTTATTGTCCGAAGAATAAGGAACTACGCAATTGGTTATATGAACGCCTGCATAGAAGAAATCTTTGACTCAAAGATACTTAGAAATCCTTTACAATACAATAGCTCACAGTACAAGCAATTTAAAAATAAGAAAGATTATTGTGGAAAAATTGAGATTTTAATGAAAGTCACACAGTAGTAGTAGAAGTAAGGATGTTCTTACATCTCTGCTCCATCCTTATAGTTCTCTAGTTAACATGTTACACCCTCCACTCAAAATGATAAAAGGAAATGTTGGAAGGAGCCTTGAAAGGTCATCTAATCTATTGTGGGAAACCAACCTTAGGTAAGTGATACTGATATTATCCCCAGCAAATGCTTATTTTACCTGTTTTTAAACACCTTCTGTGCTGGAGATTCCACAGCCTTGCAAAGCAATCCACCCCAATACTTGATTACATTTATGTCTACATTTTTCCCCACAGGCTATCTTAAATCTTTCCTGTTGCAATTTAAACCTATTACTTCTTTTTCTCCCTGCACTAGATGCAAGGATAGTTTACTCCTTTCCTCTTTACTGCTAATTTCACATATCTGAAGACCATTATTGCATCTCCCTGAAATCTTTAAAGAGACTAAATAATACTAATTCCTTCAACCTGCGGGTCATATTTTCTAGATTTCTTACCATTCTTGTTGAATATTTGTGTGTCTTCTGCCACATATTTCTTGAATTGAACACAGTAATTCAATTTAAATTTAGCCAAACCAGGGAGCAGAGGGACTACATTCCATATGTTATTAATAATATTACTTATTGCCCCTGTCAGATAGCATCCTACTTTTTGCCAGCCATTTTTTTATTTTATGAAAATTAATTTAATTCTACTCTGGTTCCTGAATATTCTTTCAGAATTCACTTTTGAATGAATGCATAATTCATGATCCATATACTTAATGAGCTTTCTCTCTCCTCTATCACCAATTCATTCATGAGGGCATGGAATCTTACCACAGAAGGCTACTACTAAACTCTACTCATGATGTATTTCCTAGCAGAGAGTGTAGTATTGGCAACTATTATTTTCTCAGCAAATTTTTCTCCCATGTATTATCACTTTGACTTGCTCTGAAGAATGCTGTTTAAAACCGTCTCTAAAGCTTATTAGAGACAAAAAAAATCTATGGTTCTCTCTTATCCAAAAGGAATGTTGCTGTGCCAGAAGAAGAGTTCAGTTTGGTTTGGCAAGATTTCGTTTGAAAAAAAGAAGTCCACAACAGCAATTTTAACTCTTGAGCTATTCTGCAGGCACTGTAATTCTTACTTATCAACTGGACCATAAAGTCACCTGGCTTTAGAGTTTTAACGGGAGACACAAACAGCTTGATTTGTGGAACAAGTTCTTGAAGTACAGCATTTCTTTGATTCCTGTCCCCCAAGCTATCCACCTTGACTGTACCAGTGTAAGCAGACTGAAAGCCTGTTATACACCTCCCTATTTGTCTAAAGATGCTGATATGGATGTCGTTTCAATACCAACTGCTGCCCAAACTTTGGCTCCCAAATGTATGACTTAAAAAAAAATTTTTCAAAGTATGTTCTGCTTTTCATCTTGACCTCAGTTATGTAGGGCTGGAAGTAGCAGCCATGCTACTGCTATTCCCTCAGCTGACCTGGATTATACATCACATAGGGTGCTGCTAACAAGGGGACTGCTGTCCCTCCTCCCACCCCAGGAACACCAGCTGTGGGGCTTTCTGCAGCAGACCTGCAGTTGCTGAGCTGGACATCAGCCAGCTCTGGTTTGAAAGCTGAGCAGCTTCGTTAGTGCTGTGCTGTGCCTAAACACACCCATGAGTCCTGCTGAAAGTGCTGGGCTGCTCTCAGTAAGTTGCTTGTTGCTTTTGGATCAGTGCTTCCTCTGCAGCCATGCTGCAAACCAGATGATGCGAGTGCAGGTCTGCTGTCTGTGAAAGGCATGCTAACAAATTCACTTTGCAATGCATATTCAAGCACTGGCTTCACCTTCTTTTTGGAGAGAAAAGTAATCTGTATCCATTATTTCAGTATATGTAACAGGACTCTTTAAAGCAATTTTCAAATGCTATTCTTTCATGTCCCTGAATGTCATTTTAGGCAACCTACAAAGTGTTACTATCTTTTGTTTTTCCCTAATAGATGAAGACAGTGAGGGGAAATGGGTCTTACATTGCAGGGTGGTTCCCGGCCCTGGTCTCTAGTCAGTGGCCCTACAACATGCAATTGCTGGATCATGGCTGAGATTCAGCAATTTGGATACTCCTTTGTGGTTCCCAGGAGAAGAGAAAGCAGAGGAAGGCAGCTTGACTAACCTGCAGATGTGTGCAAACTGGGGTGTCCTTAGACATATAGCCTTCATTTAATGAACACGCCCTAAAAGTCCGTGTTACCCACCACAAACCCAGCACAATAAGACACTCTTTTCCAAACACCTTGACCCCAAATCCCTGAAGAGCCACAAGATACTTATCACATACTTCAGAAAGTACAAAGTACTCTCCAAAAATCCTTAGGAGGAGGAGAAGTCAGTGGCTCCCAAATGTCCCATTGCAACCTCAACAGGGTGCTCAGCTGGCTCTGGGGTAGCCCAACACAGCTGTCTTCAGCTCACCTGCTTCTCCCTATATCAATAATTTTGGCTTTCTAGGCATCAGTGTAGCAAGGCAGGTGCCTGCCATAGGCAAGGTGGAGGATCCACACCTGGACAGCTTGCAAACTACATGTAATTCAGAAGGCTACATTGCCACCAAGTCACTTGGCTCAGCATCATTGCTGAAAGTAACTTCCAGTCTTTGTATTTCACATTCTCAAGTAATATATTGCTGCTTGACTTGCCAACAAAGCCCAGGAACAGAAGGGTGAGAGATTTCTGTCTGTCATGTAATGGCTAAAGAAGTGGATCTGCCTTAAAGACCTTATTATTAACCCTGGGACACCTCCTGTTTAATTTCCAGAATGTGAAAACCAGAGAAGATTTAGTTCACAGTACATTTGCAAAAAAGCTCAGACTATACAAATAAGCATCTTGCAACAACTGCAAGTATAGGCAAGTTCCAGAAAGGAAAAAAATAGTCTGATGCATGTCATCTTGTGGTTTTTTGCTAGATTAATGAAAAGCCCACACAGCATAATTATGTTTACAATAAGCTTACAGGAGTTTTCCCACAAGGTAGAGGAGAGTCATAGAGGGATCAGGTTAAACCAATTATTTAACCTTTAGAGAGCTAAACTTGCGAATGTTTCAGACAGAGGGAAAACGGACTATTTTATTGGTTGCTTACAACAATGTATTAAATAATGGTCTCTTTTTTTTTATTCCACCACACTGCAAGAGCATATGCTGGTGGATCCAATTTAGATGACTGGGAAACAAATTGTTGGATGCCTAGATGACTTAAATATTCCACTGCTAGCACAAGTTCTCTTTATACCACCATGAATGAGTCTCCACGCAAACAACGTAACATGTCTGGTAAGGCTCTTCACAGAACGTGGCATCCAGATTGAGGGCGTTTAATGATAGAGTGAACAAATAAATCATTGAGCTTGACTGGGAGCTGTTGCATTTACTAAAATCAAGATTTCCTTTTCTGGAGCTGGCCTTTTGGGCTTGAAACAAGTGGGCAACAGTGGAAAGCACTAAAAAGAAAACAATATAGTATCATTTATCAAGCCTTTTGCAATGTCAGCTCTCCATTGTTCTTGTTTAAGAAAATACGTACTTCTTGGCTTTCCTAATTCATCAGAGAGACAAGCAGTTGTTCTGGTTTAGACGTTAGCATTTGTTTTGTTTATTCCAGTTCCAGTGGGCAAAAATAAAGCAAACCTGATTAATTCAGTGGTCCACCTACAGTTTTTCTGAAGGATATGGCAAGCTATGATAGAGTAGAGCTTGAGAAACACAGATATAACACCCTAGGGGTTAAATTCTATGGATGTTGTTGACATAGCATCTCTTTAAATGTGGAGCATCTTCCAGCTAGTACTGAGCAAAGTAATTTTTGCTGTTGTTATTTTGTTTTGTTTTGCTGATAATTTGAAAATGTGGAGGAAAAGAAAACCATCACAGCTCAAAATTGAAACACTTTGGCAAATGCATATGGGTGAAAACATTCAGAACACTTCATGTGTTTAATCTGGATTTGAGAGCTTCTTATTTTTCACTGAGATAAAAAAAAAAGGGGGAGATTTTGTAACAAATTGTCATTTCTGTCAAAAAACACCAATTTAATTTTAAAAATGCTGTCTGAACCCCACCCGTTACCAGTTATAAAACATGCAGCCAGCACCATGTTTTACACATCAAATAGTAATTGTCTGGCGTATGAGAAGAATGTAAATTAAAATAATATCCAAATGGTCAACCAGGGGCTCTCCAGCTACTTGCTCCAAAGCTGTTGAGAGATGACTCCCATGCTGGCACTGCACACAGGTTGGGACCCACAGGGAAAGCTGCTGAAGAAGCCCTCTAGCTCAGGCAATCCTCCCAGCCTGTGCTATAATGGAGCACCATGTTCAGAAATGAGTGATAGGACCCCACAGGGAAACATTAAAGTTTTCCACACGTGAACACCTCCTGGTACTTCTCTGCTCCCTGTTCTATCTGCTTTGTGCAGGGCATGTCTTATTTACATGGTGATTTTGGCAAATGGTTCATGGGCTCAAGGAGTGCACTGCCTGGGTGTGTATGGACTGATCCTTTCCTCTATGTCTTACAGCAGGTGACATTTGCTCTTTAGAAGGAATCTTAGTGGCAACAACCAACAATAAATTAGCTTCTGACCTACCATAGAGTTATCTGATCAAGAGAGAGTTCTGTCTGCAAGCATGAAGCTGTACATGAAACAGTATTCAAATTTCTCATTGTTTTTTGTACAACTTAGACCAGACAATGCCTTGAACACTTCAAGAGCAAGGTCAAACATATTCAGTCACAGGTTTTTCAGTTCAGGAACTCAGTTCCTATTTGGACAGCCAAGATGTGCAATTTTCCTGTTGTGCCAGTCAAACACAAGGGATTTGCAATCTTTTCACACCTCTGAAAATTAGGCCAATTATCTAAATACCACCAAGTATTTGGATGACTTAAGGTCTCATCCAGGAGTGGGAGTGGGAATACACGTAGTAATGATCTGAGGTTTTCCATTGCATATATTCCTTTCACCATTTTAACCAGAGCAGTCAAAGTGCTACAAAGTCAAGCAGAGATATGAAGCCACGTGGTAAATAGACCACATTTTCTGATTCACCTGCATTGCTGCAAGCAAACAGTAACAAAGCATGAACCAAAAGTAGCTCCTTGTCACATGATATCTCTAGGATTATGTCCTGACTCCAAGTGAGAGAAAAACTTGGTCATAATAGCTTTAAAAATTGCCCAACAAATACTATTAAAACAATCTAATTTTCATGTCATTGTAAGTTTCCCAAGATTTTGTGCTGGGACTGAAATTTTCCATTTTGGTTGCTAGTTTAAAATGATTCCCCCCCCCCTTTTTGCAGGGAAGAAATTTAGAATTAAAAGATTAACCATTTCCAAGAAGACCGAGTTAGTTTTTTGTGCTGAATTCTGGGGACATTTCTTTTAATTTCTGATGGGAACCTCAAATTTTACAGCTGGCTGGCTGCTATGGATGGGATGAGTCTTTTGCATTCCCTGTGAGAATCTGCCCAGAATTGGCGAAGTTTCAGGCTTTGAAAAACCACAATTCACACAGTTTTAAGACATTAGGCAACCTCCGCAAAGCTTCTCTCTGCCCAGCTATTCTGTAATCTCAGGTGCCAAGAGGGTGATATGGAGGCTCCGTCCTTGCTGATGGCACATGTGGGTGCCAGGACAATATAAAAAGGACATGGAACTGTTGGAACAAGTCCAGAGGAGGGCCACGAGGATGCTCAGGGGACTGGAGCAGCTCCCGTATGAAGATAGGATGAGAAACTTGGGGCTGTTGAGCCTGGAGAAGAGAAGGCTGTGTGGAGACCTCATAGCAGCCTTCCAGTTTCTGAAGGGGGGCTATAGGGATGCTGGGGATGGACTATTCATTAGGGATCATCGTGAGAGGACAAGGGGTAACAGGGTTCAAACTTAAACAGGGGAAGTTTAGATTGGGTATAAGGAAGAAGTTCTTTACTTTGAGGGTGGTGAGGCACTGGAATGGGTTGCCCAGGGAAGGTGTGAATGCTCCATTGCTGGTGTTGTTCAAGGCCAGGTTAGACATAGCCTTGGGTGGAGTAGTTTAGTGGGGGGTGTCCCTGCCATGGCAGGGGTGCTGGAACTTGTTGATCTTAAGGTCCTTTCCAACCCTAACTATTCTATGATTCTATGATAACCCACTGGCTCCCATGATTTAAAAAAAAAAAACATCCATTCAGTCTGAAAAGAAAGGTAGGGTGGAAAATGTGTTTTTGTACTATAAACTTTCTTCAGAAAGGTTGTTTAATGCCTAGATACCAAGCATGTGAATAACAAGACTGATATTGATGTGCTTTTGGGGTGTGTGTGCTTGTTTTCATCTAACTCTCTGGCATCTAGAGCTGAGCAACTAAGAGAGCTGAAGTTCTTTACATGTGCGGGTGGTGAGGCGCTGGAATGGGTTGCCCAGGGAAGTTGTGAATGCTGCATCCTTGGCAGTGTTCAAGGCCAGGTTGGACATAGCCTTGGATGGCATGGTTTAGTGGGAGGTGTCCCTGCCCATGGCAGGGATGTTGGAGCTAGATGATCTTAAGGTCTTTTCCAACCCTAACTATTCTATGATTCTATGATTCTGTAGTCTTCTTCAGATTGCCTTCTTAAAAACCTGGGAAATGAAACAAAAGGTGTTAATGTTCAAAGGCTAGGAATCACCAAATTTAAGAGTGCTTGCTCAACTTCAGTTTGGTTTCTTGTGTTTAAATGGTGCTCATGCAGATTTTAATGACTTAACTGACTTCCTATATTTCCCATTTCCCAGTGCAGTAAGACTCTGCTCTAGGAACAGATGTTCTGAATGGAGACTTATTTTCAGCATGGCCATCTCAATCCCTTCAAAACACGGAAATGGTGAGAAAAGAATAGAAATGAAGGCTGCAAGAAAAGAAAGGATGGTCTCTTGATTAAATTAGCTGAGTTGGACTCACTTTTATCCTGGAGTCTGTTAAGCCCATCTTTAGTCACTGAAACCAAATTTTTCCCACAAGTCATTAACTGCATTTCTCACCTTCTATATATCTAATAAGATCATGGATACTGACTTGCAGAAGCAGCTATCATTCCTGACTGCCTGCACTGAACATAAAGTGCAAGATCAGGCCATGTGTCTCATACTGTGTCCCCCTACATCTCACTTTTCAGCAGTCTCCTGTGCCTTGCTTCTTCATCAGACCAACACAGATGATAGCACCCCCTCCTCTCCATTTTGGAAAGACTGATGAGCGAATATTTGTGAAGCCCCTTGGATCCTTCAGTGGTGAACCCCACAAGAGAAGCCACAAGGAAATTAATAATTCTGTCTTCAGAATGAGATTTGTACTGTAAATAAGGCCTGGGGTCACACTTCAGATAGTAAGCAGCGAATTAGGAGAGCACCATCCATTCTGAACGAGGTGCAGGAAAATATACCAGGTGTTCATTTAATTAAAGACTTATATAATTCATACACACAAGGGAAATGGATTTAAGGTTCATTTTTGTGTTAAGAATTGATTTGCAACCTTAATAATGCTCCTTTAAAACAGTGTGTGGGTGGCATGTATGTTTGTTATAGCCTGCCAGCCAGGTAATTCAGGGAAAGAGGGAAGCTTTGAGCTTTCAGCCCCTCGTCATTCCTTATGGATAATTCACTACCTGCACATCCTTCCTGGAAGCTGCTACATGTATGTTACTGATGGCTTATAAAAACAAAACAAAACCAGAAAGATGTAATGCAATATTTATTTAAAATCCCTGTTTTGGGAAATCACTGAATCATGTCTGTCTTGAGGCATTGTGGTTCCTTTTCTAAATACTTCTTACTGAAGATATTTCACCGTAAAACAACCAGTCTTAAGGCTGCCTGTTACGGGGCCAGGGAAGAATTGTTTGAAAGGCAGCTCTCAGCCTTTCAAAATTAGAAATTCTTTGTTACAATGCTTTCTATTTTCTTTAAGATCAAAACCCACACTTATTTTTTCCAGAATGCTAGTTATTATTTCAAGGGATTTTAAAAGCTTGTCCAGAGTAGGCCAGTGTGGGTCACTGGGGTTTTACATATGAGGGTGTTTTTTTTTAATTTTGACAGCAGGCACCTGGAAACTGTCAGGACTTTTCCTGAGCCCAGCTGCATCCTTCATGCTGATCCCACTTCCAGCTTCAGACATGGCCCAACACTATGGAAACAGAAAATTGATGCTGCACCGTAAATCTGGCACCCAGAGAAGATTTCCTGGCTGGAAATTACTGGGTCCCAGTTTGGGGACACTTGTATGGGGCTTGGGACTGTGGCACTGAGCAGAAAGATCAGGAATTAACCATCGGGGACATCTGGGAACAGGGTTGATGGAAGCAGAGAAAGAAACCCTGACTGAAGAGCTAATGACCCATCAGACACATGTGACCAGAATAGGACTGCTTAAAACGAGCAAATTTGGCCAATATTTAATAACATAGGTCTCCAGCTACAATTTGGCCTGTATCATACGCATAATGCCAAGCCACAATGAGGGTAGATCCAAACAGCTGGGGCAGCTGTGGTCTTATGGGTGCAACAAAGAGGTGGATATTGCTGCTCCCAACTCTTGCAATTATTAACTGTACACATTAGATGAAGAAAATCCTCAAGAGGCACAAGCTGCGGGCATCTCTAGTGTGTCTTGAAGCCAATGAAATGAAACAACATTTTCACTAGTAGTCAATCAATGACTTGTTTGGGGTTTTTTTCAACCACCAGTGCCTCTTGTCAAGCATCTACATCTGTCTTGTGAACATCTAAAATTAGAGTGGCCTGACAAAAAAAGCATCGAGCATTTGCAGGGCCAGAAGAAGTCACTAAAAATCAAGATTTGACCCTGTAACCTTTAACCTTAATCACCCATGGCTGTATAAGTTCTTCCACAAGTGCGATAACACTACCCTGTCTTAGCGATGCAGTTTGCAAACTACAACCAAATTGTGTTTTCCAATGACACGTACAAGTAGTCAGAAGGCACTTTAATGGGGGGAACAAGTTGGCTTCTCACCTGATGCAAATTGCCTCTAAATCCAAGACCATCCAAGACCATCGCCTTCTTGCTTTCTGGAAGAGGGTGAAAAAAAATTTCTCCTTGTCTGTCCACTCATTCCTGTCTCCTTTCTCCTTTTCTGTGTCTTTCTTTTCCTCTCAGTAAATAAAAAGACAAGGTTGCTTGCCTGGGCCTCCCAGGAGAGTTTAAAATAATCCTAAAAATGCCACCAAAAGGACTGTAAACATATCTTTCCCTGGGATGTAATTAGCAGATAGAGCTGTGCAACCAAATGTATATTTAAAGCAATCTAATAACCTTTGCAATGATGAAGTCTAGCATGCTAGTTTGTGTCTGAAAGAGAGAAGGGGTCTGGACAACACCTTCACTGTCAAAAAAAACCAAACAGCTTGTGAAGGCAATAAATAATATTTGCTCTGTTGCCAGTTCATCAGTTCTTATTTAACCAGCCAGTGCAACAATAGCTTAATGTAAAAATGTGCTGCAGCCTTCTTCTACCTCTCCCTCCCTCTTCTGCTTGCTCTCTTCCTCCTTCTTTCTCTGGGATTGGCTTGTTTAAAAACTGTATTTCTGCCTAGGCATTCAAAAATGCTGAATGCCTCAAGCAAACTAGTAGAATAAGCATGTTTCTCTACTGTTTCTTGGCAGAGTCCACTGCCTGAGTCCTGCTTTAAATTAAAGCACATGTGGCTTGAGTTTAGCATTATCATGAAAATGAAATTACCACTTTAGAAAAGTCAAGTTATTTTGGAAGTGAAAACTGCAGGTCAGAGCCCACCAAAATTCCAAAAACTTGCTCAAAAATGTCTCATTGAAGGTTCAGAGCTGTTTCCATGGACAGTGCATCCTTTTGGGTCCTGATTTGTAGTCTTCTCCTTCAAGGTTTCCTACATTTGCTAGATGCTCCCAGAAAAACCTTACAGACCTTGGCTTTTTGTCACCGGCTCCTTCTGCAGCTCCTCCCCTGGAAAGGGGAGAGAAAAACCTAAATCTATCACAAATCAGCTACATTGACCAGAGGCTCATCCTGCTGTTTTGAAGTATTTTTGAAAATTGCCCTGGAACTGGTAAATACAAAACTGAAAACCCAGTTTTTTTCTCAGCTACAGCCCCTCTGTATTATTACATTAGTTTTCTTGCCATCAGACAAGGGATGCATGAAAAGGAAGCAGAAGCCCACACTCTCCTGGCTTGGACTGGGCTATTCTGTACACCTTTTCATGCCCAGAGGTTTGGGCAGGTGATAAATCTCACCTGTTTCAGCAACATGGTGGTTTTATCAGGGTTTGGGTTTTATGTTTGCATGCATGCATGCGTGCACATGTGCATAGCTGTATTTTGGTTAGTTAATACTTAGGTTAACTATATATTTTTCTTTTCCTCTATGCTTGTTATCATGCAAAATTAGATACACCAGGTCAAAAATAAGAACAGAGAGATGTAAAGTCCAACTTGTAAAGTCCAACTTGTAAAGTCCAATTCCTGCTATCAAGAATGTGACAGAAGCGGATGTTGGCTTCTCACATCATGGTAGTAACGAGACCATCTATGGGATGCCACTTGCAGAATCTGAAATGTACAAAATGAGTGGATTATTAAATAAATATATTGGCAGATGGGCTTGATTCTTTTGCTCCATAATATTGTTTTTATTTTATTGCAATTCCACTGGCTACAGTGGAGTGAAGCCAGTCTCTGGGAGGGTTGGGGAAGAGGAGGAGTCAACTGTCAACATGCCAAATTGTGCAGCTGAATTGGAATGACCAGTGTATTGTATAATCCTGTGGAAACATGTACAATGATTGTGCCAATGGAGCTGGTAATCTGGCTAAGAAGTCAAGCCACAATAACTCACCCTGTCCCCTACACACATAAGCATGTGCCCTCATACACAGAGGCAGAAAACTGTGTCTGGAAGAAAATGATTCTTCAGCCAGCAACTTCAGAGACACTTGGAAGGACAGGAGAATGGTGAGTGCCAAGAAAATTTTCCCCAAGCTAAGAATTAGTAGCACTGCCTTGCCTGTTGAGGTTTGCCAACATGATTGGAATTGGTGGTGAAGTGACTACTGATTTTCAGAGAATTTGGATCAAAACATCATCTATTTAATGGAGTGTTTAATAAAATAGGATAAGATAGGATAGGATAGGATAGGATAGGATAGGATAGTTCCATTGGAAGGGGCCTACAACAACCATCTAGTCCAATTGCAGGAACCCCATAGTAGGTACCTAACTTTCCTATCTCTAAGCCAGCCCACCTACAACACGAAGAGCTGGAGCTTGACCAAAGTCCTGCTATAATTTGGGAGGTAGTCAAGAGGAGAAACTAGGGTCCAAGTTTCTTTGTGCTGCACTGCAGGACACTACCGCTGATCTCACCGGGTGGTGCACCTCTCTGGTGGCCAAGGGATTGGTCCTGAGGCTCCTTTAGACCTGTTTTCAGACATACCCCTTTTTCTCCTACCTCTATGTCTTTCAGAAGGATTTTTTTATGTGAGAAGTTATGACCAGGCCTTCCAAACCTTCACAGTGATCAGGAGGGAGATTTTCTTTCTATGAAGAGATACAGGGCAATTTGTATGGTTTTGTCAGTCACAATGCCTCAAGGCCTGGGGTGAGTAAAAAGAGCCAGTGGCAATGTGGGTGTAGAGCACACAACTTCAAATACATCAAGAAGTGCAGGGGCAGCTTTGGGGCAGCAGCAGGACTGGAAAGTGAGTGACTGAGGTCAGAGGGGGAAGAGGAAACATCTGATAGGCAAGTGTACGTCAATGGATATAACAACCATCTTTCACTCAAGCAAATCGCGCTGTACTTACTTTTGATCAGATCCTATGAAAGGATACCTCTACTGAGTCTGAATGAGATGGGAAGGTGAAGGATTCTGGTGAGAGGTCCTTGTGGCAATGTGAGATTTGGGCAGGGCCTAAAGATGCAGCTGCCTGCGGGTGGCTGTGAGAGGGCAGGGGACTTTGCTTTGTGGGTAAGGAAAGACAAGAAACACTGTTTTGTGGAGCAACAGGGATGAGTACACAGTGAGGAACAAGCTAGAGTGTTACCACATGACATCCCTCCCTCTTCCTGGGCATTTTTAACCAAACTATAATTTATGCTCAAGATCTGCTGCTACTTGTCTGCTAATTGATCTTTATGAGCCCTTTCCAACTCAAGATAGCCTATGACTCTACAATTCTACTCTAATGTGTCTCCATCCTCTCACACACAACTGTCCCCTTCTACCTCATGTGCCAGCATATGCTATCTTCAGTTGAACATACCCTGTGCTCCTTAGTTTTTCAACACAGTGGTTAGTTCAAGCTAGATGTTACTGGTCTCTTATCACCAACAGAGCACTCCTATCTCAGGTTATAAGATACAAAATGTGCAGTAAGTGGCCACCTCTGATCAGGTGAGCTTCCAACCTCCATATTATTTTCAAAGGTGAATTAAGGCATCTGGTGCAAAAAAAAATAGCTCTTAGGGTTCATAAGCAATGAAAGGCACTGAACGAGCTATTGTCAACTCTGGAAAGAGATCCTGCAGCTCTTTGAAAATAGTGACACAGGTATCAGCAGTCTAAAAAGTAAAGAGAGATAGAAAACAATTTAGCAAAGGCTAAGCTATAAAGCAGAAGACATCATTATTTAACTATATGCATATCTCCTGGGCTCATTTCTTGAAGACTGTGTAAATCTGGTCACCACATCTCAACAGATAAAAGGGGTAAGGTCTGGAAAGGTAAACAGAATAATGATCAGTGATGATCAGATATTTATACAAGATAGTATCTGCAGAAAAAGAGACTGGAAAAGAGACAGCCGAGAGGCTTGTAGAAATGGAGTCTTACGGAGAAAGCAAAGAGTAGACAATTGCTTTCCATTTTTTAGAAGACAGGAAGAGGAAACCACCATGGGAAATCGTCAGTCAGATTTAGATCAAGAAGAAGAATTTTTTAATCATAAATGTAATTAAGCAGGGAACTCATTGTTGCAGACTTCTGCAGAAGCAGAGGTGTTAATAGGCTTAAGGTGTGATTAAAAAATCCAGGAATAGAAGGTGTGCTAGTGAGCAGGCTGCAGCATCTAACTGAAAAGAAGTCTCTGCTGAATGGTCTGAGGGACAAGGAGTGAGTACACACTCTATTTCCACCTGCTTATCATGAGCTTTACCACTGCTCTATCAGAGAAATAATGGGGGAAGGTCCCCTTAAATATAATTACTGGGTTCATGTACTCAGGGTTAATGTGGAAAGCCCCACATTTGAATCCCCTCCTTTGCTTTCAACCCAGACCTTTTTTTTCCCCACAGAGTGCTGCATATCTGCTGAACCATCCTCTTCCTTGAGTACATCTACACTGTCATGTTAGCTCATGCCTCAATTTTGTGCTTGCACTCAACTCTCTGGTCGTCTGTGCCAGTGTTAGGCTCATTCTCTGACTCATGTTTGCAAGGAGCTCTCCAGGTAGAGGAAAATCAGGACTCCAGGAGCAGGATGGTAGGCGGGAGACAATCTTCTCTAGTAGTTAGTGCATGCATTTGAAACGCCTACTTGCCAGTTCTGGCTCCATATATAGACAGGAATATATATGGTTTACTTTCCTATAATACACACACATAAAATACACATGAGAAATATTTGTATTACATATTATTTCTTAAGTATGTATCTAACAAGGACAGTAACAAACCTGAGGGAGAGCAAGAATGAGAAATTCTGTCTGAATATCCTTTAGACCTTTTCTGCAGCAAAACCTGCTTATGTTGATATCCATTTCAGACTATGTAAAAATGCACTAGACCCTAAACAGCCACACTGAAAGGCAGAACTTTAGCCTCTCATGCTGATCTGACTCAGCCTTCAAAGGCCCCCAAAAAGCCACAAACTCTGGACACACTCCTTTCTCTCAGATGCTATGTGGATCTGGTGCTGGGTTCTTTGAGAAAGCTGTAAATCAGAAGGAGTCACTCAGCTGGTGACATGCAGGCTTTAGGCTGCCACATGAATCCAGTCCGTAGCCCAAGACCTTAATTATGTTCTAGAGGTAAGATGTCTGCTGGCACGTAGTACAGGTTCAGATTAAGACATGTAAATGTAGATGACTGCTGCAAGCTGATCTCTGGATACGGTTGATGAAGACCTAGCTGGCAAAGTCAGTGAGATCTTTAGAGTGATTCAGTTGATCAGATCTAAGCGCCTTAACATGTAAGCGGCTCACATCCTGTATTCCAGAGGCTGAAATGTAAGTATCCGCATTTCTGAAGGAATATTTATCATTCTAACATTATATTAACACTAAAGCTCTTGAGCATCTAAATATTGTCTGTACACACTAAAAAAAATGCTTATGGTGGCTCCTTTACTGATCTAGCACTTAGTATCTCTATCCTGTAATTCCCTGATTTTAAGGCAACAAGATTACTTCCTTTTCTCTGTAAGATATAGCAAAGGTTAATAATAAATATTTTCAAGCTTTCAAATGCTGTAGTTCAACATGAATTACTTTAAGTAGACATATGCTAAGTAAATATAGCATATAGCAGTTCTCATTTACAGAGAAAAATATTGTAAAAACTTTTTTGTGCATGGCTCAGAAAATTACTGTCCTATCTCCATACTTATTGTATATGTGTGAGAAAGAAATATATATTTAAAGACTCCAGTATCTTTTATTTGGTTAATGCCCTACAAGTATTTAAATGAGTCATTTGATGGCTCTGCACTTCATGATCAGTTAAGCTGTTTAACATACTTTATTGCTTCTGTGATTTATTGCCTGATGAGGACACTCAAGAGAGTCTGAGAACCTCTTTGGGGTGTATTGAGCTGGTACATATTTTACACTGATTTCAAATAAATCAATGTCTATTACAGCATAAAAAATGGGAGCATTGGAAAGAATGTTGAGGAGAACTATTTCCGGAGCTTTGTGTTCTGCTTCATGCATAAAGCATGAGGGCTTCATTAACATGGAAGTATGTGCATGTGAACCTTTAGGTCCTTATTAATCATTTTGGTGACTAATACATGGGCTCAATAATTCCCATAAGCTTCTTTAAAAGAAACCAGAATGTACACACTGCATGAGATGGTTCCCCAAAGGAGTGTGTAACAGTAATGTCTCAGATACCCTGTACGTAGGAAGTTCTCGACAGCTGTGTTGTTCAGCATGTCCTTCCCTGCCCTACTTACTTCATTTCAAACAATACCATCAAGATATAAAGCAGAGCATCACCAGTCCTTGTCTTTTTTGGCTAGCACCTTGGTCACTCACAGCCCTCAGGAGCTCTGCTGCTGATTTAATGAGAGCAGGACTGAATTCCCTGTGAATCAGGAAATAAATAACGTAAGCTTATTGACCCAGGACTTCACTGTGATGGAAGTACTCATGCAGAAGGAGTTAAGATTTCAGGATGATTAAGTCACAACTTTCTCTGGGCAGCTATTTGTGGATGATTCTATGATTCGATGACTGCGAGGTCTTCTCTGGGTGCCAGTCTAAGGCTGGAGAAAAACAAGACTCCTTGAATCCTCTAGCTCTTGCTAAATGTGAGTGGTGGAAGCAAGTAGAGAAGTGCTCCCCAGGTGTATTCTAAGGTGGTCATTCCCAGCAGAGGACAAGTAGAACATTCTTTCAAGATCTCTTTTGCAGTCTCTTCCAGACTTGTGCCCTCAGCAAATTCAATGTATCTACTCTCTGCTTCATGGTCTGAAGACATCTGTGGAATTCTCTTCACAAGTTTTATCTTCTAGTTTTCGCAGATTCCTACCTACTTAATGGATATAATAATTTGGCCAGTTTTCACCTAAACTAATTTCACCTGAACTACGTCTTTAGTTTGCTTACGAGAATGGCAAGTGAAAGAGCATTGATTTTGAAACACTTGAACTTTCCCCAGTCAAGAAGACATTTTTTCCTGTTTTGAAAGAATACTCAATTGGTTTCTTCTTGGCAAGTCCTTACTGGCCACTACTCATGTCCTTAGTGTTTTCCAGGTGTAATAATTTGTTCACTTGCTCATTCCAGAATTTTTCTGGGGCTACAATGTAAACTGTAAATAGAGAAGCCTACAGTTCCTTGGCTTCTCTATTTTCCTGTTTTCATAAAGGACAATATTTCCAATTTCAGTTTTTCACCTTTCCGCCAAAGGCTTGTCAAAGATAATTGCTAACATTTGTAAGACTGCTTTACCGCGCTGTTTCAGGCTATGTCTGTTTGTACAAGCATTGTGGTGGAATAGGAGTGGATCAGTCCTAAAAAGCAGTTAATCCCAATGGCCATGCTGTGCTTGTTTGGGTTTTTCCTCAGACTAGTTCTAGTTTGGTCCCAAGGACTTTATGCCCATTAACAACTACTAATTAACATTCATAAGATCTATCTTCCTGTTTAGTTTCATTGTGAAATATAAGCCTGTCTGGAAAGCAAACCAGAGCACAGCAAATGGTGCAGATCAGGAGATCCTCTATAACAGTGCATTTCCCATTGAAACTCAAGGGACATGGAGCTGCAGTCTCAACATCCTTGACCAGAGTTCATCCGTCTCAACCAACCTAAGAATAAATAAATTATGGAATTACTCATTCTTCATGGCATTGATCATCTTATAACTTTAAAAGAAAACTTATTGAAAAGGTGTTAAACATATCTTTATGTCAGCATCATCTGACAGTAGTTATTCCTCACTGCTGGGTAATATAGAATCATAGAATAGTTAGGGTTGGAAAGGACCTTAAGATCATCTAGTTCCAACACCCCTGCCATGGGCAGGGACACCTCCCACTAAACCATGCCATCCAAGGCTATGTCCAACCTGGCCTTGAACACTGCCAGGGATGCAGCATTCACAACTTCCCTGGGCAACCCATTCCAGCGCCTCACCACCCGCACAGTAAAGAACTTCTTCCTTACATCCAATCTAAACTTCCCCTGTTTAAGTTTGAACCCATTACCCCTTGTCCTCTCACGATGATCCCTAATGAATAGTCCATCCCCAGCATCCCTATAGCCCCCCTTCAGAAACTGGAAGGCTGCTCTGAGGTCTCCACGCAGCCTTCTCTTCTCCAGGCTCAACAGCCCCAACTTTCTCATCCTATCTTCATACGGGAGGTGCTCCAGTCCCCTGAGCATCCTCATGGCCCTCCTCTGGACTTGTTCCAACAGTTCCATGTCCTTTTTATGTTGAGGACACCAGAACTGTGCACAATACTCCAAGTGAGGTCTCATTAGAGCAGAGTAGAGGGGCAGGATCACCTCCTTCTATCTACTGTTAATATGCCAGCTTTCCTTAGTTTTCTTCTTACTGCTGATGTACCTATGGAGTGATTTTTGATACCTTCTATGTTTATTGCTACTTTAATCCCATTTTGTGTTTTGGCCTGTCTGACTTTATTCTAACATTATTCTGCTCTTCTCATATATTCATCCTAGTAATCTGCCCTCATGTTCACTCCCTGTATGCTTCTTGTGATGGAGGTCCATTGAGAGCTCATGTTTTAGCCATACAGTCTGCTCTTGTGTTTCCTACCTTTCCTCTGCACAGGTTAAGAGGTAATAATAGAGCACAAATTTGGATACAATGATCACTTAAGACCCCTTCCAGTCTTTTAGTTTTGATACAATTTTGGCTTTCTTTGTGATGCCACAGCAATAATTTATTAATATTGCTGGTATATTGCTCCTTGGAGAATCACAGTCTGTTCTAGTAAGACTGTTGCTTCCATGCACAACAAAGGAGGAAGGTCATGACTTGTATCCAGAGCTGAACCAGAGACTATCCAGGTTATTCAGGTCATTCAGGAAGAAAGTAGGATGGCATGTACAGCCATGAAGCTGTGTTTGCAGAACAGCACTTCATAGCAGGTCATGAATAGACATGAGTGAAATTTAGCAACTGGTCTGGCTGAGGATTAAAATTTCTATGAGTCAACAGACTGGCTTTTAACCAGAGGGAGTCAGGTCTAGCATCTTACAGCAGTTGAAAACCTACTGTAGCTTTGGAAATGTCCAAAATGTTATGCAAAAGCATAGTTTTTTGAGTGGTGGTGTGCGTGTGCGTTTGGTTTATTTTTTTCTTTCTCGTTTTTGCTTTCTTGTTTTGCACAGAAGTTGTTCTGAGGACACAAAGTTCTCATCCAGAATCAGAAGCCATGGCTTCTCTTACAAGAGTACAGGAGAACTAGCAAGAAACACAGAGCCCGTGAGAACAAACTAGCAGCACAATGGATTTGCAATATTTAATCAAGTTCTTGATGATCACAAATCTTGCAACACATTCCAAAACTACTAAAAACATTATACAGAAACCAGCTGAGCCAATATTTAAAGCCTTTTTAATTTAACAGAACCCATTTTTTATAGTATCCAGGATATGTTTCTGGCTTTCCTACTTGTCACATGATCTCCTGTCCAGATGTGCTGGTGTATATCTAGTAGTGGACCAGCCAAACCACAGCACTTTCCTCCTGCTTGTAGTGCGTTACTGTAATTCAACCATACTTCTCCCGGCTACAGAAGCACTACATTAATATGCGGTATAACAACAATAACACAGGAGGGGATAAAGCTAACCATAACTTTAACTACGTATCTAAAAACAATAATAATAACAATGGAGTGACCCTATTCAAAGAGGTTAATTTGTGTGCAGAGTATAAAATCCAAATACACAGTTGTTTTGAAAACTTCCCCTTTTTCTCACCTGCAACAGAGAATTTGTGCTGAGATGATTTCCTGCAGCTTTCTTCAGGAAATTAGCCTCCCCCTTTGTTTAGATCCCACAGATTGCACTGTGTGCTCTTAGTAAAACCCATGGGCAGCCAGCTCAGGTCTCCCACATTTTTGCAAAGGTTTTTTTCTCAGTGGTGGCTGCCATACAGGCTGAGGAGGGAATTCCAGGCTTGCGGGTTAATTATTAACACAGTTAAGCACTGGCAGCATGTTCAGAATTAGAAAGGAAAGGCCTGAGGGCTGATTCTTCCCTCCTGTTCACAGGATAACCCCACAAGGCTGACTTCGACCTCCCAAGGCAAGGGACGTATCCACACTCCCCCATGGAAAGTTAGTGGGATTCTTATGAATGGCTCCATTAGGAGCTGGAGTGGCTCAGTGCCAAAAAAAATCAGTGGATTTGCTTCTGATTTACACGGGGGTAAGCATGAGGGTGTATTAAATCCATAATCCTCATCCCCACAGCGGCCAGGAACTTAGCAGTTGGATCCTGCAAAGTGCCACAGAAAACCCTCCAGTACCAAAAACCATCGAGGACCGCACCCATGTCAAAAAGCATTGAGGATGCTGACACAGCGGCATACCAAGCAGCTTAGGAGGTGAGGAAAAGTGGGTTCAGCCAACTCAGTCCTAAACAGTGATTTCACCTTGTGTGCTTTTGCAATCTCCATCACCCCAGGACCTCGGCACTTCATCTTTTAGATCATTACCATGCCTTTGGAAGGTGGAGTGATGTTATTTTACAGAAAAAGAGGTCCAAGTTCTTCCTGCCTAGCTTTGCACAGGCAATGTAAAGGGCAGACGAGTCTAACCGGCTCAGATATCCCCTGCAGTCAGTGGAGAATGGAGGCCACCAAGACCTCAGCTGCCTTCTGAGGGTGACCTAGAGCTACTACATGGTTTTATGCCCACTAATTTAGTTGGCCTCACTCTAGCCCAGAAAACACAATGGGCATATTTTTAAGGGTAGTGAAGCATTTCTTCCCATGAGGAAGGTTTATGCACCTAATTCCTGCTGAAAGCTGAGGAAATGATGCGTTAAAACCATTTGGATGACTTTGAAAATCCCAGCTATCACTTCTTTACTTTTGCAGAACTGTCCCCATATCACCTGGCTCTGTCATGGAGGTGTTCTTGGCATATTGTGAAGTTGAATGGATGTCCCCCTGCATGTCACCCTCACCACTGATCTGTCCTTAAACAAACACAGAAGACATCCAGGGGTTCCCACCACTACTGGGCACAGATTCACCCTAGGGTACAAAAAACTCCCATTGCTGATCCTGAGCCAGTCTAGCATCTCATTGGCTTTGTGACCTCTCCACTCCAGATCTTTGTGCTGAAGCTGTTCTGCCATGAATTTGACATGCTGCCTACTCACCCAAGAAGCAGTAACATTAGAAAAGCTTTGGGTGTCTATTTCCCCACTAGTATAAGTGCTTTCTGCTCAACAAAGGAGAAGATGAAGCTCTTCAAACTGAGGACTGGTGAGTTTCTAAACACCCTGTGCCCCAGAAATACCCACCTACTGCCCACAGAACCCGGCTGCTTTATTTAATTAGTTTTATTGTGTTTGGTTGTGGGTTGGTTTTTTTTGTCCTTTCTTTTCTTTTTTCTTTGCCTTTTGCTCTTCATCTTTCCTCATTGACTTCCATGAGAAATCGTTAGCTCCTGAGTCCCAGTCAGCTCCTGCCTGAGCACTGATAAGTGAAAAATTATTTCTGCTTCCCTGTGAGATATTCACAGAAAATGTGTTGTTCATTCATAAATGTGTTGTTCATAGAAAATGTGTTGTTCATATTCATAGAAAATGTGTTGTTTGTTCTACAGTAAAAAAATCACTGACAATAAAACACCTCCCGGTTCCCAGTTGTTCCTTAATAAAACAATTTTGAAAAGTCTTTCACTCACCACACAGCATTAACCATCAAACAGGAAGAGGATCGACTTGCTTTTATTATTTCAGCAGTGTTTCCTAGTTTGGCTAGGCAGCTACTGCTAAGAGGGTGTATGTGTAAATATACATTATATTCACATTACAAATCACTGCCAAACAGAGCAAATGCAGACTAAAAGATGTCTGCAATCAGAGAAGGGATTGTAGACTGGGTTCCTGCAGTTCTGGAGTCAATGGGAAGGTACTTTCCAGCCTCAATTTACAGCAAATTTTATGGAAAGTGTGGCACTTTCAAGGTCAATGTTTCTGCGCCTATGTGCCAGCCTCTATGTGTCTGCATCTATCTGCCAGTTACGGGATAACTATGTGCCAGCATAGTTATCCCTATGTAGCTGATAAGTTGCATCTACTTTAGCTGCATTGATAAATGAAGCTTTATTGATGCATATATTACAGAATCAACACTGCATTGGGAGAATAAGCTAGGGTCGATTCTACCTTGTGCATTGCTAAATCAATATTTAAGGTCCTAAATCAGCCATGAAGTTCATGCCTGCTATGTGGGAGAAAGCAACAATGTTACTTGGACACAGCCATGATGCCTATACCTAGAGTGAATACTAACCAAGCTCTCTCAGCAACTCTCCACTTTCCTCTGGTTTCACTCACTTACGCAAACATGAGATCAAGCATCAGACATTGCCAGTAAATTCAGCTCTCTTAGTTGCTCAGCTCTAGATGCCAGAGAGTTAGATGAAAACAAGCACACACACCCCAAAAGCACATCAATATCAGTCTTGTTATTCACATGCTTGGTATCTAGGCATTAAACAACCTTTCTGAAGAAAGTTTATAGTACAAAAACACATTTTCCACCCTACCTTTCTTTTCAGACTGAATGGATGTTTTTTTTTTTTAAATCATGGGAGCCAGTGGGTTATCATAGAATCATAGAATAGTTAGGGTTGGAAAGGACCTTAAGATCAACAAGTTCCAGCACCCCTGCCATGGCAGGGACACCCCCCACTAAACTACTCCACCCAAGGCTATGTCTAACCTGGCCTTGAACAACACCAGCAATGGAGCATTCACACCTTCCCTGGGCAACCCATTCCAGTGCCTCACCACCCTCAAAGTAAAGAACTTCTTCCTTATACCCAATCTAAACTTCCCCTGTTTAAGTTTGAACCCGTTACCCCTTGTTCTCACACTACAGTCCCTAATGAAGAGTCCCTCCCCAGCATCCCTATAGGCCCCTTCAGAACTGGAAGGCTGCTATATCCATGAATATGTCACAATTTTAACACAATTTGAGCTCACTGTAAGTTCATTCCACAATTCCCAGTGCTCTGTGCCTAGACATTTTATTCTAGATTTCTTTCTGTGGAACCATGATGCAAATAATCAGTATGATATACCATGCAAGCACATGCCTCTGCTCTATATAGGCTTCCTAAAGCCTATATTAATATTTTGATTCATCTGAACTATCTATATTCTTAGTTGGTTCACGCTGCATTAGACATAAAAGGTGACTAAAACAGAGATAAAAACAGGTCAGATATGCAGAGCCCCTGTGGTTTCAGATGCAAGTGAACGTGTTTGTCATACAGAGCCGACGCCACGCTAAAAGACCTCTGTTGCTACTCTGTGACAGGTAATTTGTCGAAACAGCTAAAAATAGAGTCCTTTCACCAAAGAACTGATAGTCCAAATGAGGGTGTCCACCATGAATGTGCATTTTTGACATTGTGCTGGGAAAAGGGACAGTGGAGAGTACCTTCTGAGACCCAGAACGTATCCTTCAATCATCATTTGCCAAGCAACTGCAATTAAGGCTTACTTGCATGGCTGGGCTAAAGGGAGGCAGCCTTTTGAAGACGTTCAGCTCTGAGGAGTAGGGTGGCTTGGCACTGGAGGGCTGGGAGTAAGGTCAAAGCAGAGGGGCAGTCTGGGAACAGCATCAACAAGAGCCTGGGTGTTGTCAGCTGCATCTACTCTGGTGAGATGAGGAGAAGGTTAGTTTCAGAGAGAAAGCCAAAGACCTGCCTGTAGAAGCATAGACGATTTCTCCAGCTGTGACTTTTATTAAGATACCATTTGCTCATAGATCTAGATTAAGCATTTTATAAAATTGAACCAATAAGGCTACCTCTCATAAACAAAGAACTAAACTCTCTTTTTGTTACTTTCTCCCTCTCTTCCATATCCCCACCCCACTCTTTGCTCCAGCTCAACCGTATCCCACCATCCGGTACTGGATGATGCTCAAATCATCTAGTAGCATCTTTCTGACAATGAGATGCATATATCAATGCCTTTTCCTGGCAAAACAGGCCCCTGCAAACAATGCTGCCTTTGTTAATGCTATTTTCATTTCCTAGATCCTATTAGTTTGAAAAAGGGAAATTGGGTCCTAGCAGTATTTGGAAGACATCAGTCCATTAGAGGTATTCCCTTATGCAGCCCAAAGGATAGATCCAGCAAGGGTGTGAATGTGTTTCAAAGGGGTTGAAGCAAGAACATTACATAAGGTAGGGAAAATGATACCTCTGCAGGCTGGCTATTCCCTGAAATCACCAGAGGCTACAATAAAAGGAAAACATCCTTGTAGATGGTTTGAGAAACATTTATAAACTCTGACTTACCCTTTTTTGATCCACTTTTTTTTTCTTCTTTCCCCAGTAGCTCAAACTATTCATGTGTTGTGACAAACTGCTCAACAAGTATTTCAAAATGACCTGCAGAATTGTACAAGCTGGACTGGCCAGGCTGCAGATGGGCTCTCTGAAGTGCTGAGTCTGTTTTGTTTGGGCACATGTTTCAGGCCCAGAAATGAGAAAAACAAAAGCAAGATCCCAGACCTGTCATGGTTTCGACTTCTGAAACCCTTTACTCTCTTCAAGTTGTGAGACATGGGGGAATTGCGGCTGTAGGCAGTTGATGTTGTTTTACTAATCCAACACAGTAACCAGCAGCCCTCACCAGCTTGTTTTCCTGTTTGTTAAAATCCTAGCTGTCCAAATTTCTGAAAGATGTTTTTAAAGGATTTTGCAAAGGCCTTCTGTGTGGAAGTCATCCTGTATTTTTTGGGCATCATCATATATAGAAGTATATTCATGATTAAGTGTAATTTTTATTAAGCTCTCCTACAAAATTGTATTCCTTCTTCCCCACAGATCTTTAGCGGTATGATCTCACTTTAGATTACTAATGCAACCAGATACATCTTGGATAATTTGGCTTCATGAAAAATGTCATTTTCCTGTGAACTCTATACCAGTACAATTGTTGATACAGTTCAACATTACCCAATTATTAAAACAGAACCAAAGCACATCTCTGCACTGTGAAGAACAGTTCTGCTCTGACAGGTCACCATGTATAGAAATGGCTCTATTTTATTCAGTAGATACCCTGCTCTGATTCTCATTGCAATGATAACATTCCCAGTTCTCTTTAGGCATGCACAGGTGATGCTGGTAAGAGCTGATTGGAAAATCCCCCCTGACACCATCATGGTTCGAGCAATTCAGTCCCATTGGCTTTGCGGCATAGACAGAGCTTTACTGACACATTGACGGATGCTCCAAATAAAGAGGAATTTTGAAAAAGTGAAATAAAGTTGTCACAGTGATGTGACTCAAAAAAATGGTAAGGGGAGAGTAAGTGAAAAATTTAGGAAGTGTTAATATTGTGGTATGGCACAAGGTTTCAGTAGGAATTAGAGATTCATGCTGTTACATACAGGTGGACCACAAGCATGCTATCAGTTCTGAACTCACATCTGCAGTGATCTGTGTCTTTTCCCAGAAATTTTACCACTTACAGTGAACAAAACAGTTGATACGATGGTGAAGTGGCTGAATAGTTTTTAAATAGCTCTTTCTTCCCTCCTCAGTGTACATCATGGATTTGTTTGCAGCCGAAAACACATGTTCTTTTAATTGAATTCAAATTGGAGAAGGAACCAGCAAAGGTTTAAATTACAAGTGGAAAAAAATGAGTTTGCAAAGCGAGGCCAGTTCTGTGACTCTGAGTCTTCCAAATCCCCCACTCCTTGAAAAAAAGGGTAAAGAATTTTACTTGTCCCAGACTCTGCAAAGTTCATCCCTTCCTAATTTAATCACTTAAACTGTGCTTAACTGCGAACTCCAGCATGTTCACAGCTTTCTGTAGATGGCTATCTCATCTACTTTAGCCACTGTTTAGCCAAGCTGCATGCACGACATTCTTTTAATCCTTGTAAAATCAAGGCAAACCAGCTATCATTTCTGAATGTGCAGAGAAATGCATCTTTTCCCAATGCTATTAGTGACCCACAACCATTAGCAGACTTAGCCACCTACATAAATCCAGTAGAGGGAGGCATTACACAGATGTGGTTCTACAGATCAGGAACTATCTCCAGATATCTAGGGTCAATAAAATGAAGCAAGGTCACAAACAACCAGAGCTCTGTCTGTTTTAGTCTCCAGGTTGGTGAGAAAAAGAGGAAAGGTTTGCTAAGTAAGGAAAAAAATGCTTCCTGGGATGGCAAAAATTAATTTCCCAGTGCTTGAGGTGCTTGAGATAGAGATTGAATTACTGTAAAGGAAGAGCTCTTGAGGAAAAATACTCTTTGATTTAGATGTTCCAGAAAATATATGTAATAAAGATTTTCCATGAAACACATGCATGAAATCCATAGTGTCTTATGGTGATTTAGCAGATGCAACTCATGTAACTTCACGTTATTTTCTCAACCATTTAGTGAGCTTAGGAAAACCAACAACAACAAAAAAAACCCATGGTAAAATATAGCCTTGTTACTTA
The DNA here is from genome assembly GCA_017639245.1 of Myiopsitta monachus. Lineage (NCBI taxonomy): Eukaryota > Metazoa > Chordata > Aves > Psittaciformes > Psittacidae > Myiopsitta > Myiopsitta monachus. The sequence continues at coordinate 19,026,666 of CM029922.1, read as the reverse complement.
TTGTGCCTGGTCTTATTTCTGCTCTACCAGTTTAGTTATAGCTGTAGTAGCAGGAAAAGTGGTTATAAGGCAGGACACTTACCCTGCAACATATATGTTCCCATTGGGAGCCCACAGAATCAAGTTCTCATTATGAACTCGATTTTCACCTCCCACGTTGTGAGCATTGGAATAGAAAAAAACCCCCCAAATTAAAAAAAAACAAAACAAAACAAAACAAAAAAAAAAAAACAACAAACCAATCCAAAATGGTCTTTGGCCTGTAAAATATAGAATTTCTTCCTTAGGAGAAGTGAATTGAAAACTAATTTACAAGGAAGAGAACCTTTCTATCAACAGTACCATTATTTCTTATTATGGGTTTGTATGGCTTTGGCACCTGGAACCTTCATCTGCTATAAGGCTTTCACATTGCTGGTTGCTGCAGGCTAGTGCAGGGGCAAACTCACTCTCTAAATAGGCAAAGGAAAGGAACATGTTTTGCTTTTATTTTACAGATGGAGAGACCTGACAAAAGGAGATGCTAAGGTACTTGACCATGTTCACGCTGCCAGCAATGGAACCTAGATCTCTTGAGTATGAGTCCAACGCTTTAACCACAAACTCCTCCTTCTCTCCAGTTTCAATGTTTAATTAATAATGATGATGTCTGGAGCTTCCTCTTATCAAGCCACTCTTTCATCAATGATGATATTGTGGTTATTCCCCTGCTATGTGTGTGGCTGTCTTCCAGTTACATTACCAGCTCCTGAAATCATGTTCACAAACACAGGATTTGCTATCTTTCCCAAATCCCTTCTTAAATGTGAAGCAAAACTGTGCTTTCAGTGCACACCTATTTTATGCTGCTGAATAAGGTAGAGCAGTAATGGCAAATGTAATGGATATATGGATTAGCTGAGGTTCCTGCTACTGTCCATGCTGCCACCTGAAGTGTGAGGTCTTTCCCCTTTTTCCTAACACCAGTTCAGCACTGTAACATGTTCTACAGACGATTTTGAACATCAAAGGTAAATAGCCTCTTCATGCCATTTCTGGCTTAACTGGGAGATAAATGTTACTTGGCATGGAAAGTTTTTCAGGTATGGGGGTTTTAGGTTTTTCTGCCTGTTCTGACAAATCCTCTTATTATATAGTTCGATAATATTTATCCCTCTCTCTTTGCAAGCATCAAGGGAAGAGCTTTGCAGGGATTGTTTTCCACCTCCACCACCTCCTCTTTTTAAAACAGAACAGGGTTTAATATCATGACACAGACCTACCTCAGGACCAGTTGCAGAGCCTTCCATCAGCTTTGCATCAAGTTGAATGTACTATATCTCATGTCAGCAACATTTTTACTGATGTTGCTTGGAGGTGAACGAAACATACCTCATTATATAAGCATAAGTGGCTTTGCTGCATTATTCATTTTGACTTACTTTAATTGTCCTTTTTTCTGGATAAAACTGCAGTCTAGGGGTCAGGGAAGCATATGCCTTTGTCAGACAGTTGGGTGATGTAATTGTTGTAGGTCCTTTCCAACTGAAATAGCCTGTTTTCTTCTATTGTAGCATCTCTTAGTGAAATGAAAATAAAATAAAACGAGCAAACTTCATTCCCATAGGTGATACACGGCGTATTCATATGAATGCCTTTGCTTGTGGCTGACATTAATTACACATGCATCAGCAAGAGCATCAGCATTGTTTTACATGTTCTGTGATGAAAAAGAAGCAGAAGAAGATTCAAAATTATTGAATGGAGTCACAATAGCCCCTGTATGAACAAATAAAACAGGACAGGGCTCAAGTCCAGTGACAAGGGCACCTCCCACAATGGCACAGCTCAATTCACCTCCAAAGCAGGGTGGCCACATTCAGACAGTCTGTTGGAAAAGATCCTTGATCCGCACCAGTAACCAGACATAAACACTACCTGGCACAGTGCTAGTTGGCCTGGACAAAAGTAATTCAGGATGATACACTAATTCATTAGTCTGGACAGCTATATGCCATGGCTTCTGCCCATTCTCTGGCTTCTTGAAAAGTACTGACATGGTCCTAACCTCTGATCCTAGCCTTACATCAGTCTTCATTTCTTAGGAAGACTAGGAGAGAGTGGGAAACTTGTGGGCATTAACTCAGTTATGAAGTGTCCTTCTGTGTATGGTGTGTGCAATAGGTGGCTTCTTCTTAGGGTAGCAAAAGGTTGAGAAAAATGGTCTCCTTTTGTGCCTATGGCTCCTGCCTCCAGTCACCAAGGCTGCAGTCCCTATAGACTGAGGACAAGCCATGGGCCCCAAACACATCCCCATCTGGCTAAAATAAAACTCTGGATAGGAGATAGCATAACAGTTGTGAAGTATCCTCAATGCTGCAATCATTAATGACAAATATAAGTTATGGCAGCACTGTGAATGGGACTCATCTTGCCAAGCTTTTGATGTCTACAATGCAGACACTTGTGTCTTAGAGCTTTCTACAATTGAGAGAAATAAGCACTTGCTATAGCACAGTTAATCTGAATTACTTTATAAACATTTACTTTAAGTCAACCGTGCTCAAGAAGTAGCTGTTGTATTCTCTGTCTAGACAATTAACTCAGATGGAGCCACATGAGTGTGGTCATATAGACTGCTGCCTTCATGCCTGGTTTACATGCAGAGTGGAAGCAGCAAAATGGGTAATACCAACAGGTAAACCAGGATGAGAGGAAGTGAAGTAAGGGGGCAGGTGTCATCTTATGGAAACCTTTGTCCACCAGAGACAACTGGAAGCCATTCTGAGGGCTCTTGGCCAAGACACTGGGGCATTCGGTGTTTTATTTATTATGTGAGTGCTGCCAACACACCAATAGCCTTTTTTATTTTTTTTTCCTGAATTAATGCCATTTGATTATTAGAGTCACTGTTTATGAATGGGAAATATTGGGTAGGATACCTATGGGAAGTATTTGGTTTCTTAAGGTTTCTGAGCTATTTCTTCTGAGCAATTTAATCTTGTAATTCATAAGAAAAAAATTTAGATATTCAGTCTGGCCTTCACTGTTGCTAAAAACACCTGGCAGGCTGGTTCCGTATGCAGAAAATCTCATCTGTCAAGAGTAAAAATCAATCTTGCGGTACACACTGGAGTAGAACTCCTGCCCAAGACGCTAGGAATCCCTCCAGAATGAGGAAGGCAGAACTGGGCTCTTATTTTGACCAGGTTCATCTCTTCTTGTGTTTTGGTTTTCATACTATTTGACAGAAAATAAAATTTGTTGTAGTTGACCATTTCAGCATCAGCTTGTGTCTAGGTCTGAGATTAGCACACACCCAGTGTTTCAATCACAGAGAGAGGGAGAACAAGAACAGCCCCTGTAAAGACCCTGTCATCCGATTTCACAATGTTCCAGAGAAGGAAAATCTTACTTACAGACCCCTGTGGTTACCAGCTTATACCTTGAAGCATGAAATTTAATACCTTTCTCCTCTAACTGGTCATCAAATAATCCTACTTCTTTTAAACTCCAACCGGAATCTTTGACTCACTGGTCTTCTATAGAATGAATCCATCAGTCTTGCTTTGTCCTTCATACGGTTTTTGTACTTTTTTTTTGCATCTGTTAGAGTCCCAGTTTAACCTTAATGCATTGCCGCTTAGCAGTGCTCATAACACTTGGGCATGCATTAATTGATCTTTGGACATACTCTCCTTCTCCATCTGCTTCACTGATTTGTTCCATTCAGTTTTGTCCAACACTTCTCGCAATTAAATTATGCTGCAATTTCCTCTGTTGGAGTCCAGCATCCTTTGTGTTTGACTCCTGGGTCTCTCCATAGTTCTAATTGCAAACCTGAAGGATTTAGCTGGAATCTTAATGGTAATATAATATTAAGCATAGAGACAAAAAAAGTACTCTGTATTTTGGAACTACTACAAACTGAGACACAGGTCAGGCAGTGGGCTTTAAACACAAATGTGCAAAAAACATTTAAGGAGACTTATCCTTAAATTCTTTATTTTCCTCTTGACCAACTCATTGTATTAGCAAACATTTAATTTGTAAAATTGAAATGTTCAGACACTTGAAAGAGAAAAGACTTAAGAAATGTAGTGTATATTTCATGACAAAATATTATTCCAGAATTTGCCACCCATTTGTATTTCAGTAGAAATATTTGCCTCCACTCCTTGGCACTGGCTCAAAACTCTTTTTCTCAAAGGAGGTGCTGAAAAAGCATCTGAGTATTAATTTGTCTTTTGTGGGAGGTTTTAGTGTTGTTATAAATCACTATAAATCACAAATCAGGCTTTAAATGGGAGACTTCATAATCCACTCTCACTGCATAAGGCCGTGAAAATGAAAAGCTTAAAGCAAATATTATCTTGATGTGTTATATTTAAATTGCCTCTAGCAGACTTAGCAGGCCTGGTTTTGCTAGTGTCTGACCTTCACTTCCAAAAGGTGAAGTGTGGTGGTCATCTCCTACAATGAACATGATTCAAACCTCCATTTGTCAAAAGAAGCTGCTTCAAGTACCATATTCAAATCTATTGGATAGACTTTTCCATCGGGAGCCCATAACCATGTAAGTATTATTGGTAACTTACCCAGTGTGCAACCTGAATTCAAGATCTTGAGCGCCACAACAGGACTTCTTGTTCTGACAGTACACGTGATGCCATACGCACAGTTCTGAGTGTTCCAAACCCCAGCCAGAGACCTAGTAAAACCCTATATTTCCATGACATTATTCATTCTGAAGCATTTTTCTGAGTCTGATACGCCAGCCACGTGTAGGCAATTATCAGTAATCATCACTAATCGTTTTTACAATTTCTTGTCCATTTCGATATCAACTTTGAAATGGCAACTTAACATGAGCTAGTCAAAATGTAGACTTTGTGAAGACAACATTTTTGAATAGAAGCTGTATAGAGAGATCAAGACAAAAGGTTCCAAATAGGAGTGTGGCCAGGACACCAAAATCTCTGCTAGAAGTCATGGGATCCTTAATGCCCACAAAGTGGTCAGGACCTCCGCTGAGTTTTATGAGTGTAATGTCTCACCTGAAGAACAACTCCTTCAGCAGCACAGTGCCCCATTGTATTGAACTGGGCTCATTCATGTGCAAGGAGAAGAGTACCATTCAGTGAATCGCTCATGCCAATGCGTCCAGCAGACCAGACTGTCTTAGTGTGTCTTCCAACCCAGCAGACCACCTGTCTTGGCTCACCACATATGGCTGAACGCCAGTGGAAGATGGAAAATCTCTTGGCCTTCTCAGATAAAGACATTTTTAGGACCCCACGGGATTTGTCCAGCTTTACTGAATTTTGTTCATACCTTCATGCTTCAGCCCAACAGAGTGGAGGGAAATCCAAATGAGGGCTGGACTGCTCTTCCTTTGGGTCTAGAGCAGCTGGCGTTAGCATCTGAGCTCTGTGGGAGGTCCAGTGATAACAGGCTACTGAGAAAATGCACTGAATCAACATATCCTAACTCCACTTAGGCCAAACTACCCTGTACCATACAGGGCCATACTTCAGGCAAATACACTTGAACCAGCTGCTTAGATGAGAGAAGAAAGCTGTGGACATTGCAGTTGCCTTCCCACCTTCGCTGACATGACGTTGCAAGTCTTGTTGTTTCTGTCAATGTGTGGATTCTGCTATGAGTTTAGTCTGACAATACTGAACTGGTACCACTTCCACAGAACAGGAACTCTGTGCAGCCCAGCATAGGTTACAACATGGGCTTTTTCAGTTTCCTCTGTCATTTAGAGATAGTCACAGGACTCTGATGCTTGCTTCAGTGGCTTTTGAACATATCTCTGACCACATCCAACAGCTTTACAGCAGCTCTCTGCAGAAAAGAGGAAGACAAATTGAAACCTTTAAGTATGTGCTGAGTCTGTAGCCTTGTTTTAGGATATCAAAGCAAGTGCAATAATTATGTGACTATCCCAGATTCACCCCTGACAGTTCAACTCACTATCCCAACTCACTGTCTACATAGCTCATCTACTCACACTGTCAAGTGATGGGAATAGGAGTGAAAGCTAGGACGTTGTTTTCTGCAAGGGAAAAAGTGAAAGATTACCCTATTATTTAAATAAATCCAACTTTTAAAGCTTCCCTGAGTTATTCAGGCAGAGTTTAGAGGCCTGTGTACATAACTGAGTTTTCACTGACATCCAACCAGCAACAGATTGTGGGCTTATGCATATCTGAGAATATAGTTAAGGATCTAAGGAAATTTCAGGTTAAAAAGGGAGGTTTTCAACAACTTTATGTGAGGGCAGTACAAGGCAGGCATGAAAAACAAGCAGATTAGTTTGAAAACAGATGATAGACGTCTAAAACCTACTGTGGTTGGGATTTAGATTGATCAAACCCTGTCCAAAGAACACAAACATCATACAACATCGATTGATCTGGTTTAGTAGGTGCTGTTTCCAGAGAAGATCTGGAAATCACAGAGGATCATCTGTACATAAGCTAACCATGATGCAACACAAAGAAATGCAGAGCTTGGTTTTAAGTAAGAAAACTGTGAGTAAGACTTAAAAGCGTACTTACTATAGTTTGTGCCATAATAGAAATATTGTGGGTTGTCTTGGACTTTTGTTTCTGGGTCTGGTCTTCTGCCTTCCATAGTGAAGTAGAAAAATATGTAGAAATTTCAAGAAAGAACCATGAGGATTGTTTAAGGATCAGATCAGCAGAATGGTTAAAGGATCAGGACACATCATAGTGCAATGTACTGCAAAGGACAAGATTATGGATCATTTAATAACGGTCAAGTAGTGCCCACATGGAGAAGTGAAATTTGAGAGCAGAGAAATCATCAGTGTAACCATCAAAATATTACAACAAACAATGACTGGGAGTGAAGGCTATACAAGTCAGATAAAACGGAGCATAAAAGACAAGTGTGACATGTAATTAGCTTTTAAAACTTGTGATGAAACCTCTTCACTGGAAAATCTGAACATTTGGGTATTATTTTATTACTAGAAAATCCTCATCTCTGAATTAGAGGGGAGTGAAAATCCAAGACGTACTGTAAACTATCGAGATAATTGCAGAGATTTCCATGTCTCCAAAATCCATGGTTTTGCTCTGTCAGATGACCATATGGAAGTCATGCTGCAGGATTTATCCAAGTATAGGAAAGGGGATCTGCCTAGGGCATACTGTGAATGGAGAGCTAATAGTATGAAAACACGGCCACAATAATAGTTTTGTAACATCAACTGAACATCCATGCTATAGGTTATACATTTATCAAGGCTTTTAGAATGAAAGCCTGATAGTTTGTGGGAGGAAGAGAGTAGAGGATAGAGAACAGAAAGGAAAGAGGGAAGTACTGTTGATTTTAATTTTTACTATGGTTTGTTGATTTTGGCATGTGGGGGGAGGAATGGCTCCTGGCTTTTCTTTTATTGCGATTATACTCTTTAATGTTGGCAAACACACCTGGAGCTGACAATAGGCATTTCTCAGAAGCACATTGTTATGAATAAACTAAAAATAAAATAATGAAGCTAAACACAAAACTGAGTGTGTGGTTACCTTAAAGTGGCACCCTAAGGCCTTGCTATTGTACTTTAAAATTGTCACCCTGGCAACAAAAAGATAAAAGAATGAAGATAGGTATTTACCTCTTGGAAATGAGGAAAACATTTGTAGGGCTAATTCTTGTGGTCTTTCTGCAGGTAGAAGTCCTGAGTAGTTTTATCTGAGTATGATCTAAGTAAAGACATCAGGGTTTGGATAGCAAATATGTTCTAATTCTGCTCTCTCTTCCACCACTGAAACAAAAAAATAAACACCTATGCAATTATTATTGCCTGAAAAAACATACAGGAAGTAAGAGTGTAAAATAAAGAATGATTTTGGGTGATAAATATGTGCTTGAATGGTACATATTAGCCAAATGTTGAAATATTTTCCATGTTCAGATATACAACACTAAGGCTACTGTTTTAATTCCATAAACTTATGTCTTAATAAGAAGTATTTGTATAATAGTTCTCTCTACTTTTATTCATATATCCCAGCACATGCTAAAATACACAAGCATGCACATCAAAAAAATGCCATTCGTCAGAGGAAAAAGTGTCTTTGCTTAAGGATTTTCAAAGGCAAGAAACTCCTAGTGTTTAACCCATAGATAGATTTGAAAGCTATTTCAAAGACTGCGTTGTTTTTTGTACTGGTTTGTTAAAATCTATGGGTCTCAGTTGGTTATTTCATGGTAATAACTCAAAAAGCAAGAGAAAACTGAGGGCAGGGAGTAACATGTACTTGTTGATTTGGAAGCGGTCCCACACTTGATGAGTATAAAATATGAAAGCCACTTTTCTTCTTGCTTCCTCTCAGATTACTTTTTGTGCAAAAGTTCCAGGTTCACTCGTAAGTCCAGAAATCTGGGATCACATCAGCTTGACAGACTCGCACTGCATGGGCTGTGGCAGTGCGGGAGAGGTGAGGATTTTCTTTCTGAATCTTTGGTTAGAAGCTACAAATAGGAAAATAGTGAACAAATATGTGCTACCAACTGCCAATGCCAGCTGTCTTTCCCCAGTGTGCAGGAGGATATCGCCATTGCATGATTTCTGTGATTGCTTAAGAAAGTAATTCATGATATGAAGACAGGTTTTAGGAGAACACTGGAAATGTACAAGACCCAGGCTTCTAAGTCTGGGAGGACGTTGTATAAGACAGAAAATGGGCCTGAATACACGTTGTTAAAGACAAATTTCAAAATCATTTAACTCATATTCAAACAAAAAATAATTTAATATGTGGTCTACCTCTTAAAATGGATTTTATTTCACTACAGATGAATAACAGCAGTGGTTATGCTTCTGTAAGGACAATAAATGTCAGAATTTGGAGGATGCTGGGAAGTGGGCATTCGTAATTTTGGTATTGATTGCTTCTCCTTAGGAAATTAATCCTGAAGAAAAGCCTCTCCTTCTGAACAATATTCTGAAGACATGGATCTTTGCATTTATTATTAGCAGGTGGCATCTGGGTCAAGACCACAGAAGAATTAGCAGGTGGTCTTGTGAGGTGACCTCATATCACTTCTGCTTTCTGCTTTTAAGAAGAAGTGAGGGAGGTTCAGCAGAACAGCTCTTACCAAGGAGGACCTTGCCAACAGGAAGCAGTACCAGTGACTCAGAGGGTGGCATGTTCCCCGTCTGAGCTAGTGGTGCTCCCAGTTGTCACCCAAACTGATGGTAGGAGGGTTTGGATGGTACAGAATAGCATATTTCAGAAAAGGGCACAGATAATAACCTGAGTTCTCATGATCCATTTGGTTCTAATTATGATTTTTAGTCTCTTTTGCTAGTAAGTTTGGGAGCTGATACTTCCTAGAATGAGCAGTTCAGTGGCAAAAAAACTGATGAGTTTAACTAAAAGAGTATACTAGGTTACATTATGAGGGTATCCTTTTCTATTCAAGTGGCCTCTACTCTGTATGATGGCTACTTGCTCATTAGCAGCTAGATCTATGTTGGTGTGATACAAGATTGGCTGCCTACCTCAAAGAAGTCATGAGCCAGCCAGACAAGGCACAGCCATCTCTACCACCCTGTACTGTGAGGATCCTCCATCTATGTCTGGGTGTTAATTTTGCTCCAGAAGCGCTGACCAGCATGGGTCCCTTCAGGAATTTGTAGCCTGGGCTGAAGTGTGAGTAATTTTGAAACCTAAGAGAAGGTGTGTGCAAAATTAAATATTAATTAAACAAAGGATTTTAGTTGTTGGAATTAACACCTCTGCTCCCCTCATACCTCGTATTGGCTCTGACCAGAAGTAATTTGCTGCATTTGCATGGGAAATAACAAGGAAGTGGCCTCATTAGTCATGAACCCTAGCTGGCTCCCAAGTTACAAAAATAGTATCAGTGGTTTTTGGGCAGCATTGCTCCTTCAGTTGCTTTGCAAAGTGGTTTGCTCCAAATCAGCCTGCTGGTTGACCTGCAAGGAGAACCTGGGCTCCACCAGTCCTCTATCCTCACCTAAGACAGACACCTGCTACTGTTACATTTTGCGTCTTGGGATGGATTAGCCCCAGCTACCAGCATGGATAGCAGGCAGGAGCGTTCTGAGTTTCTTTGGGAAGTTACTGGATTTATCAGTAGTGGCAGTAGGCCTACAATAGAGTTGCTCTGCATTCAGAAATAGCGCTACTACTTGTCAGGGGGAGGTACACACAACACAATGGAAAAATAAAAATATACCCTTCAGATCCTTGTTGAGATCTCTTACAAGAAGAAGATCATATTGAAATGTGTCTTTTCTCCTACTATTTTATTCACATGGACTTCACTAATGGCCTTACAGTACTTAAATGGGGCTTATAACAATCATAGAATAGTTAGGGTTGGAAAGGACCTTAAGATCATCTAGTTCCAACACCCCTGCCATGGGCAGGGAGACCTCACACTAAACGATGTCACCCAAGGCTCTGTCCAACCTGGCCTTGAACACCACCAGTGATGGAGCATTCACAACTTCCCTGGGCAACCCATTCCAGTGCCTCACCACCCTTACAGTAAAGAACTTCTTCCTTATATCCAATCCAAACTTCCCCTGTTTAAGTTTTAACCCATTGCTCCTTGCCCTATTACTACATGACATAAGAAAGATGGGGACAGACTTTTTAGTAGGGCTTGTAGCAATAGGACAAGGAATTATGGTTTTAAACTAAAAGGGGGTAAATTCAGACTAGATATAGGTAAGAAATTTGGTACAATGACAGTGGTGGAACCCTGGAACAGGTTGCCCAGAAGAGTTATAGATGCCCCATTCAAGGCCAGGCTTGATGGGACTCTGAGCAACTTGATCCAGTTGAAGATGTCTGTTCTCATTGCAGGGGGAGTGGAGCAGATGATCTTTAAAGGCCCCTTCCAACTCAAACTATTCTGTGATTCTATAATTCTGTAAGTGCTGTTGTAGAGGCAAATCCTCCGTATTCACTGAAATCTCCACTTTAAAACAGTGTAAATGAAGAAATAAGCAACAGAGAGGGGTATCCCCATGATTTCCAAGAGATGCCAAAACCCTTCCAGATCATTTCCTCTGTGGTGAAAAGTCCGACCTCCAGGCAGCACAGATTTTCTTATCTTCCTAGAAATCAGTTCAAGCATGGCAAATCTACATCACAGCTGTCTATACGAATGAATGAAAATTTCCAAGAAACTCAGGGCAATACATTTAGCTAATGTAAATTAGATTGCATACCTCGTCTTCGGTGCAAACGCAATGATTTATACTGGCCTAAGGCTGTGGGCCAAAGTTTTTATTATGCCTTTCAGCCATTAAGGATGCTCAAGAAAGAAATTCCTAAAAATAGAATTTTTCTTCTAGAGAACATTGAGTGTAGGGACAAAGCAGGCCAAATGGGTAGACCTTTACATGGTCACAATAAAAAATAAGAATTACTATGCTGGAACAGCCCTAAGACTTTTTTTTTTCTTCACTGTATCTATATCTGGGATATTTTTGTTCATATCATGATAGTTTTTATTGGGCGATAATGTATAGGCCAGCTGATGTCAGCATAATCAGAGTTTAGTATGATTTCTTCTTCTTTCTGATCAGCAGTGCTATATTTATTGGCCTGTTTGGTTTCATTTTAGTGAGGTGCAACTTGAGCCAATGGAACATAACTTAGAAAAACTCCTGCAAACAGTGTTTCTCCGTGCACTTTATACTCTCCCTCATGCTTTATATTCTCATAATATATTAAAGGCTTCTAATGTCACCTTCCAAGAAATATCCAAATTTTGCTCATAAATAATTTTTAACAGTTTTGACTTTTCTGAATATTTGTGGGGTTTACTTTTTTAGTCCCACTTTGCCTCACAAAATGTCAAGGTCAGTGGCAACGCCTGATTGACTGGCGCACATTAGACATTTCACAACTGTCTAAGCATAGTTCAGATGTCACCAAACCCACTGAAGAGGCCTCTATGGAATTCAGCAGGTTATCATTTTCCTACTGTTTGATTTGCTTCAGTAGCTGTAAAGAAATTAGTTCCTGGCTAGACAGGAACTGGTAAAATGAAAGTGGTGCTGATAGAGGTGTTACTGACAAGGACCTTTATTTCCCATGTAAGTGATATTTGCCCTGTCTTGTCCCAATGCACTTTCTAAAGTCATTGCTTATTAATTGCTACATTGCCTTTTTTTTTTTTTTTTGTTTTTCTTTAACATGTAGAAGTAGTAACTTTTTCTAGAAGCTTTTTTTCAACCATTTATTCTTTGCATTCACGCATCTGTATTTCATGCTCTGCAGTCAGCTTTCACTGAATATAGAGCTGGCCTGCTGCCTCTCTTCCATGAAGCTACTCTTCTGTTGATAGATGCCAACACAGTCATGCATGCACCTAGTGCATTGAAGAAATAGTTGTGAATTAAGACTGCAGAGCTAAACACTGCTGAAGGCTACCAGAAAAGAAAAACTAAATCTAAGTTGCACAAGTGATATCTATGTCAGAAATTTACACAGCTCCTCTGGCCTCATTCATAGTACACTGTATTTGTCCTATAGCATGCCTATTATTATTTCAAAACATGTTTTCAGGGCTAGATTTAAACTAAGAATAGATACAGCCACAGTATAAAAGTCCCTTCTTTATCGTGCCTGTATTTTCAACAAATTCCTGCTGAGACAATAAATAAGCCAAAGGGGGATGATTTTTTCTCTTCTGTGGAAATGTTTATGTTTGCATTTTGAACTATTTTTTCTTGTAAAGGAGATAAAAATAATTAGGCACAAAGTCCACTGTCCTTGGGCACATTAAGCCTTTTTACTGAGAAGAAAAAGTATCATTTCTTCAAGTTATAGCATGAGTACTTTTTGGTTTACTCTGATTAGTTTATATATGAAAAGAAAACCTGCTTTTAAACAACAACAAAAATCCATTATATTTCTTTTCAAATATGCCAAAAGACGGCAATGACTTCTGGAGTGTGATCTCTTCAAGATTTCAGGTGAACTTTGCTTGAGAAGTGTAGTGACACTGGCCCTTCCTGCAGAAATTTTTGTCTGTTAGAGAATCAACTGGTTTTTAACAGACTTATGAAAAACTTCGGAAGAACTCTATCAGAGGGCACCTGATCTTTAAACATACAGGATTCAAAAATCAGAAAAAAGATAACTTTTCCTCATTATTAGGAGTCACATTTGCTTTGACTGAAGTAAAACCCTTGATAGCATAGCATTCGTTGGCTTGTCCAGTTCATTTCAATAGGGAAAATGAGTACATGATAGCTGAGTTGTAAGCTGGTTTGGCATCTCAAGTTTAACTTGTAAAGTCTCCTGATTAAATCCTGGGTGTCTGTTACTGTGTGAGCTGTCACATGGCATCACCAGATGCTGGGAAAATCCTCTTCTGTGTCAGGTTTACGTGTAGCTTAAGTTTTCTGGTAAAGCAAAGAGATTCTCTTAAAGAGAAGTGATAGCAGCTTAGTGGTTTCTGAGTATGAAAAGCTCTTTTAAACAAGAAATCAGGAAAAAATGCAAAGAAAGCAAAGTTGAAGAATGGAAAGGTCCAGTCAAAAATGGCCTGAATTCATGCACTCTGGTGCCCCACTGTGAGTGCCATAGGTGGCCAAAGGTCCCAACAAGAGCAGCCTATGACTGGTAGACCCCAGTGAAGATGCCTGGGAATCAGAGTTCTGGTGTCTTTTGCATCCTGAGGACTGGCTTTGTGGAAAGTCTTCCCAAAGCAGTACTGATGTGGCGGAGTACAGGAGTCATATACTCTACAGTGTACCCTTGTAATGGTTGAGTCAGAGAAATTAGAGATGGAAAATGCACTTAGGTCACTTAGTCCATTCCCCAACTGTTTAAAGGTTGCTCCCTACAATGTGTTCTTCATTGCTTTGTCTAGTCAGCTTCCCCCTTTTCCCTGGGGGGACCATTCCACATAGTAATAGACCTCGTTGTTAGGAAAATTTTCCTGATGTGCAGCCTAAATTTTCCTTGGCTCACATTCATCCCACTGCTTCAGTTAAAACCTCCTAGTCAGCTTTTAACTTCTCTTCACCTCAGGCCCTTTCCTTCCATCAGAGGAAACAAATGAGTCTGATTGAGTAAAGCCCTGGGTGTTTAAAAAATAATGACAGCCTTACCTCCTAAGAGTGATAGTCAATATAGAATTAACATAAAATGCTCAAAGTGCCTTATTTTATACAGAAGAAATGAATAAACCCCTGGAAGCTTTTATCACATGTCGGTTGGCATGGCTTGAAAAGTCAAACATCTACCACCATTTACTAAATCACATGGAGTTAGGTCCCATCTGGAACAGATCAAATTTCTCTGGCTGGTCAATCAAAGCTTAAAGTCCCATGGAAATTTATATCACCTAAAGGCCCGTGAGTTCCCTTTCCTATCAAGGTTAGGGAATAGAGCCATATACCACTTCACTGGGGACATATATCACGGACTGTAAGACACCAGACCAGTGTCACCAAGACTTTCACTACTTTGGAGAATCTGGAAGAAACTGTGGGGCTGGATTTCAGCTCAGAGATACCCAAGTTAAGCTAAGAAGTCAGAGTATTCTCCTAGTAAAGCACGTTTGCCTGATGTTTTGATTCTGCTCACAGGGAGAAGAAATGTTGTTTTCTATTGACCTAAAATAAATGCTGTCAAAAGATTTTGAGGAAGTGGATAAAGTAGCAATGCAGAAGAAACAAAATGCTTCAATTACTTCTTGAACTTCTGGCATGGTTTCAACATCCTAATAACACAAATATTAATAAATAGAAACAGTCTTTATTTTCAGATTTTTTCAGGTTTTTTGTTTTGTTTTGTTTGGTGACAGAAACAATTTGTTGCCATCACCATGAATCACCAAGTGTTTCGGCTGGCACAAATCCACATTTTTCTGTTCAAAATATGTTTTGAATGATAGTTATAAGCAGTAAAGTTCTTCACAAAGGCTGTTCCAATAAGATCTGTCTCTGAATAAAATGAGATTTCAGCCAAAGTTTAAGATAAATGGGAAATCCAGACTGAGCAGTAGATGGGAATGATGTGGATCAAATCAGATGTCAACATTATACGATGTACAGCAAGTGTCTGGGAACCACTTCCACAAGCAAAAGCAGTAGTGAGAAAATACTGTTTCTGCCCAGCTTATGTTAGAGAGAAAGTCTGCAGCAAAACTCAGCAAGAGGTTCTGGTATACTTTTCTATCTTAAATTTCTACATTACTGAAATCCTCTTTGTTAAAAAGATTTTGGTTTCATGATATGGCTTGCTATTAATAATTCGTTGTGCTGGCATGGTGTTTAAAATCCCCTTTCATGCAATACTTTGCATGATGGCAGAACAAAAGCATAGCCTTTGCTCTGAAATATACTACTTAAGTGTAAAAAAATGGGGGCAGAGGGCAAACAGGATTACAGAGGAGCAGAAGGACAGCATCACTCAGTGCAGTGGTTCTGGCACACCCAGGATGGCATCCATTCATGCTATCTGAAAGCCTGGCCTAGAGTATGACACTTTTATTTCCTTTAACACCAGTACTAACTTTCTTGCATCTTACAGCCTAACTCCTCATGGCCAAGTTGACAACAGAGCTTCAGCAGTGTCTGTTAAGGGGAAAGAAAACTCCATGTAGGACATGACCAGAAGCATCCAAGTAAGCACAAAATATTGTGCCTTTTAACTCTCATATGGAATCCTGTGAGAGCAGTCTCCGAGCTCAGCCATAGGTGGGGAAAACTCCTGTGTTCAGGCTCAGTCAGCTCCTGTGCACTTTAGGAGTAGTGCTGCCTGCCTCTGTTTCTCTGGCACAGTGGTGTCCAAACCCAGCCGGGACCAGACAGACTCTGTATTTCTATTGCATCCTGTGGATTATGTGAGCAGAGGGTTTCCCAACCCATGTGATGGGTATGAAGAGTGTGGCTTCAGTTGCTGGCAGGGTGACACAGAGTTACCCCCTTCCAAACACAGCCATACCAGAACGACTGCTGTTCCCTGGGACATGGACAGCTGTGGCCGCAGGGCCACACTGGTGGCATAGTATCTTCTGACCCATGACATCCAAACAGCATTTCTCACCATGCTGGCAGCTGTGGACTCAGGATATAGCCTTGTGGTTATGGGTGCAAATAATATCCTGACACAGGTGTCCTGGCTAATTGCTCACAGACTGAAATAAATTGAACAGAACCCCAAAAGGACTCTGCAAAATACTGTAGTGAAAGGTCTGGGAGGAAACTGGAGGTACATAGGCAATATGGCTTTGTGGGCAGAGATGGGTATTCACAGGGGCATCTGGCAGAGGGTACCTGCTTTATGCTTCCAGAGCTGTGCTGAATAACCATCTTGTCTGTGGGAGAGAGCTCAGACCCAGGCTCTGCATGCTGCCAGTTTGCAGCTGGGCTAATGTGAACAAATGCTCTCCCTCACAATACTTCTATATAAATTATTTTTACAGGGTGATTGGAGTGTCATTACAGTAAACGTGTGTACAAATACTGGAAGAACAATGTGCATTAGAAAAAATAGAGCGAAAAAACACCCAGCTTCCTATTCCTCCCAGGTAAACCTGTGATTTCTCCCACCTTCTTGAGTTGCAGTCTAATACAATATTGTACACCCTGCTGTCTCCTTAAATAGTTTCTGCTGGAGTAGCAGACACTGAGTACATCACTCATTAAATCCCATGAAATTGTTTATCTTCCAGTTCCACATCCTGAGGAGTTAAATCCCTGGAAGAAGGGAATAACCTGTATGCCCCTCTGGGTGCTCTCTGGTGCAGGATAACTCCTGGCACAGGGCTGGAGCTGAATATATTGCAGGGGTGTCCAGTTTTACTGTCATTCCTGTTCTTCTGAGCTCCCAGTTCCCCTCTTCCAGCTCCTCACATATATTAGGGCTCAAATAAATGTGATATATTGATGCTTCACTACTTTAAAACAAACTGCAATTACCAAAGAGAAGATTTGTTTCACTTACCTGCAGCCATCTAAAAGTCAAGCATGTCTTACACTAGTTGCTTATTAACAGCTAAGAGGGATGGACACTGCCAGAAATCAAATGCCTTCCTATTTATTTTAAATACCTTTCCTAGGCTAGGATGAGCAACACATGAGGAGCCCTTGTCTCCCCATGGCTCTACAGAAGCCTACAAAACCAATTTCAGATCATTAAGGTGTGGTGACTTGAAACCCACCCTCAGTACTTGTTTATAAAGCAGCTGTGAAACACGAGCTTGTTCTGTTTAGGATTTTGATGGGTTGTGATCATCACCTATGCTGACTCTAAGAATAACAACCTGGCCCCCAGCCTTTAAATTTTGCTCAACCAGAGTGTTTTGGGTTTCTTTGGTAGAAAAGCAAAGATACATCTGTCAATTATAAAATAAATCTTGCCCTATAAGTTTCTGCTTTCAAAAATAGCAGGGCTGCAGAAGAGGAGGAAGAAGGAGAGACTGAAGATCTCCCGAGAGAGAAGGCCAGCAAGGGACTTTTAACAATTTAAGAGCCACTGGAGTGTCAGCCCATGAGGTTATTTCTACACAGGACTTTGAATACGAGCCAAGACATTATAACTTTCAGCCCCTCACTCTCTGAATCAAAATGAGTAACTCAGAGAAGAAAATCTCTTGAACTGTTTACCATGGGTTGTGAGGCTCTGTTGCATCAGAGTAGCCTGGATGTGATTTCTCTGCAGGTGCTGGGGACATAGCATCAGGATGGTGCCAGCTGCACTGGGGTTTCTGTCCTTCAGCTGCTTTAGGAGACTTTTGCCTGTGAGCTGCACTCCAGCTTTGGGCCGGCAGAGTAGCATGTGTGCAGCAGCGGCTCAGCAATGTGAGTAATGCTGCTAAGCAAGCAGAAAGTGGCAGTGGGGCTGGCAGCACCAAGCGTATTTGGGTGGTTGCAGGTGAAAGCAGATGAAAGCCAAGAAGAGCAAATAAAACCTGAGACAGAGATAGCCTTCTTGCCAGTGAAGCAATGCAGTCAGAGCAGTCACTTGCTTCTTGCAGTGCTGAAGTGGTTCAATTAAGTTGAAGGAGTAAAATAATTCCTAAGGGACATGAGTCTATTGAATGCCCTGAGTAGCAAATAAGGTACTTTACTGAATGAGATGCCTGTGGGCAGGACCCCTCTTTACAGAGCAGTGAAGCTCTTTTGTACCACTGTGAGGGTGCCCAGACACACCTGAGCTGAGTTTTCACCAGCAGGCTCAGGCTCTGCTCACGGAGCAGGGCTGCACAAAACCCATGCATGTGAATTTGCAGAAGTGGACTTTGTGGCTGCAGCACTAGCAGAGCCTTAGCCAGGCTCAGGCTGGCTCAGGTTGGTCAGGACTGCTGTGCTCATGTTGGCAGGACCCTACGCACAGACAGCCTCTGTCTGTGTTGCAGGCTCTGTAGCCAGTTTCTGTGTCCATGTGAAAGCCAGCAGCGGTTATCAAGTCAATCTGAAAGTTGCTAGTTCTGGCTGTGGGCTCTGGTCGTGCTTTGCTGTTGGGATGCCGGAGGACCAGACAGCTCAGAGTCTAAACTGCAAGGGTGTTTAGCATCTAGCATCTTTGGCTGCAGGACCACAGAAATCTTGTTCCTTTAGGAAGAGGTTCAGGAGTTTCTTCCTGTTTTTCCTTCCTGCCAGCTGGATCACATTCATGGCATCTTTGAGAAAGAAGAGCACTGCCTTCACAGCTGAATATCTAATGCTACAGGCAATTTTCAGGCTTTTTCTGGGTTTGCATGCCATCAAAACTGTTCCCAAATCCTTTAGACACCTAAATGAAGGCAGCTCTAACTTTGGTTGATAAAGCATTGGCAGCTGCACAGTAAGATGTTCTGACTTTATCTGTACAGAGGAATGTGGTTGCAGATCTTGCACCAATACAGGAAACTCCACTGATATTTTCATCAACACTGGGCCATGAAAAATCAGTGTTCAAACCAACAGGATAAATCAAATAAAACTTTCAAGCATGGGAGAATATAAAATTTATTTACTACCATGTTAAACTGAAAGAGCAAAAGATGAGTAAAAATGAAAATATTCTTTTTTTCAATCATAGAACTTCACCTTTTTTCTGTCCTATATTTTGTAATGAAAGGAGGAAAAGTGATGACAAACTTTACTTTTGCTTTTTTGCTCCATGGAAACTACAACATCCAAGCCAAAAGCCAAACTGTTTTTGAGACACTCCTTTTATCTTGTTTTGTTGAAACACATCAAACTAGAAAGTAGTGCAGGCCATCTATGAAATGTCTTCCTTTTCACTTTTTTTACTGAACACATCAAAGGAATAAAAATCTGATCAACCCTAGAAAAGAACATGATCGAACAGGACAATTGCTTTGTCTTTCAGGCAAAGACAAAAAATTATGGATAGGTTTATATATAAATATACATGCAGTAACCAAAACCTCAAATTCAAATACACCTGAGCTTTGGGGAAGTTTGTATATTCATTCAGTCTTTGTGGCTTAGGCTCATCTGTAACAGAAATATTTGCAAATAGACAGAATACTTCCTCTTTATCTTATCTAGCAATCTGTCTGTTTGCCTGGGTTTTTCCTAGAGATGGCCTCAGATCATGATATCTGAGGGCTGCACGGCTAAATTAAAGCAAGATCATACCCAGCTTCACAGAGGCCTTTATTTTCTCTTGTTTGCCATGAGCATCTGTTTCATTTTAATTCATTGGGATGAAAGGCAGAGCAGCCACATAGCCTGCCTCAGCCTCCACTGGTCCTGTGCTTGGCCCACCTTTGGGAAAATACCTTATTTTGGCTGATGGTTATTTGCTCTATGAGCCGACTATGGCTGAAATGCACAAAATGGCTCTGTAAGAGCTGTGAGTCCTTTCCTGGGGCTCTTCCAGAGCACCAAGTACATCCCAACCTTCAGCTCCCATGTTTGGTGCCCCTGCCAGGCGAGGCAGCATCTGAGGGTACTTCACCAGCTACTCTTCAGGTCACACAGTATCAGAGGGGCAAGTCTTGGATTCATGCCCAAGAGCTCTTTTCCCCATCCACAAAGAGGATTGTTTGAGGTTTCCCACTTTCAATGCCACCTTTAGGCAAGCCGCTGCAGCTTGGCAATAGGGAAAAAAGATGGTGAAATGTCAGGATCTGTGTGTGCCTGGATAATTGCTGCAAATTAGCTTGGCCCATTTATGCCCCTGAAGAACCCCAGGCACCACTGGCAAGTAAAACAGATACACCTCAGCTAAGTGCCTTTGGTTCACGCTTTCTCAGAGGACAAATTGCAGATGAGGCTGTTCAGACCAAGTACTGCTTAGACAAGTACCCTGCATCGTATTTTGAACAACTTATCACGGCCCTTACCTGTGTCAGTAATTACAATTACCCCTGAGATTTAGCGCACCAGGAAGGGCTCCAACTTCAACAGAGCTGTGCCATGCAGTGTGAATGGAGAGAAATAGCAATTTTTTTGTCAGAGTTTTATTGTGTTCTTTCATGTCTGTGTCCCCCCACATTGCTCAAGGGGCTTTTGTCACCTCCTTGAGCATTTTCTCATGGGTAACTTCTCACCACTTCAGATTATACACATTGTCTATGTGGGACCTCACTGACTGCTACCAGTGCTCATGTGGTTAATGGGTGACAGGAGGGGAGCAAGCACATCTGAAAGGAATGCAAGAAATATAAACAATTTTATTAATGAGACCACAAAACTATTTGTTTAATATATGCATCCATTTACAAGGAGCAAATAAACAGACAAACAAAAAACCCCACCAAGCCACTGGGGAGACGTGGTTGGTGTCAGAGAGCACAGCGAACTGGCACAGATCATAGGGGTAGTTTGGGGTAGAGTCCCTTTCTTCTGCCATGGGGTGTGCCTGGCTGACATCAACCCCTACGAGTAGGGTGAGCCAGTGCAGAGTCCAGCACTAAGGAGGTGGGGTTCCATGTGCATCCTGCTGTGGTGCCAGTGATGATGCCAGCTGCGTCAGGGCTCTGGCGATGATGGAGAGATGGCTGTTCATCGTCCGCAGCTCTGCCAGGATGTCACTCACATTTGCCGATGCCTGCTCAGAGCTCGGGGGCATAGCATGGGCAGCTGGTGGAGAGGAAGCACCCCCCGGAGCCCTTTCTCCTATAGGTGCCACCTGGGGACTTCCATCATGGGCAGGGTGTGGAGGTGTGCTGCTGCAGTGCTTCATGCCTTCCAGAGAGCCTGTTCTTGCAGGTGGTTGGTCTTCCTCCTTCCCTCGAATGGTGGCAAGTGTTGCAGAGGTGAGAAAGGGTAGCCAGTTGATGAGGTGGGTGGCACTGCCAGGTGAGACTACTGGCAAATAAAGTCCAGGGTGCAGGGATGGAGTAGAGGTGGGTGGTGCAGAAAGAGAAGGGAGGACAGGGTGAACTGTAGCAGCAGAAGCTGATGTCGATGATGCAATAGGAGGCAGTTTGGGATGTAAGGCTGCAACACAGGCAGGTAATGGTGGGGAAAATGATGCAGTACCAGTTTCAGAGGAAGAGGAGGGTGACGTTGCAGCTGTGAAAGGTCCAGGGTCTTCAGAGGTTGCTGGTGAAGTGGCAGCAGGTGGTGCATCAGGTGTGCAAGGGTCTGAATCTGCAAGAAAGACACATGAGCCTTGATTTATACTTACAAATATATATTTGTACTTATATATATAGAAGGGAAATTTCATCAGCTGATAGTGGTACACTACCTGTAGGTCAACTAGAATCTGTAGGCCAATTAAAAAAGCACAGACATACTCAAAGACAAGACCCCAGTGTAGGCAAACGTGCAACTTAACATTATAAATCTGAATTATCTTTCTACTCTCATTCTTCATAAAGCCTGTGGACAGGCCTCAACATTTTTCTGCCTGACATCTACATTTTTCTGGTTGATATTTCATAGGTATGCATTAGTTGGTGAATTACTTACGGTGTTTTCCTGATCAGTCATGGAACGATGGCAATGTCCTAACTGATTCAGATCCCCCAGGGAGATGTGAGGGCTGGATGGCTGCTGTTGGAGCCAAAGTTAATTGCTACTTCATAGAGGGTCCCATCCAATGTGATCTCATCCAAAGTCCATTAAAGTCATTAGAAACATGCGTGCTTGGACTGAGTTCAACATATACAGTGCAGGATGATAGAGCAGCCTCTGGGGGATACACAGAGACTTGGAGAGCCACGTTATGGCCCAAAGTACTCTACCCACTGTGCCCAGTTGGTAAATACTGTATGGTAAGGATGGTCCTATTCTTACAATAATTCCAAAAGCCAGAAATATAATAGGAAATGTTAGTCTTTCAACAGCCTCAAATAGCTGCATAAGTGGAAATACCACGCCATGCTGTAGATCTTTATTTTAGCATTGGGAACACATTATACAGAAGGTGGTGAGATGCTACAGGAATGGTCAGAGTAAGACAGATGGATTTTAAAACTACTTCTGCTGCAACTGAGTGCGAATTTTAAGGCACTGCTGTGGATACAAAGACACAAATTAATAGACATATCTAGGTTAAGACAACCTAGAGAAAGCCAAATATGGAGGTGTTAATAGCATACTGTTATTATTTCTGGCACCTAAAAAATCTGATGTGAGAAATTCTTTTTCAGTACTGGCTGGTTTGGTGTTCAGATAGCAAACTGCAACTGTGAGTCAAAATCAAATGAAGGCTTTTCCCTGTCATTTGTAACTCCAAACCAATTGGACATGCAGCCAACAGAAGTCCATCTTAGGACCACCATGTTTTCCCTAACTAAACACACATGGAGGGGATTATGACACAAAATTCAGCATGCACTCATGTCCCTGAGACGTTTATGAAAAGTTACTGCAGGTTCCTTGAAACAGTTTCCTTCCTTTGTGTATTGGATTTCTTCCCAGAACAAAGTCCCTGCCTACACAGGAGCTCATCCCTGCTCACCAGAGGTGGGCTGAGGATGCTGGATGTTGAGTTTCCAAAATGTTATTGATTGGACTTTGGTTTTTCAAAGCGAAAACAAAAATAAAGCACAGTTCAAATACAGGTTCTATTTCCATCCAAACCACCAAAGTTTGCAAAGGGTGAGATGAAAGGTTCAGGTTTGGCTCAACCATAGTATTAACTAGAACAGTGTTTATGGTCCATATATAGCATGGCTAATCCCTGTCAAACAAACCAACCAAATTAAATGTAATATTCTTCCACGCACTGGAAAGCAGAGGAAGCTTGACAAACCTTGAGGTAATCTGGTTTAGTATGTGACAAATAACTGTCACAAGTGATTCTTAAATGAGTTAAAGAGGAATTTGTGTTAAAATACAAAGAGTAGTAACTAATATAGACAGAAATAGAGACAAAAATGTGGTCACCAAAGGCTGCAATCTATCCAAACAGCTTGGGTTCCCTATCAGAAGCCATGGTTTTGTCTTCCTCTAATCCCCTTTTTAGATTTATTTATTCCATGCAGCCTTTTAAACACATCTTGCTCAGCTTGATCAGGCTCCCATACTTCCATTTAAGACATTTCACATGGGCGGCCGGGCACCCATAAAGCACATGTGGAAGCTGTTGTACTGCTCAGATCAATGGCTTGGTATGTTCACAGCTAACATCGTGCAGCCCATGCACCCAGAGTGAATGCCTGCCTGGATGGAGTCTGATTGAACTGCTCAGTACCCAAACACCCAAATTGATGATGAAAACTGCAGAATCATAGCATCGCTGAGGTTGGAAGGGACCTCTGGAGACTGTTTAGTCACAATCCCTGCCCAAAGCAGTATCAGCGAGGGTCAATAATTTTTTCATCCGGAAAAATTGCTAGGGCATATTTGAAAGAAGGCCAATAAAATACGGAACTCCTAAGCATGGAGCAAGCTACTACAGTTTCTTATCATATACAATAGGATGATTCTACTTATTTCCTTCCTCTCTAAATTTGTTTGGTTTAGCTGAATGTTGCAATTCATCACAACTCTAGTGCTTGCATTTTTGCGCAGCCCCAGCAGAAAGAAGGTCTTCTTAACTGGAGCATCCAGGTGCACACATTCCTTCTGGACGTTAGATCTGCATACAGACAGAGCTGTAGCTAAGTGGAGTTGGATAGATGACTGCAGAGAATAGAGATGTTGAAGGCACCTTGTCTTCAAGTGACTTTCCCTAAACATACCAACCCACCTGCGCATGGTCACTTGGCATGCTCCACTACACCCAGCTTACAGAAGAGGGGTAGGTACTATGGCACAGTCCCACATGCAAAGACAGTCTGAGCAACACAGGCTTGTAGCTTAAAAGAAAAGTTATTTCACCAGTTAAGGAAGTTAATCCTGGACTCAGAAAACCTGCTTTGAGATCCACTTCATCCAAACAACTGAATTGTAGGTGTCTAGTGAAAAAATTCCATGACACCACCTGAATTTTCTTTGCTGCATATAGAGGGAAACCCCCCAAAGAGAAGGTTTAGACACATAGGCTGTATCTCTCTGAACAGTCCCAGAGCCACTTTTTTCTGCTGAGCACATAGGGAGCTTGGCCTCATCCTTCAGGAACACTGGTTTACTGAGATGGTATCCAGGTCACCTTTAGCTTTAACAGTCTACAGTATAGGTGTCTAAATCTTATCTAATTCCCTAGCCTTTCTTCACAGTCAGTGGATTAAATAGGTGTAGCTTCATCTCCTTATTCCTAGAATGAGAAATACTTGTCCTCATCTCTTTGCTGGGAATAATGCACGAAAACTAACTTGGATGTGGGTGTCATTCATTGAAAACGCCTCCATTTTAAAAGAGAATTCCTACACCAGGTGCATAAAAATAAGATGGGTGCCCAGCTTAGAAAGAGTGGATGTCTGACATTGACTTACCCTCCTGATCTACTAGGGATCTCTCAAAGAGAAAACAATTACACATCTTTGAGTCACCTATTTGCAAGTAATAGAGAATACTTCTGCACTGCCAGCTCTGAGAGGACCTTGGGGTTTTAAGAACTCATAGGACTGTAAATAGGCCAGGTGATACAGTAATGGGAGAGAGCAGAGAAGCACTTCCAGGAGAGGATTTCCTGATACTTGTCCTGCCCATGATGAGGGATATAACCAGAAGATTAATAGGCTGCCCTGTGAGAATGGGGAAACTGAAGTTATTTTAAATGCATCCATCTGTATGAGAGGAGCATGCATTTAACTTTTCAGGCAGTCTTGGCTATCTTAGCTGCTTTTGTTTGAGTACTGATTTTATCTGCCTTGCCACCAAATTGCTGCAAACTCTGATCTTAGTCTTTTGTTAGCTGACAAGGGAAAGGTTTGTGGAGAAGAAACCTTGAGTGAAAAACATTCTAGCACACTGCATGGGATTCAGCTTATCTAACATTAGCCATTTAGCTGGCATATAGGGCAAGGCAGTCACCTTGGCTAAAGCCAAGAAAGCAGAACCTCTGGGGTCAAGCTATCACAAGCTATCAGGTCCCTAAGAAGGGTGTGAGGATCATGCTCTAGAGTGTCCCTACCCTCCCAGCACTTCTTGTAGGACTCAGTCAACTATCTTAGATGGGCTAACTTCTAAATGGATGAAGTTAGGTGAGCTGGATTTCATAGAATCATAGAATAGTTAGGGATGGAAAGGACCTTAAGATCATCTAGTTCCAACACCCCTGCCATGGGCAGGGACACCTCACACTAAACCATGCCACCCAAGGCTCTGTCCAGCCTGGCCTTGAACATTGCCAGGGATGCAGCATTCACAACTTCCCTGGGCAACCCATTCCAGTGCCTCACCACCCGCACAGTAAAGAACTTCCTCCTTACATCCAATCTAAACTTCCCCTGTTTAAGTTTGAACCCGTTACCCCTTGTCCTCTCACGATAATCCCTAATGAATAGTCCATCCCCAGCATCCCTGTAGGCCCCTTTCAGATACTGGAAGGCTGCTATGAGGTCTCCACGCAGCCTTCTCTTCTCCAGGCTCAACAGCCCAAACTTTCTCATCCTATCTTCATACGGGAGGTGCTCCAGTCCCCTGAGCATCCTCATGGCCCTCCTCTGGACTTGTTCCAACACTTCCATGTCCTTTTTATGTTGAGAACACCAGAACTGTGCACAATACTCCAAGTGAGGTCTCACGAGAGCAGAGTAGAGGGGCAGGATCACCTCCCTCGACCTGCTGGTCACGCTCCTTCTGATGCAGCCCAGGATACGGTTGGCTTTCTGGGCTGCAAGCGCACACTGCCAGCTCATGTTCATTTTCTCATTGACAAACACCCCCAAGTCCTTCTTCGCAGGGCTGCTCTGAATCTCTTCCCTGCCCAACCTGGAGCTGTGCCTGGGATTGCTGCAACCCAGCTGTAGGACCTCACACTTGGCATGGTTAAACTTCATCAGGTTGGCATCAGCCCACCTCACAAGCATGTCAAGGTCCCTCTGGATGGCATTCCTTCCCTCCAGCGTATCAACAGAACCACACAGCTTGGTGTCATCGGCAAACTTGCTGAGGGCGTACTCAATCCCACTGTCCATGTCACCAACAAAGATGTTGAATAAGGCCGGTCCCAACACCAATCCCTGAGGGACACCAGTCGTTACTGGTCTCCAGCTGGATATTGAGCCATTGACCACAACTCTTTACGTGCGGCCATCCAGCCCGTTCTTTATCCACCAAGTGGTCCACCTATCAAATTGATGTCTCTCCAATTTAGAGACAAGGATGTCGTGTGGGAGAGTGTTGAACGCTTTGCACAAGTCCAGGTAGATGACATCAACTGCTCTACCCCTGTCCATCAGTTCTGTAGCCCCATCATAGAAGGAACTTTGCATATATAGATGTAGCAAGTAATTTCCTATCAAGTCAGAATAGTAGACAGTAGTCCGCCTCTGCATTCCTGTGGAAGGTATAAAATCATGGAGAAAAGGTTTAAGGTGCAAGAGAGTAGAAACTTAGGCCTCTTGAGTGCTTCAAGAAATGAGCTGGTGCTTCAGAAGGTGATAATCTTCCAAGTGAGTCAGCACTGAGCAAACAACCAATTTCAATGATAAGGGTATTAAGATTTTGAAATGAGTAATGCAGTCCCCTTCACTGACAAAGTAACCTGGGGGAGGCCTTTGTGCAGTGTCCTTTCTGCTTGGGGTTATGAAGGTGCTCTGAAGCTAGCAGTGTCTGCACGTATGTCTGTGTGACCCAGTACATGCATGCACTCCCACTTCATGTTGCAGCTGCTTCCCAGGAAAGTCTAAATATATGCTTGCCTCCTCTTTCTGGTGAGAAGTGAAACTGAAGTCTTAACAGCTTGTGGTAAATGAAAGTCCAATAGCAATGTCTGCATAAGTGAGGGCAGCACTGCTTTTGCATGGACAAAGTATGTATTTGGAAGCTGAAGCTGAAGCCATCCCTTCTGCACCACTCAGGTTTGATTCAGATATAGAGTGGCATTGCTTCCCACTTCTAGGCTGCAGTCAATCTTAGAGGGGCTTCGATCTCTAAATCAAGTTTAGAAAGGGTTAATGTACTGCACTGGACATAAAGACTACTGGACATTACATTAGAGTAGCAAAAGCATCAATGTGAGCGGTCCAGGATCAGTGTTTGCCTCATGTGTGATTTCAGAACCTGACTTTGGTGACATTGTGTCTGGCATCTTTTTTTTCACATGAATTCAAACTAGGTCTGAACACTCACTTGCTTTTGGGTGAGCAACTTAGAAAATTCATTAAAGCATAAGGCAAGCTTATTGTTAATTATTTTTAGATAAAGCAAATCCTATTTATATCCTAGGAGTCCACTCCTCTCTGCATACATGGATATATCCATATATTAAGATGTTGTAATCTTTAATGACAAAAGTGGTTTCATGCAATTAAATATGCTTACTAAAGCTTAGAAGTTTTGAAAAAAATATTAATTTAAACAAGTGTATTCATAAATCACAGTGTTCAAAATCAGCCCTATTCCTCTAGTTTACAAATTCAACTTCGCCTTGCTCCCACAATCAACTACTTAAAAACAAAAAAAAGGGATTTTGGAACTAATTGTAAGTTACCAGAACCATGCTGTAATGCAGTGTGTGGCAAAGTGTGTCCCAGAATCCAAGACATTTCCCCAAAATACCCGAACTCTGTCTCTGTGCTGTCAAATTACTGCTTGAGTCACTTCAGCAAGGCTCCTTTCCTCTGGTCTTTTACTTTTTCAGCAACCCAATAACAATCTGCAGGCTACGCTACACATTCTAATTCTCTTAAGAGTTTTTCTGTCTTCAAAAACTCGTGCATCTCTTTGGAATATTTTTCTTCTTTTTTTTTTTTATTTTTTTCTTTATTATCATGTTTTTATTGTGGTCTGTTTTGGGGTCTGTTTCTCTTCTTTCAGGTACAACACACCAGGCCTCGCTGGACTGGGCTTTATGTGACTAATCACATTATGACTCCTGTGGAGTGGTGCTCTTTCAAAATTTCTTGAGTAATAGTCTGTTATGAGTACATACTTATTCCCATGTCATGCGAACAAATTTGTTCTCACAGTTTGTCGTGGGCCATCTGCTTTTTCATCTTTGTCCCTGGCTTAAATTCAGTAGGATTTTATTCCCTTCCTGACAAAATGTGCATTTTTACACTCATTTGGGACCAGATTTTCCAAGAACCTGAAGTCCTTCTTTGACACCTATGGGACAAAGCCAGACTTTCTGAAGTACCCTGCAGCTCCTGTTATTTTCTAACGAAGAAGAGTCCCTGAGGATGCCCTGACATCTCAGTGTGGAGAAGGAATGAGAAAAGAGGAGGTAGGCACATTGGAGAGGTAATATTGTTGGGCAGCAGGCAATTCCTCATGACAATATTCATTGCCTAACACATTTTTCCCACTGTGCTCAAAGCACTGCACAGACGAGTCTCACACTGGCTGCACTTTGTGGGGGCCAGACTGAAACACATGAAAAACTAAATGCCTTGACAGAAGTCCGTTATGCAGCCAGGAGCAGAGACCTGTTTCATCTTCTCCATCAGCTGACATTGCCAATGCATCCCTCTCTTGGCTCCTTTACCCTGCCCCTCAACTAATGCATCTTCTTAAATTGGGGAAGCCTTCTTTCCCTGCCCTTTGCAGCACAGAAATAAGGCACAGCAGAAAAAAGCTGTTATGTTTAAGGAGACTTCCAGCCCAATCCTCCCTATGGCCATGCACGAACATCTTCTCCAGCCACATGTGCTCCCTCCCCAGCAACTTGCTGGGGATGGAGAAGTGGCTGGAGAGACTGTTAGGTCCTCTGAAACTAAAATAAGACTGACAGCTACTTCTAGAGAACCAAAAGAAACAGTAAGAAGAAAAAAAGCACTATAACTGATCCAACCACTTTGTCAATTTTGTCTTGTCAATGGTTAGGAAATACTGCCTCAAAGGAAGCTATCAAAAAGTCTTTGATAACAGGTATACCACAGTCTGTTATGCGAAATTTTCCCAATGTTCCATTAATGAATCAGGGTTTTGGTTCAGGGCAGATATGTACACTGTTGATGATCACCTTTTACACAATACAGGCCAAAAAATTTGATTTAAGATTAGGCTCAACAACTGTATGGGCTACAACTGCAGGCAGAGCTGGTGCTTACTTGCCTCTTTGAATCTGTCCATTAGCTACAGCAAAAGGTTTTTTCTGTCTTGAAGCAGATATCCTTTCCAACATGTTTAATTCTTCTGAGAGTCCTGTTTTCTTTCCTTAATAAGTACTATTGTGTTTCTAACTGTCCTTATTATGGTCTTAGTAGCCTTGGAAACACCCCATCCATTTTTAATTTTTTTCTTTTTTATTTTTATTCTTCTTTTCATTTTCCTTGTTCTTTGGCAGTGTTTTTGGTCTCAATTAATTCCTGTACCAATGATTTTCTCAGGTTCATTTTGCATTGTGTGAGGAAGTTTTTCCATTTACACAGCACATTTTTTATACCAACCAGTCAGATAGCACTGTCTCTAAAACAGCATCTGTTTGTACTCTTTTTACCTTTCTCAATAGCACTTTGTGCCTCACATGTCCCTAGAATAAGCCTGTGATCACATGAAATTCAGCAGGTTCTAAGAGATACAAAAGGAAGGATGTATACTTTTAGCCGAAAGGATAGGCCAACAAGGAACATTATAGAAATAAATCCTGAAGTTCCAGATATTTTGGAGGTTTTTTCTTTGCTGCTTTGAGATTAGTTTAATTTCTTAACATATACACTCTGGAGATTTCAAAACAGATTCAGATGTTAATCAACCAAATGTAGCTATATTAACCTGCCCTGTTTTTCCAGGAAAAACATGAGACACACCATGCAATCTTATGGTTTTAGTAGCCAGTGAGTCAAGTCTGGAAATTTGGTACTCATGAGTCAACGAGATTTCAGGTTCCTACAAAGCATCCAGCAAGGACATTACCAGCAGTGAACAAGCCCCTGTTGCCTGGGCTGATTAATGAAACAAACTAAATGCAGGCTGTTACCCTGCGCTTCTGCCATTTTATGTTTTAGATGGAACTGTCCCTCTCAAAGGCTTGTCACATTAGTGTTACCCTCTGAAACACAGTAACTGCACCTTTTCCTGGGTATTTACCATCTGATTCCCCCAGCCCAAGGCTTCTGCTAAGCCTTAGAGTCCAATGTAAGAATTTTATACCATAGCAGACCAATGGTCCATCAGTTCTCAGCTTGTACCATTGCTCGAGCTCTGGAAACTCACCACAGAATGGAAGAGACAATGAAAAAGAGTGCAGGAAGTCTCTTCTCCCATCTTGAGCAGAACCAAAGCTGATCGATGGGTAATGTTTGGGTGAAAGAGAGAGATGCTGAGTAGAAGGCCACGATTAGACACAGCACAAGAGAATATCTCTGCAAGATTAGCATGGCTGCTGCACTGCCTAAGAGTCTGCAGGCCAAAACCTGTGAAGCTAAAGGTGGATGCTTTGGCTGTACTATAAAGGGTCCCTATGTGAGCTGAAGTTGACAACGGAATGATCTTGCCTTAAGTATGCAAGAAAAGTAGGAACTAACTCATGGAATTCATTAAATTTTCACATATTTCCCAGTATGTTTCACTCCCAGAGGCATGGTGCCATTTTTAGGAAAATAATCTTGTAACAAAAATCCCCTGAAACTGCACAGCTTGAGGTGCTTTTTCTCATCTTATGAAGGAGGAACCACATAGGCTATATCTTTCCTACAGAATTAATCTGGGTGTGAGACAGCCATACCTGAACACCTGAGTTATATCAGTCTGGACATGAATTATTTCCCTGAATGGCCCTACTGCATCTGCGCTATTTGTGAGCTTTCCTGAGTGCATCAGGAGAGTCGAAGCGGAGGAGACATATCTCATAATTTTTTACATGTAGATACCCTGGGATTCTTTCCCAATCTCTTGTGTGAGATGTGAGAGAACTTGTTTACTCCAAGGAAAGGCTTTCGGGAAAGTCCTGAAAGATTCAACTCACTTGTGATCAAAACTGGGTCCTCACTGCAAAGTGGGTCAGTGCCAGCCTGTGGCCAGACAGGACCCAGGCTGCTTATCCCTTTCTCAGAGCTTCTTACCTGGAATGGAACCACCTCCCAGGCCTGAATGAAGTTTTTAACACGTGTGGATTTGGTGCTGGAGATGTACCTTTCATCCTAGCTGTCATTTCAGCTGCTAGACATGCCCATGCAATCATGGCAGTCATCACGGAAACTCTCTCTTCAAAAAGACATTTTGTCTCCAATGACATTTTCATTTTACACCCAAGTCTAGCCAGAGGTGAATTCTTTTGTTTAATGAAGAGTCACAGCTCCTTTGGAACAACATGTTCTCCTGTAAGCTGGGTGAGACGCTGGTTTTATTGAAGAACAGCCCTGCAGACCGAGACAATGCTGTACTTCACTACCCTTTTTAACTTACCACTCTGTCATTTCCCAGAGGAACATGATCGGCCGACCACTAAACTCTGCTTAAAGATCTTACGCCCGATCTAAATGAGACAGAATGAAGCCCTGGAGAGATTTCAATCCTTGCTTTGTTGAAACAACATTGCTTTGTTTGGAATGTATTTGCCTTTGTACTGGGGAATGAAAATGTAACCCAGTGCCCAGTTTTGAAATACATAAACACAGTGCTTTTGGTAACGTAGCATATATAAAGAGATCCACAGCATATGTTTTTTCTTACACTCCCCTTTTTCTTGGAGATCTCCAGTTTTGAAGCCGTCAAGCGTTGAGCCTTGTGACAGCTCAGAGAAGGAGAAGGAGGAACATATCATTCTGTGTTACAGGCTGGCACATTGATCCAGTTAGGAAATCTAGCATTTCACCTGAAATAAAACCCAGATCTGTGCTTGCAACAGTGGACTCAGCCTTCCCATATATCCAATTCAATTACAGAAGCCATGATCCCCACTCACGGCTGAAGTCAGTGGTCATCATTGCTTGGCTCCCAGGTCTCTCTCTTGCTTTACTTCAATACCCTTAGATTATGCACTTAATCTAGGGATATATTCCACCATCTTTTCATGTTGTGTTTGAATCCTGAGTTGGCAACAGTTGGACAACTGAAAGAATTGGACTATCTCCTACCCTTTCTCACAAATTCCCTGTTCTTTCAATGCATCTTGGGGCAGAGATTCCATGAACCCAGACCCTTGCTTTTCCATCAACTCTGTACGGCTCAACACCTTTAGCAGATGTGTGCCAGCAGTCAGAGAACTTGGGGTGTGATGAACATGGGAAGAATGTAAGAACCACCCTAGGTGCTCCCCAGTCCCTCATCCCTCCACCTAAACACTCTTCCACTGCATGTCCTCCTGAGTAACTAACTGGAGGAGACATTCTCTCACTTGGAGAGCAAACAGAACACGTCAGCCCTGCACAAACAGAGGTACTCTTGTCTCTTTGTCTGAGCCCGTGTCCTTTGATCATCACGGGTACCAACTCCCGTCTGATATTCTGGGCTGTGCACGGTGGGCTTCGAAAGTTGCGGGGTGGAGGGAGACACCTCGGCAGGGCACGAAGGAGTGATTCACCCACTCCTCACTCTGAGTCAATATTTTCCCAGTGGCTTTGGGCTTGAAGGAGGGGTGGTCTCTCTTTGGGATCGCATTCCCACCCTCCTGAGCAAAGTAGCTGGAGCCATGAGACCAAGAGGGTGCTAGCAGCCTTCTCCTGGGAGCATGCCCTCTCTTTTTTAGGCTGCATTTTGGATGCAAACGGGCACGCTGTGGCTGTGTCTCTTTTTCTTGTTTTTTTTCTAATTGTAGTCTGGAGTTTTCCTTAATGGGACAGAGAAGTCTTTGAGACTGGAAATGTGCTCTTCTCTTTGTTTCTGGTAAGACATAACACTGTCCTCATGGGACCGCACTCCAACAGGGATATTTTAGTTCTGCCTGGCTCAACTTCTTGCTGGCCTGCGGTCTGATTGCTATTTGTCACTGGGACTGCAAGCACTGGGGAACAGAGCCTGCCCTCACTGCAGCTGCTCTAGTAGACTGGAGCCCTGAATTTGGCTGGGCTTCCCAAGCATTCCACGAGGCAAATAGTAACACCAATTTCAGATGGACACTGTATTCCTTGCTTACATTCCTTAAGGGCTGTGTTGTGCTGCTTTTGCCTTGTTCTCCACATTAAACATACTGCTAGATTTCACCCCAGGGGTTGTTGTGTCCTGCTGGTGGATGATTACATTCCTCTGTTTGAGACATTGAAGATGAAAGAGCACTTTGAGACCCCTTTTGATAGATGGAGATACCCTTCTGGCCCAGTCCCTGATATGATTTTGTGTCCCATCCTACAGATCTTGGTTTCATATATACCAGTGTTAACCAGGAATAATTCCACTGGCATCAGTGTCATTACACCAGGGTAATCATGGGAGAAGGAGAAGAAATAGGCCTGTAGGGATTTTTTTGTTTTGTTTTGTTTTGGGGAGGAGCCACGCTGACTGCAAAACCACAGCAAAATTATTTCTAAATGAGAAAAATTTCTTTAAGACAGATCAACCTCTTAAAAAGAGAGACAAATGGAATAAAATGCTGCAGTTCAGAAAGTCCTGCAGTATTTGGGAAATGGAGCAGTTTGCTGCAAAAGGCAGAGTAAATAGCCAAAGCCAAGAGAGCTGCAAAAAGAGAAAGACCCAGAAAATGAAGTTGCTTATGAATTACATTATCAAAAGTTCTCATAGCACAAGAGATGAGATCTTGCAAGCAAGTTTATTCTCAGCACATGCATGGAAAACTATAAACCTCAGTAAGAACAAGTGAGTAAACCTGAGAAAAGAAAATGACTGTGCCTGGAAATGTTTAGGGGATGATGTTTGTCAACTAATGAAATGAGAGGCCACCGTTTGCAGCTCGGTGCACAACACAGACGTACAGAGGCCAAGTCCAAAGAAGGAGATTTTTTTCTTTTTCCTCCCCAGTAAGAGGAATTCAGGGAAATTTTGTTCTGTGCTTCATCTGCAACTGATTCTTTTCTTTCATAAAATGTGGTGGTTACTGAGAAGAAAAAGTTTGCTCTTTGTGTCTGGGCGAGGGGTCACAATTACTCACATGACCAGGTTCCCGTTTGCCTTTAAGTTTGTTGATTTTGCTGACAAGCCTTTACCAATCGGTTTCTTAGTTGTGTCAGCAGCTTTCCCAACAGTGCAGTGATGTTTTTTGTGTTACACTGTGCAAACAGGAGAGCAGCTCAAGCCAAAAAATACACAGAGATTGTACTCCCAACTGTAAGCAACACCATCTTTTGACTAAGTTTGGATCCAGCCTCACGGTTTGGACTCATCTTTAATGGAAATACACAGGTATCTCCAATGACGCTTTTTAATGGAAAAAGGAAGGTTTTTAAGGACACAATACATGCACATTGTCAGGGAAAGCTCCTCTCTATGCCAAGAATTCTTAGAGGAGCCACTTGCTTTAAGTACAGGACTGCCTTAAACAGGGGAGGGAGGGGGATTCTGGCAGCATCAGGAATCTTCAGCATGCCAAAAGGAATTAAAACCAAAGGGGCAGCTCCCTTTTAAAAAGGAGGGCTGCTTGATTAACTTTATGGAAAGAAATGGAGCTGTAAAAAGACAGTGTTTTGTCTTTCACAAGCACTGCAAATTGGGAATGCAGCTAATTGCGTAGTCTGCACTAGTCCAGGACTATAAGGAGACCAAGGTCAGAAGCAGCTGGGATGCCAACTGGAATGAGAGGAGAGACAGGATGGTGAAGCAGCAATGTGGAAGAGCTGACGTACAGCTGCTGACGTCCATAAATGACTAAATGAGCAAACTCATGCAGGATCTCAGTTTTGAAGGGAAGGAATTAAGCCTTCCAAGGCTAAAAAGACCAAAAACCAACCAACAAAACCCCACTGGGCGTCCACCTATAGCTCTGTCCCATAGACGTAATGGTACCATCACAGAGAAAGGGAGCCCACTTCAAGATGGCATTGCCACTCAGTCTCTCTGGGCATTAGAAAAGTGGTTATGCCTTCAGAAATAGCTACAAGAACCCCAAATCATACCTGCATAGCTTGCACTACAGCTAATGTTTCAATATAAAAGCAGCAGAGGTTTGGAATAAAATACACAGTCCAACACACTGTGTAGGACGTCAGATTGAGCTACTGCACTTGGCCAGTCCCTGTGACATTATAATTAGAGATGGGGCTTGAATCAAAGATCCAAACGTGGAGCAGTGCTTTGAGTCAGCCAAGATGTGTGCACCAACACTGTCATTATCCTGAATTTTGTAATTTATAACAAAACTGAAGCACTGCAATCTTCAGGACATTGAGAATTTGAGTTGAGAGAAACTCCAAAATTTGGTATTTATCCCTGCTCTACAAAGCCCAAAGTCAGTAAAGTGTTTAAATACATAGCTAGGAGACATGGAATTTTGGGAGCTGTGCTTGTGAAAAAGCCTGCCTGAAGTTGAGCTTTCCAGCATAGAGATAGACCTCAATTTTTTGGACACCCCCAAATGAACACACACCCTGTTCAAGTTTTTTTGACCTTTTTTGACCAAAAAAGCTAATCTGACCTTAAGGAAAAAGACGTAAATAATTTTAGCTCCATGTCTGTATCTGACTACTGCGGCTCTGATGAGAGAAGAAAAGTGAATTTGTCACAGAAAAAGAAAAAACCCAGCAAATAAAAATCTCAAAGGGGAAACTGATTAAACTGATTTAAAACATGTAACCACACCATGACAGCTGCCAGTGAAACCTAGCACTTTGGGGTAAGATCTGCCAGTCCTGCTGAGCACCCCATGTAGCTCCCTTTCCTAGGCTGCTGGAGTATTCCTTGCACTTGAGCAGCTTGAGTTAAAAGTGGGATGTGAAATGTCCTGGCACATATGAACTCCTTGCCAATGCACCATATGTCAGCATGGAAAGTATACATTATAGCAGAACTGACTGGAGAGCACTACAAAGTAATGCACTTGCTCTTAGAGGACTACAGCAGCATGGAATAACTTAGTATGTCAGGCATAGAAGGTCAGGGGTTGTAGATCCCCTCTTGCTTGCCAAGGGAGCATTAGCAGTCAATGCCATTTTGAACACCCAACCCATGGCAAGACCTGCTTTGGGAGACAAAAAGCCCAGTGCAATTCCAAGTGTCTATAAAGACCCCAGCAAGCCCATTATGAAAGTTCATCCTCTACCTGCAGGTCATTTCTTTTCACCCCCAAACTTCCTGATGCACTGTAAGGACAACCACTCTTGAAAAAACAAGGAAGTCTTCCTACCTATTTGTCCAGAAGCTGTTCTATTAAAGGCCAGATTATCCTGAACATGTGAGAAAGCACTTAACTTTTGCTTAAATTCACAGTTTTGTTACTTTCTTACACATATCCTGTGCAGTTACTGTATGAAAAGAGCCATTCAAAAAAACATGGCCTGAGAAAACATACCCTAAAGCCAGTCACATAATTTTAATTCCTTCCTTTATCAATAGAGGCAAATAAAATCCCTCAAACTTCCCAGATGCTTACTGCAGGTATAGCAAATCTTTGAGGCTGATCCTTCTTAGTGCAATTGGGAGCATAAGCATTTGGGCCCTGCACTTCTTTATCCTGAATTTTGCTTCTTCCCTTGAACCCTCAACTCCAAGTGTTTGCAAGAACAGTTTTACTAACTTTTGCCAATGTATCATCTGCACAAGCAATAAGGAGTGCATGCATTTCCTCTTCCAGTGCTGAATTAGATTCATTTAGCAAACTTGCAATCAACCTAAATGTCTAATAAAATGTATAGAAAGATAGGGTTTTATCCACTGTGCAGTAGGAGTGGAATCAGACCCTAAAGTAGCAAATTTTAAGAAAAATCTACGAGATATGTTGATCAAAGGTGGACCTGTACTTTAATCTTAGCACCAATAACCTGAAACAGTGGTGCTTCAAGGTTGTGGGGACTAGTTTCTTCACTTCCTAATGCTGCTGATATTCCTTACAAGTATACCATAATCTGATGATAGATAAATAGCCCTGGGGCCATACCCTGCCGTCAATTACACTTACAAGTCTGAAAAATGTGCTAGCAAATCAGAGAGGTCAAATTCAGTCAAGAGTCAATGAGACCGAGACCAGAATTTGGCTTAGAGATGTAAGAGAAGCATTTCCCTGACACATAGGACACAGTATATTTCCCAGGATTCATTCTTCTTACAGAAGGAATGTGTGTTTTCACGGTTTTGAAGATGAATTTAGCTACATTTTTCTCCTGATGGGGAAATGCAGGAAGCTCATATCTCTTTGATGGCTTGGCTGTATCTTCTATAGATGAAAAACTCTATGATCTGCTGATGATAGTCTTGCCTCACCATAACAGAATCTCCTGCCCACCTGGAGAATATTTAACTATGATATATGATGATGATAATTTTATTTCACAGGAGAAATAGGATGTAGTGTCCATTTATTCTGGAAGAAAGAGTGAGGCTGACAGGTGGAAAATCTTGAGCTGTTGAACACTTTAGTGGTTAAAAGTCAGGTAAAAAGTGAGTTAGGAGCTCTGATTTTAATTCCTGGCTGTCTAATTGATTTGGTTGTATGGACTCGGATATCTCAGTTGGAGCCAGAGTCCTTAAGCCACTAAGTGTTTTGTCTGAATAAGAATTGCTATTTGCTTCACAATTTAGCTGTTTCCTAAATTTTCCCTCCCAAATACAGTAAGGGTAATTCCTTCCTCCCACTGACACAGCAATTCTTAACTCCATGTTTTCAAAACTCATTGTAAGTTTTGGATAAAAGGTGTTACAGGAGCACAAAACAGATCTGACACCTTTTTTATACAGAGGGTTTTTGAGGTTTCCTGTGATTGTCCACATTTCTGGAGATTAGTCAGCTTTTCAAATGGATTATGCAAAGTGAAAGCCTGCAACAACAGGAGGTTGGGATCAGTGACCCAGAAGGTCCTTCCAGTCTTGTGTTCCTGGAGGCTTTTCCAAGTCATACCAAGGATGTTAAAGACTACTTGTGTGGTCTGAGCTTAACACCTTCAATACATACACCCCATTGAAATTTTTTGTAGCATCCATTTAGTGGAGTAGAAGCAGAGGAGAGCTAGGGCCTCTGTGTAAAGGTAAGAGAAAGCACATGCCACAACAACGACAGCACCACACAAGCTAGCTGACCGCTTGGGAAACTGAAGTGGTCACGCACGTCAAGAAACACCTTACTAGACACAAACAGCCTCATCTCTCTGCCCTTGAGATCTTACCTCTAGAAGCATCACCTCTGTTATCGCTGTCCATTCTGTCCTGGACCTCCCTTTTGAAACCCAGCAGCTAGTAGCAGTTATGACAGTGGTTTTGTGGTATAGACACCTGCCCATATGAAACTAATCTGGGACCACCAACCTCATTTTCTTGTGGAAATTTACCATCTTACCATAGGGTAATGTTTTTGGCAGCCACTGTCTTGGGCTGGATTAAAATTAGTGATGCAGTGATGGAAGATGCTTTGATCGTGCTCTCAGCTAAGCCCATACTTTACCTAGCTGGAAAGCACATAGTGGTGTTCCTTCCTAGTGCTGGATCAGGTATGTGTTAGAGATGAATTCAGATAGGCTCGCATCCCCCACCTCCAAGCCTATCCCATATGAGCAAACCAACGGTTTCTGATGTTCAAATGTGCTTTGGCAGCCAAAATGTCAACCGCATGCCACCTCCGAGAAGGCCACAATTCAGTGGTTGCACATAAGACCAATCAGCCTGTATTTATAAGGTGCTTTGATATACCAGATAAAAAGACACTATATAAATGCCCCATTCATTTAGCTTAAATACAGTAGCAGCAAACAGAAAAAACATTACCCACAGGGTTAGAAAGGCGTATTCCTGTTTATAAATTGAAGACCACATAAAAAATGCTTGGTTAAAGTGTTCCATTTGCAGTGGACATTTTAGTGCTGGTCCCGCGAATGAAAATAATACTGGAAGTTTGCATGGGTAAATGGCATAAACATCAAGTTTGCACAACCCAAAACAAAATTCTTCTTAAAACTGCATAAAAAAAACCCTTTTTATATGGGAGTATTTCTTGTTCCCTACACACCAATGGGAAGTGAGGCAAACAGTCCTTTGCCAGATCAAGACTACAGTGAAATAATTATCCTAGCAAAAAAGAATTTAAGTGACCATAAGCTACTCTGCAACTTAGCATGTGTCACACTTAATCACCTATGGGTTCATTGTACATGTTTCCCCTCTTTTATGCATATTACTGAGTCTTTGAATTTCTAGACCTGTATTCCTCACTTCTTTCTCTGTGTATCTTTGAGATACATGAGCCTCTTGGGTCATTTGGAAAGCTGTGTTAAATAAAACCTTTTCTGTCTGTCACCTCAGTAGTCAAGTGCTGAGCAGTTACCCATTCACAGTCCCTGGGAGCATGCAGTGCCTTTCATATATCATAACCATAAAAATAAATAAATTATAAAGCAGAAGGGAGATAAGGCACAGGTTTAGGCTGCCTTTTGAAGATTTATTAAAACAAACTGATATTTCTTATAACGTGCATGTAACCAGAATACATAATTGACAATGATAATCATTAACAGGTACTAATGTTATTTCAGAACAGAGGACGGAATGAAACAGACTAAACCTCCATGCATGTAGTAGAGGAAATCCAAACTGCGATAATTAAATGCAAATAAAGCCTGGGGGCAAAAATTCCAAAGATAAGAGAAATGTATTCCTACCATCTATACTTCATTTATTTCTCTTGAAGACTCTAATTTGTTTTTAAGCTAATAGATCAAACATTCTTGTCACAGTTCATACAACTGTCTCAAATATGTGAGAAGTACCCGCCAGGCGAGGACCACCAGCAATTTTTATGATTTCTTTACACTACAAATATTTGGCAGAACTGAAATCACCCAATAAAATAAACCTGTGGATTCATCTGCAGTTTTAGACTCTCTCCAAGTATTTTTTGGACTCCTTCCCAAAATAACTGATGCTCATGATATTCCAATATCAAATGAAAATATGTCCTAATTTTAATGTCTCACTACCACCATCTGTTATTAAAGAGAAAGTAATTTTTTTTCCTAAAGGACCAGGTGGCTTGGAGACACCCATGTGGTCATGAGTGAAGCTTTGGCCCAGCAGTGCTTTGGGTCTTTCATGCCTTTAGGTTGGTGGGATTTGGACATAATGCAAAGGCAGAACCATGGAGCAGTGGTGGTGGAATGCCGATTCTTTCAGTATCAGCATCATCTGCCAGCTGGTGTTCAAAGAGCCAGCAGCAATGCAACGTAGATGTTCCCATCTTTCCAGGGGAAAGGAAGCTTGAATTTCATTATGTGCAAGAATGGCTTTAGGGAGAGGTTCAGGATCCTCTTTGGAAATGCCTTTGGAGAAAGGAATAGATAAAAGAATATATGTTTGAAAAGTCTGTCCAGCTCTAGTGACATTGCAGAAGTCTACAGTGAAAGCAAATCAGCAGTACACAAATGTTGCAGTCAATTCTGTGAAGTTCAGATCAACTAGCTGATACTTAAGCAAGTCAACAGCTGAGCTTTACACGCATTCAGCTCTTCTTAATATACCCATGCATTTGTAAGAGTGAAGTCTTTCTCCTCCAAACCAAAGATGAATTAATTTATAAACCACTTAACCTTCTGCCTCTATCATTGCATTTGCAACCAAACTACATCACCATTTATTCACCCCACCAAGACACCCAAAGGGCCATTCCTAAACAGCTTTTTCTCTCTAGAGGTCTTGAGCTGCACAGTTTTAGCAAGTGCTACTTACAATATGCCTACTAAATCCTACAAACCACTGTAAAATCTGGTGCACGGTGTCAATTTTACATGTTTTCCAGCAGAAAGGAGTATGGCTTTTGTTTTCACCAGCCTTCTGGCGGTACAGCGCATTGTAGGTATTAATTTTTAGGGTTATCACCCACTCTGATTTTGGTAAAGCACCCTAACTTTATGAGGCTTGTTTCACACCTTGTTAGACTAGCTGGCGGGCTGGTTAATATTGACTAGATGGCAGAAGAAAAACCTCTTTATTAGTATAACGCTGAATTCAAACATTGCTGTTGCCCATGGATTGAAATGGTATCCTTTCTGATACAGCCACATTGCTCCACAGCATTCACATGAAATCAAGAGAATGGGCAAGTTGAGCTACTCAGAAATATCTCATTTTGCTTTTGTCTTTTTTAAGGAAAAGCTTGATTTTCCTGAAATGTTTCCATTTTCCCTCGGGAAAGACCAAGGAAAGTATTAAACTTGGGGTCAATGTGATGTTAAAATTGTTCAGGTCAGGTCTAAGCAAATGAATATTATTGCAGGTCAAGCCAGCCTGACACGAATCTGCTTTAGCTGGAGTTATATATACATGCTGAGATACGTATATCTGTCATGAAGAAATGGAGATTCACTCCAGCAAGGCAGCCTAGCCAGCAAGAAACAATCAGAAGAAAATAACTTTCAAGAGGTGAATGGAGAACAACTGAAAATACTGTTTAGTGTTGAAACAGCCCAAACAAACAAAGTATTTCAAAATATTTCCCACATTCACAATAAAAGATTTTACTACAAGTATCTCATTCTACTGTAAGTTTCCAACAGTTCAGTTTGGGATCCAAGTTACAGATGAAAATGACTGTTTAAAGGCAGGACACAAATCCAGATCTTTGTTTTAGTGACACATCTGCTCACAGACATAAAACTATTTTGTTAACTGGCAGGGAATACTGGATCATGGTGGAATTTCCTGTGTTTCATATCCCACATATATACTATAATTTCTATTCCACAGATATGAAACTGGGATTGCATGAGCACTGCTCTATGGGCAATATAGAAAACAGTGCAAGGACATTGGAGGGTCTCTAGTTATTAAAACTAAAAATCTACCAAAAGACCCTCCCTTTGAGGTAAGCTGTCTTACAGAACAAGACCACAAAGGCACCACATGAAACTACGAAGTGGAAGACTGAAAAACAAAGAAGAAAGGAAGGACATGGTTCTTCACAAAATGTGCTGTAAATCTGCACAATCATCTTCTGCTGCAAGATGTGCATGTTTGCATGAGGTCAGAAAGTGATCGGATGTTGGCAGCTTCTGTAGACAGGGGATGAAGAAGAGGAGGGATGTTTTTTGAAGCCAGGGTGTTCTCCGGGATCCTCTTTGGCTGATAAAAGGTCCCTTCAGTAAGGGAAAAACTGTATGTGACCTGTCTCTCTACATCTGCCCAGTCTCACCAGAGTCTCTGAACTCTTCTTGACCCAGATCACTGGCAGCCCACTGAGTCTTTCTTGTTCTCTTGTGACATATTTCA
Organism: Myiopsitta monachus; assembly: GCA_017639245.1. Lineage (NCBI taxonomy): Eukaryota > Metazoa > Chordata > Aves > Psittaciformes > Psittacidae > Myiopsitta > Myiopsitta monachus. The sequence continues at coordinate 18,983,948 of CM029922.1, read as the reverse complement.
GCTGCAACTCTTGATCTTTTATTACAGGTCCATAGATGGCTACAGAGGTCTAGGAGATGGGATATATTGTGGCCTGGGTAGCAAACCTTCTGCAGGCACCAGTGTACATTTGCCTGCAATATGGAAGTGATGACCAGAACAGCCTCTTTTAAATTTATATTTCTATTCTTATGATCCCACAAATGCGGTGTCATTTACAGAGGTTGACACCAGGCCGGTACTTGCTGCAAAAGGGCCCTTTTCTTTCCTGGCTAAATGCTGAAGGGTCTATTTCTTAGGGGCTGCTCTTCCTCAGGAAAAAAATATCTCTCTTCCCTTAACCACTCTCCACACAAGCTGTCTGTTTTTCTCTCCATGTGACTACAATAACATATAACAGAATTTGATGCTCCACTTTACGCAAAAGCAAATGGATTTTATGGTATTATTCTCAGGCATGACGGGACAGTGTAGAAACACATAAAGAGCTGAGGAAAGCTGAGATGTACAGAAAGGGGCAAGATAGCTGAGTTTCCTGCAGGTCCAGCGCAAAGCAGCTTGCACATTCAGGCAAAACAACTTCCCAGTTATTCTACTAAAATTTCAGTGTCAGCACCAAGACAGACTACTCTCCACGACTCAGAAATTGTAGATGGAGACACCTCCATCAACCACCTGACAGGTCCAGCTCACTGCTCTGCAGATTGAAATGAATAGACAAAACCTGGTAAGTGGGAGCTGTGCTAAGTTTCATATCCTCTACAAGGATACAGTAACCCATTCACCATGGGGTTAAGCTCCTGTTGAACATGAGCAGAGCTCCTTACATGTTGTGCAACACAATGGAAAATTGAGACCATACCATAGATGAGGACATACAAGTTACGTGGTTTGCCTGAGGCCACACAGTGAGTCAGCGGCTAAATTATAAACTTGGGAGTCCCTGGCTCCAAGTCACTTATTCAATCTATGCTGCCTCTAAGGCATATTACATTGGGGGTATTGTATGGAAATGACATTAACTTTAAAGAGCAGTGTACAGTAGAAGTAGGCAAAATAAATGGGCTTTATTGTGGGCTGGGTTTTTTTGTTTTGTTATGTTTTTTTTTAAAGCATGAAAAAAGTGATGGGCAGTTTTGCAAGCATACAGTGTAAATTAATTTTGCACAATTGGATTTCAAAACCTCCCTCCTGGATTAAAAACCTAAACACCAAATTTTGGGCCATAATGGACCCTTCTTTTTCACTCTTCTTTTTGTCTTCTTTTTTTTTTAATTTCTCTGGCAATACTGTTAACCCCCGAAAATAGAGGTTTAATATGGAAATGCTGACAGCTCCTTAAGCAGAGCATCACATTTGCAACACTGTAATTATGCCTACTTCAAGATGCTCCAAAGAAAACAAGATTTTCTTGTTCAAACAAATCTTGAATGGTTTTAGCCCCAGAATTAAATCATTCAGACCAAAAAGGACTGTTAAGCATCCTGATCCAGGCTTGTAACCAAGGAGATGTGGAAAGAGATAAATGCAAACTGATTTTACAATATTTACATAATTAGATCCACATCTCTTCTTTTCTCTATTGAATGAGTAAAGACCAGATTAACCTTATTATTATTAAGTTTATTTGATTGACTTAGGAATTCCATCTGGATAAAAGTGACTCTAGATGTCTTTCTCCATGCGCGCCCAGCGTGAAGCCAATCAACATGCCTCTCTAAGTAACAAATTTGTTTTATGTCATCTATCAGCAAGATACTGTAATACTGGGTATAGATTTAGTTCCATGGGTAACTGCTTCTTAAAGACCACGCAGTTTAGAGGATTCCATCCTGCATTTTTATGTCCCCACAGAAAATTACTTGTCAGATTTTCCACTCTTGTGGAGAGGGTTGTAAGTAAATACGTGGTGCACAAAGCGTGCATGGCACATTTAAATGATAATGCAGTTTGGCGCAGGATGTTTGCTTATTTTGCAGGACTTTCTTGCAGCATATTTCTGCACTGAACAAAGGCAAAGATGTGCACAGGTACAGGATTCCTCTGCCAGTGGCGAGAGTAAGAGAAAAGGTAAAGATTTCTTCCACTGCTCATAATGTTTTATTTTGATTTTTATGACTGCTTCATGCAAATTATCCTTCCTAACAATATTTACTATATCCCCACTTAGCACTAGTAATGTTAGATGGCAAAAAAAAAAAGGAATTTGGTATCAATCGTATTGTATCTGAAGGGTGAAGAACAATATTATGGGCTAGTTATGAGGAGAAGTCTTTACAAATAGATTGTTACTTCCTTTGAAAAACTTTCACTGTCTAATTAAAGACCACTATCAGGAACCTTCTCCTGGTAGCTACCCTCACTTTCCAAAGAAGGATAAGACAGGGGGCTGAAGCTGGGATAGCTGGGCTTATTTCTCAGCTTTACATAACTAAGACAAAGCCACAAGGTCTATCTCTACCATCTCCAAACTAGAAAACAAAAATATTCATTTTTTTCTCTGTTTCGTATCAGACATGTTTACTTGAGTTGTCATCATTTATAGGCAGTCTTCTGACTATACAAAAGTATAACACCCAGTTTTGACTGCTCAGTGTTACTCAGAAGCATGCAATTAATCCAAAGAGATAGCCATTTGAATCCAACCAATGCCATTTCTACCATCAAAGTGGCCATTTTGTAACTTTGAACAGACATCTTGTGAATGTTTCTATTTTATCTGATTTCCCATTCTTTGCTGTAATAAGCGTATGGAATTTGCCATCAGGCTGCAATCTGAAACAGTTACGTTACATGAGACTCTGCATGTTATCTCATTTGTGAGCTCCCTTTACGACACAGACTTGCTTTTGACTTCCTCCCGTGCACTATCATAACAGACTCCAACTCATGTGCTTTGCTTTTCTGTTGGGAAAACATTGTGTAACCTACAACACTCACACAGCAACCCTTCCCCCAAAGGGAAGGAAGCCTCCAGCTTAATGAAAGCTTTGATATTAAGACCACAGCGATGTGTAAGCCCATAATAATGCACTTGGACTGCAGCTCAGCTTTAGGAAAACAACAAAACAAAACACTCCTAATGAAGCTATTGGCTCAGAGGAGGTACCAAGTCTAAAATGATTTTGACTCCATATGGAATTTATATGGAATGCAACATGCAATAAAACACCAGCACACCCAGATGTGGATGCTCCCCAGCTGTCTGTCTGCTGCTTTGATGGTAAGCTACAAAGACCCTTCCCTACACAGTCATCTCCGCAGGAAGCAAGAGGTGACTCCTTTGCTCTTGTGTATCAAATAGAGTAGTGGAAGGGAAATTTTAGAAACATAAATGTTCCACTCAGCTTTTAGTTTCTGTGTGTTCGAAACAGAGGGCTCTGAGTATCTTGATGTCTCTCAGACTCAGCAATGGGTCACACAGCCCCAAGGGAAGAAAACTCTCGGGAAGCATCGCCACTGTGTCCCCAGGGCTTCTGCTTGGAGCACTCGATGCAGATGTTATTTTTCCCTGCAGCTGTTGGGGGCAGTAGACAATCAATCCTGGGTTTCTGTAACCTGCATGATCCTGGGCGCGGATCATATACGGGTTGTATACGTGCCCTGATGCCAAACATATTTGCAAGCCACCTTGGCATGTCTGTCAATATAGGGGAAATGTGAGTCCTGCCTTGAGAGCTGTGTATTTCAGGGACCCTTCAAGATATGTGGTCCAGATCAGGGTCAAATTTAGCAGAGTTTACGACTGCAGTATGATTTTGCAAATGCCAATTGAGTTTGGCCAAAATTTTTCCATTTTCAAGCCATGAGTATTATTATTTTAGATGTGGCTGCTGAATTTTGAAACAAGTACCAGGAAATGAGTTAAGTCCCAGGACCAGGGAAACAGATTTGCTTTGGATACAGGCAGGGGGCAGACTGAAGGCAGAGACAAGCAAGCCAGAATGTGGGAGGTTATTTTTACACTAATGGCTACCAAAGATTATTTTTTACCCCCAAAACCCGCACTCTACAGCCATAAGACATACTGGGTACAGTCACTGTCACAGCATCCATTGAAGTGTGTGTTGGGTTGCAGGATGTGTGAAGGCCACAGCACTGATGTGCAGCAGGAGAAAGGAGCTGGATTCAGTTCATACATCAGCCATTAGTTATTTCACATTTTGGCACATTGTAGCATTCCCTGTGATACCTGTGATCAACTTCAAAATCACTTGGAAGCCCTAAAGCAGAAAAGCCCAGCTTGTCTTTATCCTTAGACCCCGGAAATGAAGAGCCTTATTCTCCACTATGTAGCCTCAGTAATCAAGGGGGAGAGGAACAGTATCCTAGAGGACAGATGAGGCCAAAATACGAAGGCATCAGAAAAAGCAGCTTCTTTTTCCACTACTAAAGGAGACCTGGCAGCTCAATCAGACTGAAGTCCTTGGAGATAGATGGGATGAGACCAGTGCCCTGTGACAGTGGTTTGGCCACCAGATCAGAGATCCCGTGCAGCTCCTAATCTCAATCAAGCTGGACCACACTGCAAGGGGGTCTGGAAGCCACCTCTACCCTCCAGGTCTCCAACTTTAGAAAACTACCTGGCTTCTCTAATTTCTGCCTTTCTTCATCTTTTCTTTTGCTAATGAGTGAGAGGCACCTTTCCATAAAAACTGTATGGCATGAAGAGTTTGTGGGTTGCTCAAGCAAACCTTAGGGGAGCTAACTTAATGTTCTCAGTCCACCCCTGAGATCTCTGATAGACCATTCAGGTCCTAGTATGGACCACTAATTGCTGTTGTGAGGGCTTTTCTGACTGGCGCTGTTTGTTCATGAAGTTTCAGGTGCTGTTTCTAACAGTGAGTTTAATGCAATGAAAAGCAGAGATTTGCAGTGTAGCTGCCCACACTGGGAGAGTAGTTTAGGCTTAGAGTTAGTGGGGTGAAGTAGGAACTTGCAAGGTAGAGCTCACATTTCCTAAAAGAAATAGCTTAAACAACTCAGGTTTTGGGTAGTTTTCATGTTTTGTAGGGAGTATTAACTCCATGTGCCTCAGCTTGACCTTCTACATTCAGCTCTGCTAAAAGCTTAGAGATGGTATTTTTTCTCTTTTTCTCTAGGCTACTCTCATTCTGAAAAGTGAGTGCTCTGTGGCATACTGATCCCCCACTTTGCCATACTGGGGACCTGCCAGAACAGCTCTTTCTGCCTTCTGGGCTGGGTTAGGGCAAGGAGGTAGCTGGTGCACACCAGGGTCTTTCCCCATATAGGACTGTGCCGTGGTCAGATAATTGTAGATGTCTGGTATGACAGGTGCCAGAATGCTCCTTTAATAAATTCGTTGCTCTTAATAAGAATAGGGAGGAATGCCCAGTAGCTAAAAGGCTAGGCCTTGATCCTGAAAATACATGCTCGCATGAGTAACTACATGCACTTAACAGTCTTCCTACAGTGCTCTGAGAACTTTGGTACAGGCTGCTCCAGTTCCCATGGGCTGTAGCAGGGACAGGACACCCCAAGTTCAGGGCTGATCTCACCATGCATGAAGTGAGTCATATTCCTGGGTCTGTTGGGGTCAGACCCCCAACCACAGAGCTGCACCTCAGATATATTCCTTTGTCAGCAGCAAAAATGGATTTCTGTGCAGGGGGAAATGCCCAAATTGGGATTGTATCAGTTAACAGGACATGGATCAAGGTTTTCGTATCCTGCAGCTTCCCAGTTTCCACTGACCTGTGTGAGACCATGGGGATTGGCTGTTTCTCAGGAGATTCAACAGTGATTAGTGATTCCCATGTTGGAGCCACAAACACAGTACTGCAAATCATTTCACCTTCCCTACTCATGCCAGGGGAATAATACAAGGTCCTTCTCACTTTCCTCTTAAATTTCACATTCTTATTTAGAATATTTTTACTTTGTGAAAAATCATCTAGGGATAATCAAATAGGAGATTATTTTAATAACTGATGTCCAGTACTGGACCATTTACATTGCTTGTTCCTAACTTGCCTTCTTGTTTACAACAGGATGAAAAGGTTAATCAAAATTAGTAACACATGATACACCCAGGTGTTTCATACAGTGGCCATATATATTTTTCTTTCCTGTAATTATCATGCTACTACAAACAGCACTGATAGTTTAATACCTGTATCAGAGAACTTCTAGGAATAAAGACATCTGACTGAAGGAAAATATTCTAACAAAGGTTTTCCTGTACAGGCAGTTGCACTTTGACACTAACATAGCTCCTTAACTTAACATTTTTAATGATGGGTTTGTGAGCCGAGCTATGAAAAGCTCCAGCCTGGAGAGTTAATATTGCAGGGAAGTTCACTGGGTGGTTTCTCTGTTCCACCCTAGAGGTAGTTGCATTTCCACTCTGTGACTAAGTGGATGATAAATATTCAGGGCTAAACGGATTTATTTTTCACTCTTTCAATGTCAGAGCAATTCCATAGCCTGCAGTGGAGATGCCATAGAGTGCAGGAAGAGTAAGTAGCTCACAGCAGGTATAGGACTTTTTACTTGACTTAGCGAACCCGTATCATTATTTTTTTCATATGTAAGTTGCAGCTTGGCCCTTCTGTTTCTCTGCTATGGATGAAAAGAGACTTGGATTCTGTTTAGCTAAATAGGACATTTAGCTAAGTCCTAATCTTTCCTTAATCCTCAGGATGGTGAGGAGTCTGATGAGGGGATACGAGAGCTGTTTGTAAGCTAAATGTATGCTTCCTCTTACTCTCACAGCTTGCTTAATAATCAGCATTTAAAAGCAAGAAAACAAACTAAAACAAAACAAAAATCTTGGGGATGCTACAGTGCCTGTGTAAATGGAGGATATGAGTTCACAGATGCCACCCCTCCCTTTCCTTATGCCTCAGGTTGCCCGATGGTTGAGAGCAACCCAGATGAGCTCCAGTGTGAGAAGACAGCCTTTCCACAAGGAACAATGCTTCTGGCCAAGTGTGCAACCAGTTCTACCATCAGTTAGGGGCCAGAGTACAAATGATCATATGTTTTCATTATGAAAAGCAGGAACTCCTGGCTTGTACCACTCTCAGCTCTGCACAGTGACAGAGAATTCCTCTGGAGAGGCAGCTCAGAGCAGACATATTTCTTGCACACACATATTATCCATCTTACAATTGATATCAAAATCAAGTTATCACTTTAAATAATTTCCTTCCCATTTTCAGAGCAACAGGTGCCCACCATGAAGCATTTATCAAGATCAGCAAACAATGACCCCTGTGTTTACAGTGTGCCTGCAATCCCAGCGCACGCTTTCGCAGCATCCCTTCCCCACAGGGCTAACAGCTCTCACCTAAGGAATGGTTGCCCTCAAGTGAGTACCAGTGGGGCAAATTTCCAGCTTGCTGCATCTACCTTTATATTCCCTCTTACCCCTGAAGTTCATACGCACGTCAGCATGCTGCTGAATGTGTCCCTGCAATGACCACACACTTTCAAACCCTGCAGCAATCTAGCACACATCAATTTAGGAAAAGTATTGATATTTAATAATCTTTTTGCTTGCTTAGTCCCACCTGAGGATTCCTACAATTTTTCTATGTCCTACTTAGACAAATAGGCATCTCCACATGTTACTGAATATTGATTTGAATTTATACCGTGCAATTAACAAACATTATGGGTGTTAGAAAATGGTACTTACAACTTAGAATCATAGAAACATAGAATAGTTAGGGTTGGAAAAGACCTTAAGATCATCTAGTTCCAACACCCCTGCCATGGGCAAGGACACCTCACACTAAACCATGCCACCCAAGGCTCTGTCCAACCTGGCTTTGAACACCGCCAGGGATGCAGCATACACAGCTTCCCTGGGCAACTCATTCCAGTGCCTCACCAGCCTTACGGTAAAGAACTTCTTCCTTATCTCCAACCTAAACTTCCCCCGTTTAAGTTTGAACCCGTTACCCCTTGTCCTATCATTACAGTCCCTAATGAACATGGAACCATTGGAACAAGACCAGAGAAGGGCCATGAGGATGATCAGGGGACTGGAGCACCTCCGTATGAAGACAGGATGAGAAAGTTGGGACTGTTGAGCCTGGAGAAGAGAAGGCTGCATGGAGACCTCAGAGCAGCCTTCCAGTATCTGAAGGGGGGCTATAGGGATGATGGGGAGGGACTCTTCATTGGGGACTGTAATGATACGACAAGGGGTAACAGGTTCAAACTTAAACAGGGGAAGTTTAGGTTGGATATAAGGAAGACGTTCTTTACTGTAAGGCTGGTGAAGCACTGGAATGGGTTGCCCAGGGAAGTTGTGAATGCTGCATCCCTGGCGGTGTTCAAGGCCAGGTTGGACATAGCCTTGGGTGGCATGGTTTATTGTGAGGTGTCCCTGCCCACAGCAGGGGTGTTGGAACTAGATGATCTTAAGGTCTTTTCCAACCCTAACTATCCTATGATTCTATGATTCTATGAAGAGTCCCTCCCCAGCATCCTTATAGGCCCCATTCAGATATTGGAAGGCTGCTATGAGGTCTCCATGCAGCCTTCTCTTTACCAGGCTGAACATTCCCAACTTTCTCAGCCTATCTTCATACAACTTAACTGCATTGAGTGAAAGGAATAGTGATGACCCGACTGAATATACATTACTTGGTTTGGATTTTTCTGCATAAAAAATCCACCCTTCATCTCCTTACCCATTCATATAAACCTGTTGGAACTGATCTGTGATCCTTCACATTTTTCTGCCCTTGATTACAAAATTGCCAGTAACCAAAATAACCATTAAAGAAGCCTTTGTTTGCCCCCTAGCAAAGGTGTATAACAGCTGAGCAAAGAGGACAGGAGAGCAGCGTGGACCAGTATTGCTCCCACAATAAGCAGAATCAGGACTGGATGGCCCGGAAGGGGCCTTCCAGATCTGTGTTTCTGTAAAGAGCCATCTGTAAAGACATTTTTCCGCTTGTGGGCTTCTGCTTACAGGTGAAACTTGGAGGTAAGGGCTCAGAGTCCTGTAGAAAGTTATACCCACAAGGACAGACAAGCCCTTGTGGCAGGGCAAGATACCTTTGTATTTACTCTACAAACAAAAATTGCCCTTTTCCACCATTTTCCATCGTACAGCCATTGCCTAGTCACTTTTAACCATCATTACTAGCTCTTTTAGAACATCAGTGTTTTTTCAGATCTCTCACCCTCCTATTAAATATCTGTGTTTTGGATTATTATGCCCAGAATTATTAGTTTGCCTTTTCCCAGACAGAATCTCATTCTGTTTCCTACTCATATTTCTAACCTCTGGTTCCATTAGTGTTATTTCTCTGTCTTCACTTGGTTTACAGTTCTTTCCAGTGCAGTGCTGTGTGCAGATCTAGTTAATGTACTTGGTTACACCTCCTTCCAGACCATTAATAAAAGTATTAAACAATGTCGCTGCTAGCACAAATCTAGGCAGCACCCCGCTGTTCACCTCCATCATCTTCAAGACCACAGCCATCCATCATGTGCACCATTTATTACTGGCAAACAGACTTTGCAAACTAAAGCTGTTCTGTTTTAATTATGTTGCTAGCCCTGGGTGAGTAGAAAAGGGAAAAAATGCTAAGTGTTAGCGGCAGAAGGAGGTGGAACAAGGGATGGATATTGATACTACTCAAAACCACTCCTTATCAAGGAATCCAAATGGACAAATGGAGAGAAATCTAATCCCTCTCTGCATCTTACCATGTCCTGTAGCAGAGGTTTCCCTGAAGCACTCTGGTCTGGCACAACCAGGGACCACATACTTGAGGGAGGTTCTATATAGTATTCCAAGAGTTGCTACACCAGCCAATGCACAATGGGAATAGCAGTCACCGGCAGAAGAAAGATACTGTTTTTTCCCACATAATTATTTCCGGTAAGAAATAATCACATACTCAGACATGAACTCAAATCAAAGGAGAATTTCAGGGCATATTGCCACTCTGCTTGCTGCTGGGATCTGCAATGAGGGATGCTGGTAAAGCTGAATATGAAAAAACCTGGACTGAAACAGGCAATTATCTAGGGTCTTCTACCATTTCTGGGCATCTACACTTGAGAAGGAGGCTGCCAGAAAGGCAGAAGAGGTTCTTTCCATCTAGGCTTCTTCTTCAGGAAAGCAACATGTTCCCCATGTACTTGTCTAGACATGTGGCATGTGCATTCCCAATGTCAGGAACGCTGAGCGTTGCCACACTGAATTAAAGACCTGAAGTCCAACAGGCTCAAATTCCTGCCACAGAATGGTCAGCATCATGTACCTCTGGGATGATACCTTTTAGCTGTCTCAAATCACATAAGGATGGCACAACCTCTGCGCACTGCTCCTGCCCTCCCCCTGGGGATTAATACCAAAGCTTCAAGAATGAAGCATGAAGTACCGAAGCTTTTCAAACTGTTTGCTATAGCTGTGAGAACTGTGGATTTGTCAGCTAATCACAGACATATCCCAGCCTCATTTGTACGATAACAAGCTCCCAGAAGTCCAAACAAATTTGGTGGCAACTATGGGACTTAAGCAAGTGAGAAAATGGCATTCAAAGACAATACATGTAAACTAGGATGGCTGCTCTGACCTGACCAGTTAGCTAGATAATACTTGGACTCCTGCAGATCTGTTTTTAATTAGAAGAAACTTTTCTATTTTTAAATATAATCTTGTTTAACTAAGAAATATGCCTAAAAAATCCTGCTCCTCTGAAGGTAGTAGAAACATAAAAAAGCAAGCAGCTGTTTTGCTCTGAAATATCCAGACTTGCCCCTGTAGCAATTTCTGTGACCCCAAACCCATTTGTATTCAAGAAATCATTTTACAAATGCAAGTGAAATAAAGAAGCATGGAATTGGGTAGAAGTGGAATTAGAATTACAGAGCTCAACTTTGTCTGGACAGCTGATAGCAAAAAGCACTCAAAGAGAATACTAAGTAAAAATACTTCTTGAGGGTTCACACGTCTTTAGTTCTAAGTTGAACAGACTGATGAATTTTTAAGGAATTGGTTCAGTAGCTTACCAGAGCACTGGGAGTTCAGTTTTGAACAGCTAATGGAAATAGAAGACATAGCACATATGTAGGTGGAAATAGGAGGAGAAAATTTTGATATTATTGTGTGTTTTTAATTAAAAATAGCACTTTGAGCAACTTACATTTCACTGCTCAGATACTATAATTATGTAACCATAATAAACGAGTCTGAACAGAAAAGCAAAACAGCAACACAGGTAAAGGAGCATAAGGTTGAAAAGGGGATAAAAATATGAGCTGTAGAGAACATGATTTCAAACAACCAACCCAGACAATTTCTTAACTAAAACTTCAGAATTGCTGAGTACAGAGACTAGAGTGAGCATAATGAATTTTAGCACAACCATTTCAAATATGATGACTTATCACAAATTTTCCTACAGCGGGTCAGAGTCCTGAACCCACACACGCACTGCTTGAACCAGCCCTTGTTTCTTCCATGGTGTTCAAGTGATGTGTCCGTTTGAAGATCATGTGCTGTGATCATATCAGGGCCCATAAACTGGCTGCTCTTGGGTGTGCCACACTGCTGGCATTCACTGGAAAGTTCTATCCAGTATATGCATGAAGTGGCATTGATCCTCCGAAGTCTGAGCTGGAGTATTTGTGCACCCCAGAAAGGTGCATTTGATGGCTCAGTGCTGTTGGATTGGGCATGATGGCTTAATAATCAAATAATATTTTATCTTTAATAATCAAATCAAATAATATTTCTTTTGCTTACAGTGTTAAGCAACAGTGAAAAAAAAAGAAGCAGCAATAATTTTTCTTTCAAAATCTTAGAGCTTGTGTTGAGGTACGATGTGCTGCCTGAATTCCAGTTGTGTGCTCACATTTGAATTACTTTATATTCTTATATCATTGAATCTAATTTCACTTTCTGTCCTAAAGTATGTCAGTATTGCTTTCATGTATTACAATAGCTGCTCACTGCCCAGGACTCAGGGGAAATGATCCTTTTGATTTAAGGCATATTTCATCTTGTCCCTAGTGCAGACCACTCTGCCAGTGAGGCATCGCCTGATTGTCTATCTCCCCTTCCTGCTGCAATCATGTAAAAGATGCCATGGTAACAACAGCCCGCAACGATGTTGCACTGGGAAAACACTGATTTCCTTGCAAAGTGGTACTGCAACAATAAGAAAAACCTGTTCACAGAATCATAGAATCGTTTGAATGGGAAGTTTCTAGATTATCCAGTTCCAATCCCTCCGCCATGGGCAGGGACACCTTCCACTAGGGCAGGTTGCTCAAAGCCTTGTTCCACCTGGCCTTGAGCACATCCAGGGATGAGGCAGGCAAAGCTTCTCTGGGCAACCTGTGCCAGCACCTCACTACCCTCACTTCTTCCTAATATCTCATCTAAATCTATCCTCTGACAGTTTAAAACCCCCTTTCCTATCCCTACAGAACCTTGTAAAATGTCCCTCTCCAGATTTCTTGTCAGCCCCTTTAGGCACTGGAAGCTGCCCTAAGGTCTTCCCTGAGTCTTGTCTTCTCCAGGGTGACCAACCCCAGATCTCTCAGTCTCTCCATAGCAGAAGTGCTCCAGCCTTCTGATGACCTTCATGGCATCTTCTGGACTCGCTCCAACAGCTCCATGTCCTTCTTACGTTGGGGGACCCAGAGCTGGGTGCAGGACTGCAGGGGCAGTCTCATGAGAACAGAGTAGAGGGGAAAAATCCCCTCCCTTCCATCCCTGGTCACACTGCTGGTGATGCAGTTGAGGACATGGTTGGTTTCTGGGCTGCAGGCACACAATGCCAGGTCATGCTGAGGTTCTTATCAACCCACACCCCAAGTCCTTCTCCTCAGGGCTGCTTTCACTCCATTCTCCACCCAGCCTGTATCTGTGCCTGGGTTGCCCTGACCCAAGTGAGGGACCTTATTCTATTCTGGTGAGAGGTGCCAAAAGCAGCCAGTATTTTGAAGGTTTCTAAGCATCAGCAGTGAAAACATCTGAACGATTGCAGGTTTAAGCACATCTGCTCTGTGTAACCAAGCACGAAGATGAACCTGGTGGAATCACATGCAGTATGATTTTTCATTTTATTTCTCACCTAAGCCAGAAAAGGGGATAAAGCCATTGAGAGAGAAGAATTTTCACCTCTTTCTATAAATGTCTGGACACTTATGGATGAGGTTTACTCCCAACTACTCCATACAGCAACTGTTTGCTCAGATCTTGCTGCTGATGGAGGCTCTTCCATCTGCCCAACAACTGTTTATGTTACCTGACAACTAAATGTGCTGAGATAGCAAGCTGCTTGCTTAGCCTGCCATGGGATGCTGAAACTTGAAGTACCAAAAGCAGAGAGAAACATTTTGTCTTGTTTTTGCATACTACAAAGTTGCAGAGTCGGCTTCTGGGCGCTGCAGTCAGTGATGGGCACAATAACAGCTCTTCAGGAGTTAAACTGCTGCAGAATTTAGATGCAAAAGTATTTGCTTGCATTAGGACAGACACCAGAGCTGGGCAGGCAGGGCAAAATGAGTAAGCACTTCCTGTGTTTTCTGGTGTTTTTCTCTATTTAAACAGGCCAGCATGCAGGTGTAACAAATAACAGTGTTTTAGCCACTGGCAAAAAGGAAGCATTTCCTGCTGCCCATCTACCAGGGTTCTGGTTTTCTACCATGCTAAGGAGTTTGCAGAATACTAATGTTTCTTTCAGGGAATCCACTTTTCAGTCTGAGCCCACTTCTTAGTTAATGAAGGAGCTCATGCAGTTGCATGAAGAGAAGGTAAAAAAGCGTTTCTTCAAGCCAGAAGAAAATCAGTGCTGTCCTTCAACAAGTGTGTCCTTGTTGCCTGTGGGGGAGCCAGGCGCATCCTACCTATCCAAAATGAAAAGGTTGTTCAGCCAGTAAGATTGTGTCCTCTTCAATCAGCAGCGGAAAAAAAAAGGAAATTGGATTTTTTGTAATGCAGAAATCTGTCTGGGCCTCTTGTTACTGTTAGGAAATGTAAGGAAGAGTGCGAACACACAATTTAATACAGAATTTCCTGTTCTTTTCTTGATTCCTGACACCTTTTGGCAAAAGACAGAGTTAAGTTAATAAACTGAGCCACACCACAACCTTACGTTGTCTTAAACAACTGTTTAGCTGCAGCTGACTTGCACTAGTGTGCATACAAATTCTCACTTGCACAATTTACATTCAATTCTCTGTGCCTACTTAGGAAAATAAATTACTGATGCATAAGATGCAAGATCTGGCTACTAATTTCTATGGTGTTTGCTCCAGCATGCTCCAGAAAGAGTTACACAAGGTTATTTACAAATATATATTATAATTTCTAATCTTAAGGTATACTGGCTTTGAAGTTTTAGAAGCTACATGGGAGCAGATCCAGAATTATGTGGGCATCTGATTTCTATTTAGATCCCAATTGATATCACTGGAGCTGAATGCCTGGGTGCTATTAAGGTATGAGTCTGAACAGTAGTATTATGAATTGCATTGTAACAAATCATAGAATCATAGAAACATTTAGGTTGGAAAAGACCTCTGAGATCATCAAGTCCCAACTGTTAATTTAGCACTGCCAAGTTCACCACTAAAACATGTCCCTAAGCACCACATCTACACGTCTTTTACTCCATGAATAGTGACTCCACCACTTCCCTTAGCAGCCTCTTCCAATGCTTTACAGCCCTTTGGGTGAAGAATTTTTTCCTAATATCCAATTTAAACCTCCCTTGTGCACCCTGAGGCCATTTCCTTTTGTCCTATCACTTGTTACCTGGGGAAGACACTGACTCCCACCTCACTACAACCTCCTTTCAGCTAATGTAGAGAGTGATAAGGTCTCTCCTAAGCCTTCTTTCCTCCAGACTTAACAACCCCAACTCCCTCAGCTGCTCCTCCTAAGACTTGTGCTCCAGACCCTTCACTAGCTTCGTTATCCTTCTCTGGACATGCTGTTTATGTTAATGTCTCCTACAATGCAAGCCTGACCCTGAGTCATCCTAGACCATCTTGTCAGATAGTGAAAAGAAGCTGGCAATGCCCAATTTACCTTATCCTAAAGCAGATACCTACAAGTATATATCTATATATATCTATAGGTAGAAAATTCCTTCCAGAGTGATTGCTTTTTTCCATGGAGTATACGGGCAGCCTGGGATCACCATCTCGGCTGTGCCCACCTGGCAGGCATCTAAAATTAGGAGAGAGAACTTCATACAGCCTGTTCATCCCTGCCATCCTCATGATCAGTAGTGTTGCCATGAGCTTTGGTAAGTGCCTGTAAATTGAGTCTGACTGGGAAGGTCTGGAGTACCAGTTGTGAAACACAGCTCATGGGCAGCAGAGGCAATAAATTAAGCTACAGACAAGAGAACCAATATTTAAGCAGAACTTGCTGGGTTTGCCTTCAGTAATCAACAAAAATTTTGCTTTTGTGAAATAATCTTGAATGAGGAATTTCCATCAGAAATCACATTCTTTTAACCATTTCATTAAACCTGTCTGAACCTAAATGGAAACTCTTATTTATGTTTAGAAAGGCTAATAGGATTATGCCAAAAGGAATAATAAGTCAGTTTTTCTAATGTAAATGTAAAAGTTCATCCCAATATAGGCAGAATAAACTATAAGAAATTCCATATCTTAATTTTTTAAAAATCAGGTATTTTACTGTTGGCACTGCTGTAACTTGCTAACTAATTTAATCCATTTTCTCTCCTTATTTTTTCATACCCCACCCTCTAGAAAAAACAACACTCTCTGATCAAATGTAAACATTAGACTTGAGCACATTTCTGGGCTCTCCAACCTGCCCAGAAGAGGAACAGGCATGTCAGGAGCATAATTCATCTCAGCTAAAAAACCCCTGCACTCTATACAAACCCACAGGCCCATTTTCTCTGCAGGGACTGTATCAGGCGGAGCACAGATCTAGATGTCTACAGTGTTAAAAGCTAGAGAGATGCATCCCACTGTAGGCATCGAGGCTGGAGTCCAGCTCAGCCTTTAAATCATTATGGCTATTCCATAGCTTAGTGGATATATCCATGGGAACACTGTGTTGCTTCCGAATTGGGTTAGCAGAGATTTTCTCTGCTGTCTAGCAGGTTCAATTGCTTCTCTTCTAAAATCACTGAATGCACCTGGGCCCAAAAAGACACTTCTTTATATAAGCGTCAACCCAACATTTCCAGTTTCATAGCAACCCCAGATAGAAAAACTGGTTTTGGAAGAACAACAGCATCTTTAAATAGCTCTGAAAATGAACATGATGCAAAAGGCTCCCAGAGGTATGTTTGTGTAAATGTAAACATATGTTTCTGCATTTGTTTTCATATTAATGTTATTTTAGTATCTATTTCATTGTTAACATTCAAACGGACTTAACATTAAACTGATAATACACATTACAGTCCTCCCACATGAATTGTTCCTGAACACAGCGATAACACTCTTCCAGCACTTTATGGATCAGAAATATTTATTCGTTTGCCTTCATGGGAATATAAGGCAAAGCGTATTAAATCAATAGCTATGCAGAGGGTTTTGGTTTCCCATTAAGTCCCCAAAATAAAACTGACAAACTGATTAAACAGATCACATTTGGCAGTCCCAAAGCCTGCTTTATGAGCTAGCCCGTGATATTAATCAAATGCTGAGCTAGAGGAAAACATCGATCAGGCTCTTATAGAGAATAATAGAGTCAGACCCTTCACTGGTGTAAAATGGGAGTAATTCAGCATCTCTATCTCAGTTTATATTGGCTGAATGTCCAGTCCATAGGCTTTACACCAACAGCTCTTTTGAAAAAATTCTGTGTATTAGACACTACGTATTTTCTCTTTCCTTTTCTTTCACATCATAGTCAAATATTTAGATATCAAGTTCTGAGGCAAGGATTTCCACAGTTGTCTACAGTGGCCTGTGTGAATATACAACTTCCATATATTGGAGAAGAAATAGGTTTTCCCACTCCCAGAAGGGTCATTCTTGCTGAAGACACGAGTCCCTGCACCTGTTTTCTATTGCGTTGTCAGCGCAATGTGCTCATTGCTGACCGTAAAAACACGACTCTGAGCTTCTCAGAGTGAAACTGCGCATCAGACTTGTGGTTAGGGAGGAATTTCCCAGTGGTATTAATGTTGGGGGGGGGGGGGGAGGGCGGTTTATACACTTCTGTGGTAGGTGGCATCATCTACTTTCAGGATCACCTGACATTTTGCCAATCTCACCAGCTCACAAGCACCCGTGTTTACCCAGCAGCTGTTGGCACCACCCCTGGGTGTCCCAGGTTCCTGGGCATTTTCCCATAGCCTAAAATATAGAATAAAAACCACAAATGCAACACAACAACAAGATCAGAAAAAGAGATACGAGGAGCCTAAGGTAGGAACTATTTTTGCAGTCATATTCACTCCAGTGCCATGTCATCAGCAGGGTATCTACATCCCTACTACACGTGTTTTCTGTAAACCCATAATCCCACATACAGACCTCAGGTCTCTGAAGCAAGGGAGAGAACACTGTTATGGTCCAAGATCACAAGTGACAATCCAGACATCCAGATTTCCTTCTGATACTAACTTCTTTCCTCTTTTATAAGCCCTCTGCTTTGCTATTGAACTTGCAGCATTACATTGCCCATGAGTACCTCACCTGGGTGATGACTTCTGTATATGGAACTTATATATAAGTAACCAGGTCATGGCTAAGATTCATCTAGTCCAATGTCTTGCCCCGACAGTGGTGAACCGTGGACGATTATCATAAGGAAACACAATTGTACTCCAGGATACTGCAGCTTGGGGCTGGTGGATTGGGACATTTTAATGTAAGAGCAGTTGTGAACTGATCAATTCCATGTAAGCCAAGAGCTGCAAAATTTGGGTTGCACCCTTTCATGTCAGCTTACTACTTAATCATTTCTTATCTGTATTAATGTTATATTCTTATCCTATTCCTTAACCTTTACCATTCTGGCAATGCAGAACAGTTGTAAAAGTTATACCATTGCTACATCACCCTCAACACATCCCACTCAAGGTGCTGGCTGGGACCCAGCAGTGTGCAGGGGGAACAGCAGAGCTGGGGACAGCCTCAAGGTGAGACAGGCTCCTTGTCACCTCAATGGGACATTGAATTTCAGGATGCGTGCAGCCTCCTGTACAAAGTGTGCAGCCTCAAACGTGACCTGTGAGTAGTTTTGCATAAACTGTTGGTTATTCTCTTCTTATCTCAGCACAATGGGATACATTCAGTGCAATAATTAGGAAGACGGATTCCCCTTATAAACATTTTCTGCTCTTGTGTATACTTTTTCCATTTTTGAGCCCTGTGGGACCGTTAACCAACCAGTAAATCTTCGAGATCTATTCCCCATATAAGCACAATTTTCTGCAGTGTGCCAGGTTACAAGAAATATAATTAGGACTTCTTCACCTGACAGATTAATGAGTTGCACAGCAAAGGCCAGATAGCAGTAAATTAAACACCTAAACACTGCGATCTCCACACATAATATAATCATAAAATAGCACATCTTTTGTAATGGCCTGGGATGTTTCAACACATAAATTCTTTATAACATCTCAGTTTTATGGTACTTTTTTATTATGCATTGGTATAAATATTTATACTCTTAGCTTGCCTTGCCAGTAAATATTTAGCATTTTGTTCTAAACGGTGACAGTCCCAGGTTTATACACACAAAATGTTGCATGGATTTGTCACGTGAAAGCATTTAATGAGCCACCGAGAATGTGCATTTGGCAATAATCACCTTTTAGAAGAACTAACAAATGCTCAACAAGCTGCTTGTTAAATCCTGCGTGCCCCGGACTCAGAAGACAGAGCTCGCAGAGTGGTGAAAGCAGACACATCTGTCCAAGGCCAGCGTGTTTGATTAGGTTAGATTAGCACACACTTGTAGAGGAAAGAAAAAAACCACAACAACAAAACCCCCAGATCTCTGCTAAATGCTTAATCCTGTTTCAACAAGAAGTAAGGGGATTATGCAACTAAAATCGTGGAGAAGGAGAATTAAGAAGAAAACAAAACTGATCAAGTCATTTTGTACTTGCAATGAGGTTGTAACCTATTGATGCCATTGGCAAAACTGAAAGATTTTATTTTATTTATTTGGGATTAAATACTGAACTCATAATCTCTGTATGAGTTGAGAAGAAATCAGGGCTCTTGCTTAATTTTTATCATAGTGATGCCTAAAAAAGCAACTTAGAGCACGACCTAATTTCTCATGTATTCCAGTTCCCCAGTGTCTTACCATTTAGTTGTAGAATGAGATGCAACAAGCTGATTCAGTGGATGATCATCAGCAAAGCTGCATGGTACAGCTGTAATAATAAAAAATAGACTCGCTCGCAACACTCGGCTTTTCAGTCCTCATCTTTTACAGCTACTGAAAGAAGCCCAGCCCAGTCATGCTTTGTGCAGGCAAGTTCTCCACAAACACATACTCTAGCAACTCATTAGCTACCTCGATTTCCTCAGGGTGGGATTCATCTCACCTAATTAGCCACCGCCACGCCAGCGGTCTGCACACAGCCTGTCTCCTGGGCTCCCCACCAGCCATGGGAGAGCCAGCCATCTCCTGAGAGCCATTTGTTTTGCCCAAAGACAGAGCAAACGCCCCAAGAAAGTGCCTCCATCTCCCCAGGGTCGTTAGCGGAAGGCCGAATGACGGGTTTAGACTAGACACCTAGGTTTTAGACAGCTAAAGGTAGGTGAGAGAAACCCTACCCTGCAAGTGGGAGCTGATCCCACTTCCGTCTGCGGCCACATTGTTCTGCTCGACAAAAAGGTCTTTCTTTGGGGTGAGGCTCAGGATGGACGTCCCAGTGAAGGGAGGCCAGGAGCGCTTCCACTGGAAATTGTTTGCAGGAAAGAAGCCCTCTTCCAACCTTTTCACAGGAAAAAGTTTCCTTCAAACTTCTAAAAAAAGCTAAACTCAAGCACAGCATTTAACTTCCCAGTCCGCTCAAAGCCAGGTAGCTTAGAATATGCCTGCCGGTCCCAGGGGCTCCATGAGAAAAAGTGTTATTTGGTGTTACTTCACATACAAAGTTCAGCAGTTTACTACAGTTATCATGTATGTGGTGACAGTGTGTTGGGTACACACATAGCAAAGCAGTACCAACTCTGCTGATACTTTTACCATTAAATACTGAATTAGCATAGAGCAATTCTACTAAAAAGTAGGAGGGTTTCAATTGTGTTACCCACGCACAGTATGAGCTAACAAAGAATCATAGAATCACCAAATGGTTTGGGTTAGAAGGGACCTCAAGGATCATCCAGTCCAACCCACTGCCATGGGCAGGGGCAGCTTCCACTAGACCAGGTTGCTCAAAGCTCCACCCAAGGTTGTCATGAGCACTTCAGGGATGGGGCAGCCACAGCTTCTTTGGGCAGCCTATGCCAGTGCCTCACCACCCTCACAGTAAAGAACTTCTTCCTTAGATCTAAACTAAATCTCCCCCTTTCAGTTTAAAACAATTACTCCTTGTCCTGTTGCTACAGGCCCTGCAGCAAAGTCTTCCTCACATTTCTCATAGCCCCCCTTTAAGTACTGAAAGGTCAACTCATAGCATAGCATCAGGTGTTACCAATGTAACACCTCTGTAGCCCAATCTAAATTCAGGTTAACTCTAGCACAGTTAAGAGAGCCCAAAATCTAAAGCAACTCAAATAAAACCCCACATCACCCCAGCCAAAAATACAATTCAGAGCTACAAGGCTGAACAACATAGCCAATAGTCTTCATATCTACATTATCCATCTGGATTTAATTTGATGTAGGAGGCTTTTCCTCCTTTGAACACTTGATTAATGTCATTACATACTCATCAGCTTTAGGCACTTTCTGCCTTCATGATGTCCATCCCTTTGCAGCAGGAAAATAAATGAAACTTGATTTGCAAAGCCTTTGAGGCACTTTGGGATAGTTCCCGTGGAGATGGACAGTGAAGGCACACATGATGAAGTTCTGTATGTGTTGTTTGCTATTTGGGACATGAACCGCAGGAACGGCACATTGCAGTAGACAGCTGTTACCACCATGTGTTTGGTGCCTGTAAAGCACTGCAGAAGTGCCCTGCAGAAACATCATGTGTGGGAAGTAGATAGCTTGGAGTGGAATCCTCTCTGGTTCAGTGATGGATGTGCCTCAATTCCCCACACACCAAGGCACTCTGCAGCCTCCTGGGTGCTAGCATTATTAATAAAGCTCTTATTGCTGCTTTACAGAAACCCCAGATTCCACTTCTGGAGGTGTTCACGTGCCTACGGAGGTTGTCTAGCACAGAAAGCCAATTGTCTCCCTTGGTACCACCGGGGGTAGTGACCTACCTCCAACAATAATGGGTCCTGAGGCCACCCTGAGGAAAGAGGGTTCCTGTCCCCAGTGCTGAGGGTTCACTAACCACAAGGTGAACCACCTGCTGTAGCCCTCCCAGAGCCAGGAACCACTGTGCTGCAGGTCAGGAGGTGTAAAAGGTGGCAGGCGAAGGGGTCCCAAAGCCCAGGGAATGGGGCAAGGAGAGAAAAGCAAAACTGGAAAAGAAACCCAGTGTGTGTGAGGCTTGTGGTTGCATATGGGTAAGTGATCAGGTCTTCTGAGAAACCCCTCAGACAGGCAGACAGTGCTGGTGGGATGGGGGCACTCTACATCCTGGGGAGGCTCCTGGGGCAGCAGCAGTGCTGTGCTCCAGTGTGCCCCCTCAAAGGTGTGGCAGTAAGGACGCACTTAGAAGGGTTCACAGACTCCATGCCACATCTTGGAGTGCTCCCTCAAAGATACCACAGCAGCATGCACAGTGCAACACCGCAGTGGCCTGCTGCTCTTCAGCACCAGCAACAGCTTTCTGACTCAAGTGATTGGAAAAGGATTGGGCTACCATGAGGAAAAGGGCAGTGTGGCCACCAGACAGGACAGCATTGCTGCACATCATCCCTGCACAGCATCCCTCATCTGTACCCATGCCCTGCAGAATCCTCGATGAGCATCCCCCAGCACAGATTTCACTGGACTCCTCCAGCAAAAACAAGCAGGGGAGATTTTTATTGCCACAAGTCACATTTGTAAGCCCGAGTTTAACAACAACCCCTTTCTTCAGCTGCTAAAATAGCAAAAGATGACCACCAGGATTTTAACAGTCCTTCAAAACCAGGGGCTGGTGCAAGGTAAGAGATGTAGGAGACCCCAATCTTCAGGAAGCAGGATTTATTCAGCATTTTTCTGAGTTCTTGGAAAATAGAACCTGATCCCTGAAGAGGGGTGTAAGGGCCAGCCCCTCCAGCAGCTCCCGGACAAGGGAAGCACTGCAAAACCTGGAGCAGCTCAGGTTGTGTTTTTCTCCCCTCTGATGCTGGGATGCTGTCAGGTTGCAGCATGGCCAGGGAAGGACATGTGAGACCAAAGAGATGTTTTGGCTACATCTGCGTGGGAGAACAGTGGCGGCAGAGGCTGGTTTCGGTTTGTGTGAGACCGTGTGAGCAGTGGGTCTTGCTTATGAAGTGGCTCTGCAGGAGTGTGGGTGGCACAGAGTGGCTGTGTCTCACAGACAGAGTGCAGGTTTGGGGCTACGTGGCTGTGGCACGGACAAGTGCGTCCCAGTAATGCTTCTATTTTTACAAGGAACAGTATTGTAACAACAAAATAAGACTAATAATACTATTAATAATACTAACAGTCTGTTGGGGGTGGGAGGCTGCAGGCTGGTACCCCGGTAGCTCCCCAGCCCAGTCTGTGCCACAGCAGAGGCAGAACATTCCCCAGCTATAAAGGCAACCAGAACTGTGCAGTTGTTTCTCCTCAAACCAAAAGCTTGTGTTTGGAAACAAGCAGCTCTCTGTTATATCATCCCAGCTTCTGACCTTGGACAGCTTGAGACCAAAATGATTAGTGTGCCCATTTTTCCCTTTTTTACAGAAAAAAAAAAAAAGCCAAGCAAATAAAAATAACCCCATCCTCATTTTCAAGATTGTGAAGAAGAATAGATTTTCCCCACCTCCTCCATTGTAATTTTCAAGTAAATGTCAAAGCCAAGAGGTTATTTGGATGTGCATCAGCACGACTGATGGGTGAAGTCAACCTCATTTCTCCTGGGCCTGTGGGCAATAAAACCTCTGTGGGCTTTGCTGGGCGAGGGCAGATGAGAGATCTTTCATTTCAAAGTGTGTCCAGCTGTTGGGATGGGATTAAGATGCATAAGGAGAGGGACAACCTCTCCAAGCTGCAAGTGGGCACAGCAAGCTTTTCAGGGATAGCTCATCCCCATTTCAGCACCCCAATAAGCTCTACCAATGCTGGCCTTTTTATTCAAGATTAACACTGGAAGCCGAGTTAATTCGTAGGGACTAAAGCAGATCACTGAAACTCTAACTACTGAAATATGCCTCATTTATCAGCCTATCTCTGTCTCCATATGATCTACATGATAGGGATGAATATTAACTTCCTTTGAAGAAAATAAAGCGAAGAAGCCACATGTTTTACCTGGCAAACGTATGCAGGGGTGATTCATTCCAAGAATGCTCTGAAAAATCCCCACCTCACTTTTACCTCTAGGAAATTCCCTTTTCATGGGAATGAAAATCGCAGCTCCCACGCCCACAGATCGCAGGGCTTGGGCACTTCGAAAGGCTAGAGATGCTTCACCACAGCCTCTCTCATTGAGATTGCTCTGTGACAAGCAAAGCACAAGCAGTGCTTTCCCCTAAGCAGATCGTGCATATATTTTCTTAACCAGTGCATTTTTACGGTGGGCTTAAGCAGCTTCCTATGCTCCTGTTGTTGCTTTTAATTTTTTTTCCCTGCTTCGGGTGAAACCCCTGCAGGAGGAAATAAAAAAAAAAAAAAAAAGGAGAGAGAGAATAAACAAATAATGAAGAAAATGTTTCTCTTTCCCTCTCAATGTCAGGAATGTATGGAAAGCTTTAGGCTGCAGCAGCATTTTGACACTGCGCGCAGTACTGCTCCCCTCCCCTATTCCTTTGAGGTTCATCTTTCAGACCACAGCTCTGTTCCGCTGCCAACTCGTTGGAAGTGTTTAGTGACTGGAGAACTGTTGCCTGCTCTCTTCAGAACTTCACACTTCATTTTTCCAGATCCCTGCGAGCAGCAGCAAATATTTCACCAGCCTGGTTTGCTGGCTACCACCATAAATCAGACTTAGGACCCAAAAAAATATCCAGGCCTGTCAAGGCATTAAGCTTTTATTTTCAGGCTGGATCCAGTGGTAAATGAGGGTTTGTATTTTCATTTAAAACTGTAAAGGGATTTTAAGGATTGTCGTTGGACAATGGCCAGATTCAAAAGATACAATGCAGAATGTAACTGGTTAGAGGAGATTTGAAAAAGTCTTAAGTATGAAAAATGACTTTTCTTAAAGGTTTTTCAATGAAATGTGAAGCCAGACTTGAATTTCATAAAGGCTTTGGCATAGGCTGTTTATGAGGAAATCAATTGGGAAAGCAAAGAGGACAATGCTCCTGAGAGTTTGAGGGGGCATTTGTCCCAGCCTCCCCCTTCAGATTCACTAGGCAGAGATCTGCCATGGATATTACAGGAGCAATGGAGAGGAAAAATGTATCAATCACATATTATTTGCTTTAAAAATCTGCTATAAAATAGGAACCTGTATAACATTGTGGATTTGGGGAAGTTTGTAAGGCAAAGATGCTCAGGAAACTTGCTTTTCACTGCCCATGCCAGAATTAGATTGCAGTAGGGCTTTTTTCTTGTAACTGCCTCTCAAAGAAAACGACCCCAATTCCCTCAGTCTGCTCTTCATTACCCTAGACAGGCAATGAATAGAAACTAGGTGGGGAGTCTATGAGCAGGGCTTGATTGCCAGCATTGTCACAGGCCTACTCCGCGACCTTGCGCCACTAGGATTCAGCAAACTGGTAGCTGTATACATCACGGTCTCTTTTTTTTTGCGTGGCAATAATGCCCAAACTCGTTTGCACAATTTAGCTTTAAAACATGCCACAAAGCTTCCAGGCAAAGCTGAACATCAGCAGAAATTGTAAACTGAGGCACTGCCACAAGCCCCATGGCTCAGTTTCCCCCATACCTGAGAAACAAGGAGAAGGCTTGACCCAGACGAAGTGATGTGGGGTGGAAGCGTTGCTTTTCTCCATTGCTGCCATCCCAGACCACCTTCTGGCTCAGCCCCCTGACCTGGGGAGAGCAGAGATCTGTTTCCATCCTTGCTCCATATTCACAGCATTATCCAAGGCAGGTGGGTTCAGTATTCTTGCCCTGGAGGGACAGTTGTGTCATTCACTGTGGCAAGGTGTTTTGAGAACAAGCCTGTTGACACTCGCTTGGTGACAAAGCAGTACAAAACTATAATTAGATGTACTCGGACCTTCCCCTCCCCCCCCAATTGACGAAGTATCCCTTCCCAGCCTCAACATTAGACTACACCATCCTATTTGTACAGCTCCTGAGATAGCAACTCTGGCTCCTAGTCCCAAAGAAATTGAAGATGAGGCATTGACATTTGCAGATTGTGTGCTTCTCCACTTCCCCTAGTGCCTGAAGCACTGGCTGACCAAGACAAGTGCCAGCGTTCACAAA